>OU015498.1:127597226-128127226 GCA_907164885.2 Dolomedes plantarius | reverse complement strand
TCAGGCCGAGATAGAAGAATTTCTTTTGTTAACGGAGAGGTTGAAATGCAATACTCTACATAACCCCCCTGCCGTTAAAGTTTTCAATGTGGTTGCATATTGAAAACCAACGTTTCGTGTGGGTGGTTCCCAATTCTGCTATCTAATGTACCAGTTCCAACAGTTTTTTTTCTACTACACAAAAAAAAAATACACAATTCTAACAAGTACGTACACATGCACTAACTGGATTACTAAATACAAACACAAATAAATTCATGGTACTAACAATTAATTCTCTAGGTTACTACATTTACAAATCTAGGTAGTTCGCGGACGTTTAAGGAATGTATCTGCTTAAAGCGTCAGCGTTTGTATTCTGTCTTCCCGGCTTGTGTTCTACCCGAAACACAAATTGCTGCAACATAAGTTGCCACCGAAAAAGACGGCCATTTGAACTGGCATTCTTCTTGAGCCATACCAATGGGTTATGGTCGGTCACGATTTTGAATTCGCTTCCGTCCAGATAGTAGTGAAGTTTTTTTAACGCGAATATGATCGCCAAGCACTCTTTCTCTGTGGTGCTGTATTTCCTTTCGGGCTCAGAGAACTTCCTACTCAGGTACAGGATAGGATGTTCCTTATCACCTATTGTTGCCCCGGCTCCCAGATCGGATGCGTCCGTTTGGACAATAAATGGAACAGTAAAATCAGGAGCTCGTAGCACAGGTGTTTTATAAGAGCGTCTTTCAGAGTGGTGAACGCTGCCTCGCAAGCTTCGTCCCACACAACCGCCGCGCGTTTCTCCCGTCCCTTTAACGCATCGGTTAAGGGGGCCGCTATCATAGAATAATTTGGAATATAGTGCGCGTAATACCCAGTGAGACCCAGAAATGCCCGAATACTCGTCTTTGTCTCTGGCCGGGGAAATTCCCTAATGCATTTTACCTTTAATTCGGCGGGATTTCGATAACCTCCGCCGACCATGTGCCCCAAGTATTTTACATGGTTTGGGCGAACCGACATTTCGATGATTTGATTGTGAGCTGCGCTTGCGCTACACGACTTAACACGATATCTAAATGCTTCAGATGCTCGTCCCAGGTCTTAGAAAATATCGCGATGTCGTCGATATATGGAACGGCATACTCCTCACACCCATTTAGGACGTCAGCCATGAGCTTACTGAAAAAGAAAGGTGCGTTTTTAAGCCCGAAAGGCATCCGCAAAGGCCTGAATGTCCCGAATGAGGTGACAAAAGCCGCAATGCGTTGGGCCCTTTCTGTCAAGGGGATTTGCCAATACCCCTTTGCAAGATCGAGTATTGTTATGAAATCAGATCCTGCAACTTGTTCAACCCTTTCCTCTATGTTGGGGAGGGGGTAATATTCGGTGCGAATTATTTCGTTCAACCTACGATAATCAATACAGGGTCTCGGTTCACGACCATCGGTTTCTACCAAAATGATAGGCGAGGTATAATCAGACTCACCTACTTGTATCACTCCTAATTTTAACATTTTGTCAATCTCCAACTTCATGATTTCGTTCTGTCGGTGTGACGTTTTGTATGGTCTAGACCTAACGACCTTATCCGAGATCAGCTCTATGTCATGCGTAACTTTCTCGGTTTTTCCTGGGTTATTAGAAAAAATATTTGCATGGCGACACAATAATTTCTTTAATTCCCTTTTTTGAGTGAGATTTAGACGAGCGTCAAGTTCGCTCTCGCGCACAATCTCCTCGTAATCGAAATCGGTAGCACCGGTTTCAAAAACGTGGATTGCGAAATCATCCTCAGTACCAATTTCGACTTTACCTTCATAAACCCAATTTATAGTTTCGGGACGCCTGATATAGGGCTTCAGCATATTAATATGGTAAATGCTGGATTTCTGTCTAGGCCCGGGAGTTTGCACTCGATAATTCGTCTCGGATATGCGAGCTTCAATTTTCGCTGGGCCTATCCACTTCGGCGCCATTTTGCTAGGTCGAGATAAAGAGAAAATCAGAACTAAATCTCCAACCTCGAAATGCCTTTTAACTGCGCTCTTATCATACGCTTCCTTACGCTTAGATTGTTCTTCACCCATTTTCTGAGCAGCTAATTCTCGCGCTCTTTTTAATCTATTCACTAGGGTAAGGACGTGCTCTGTCACGGGCCTCTCTTCCTCACAACCTCCCATCCAACCTTCGTACAATAAAACTTCGGGTGTTCGTAGGTTTTTTCCATACAACAGTTCGGCGGTGAGAATCCCGTACTATTATGCGTTATAGTCCGAATCGCGAGGAGCGAGGCTGGTAAATGACGTTCCCAACTCTCCCCGTTTTCCAAACACAGGACCTTTAACAGTCTCTTAAGTGTTCGGTGGAATCTCTCTACAGGGTTGCTTTGTGGATGCCCCACTGAACTATGCGTCACTTTGATGCCGAATTTCTCAAAAAATTCGCACGTTAACTCGCTCGTAAACGACGTGCCATTGTCGCATTGCACCTCTTTCGGGAACCCGGTTCTACTGAATACCTGCAACAAAGCATCCGTGACAGATAATGACCTTAGGTTTTTCACGGGAATTGCTTCCGGGAACTTTGAAGCTAAACATATAGCGGTGATTAGGTACTTATTTCCATTCTCAGATTCGGGCAGAGGTCCGCAAGCGTCGATGTTTATTTTGACAAATGGCTCGCTAATTATAGGCGTTAATCGCATGGGGAATCTCTTAGTATCTTGAGCATTTCCTATGCGCTGACATGCGTCGCACGACCTCACGTATTCCTCCATTTCTTGGTAACATCGGGGCCAAAAAACGATCTGGCTAGCCTCTGTTTCGATTTCGTCGCACCTAAATGAGCGTTTGTTGACTCATGGCATACTGCCAACAGTTTTTCCCTGAATACCTGTGGGACAACTAAAAGACTTCGTGTATCCCCAAAGTGGTCCCTCTGTTGTTTACACAATAACCCGTTTATCACTACATAACCCTTCTCGCCGGTTTGACTTGGACTTTCGACTTTTTTAACAATGCGGCCAATTCTACACATTCCCGCTGTGCGTCTGCGAATTTCTCTGGGGAAACATTTAATAGACTCAACACTGGGTCTTCGCGGTCGAGGGGGGGTAAAACTAACAATTTCGCCTGTTCCTCCCTTTCCAGTTGTGTCAAAACGATTGACTCCCCATCTGAGGGACTATTGTCCGAACGCTCTCGAAGAGAATCGTTTGACTGAAGTGTCTGTGTACAGCTCTCTTGACATTTGGAACGCGAGCGCGTTATTGCATTGATTTGCATGCTCTTAGAGTTTTGTTGACCCTGTCTTAGAAGAGCTGCCGTTTGATTTCCCAGTATGTATCTTTGTTGATTTGACCTGTCGCTAATGACACAGGCCTTTGTTGTTATATTTCCATACTGGGAGTTCAGAATTACGCGCGCTAGGGGCACGTTAATGGCACGAGTGTCTAACGGCTGAGTGAGCCAGACTGTTTCGCCGAGGTAGTCGTCGGGCGAAATTAATCTTTTACAAACCAGATCAATCGTACTACCCGTATCTCTAAGTATCTCACATACCTGGCCGTTCACAGTCCCTATACTCACATATGGTTTTAAGGGATCTGTGATTTCCAAATCGGCACCTATGGAGTTAACCTCTTCTTTCTTTGTTAATAACGGACACTGGGGCCTAATATGCCCGACCTCGTGGCAAAAATAGCACTTAATGTCTGTCACACGCCTTTTGTCGAACTCTTTATGGTTCCATTCTTTACGGCGGTTTTCTTTTGGGCGAGGGGAGCTCACCTTATCTAAATTTCGTTCGGGTTCGTGGTTCGGGGGGTTTTTCAACTTTCTCTCCCGTTTTTACAGCCCCAAACATTTTCCGTTGGTCGGGCGCGCGTCCCTCGAATTTCTTCGGTTGGTTGGGGGGCTTACCTGTTTTTCTGATAAGCTCAAACTGATCCGCGTCTTTGAACAAGGTTTCAGGGGACGTGTAATTCTCCCAATCCCTTATATTTTGCTCCCGGATTTCACTTCCCATTTTCCGTTTTAATTGGTCGACCAGAAAGAGATCTTTAACGACTCAAAAGTTGTAACACCGAGACCCTCTATCCAACCTTCGAAATACGTCTTTATTTCGAAAAGATAATCTTTCCATAGGGTTCCTGGCTTACGCTGGTGTCTAACAAACTTCTGACGAAAAGCTTCAGGACTGAGCCTGAATCGCTCGAGAAGCACGCTCTTAACATGGGAATATTTTTGTGTGTCCTCGACTTTTTCCCGTAACACAATGGCCGCTACTGATAATGGTAACAGGCTAATTAAACTGCCTGACCATTCAGCTTCCGGTATTTTTAAATGCTGTGCCTGCCGTTCAAAAAGGCAAAGGTATAGACTTATATCAGTTTCTTCAGGGTCGAATTTTTGCATTATGTGCCTTAATGAGTGTCCCGCAGGTCTCGGAGGACTAACAGACGGGCTTTCTTGGGGGGCTTCCCTACTCAGTCTTAATTTGGCTAGCTCAAACTCTCGCTCTTGTTGAGCTAACCTATCCTCGTTCTTGTTGAGCTAATTCATCTTCCCGTTTTTTCCGGGCTCGTTGCTCGTTTTCTATACGGGTCTCCATAATTTCAGCTAACAACCCTTCAGCCAATTTTACATTGTAATCTGCTGAACTTTCAATTTTTTTGATTATCTCAAGCTTCAGCATTCCCAATCTACTCACAACTCATTTCTATAGCGAGGTTAACTAAGTCCTCTTTCTTTGCACGAACAAGAGAACCCATGTTTGACAGAATACAAAGCTATTTCAATACTACACAGAATAATACACACTATTATAAACCCTGAGGTAGTAATTACATTAAAACCTGAACACAAATGCAACTACACAACACAATCAATTAACGTACACATCAATGTATTAACAAAAATGAACTAAATTACTTTTAAAATTCCGCTTGCGATGTTACTATTTTAAGGTTCATAAAAGATAACTCACTTTGCTTTTAACATATCACAACAATACACAATGCAAAATAGTTAAACACAATGTAGTTACACTATTTCTTTTTGAGCACAGTTACATTCCTTAATTTCTGAGAACTAATTTAACACACTACTATTTCAATAACAATTCTACTTTACACAATAACACTAGTTCTTATTTTACCTCAACTTAAAAAAAATTTTAACACCTTTTAAGTTCAGATCAAGCTATTAATTACGGTTCTTAAATTCAACAATTTAATTCTCCTACTTCTGAGAAAACAACCAAATATATTTACTAAACTACTGTTGGATACCAGCACAAAAGAGAAACAGAATGGTACTCACAATTTGATGTGAAGACTGGCATCTAGTTGGCACTGCAGCAAGTTTATCAGATGGCACAAGAACGTCAAACGTTCTACTCTAATTCACAGGATACCACACCCGCAATAGCACTTTCACACAGTCTCAGTTCTGAAACACGCGCGAATGTCACTAAGGAAATTAACACTGCAGCAGTTTAGCAGATTTCACAAGAACGTCAGCCGCTCTACACTACTTCACAGGATACACACCAGCAATAGCACTTCCGCACAGTCACAGTTCTGAACACACGCGACTATCACTAAGGAAACAAAATGTTCTTACTGTCGCTTTTTTTTTCATCCCACCGCTGCCACCAAAATTATGAATGAATATATACCTTCTGTAGCGAACTGAGGTTCGTAGTGTCAACCAGAAGATGATTTAAACACACCAGGTATACATCACTCATTACATAAACAAAACAAATGCAATTTATTAATCAAATTGATGATGATGAGATATGTACACTGCACAGATGTAAGATGAACTTCGTAACGTAGGTAATCACACTCGATTTTATCGGCGTGGGGCGGAGTAAGAACACAGAAGTCCGCTAGGCTAGCAGAACTGGCTCTGCTTCAATGATGAAGAAACGGCACTTCTCCTGACGGGAAAGGGCTCCCCAATAATATCAACGGCGGTGATCACTGCACGCACCCGGTAGCGATGAAATTATTAAATTAAGGAGAAAGGACTCCTCACTGGAAAATAAGGTAGCAAAGGCTCCTTCCACGAAGACTGGTCTCCGACAAATTAGTGGAGTATGTTTACTCCTGCATGAACTAGATCGTCGCTGCAAAACAGTCACAAGGGACTCTGAACCGATAAGGGCGGCAAACCCGGCTGCTCTTAGAACTGGATCCGCTACGTGTCAGGAACTAAAAAGACGCAAGCCTCGACTGAGGGGTCCATTCTCTTTTTATAGAAGACCTCCACCGGATATTGCATCACTCTCCAGAAAGTCGAACGATCTAGAACAAGTGAGCAACGGAAATGGGTTTCCTGGGGCGATAATGAAATATTTTCCCCGGGTCTAAAGCGGCCGCCTTTTTAGTTTGTCCTCCAAGCCACTTCAAAGAGTCTCAAAAGGGCCGCTTCGGTAAAATGCGAAAGGCACGAGTCCTTTTGTTTAGGCACGCGACGCCTCCAGGATGCTGCTTAACAATTGATAGTTCATGAATGAAAGCACCTGGGGGGTCTCCTGTCATTTATAATAAATACCAGCGGCGTCACCCGGTGGCGATGACTAAATCAAGAAAAATGACCACGTCCCCTAAGGTCCTGTGGAACAAGTCTATCGGATGAACAAAAGGAAAATTGCTGTCAGCATATTGCCACCCAAGCCGTCGGAAATCTTTTGAAGTGTCTCAGGCCGAGATAGAAGAATTTCTTTTGTTAACGGAGAGGTTGAAATGCAATACTCTACAGTCCCTATAGGATAGCCTCCTGATCCTGAGACTAAAATTTGTTTTTGCTGATGACGAAAATCTAGGTTCCTTCACCGATAAATATTTGAGAATAGAGGTGGAGAGAATGGCGATTTCCCGTTGGTGTTCCGATTGAATTGTCCGGAGATGAAAGGAGCGGAAGAAGCAGACGATTAGATGCCTACGACAGTATAAATATTTGAATGCCTGCTACCGAGAAAGAAAAAAGGAGATCCCATGCCCGATGATGAGATCATCACCCGTGTTCCAGTGGGGTTAGCATCCAATTGAGTGAGTGTCAAATCATTTTGTCTTGTTCAGACCCAACCTCGAAAATTTGAATGATTTAGTGCGGGATCAATGTTTGTTTTAAAATATAGATTTGAGAGAGAGTAGTTTCTTTGCCTTAGGTAAATAAATAAATTTATGCTCCCTGAATCCAAAAGGGTAGGTTTAATTAAATACATGTCATTCGATATGAATTGAGGAGAAATGCTAAAAGATTAGTAAAATGTGTAAACTGTGTACTAAGATTGTGATTCGGTTTTTGAGTTAAATTGTAAATAGATAATGTTGTAAATAAATATTTAAGACAGGCAACACGACAAGGAGGCATTAGAAACAGAAACAACAACAGGGTATTTAATTACCACTGTGATACGTTGGCGACCCACTATTTGTATGTTATGAAGAATTCGAGATTACTTCATATTGCACCAAGATATGAATGAAAGTTTTTTTTTTATAAATAGATAATTTAACTGAATATTTAAATGAAATCTTGTAATTAAAAACTTAAGAAAAGGAATAATGATTCATCATAGTGATGATAAGAAACATCTCTGTTCTCAAGAAGGAATGCTTTGAAGGAAACATTTTGGTTGATTTGCCGACAATTGGTTGATTACCGCTTGTGGCCGATCTGCTATCTTGTCCATTGGATCTGCCCTGTTCAACAGTCCAGAAGGTCATGCGGAATATCCTCCGGTATTATCCGTACAAGCTTCAATTTGCGCAGAGGTTGCTTACACATGATTTCGAAATTCGATAGCGGTTCTCACTTCAGTTTCTTGCTCGTTTTGAGGTTGATGCAGAATGGCCTTGGAATATCCTCTGGACAGACGAAGCACACTTTTATTTGGACGGTTCGGTGAATACTCACAACTGCCGAATTTGGGAACCAGAAAATCAGCGTTTAATCTTAGATGTTCCGATGCATTCACCGAAAAAAACCGTGTGGTGTGGATTTTCTGCATTGTTTATTCTCGACCCGTATTTTTCGAGGAAGTAAGTCCTAGAGGGTCCAGTAACATGCTCGGTCACCGGGGAGCTATATGCATCCTTGTTACGGAATAAAATTGTTCAGGATCTGCAATCACGTCAGTGCCTTTCACGCAACATTTTTAAAAAAGATGGAGCTCCTCCACACATTAGCCTTCGTGTTAAGAACGTTCTCAAAAATCACTTTACAGAAGAACGTGTCATCAGCCGCTACTTTCCTAATATGTGGCCTCCCCGACCCCCAGACCTCAACCCATGCGACTTTTGGCTTTGGGGGCATGTGAACATCTAGTCAGAATTGATAACCAAGAACTATACCTCAATGAAAGACAGCATTTCACGACATGTTCTCAGCATTTCTCCGGACACACTGCGGTCAACTGTAGAACATGCTATCTTACGATTTCAAATGGTAGCTGAAAATGATGGCCGTCATGTTGAACATGTCCTTGTGGTAATAATTTTTTTAACTATAGTAAATGTTGGCTAAATGTGTAATTTATCAAAAAACGAACTCTGGTGGTGAAATTTTGAAAAAAAATTTATTCGCTCAAACACATTCCCATCCCTTCAATATGTCCTACAACAAAATTTCATAACTTTTCTGAACAATAGTTTTCGACTGTAGACAACTTTAAAGTAGGGAAGTTTAATTATGACAACCCTGTATATTCGAATAAAGCTTTCTAAAAAGTTATTTAGTTTTGGAGAAAAAATTATCACCATTTTGGGTACATTGATATCTTCTACCACAGAAATTTCTGAAAGTTTTCCGAACTACTTGGATAATTAAGCAAAAATTGGAGAAATTAAAATAAAAATCCTGAAGTTCTATTTACATTACAATTTTATTTGTTGACGGTAAAACCCAGAAAAAAGTTAAAATGAAAAATTACTCAATATAAAAAGACTTAGAAAAAATTAGATACTATATTTAAAGAAGCCCTGAGTACAGAAAGTTAGTAACATGTAGCAGCACTTAAAGGTCTACAATACTTAACGAAGCAAGAGGCAATTATAAGATTATCATATCGCTGTTCCGGAAGAACAATGACGCAAGTGAAATTCAACAACGCATTTAACTCAATGTATCTTTCATTTTGCACTTTCGTCATTGTTCTTCCGGAACAACGATATGTACAACTGGCTACGCATCGTATTCATTATCTGCGATATGAAAGCAACTCGAAGAAAAACGTTAGAAAAGCTAGTATAAATAGTGGTTTTGAATTCAAGCTTTTCAGCATTTCATTTTTTAACTCTTTTATTAAGCTTTTGAAAAAAATTGTGGATTTATGACTCAACGATTCAACAAATCAAAAATATAAGGATATCCCCCAAATGTCACCTGTACAAGTTCACGTGAACAAAATCTAATATATAAAAATGAATGTTTGTATCTCTGTAATTGTATAGAAATCCACAGTTTAGGAGCAACGATCGTGAAATTTTAAATACAGGCGTCTTTAAAAACAGCCGAGGGTCTGAAGAACTTCAAAAATCGAAATTAATTACCGTTGATTTTTAATTAATAAAAAACCACAATTTTGAAACTAAATGTAAGCTGTTACACTTTGTGGCATCATCCCTCTGAATATGGCGTCCACGTTAGGGTTAGCTGACAGCGAGCGAAAAGATAAAAATAAATAAAATCAAAAAGTTTCAAGTTATATATTAAACCAGAATAATAAATGAAAATAATAATCTTCAAGTCAGATTTTATACTTTAAGACATTTCGATTAACGATCGTCGTTTATTTTCGCCGTGTTATTTTGTAAACAAACGTTCTCTGTTGCATTTTCATTTCAGACATTCTTATTGAAACGATGTAATGCGTAGTAAATGCGTTAAATATTTCTTATCTAAAATTTATATTTTAAAACATTTCAGTGAAATTAACATCGTCTTCAGATTATAAACAGACGTTATTTGTTGCTATTTTCATTTTAGAAATTTCTTATTAAAATGATGAATTCTCCGATATATTTCCATAGTGGAGATTTAGACACATTACAGAATTTTAAAAAAAAACCTTTTGTGTAATTTATATATTTGTGTGTGTTTAATTATTTCAAGTGACTCTAAAGTGGGCGTGGCATTTTTTCCACTAGCGTGAAAAATCAGAATAATATTGAGTTATTTAATTTTTTTTTTTTTTGCTCATCAGACGACAGTAGCAGCGAGTGGCAGTAGGTTACACAAGTTTGAATTTGAAACATTGTTTTGTTGTTTCCTAAAAGAAGCAATAATCCGTTACTGTATTTTATATTGTTCTTAATTTTATAATTCACGATGTACTTTTAAAAGCATAAAAATTAGTATATCTTAACTAAAAAGAATCAGTCTAAACTTAAGCACAGTTTTGCGATTTATTTACGGGTTAACTATGTTTGTGTTTAGCTATTCCATTTGTATGTTTTAAAAAATGATTTTTTAAAGGTTTTTTTTGGTGCTTTATGGTAAAATAGAACTTAAAAATTAAAAAAAAGAAACAAAAACTTAACTGTAAATAGCATACTTTTTCTATAAATTGGTCAATTGAAGTAATTTTTATTGAAATTAGCTAAAATGCCTATAACTGCATAAAAATCTTAATGCTACTATTTACTTTCCCAAGCACAATTCTAAAAATGTTATAAAATACGCAGCCCTACTTTCCGATTTAGTACAAGAATTTAAAATTGATTTCAGGACTTCGGGGGAAAATAAACAATTTTTGTTTTGCATGTTTTCTATTCTATTTACAGTCGATATAGATATAATGCTAGCAAATTGTCAAATGGAATGCATAGAGTTGCAATCTGACATTTAACTTAAAGAGAAATTCAATCGAGTCTCTTTGTTGTACTCATAAATCATACCTGCCCAGATATAAATATCCTTCACTGCATAGTCAAGCGTTATTCTGGTCATCAACGTTTGGAAGCACGTACATCTGAGAACAACTATTTTCAAGAGTTTCAACTATTTTGAAGCACACTAGGAGTCAAATTCGAACCAAAATTTATTCGTTGTTTTTTAGTATTGATGTGTATGACATTTCCCATCCCTTTTTTATACTATGTTTAATTTTTCATGCAGAGTTCACAAGCAAAAGACAATTTGACAATTTTACTTTTCAGCTTTAGTGATGAAAGGCTGAATCTATCTAAATTCTGAGATGTGTATAACATTTCACATGTTTTTTTCCTATGCTATTTATACTGTGTTTAGTTTTAAGTTGACTTTGGTTAACAAACATTCATATTGAACCCCGAATCAAGAAACGAGAAACATAGTTTATGAAGGTACTTCAGATGATATTTGGATCAGTTTAATTGAACAGAGATTTATATGGAGTTTAATAAGGACAGAATGTTTCTATTATTGCTACAGAATCTTGCATTTATGGTGCGTGTAGCCCAAACTGCAGATTTCTGTTAATTTTTTCATCAGTCAGTGCCTTTAACAATACTTTAATACTTTATTTATATATTTTTTTGGCTACAGAATCCTGCATTTATGGAGGTATTTATATGGACAATTAGACATTTTTACTTTTAAGCTTTTAGTGATTTATTATAAATGTATATATTTATGATATTTATACTGTGTTTAGTTTTTAAATTACTTTTTGTTAACAAACATTAGACAATTTGACATTTTTAATTTAACTTGAAAAATGAAAGGCTGAATCTACTAAAATTCTGAGATGTGTATAACATTTCACATGTTTTTTTTTAAATGTTATTTATGCTGTGTTTACTTTTTTAATCAATTTTGTTTAACAAACATTCGACAAAATGACATTTTTACTTTTCAGCTTTACTTTTTAAAACTCTTAACTTTCCAAGAGACAATTTAACATTTTTTCCTTTTCAGCTTTTAATGGTTTATTATAAATGTATATATTTTATGTTTTACTTTCAGCTTCTTTTGCTCCAAAGATGAAAGGTTTAATCTAGATGAATTCTGAGGAGTTAATTATAAATTTATATATTTTTATATTGGATTTTTTAAAAATTATTTGGGTGTATAACGTTTCACATGCTTATTTTTCTATGTTATTTATACTGTGTTTAGTCTTTAAATTGATTTTGGTTAACAAACATTCGACAAATTGGCATTTTTACTTTTCAGCTTTACTTTCCAAAAGACAATTTGACATTTTTCCTTTTCAGCTTTTAGTGGTTTATTATAAATGTATGTATATTTTATGTTTTACTTATCAGCTTCTTTTGCTCCAAACATAGAAGGTTAAATCTTGCTAAATTGTTTAGATTTTAAATTGATTTTGGATAACAAACATTCCACAATTTGACATTTTTACTTTACAGCTTTTAGTGGTACAATAATGAAAGACTGCATCTAACCAAAATACTGAGATATGTATAACATTTCACATGCTTTTTTTTGGCTATGTAATTTATACTGTGTTAAGTTTTTAAATTGATTTTGGTTAACAAAACATTCCACAATTTGACATTTTTACTTTACAGCTTTTAGTGGTACAATGATGAAAGACTGCATCTACCAAAATACTGAGATATGTATAACATTTCACATGCTTTTTTTTTGGTTATGTAATTTATACTGTGTTAAGTTTTTAAATTGATTTTGGTTAACAAACATTCCACAATTTGACATTTTTACTTTATAGCTTTTAGTGGTACAATGATGAAAGACTGCATCTACCAAAATACTGAGATATGTATAACATTTCACATGCTTTTTTTTGGCTAATTTATACTGTGTTAATTTTTTAAATTGATTTTGGTTAACAAACCTTCTTAAAATTCCGGGCAACGCCGGGTACTTCAGCTAGTAAGGTATAAATACAAAAATAAAATTTAAGCATGATCTCTGTAAAATACAGATCAGAAAACAGCACCAAAGTCCCAACAAATTAGAATGAAAAATGTAAGAAAACTACAGAAAAAATTAAATGCGTGGGCAAGAAAATTTCCCACCATTAGTTACAGTAAAAACTCTTTCGGTTAAACTGTCTATTTATAATTAAAAATTAATTAATATGGCACATGTGTTCTATGCAAGCCGTGTATTACGAAGATTAAAATTGTTTGACAGTTCTACTCTTAAGAACAGTAAAATTATTTAACAGATACGAAACTGTCTCCAATTGTGAATCGAGTGTTTGAGGATATACAAGTATAAAAATATAAAAACATAGCAACCGTTTTGGCTTCATAGAGAAATTCCTCTCAAAAGACATTCTTTCACTACAAGAAGAAATACGACTGACAGTGACAAAGTCTGCGATGCGCTCAGAATCTTTATGATGTCTGCACATTTTTCGCCTTTTACGCTAATCAACAATAATAAATTCAGCTGTGCCTTTTTTTCGGTTGGATCGATGCCCAGAGTTTCATTTTACTCCAAAAACTGCCATTCGAATGCCTTTAAGAGGAAAGGAACCTTAGAATGAGATAACATGGAACAAAGCACTATCAGAACGATCTAAATTAATGCCAGTGAACAACATAATTGATCCCGCATGGAAGCTGTGTCCATTCATTGCGAAATGTAATGAATTATTTTAAATTAAAAAATATGGTTAAATGAGAAGGGGGGAATCCTCGGTTCGAGATTTTAAATATCACCAAGGTGTTATTGATTAAATTCGCTATTTTTTTCTTCCTCTGTTAAACGTCGCCATGGAATTGCTACATTACTTATCTAGTTTTTTTTCCTCCTTTGTTAAACGTCACTATATTATGTTTTATTCGAAATTTTGCCGAACTTGAAAAAGAAACGCAAACTGTCCAAGTAGTAACTAGCCCCTTAAGGCTGCTATGTACTAACCCTATTGGATTCACTCATCTCAATGTTAGCCTATAGAGAAAATGTGTCCAAGGATTGCCGACTTGCATTTAAAGATTTTTTTTTTTTTAAGGTAGGATTACGTTCCTCAATAACGGTCCTACGGAGAAAAAAAAATTGTCCTGCGTTGCGAGTTATAATTTTGGCTGCGCGCCAAATCCAGTAGCAGTAAACAGTTAAACAGAAAAGTACTAGAATGCGTTTTAAAAAAAAAAAAGTATGCAAACGATAAGTAATCCTACGCGTTAATAAACCCGTGTAGCTTCGTTAGAAACTTTGTGTTTCGTAAGAACTTTATGTTCGTTAGTAACTTTATGTAGCTAACTGAATTTTTTTTTAACTGTACTCCATAATAAAGAAAGAAATTTTACACCTTGGGGCATTTTCTTTTTTTTAATGCAAATATTTGTAATTTTAAATTATTCGGGGAAATAACCTGGTAGAGTGTGTTTTAAACGCTCCTAAATTCCTTTGGTTGTCGAAATTTATAAAATGAATCCTCTTGCAACATGCAGAAAAGTTCAGGCTATCTGAAAATACCATTTTTATTGGATTATCAACATTTATGTGAATGTAAATAGTAGACAAATTTTTTTCATAGGTTAACATTGAGGTGAGCGAATCCAGTAGGGTTAGTACACAGCAGCCTTAATAGTGCTAATAAAGACTTGGACCACTGTACCTTAATGTTGAGATTTAACTTTAAGCTTAGAAGCAAGTTTTAAAATAACTATACACGATGCCTTGCAGAAATGTTAATAAGATTTATGTAAAATAAATGTACAATACTTACGATATAACGAAAACTGTTAAAAGCTGAATTTATAAAAAGGACACTTACGTTAAAGCCACGATGTCTCCATGTGTAATTTCATAGTTTCTCATGGCCCATTTGTTCAGTAGAACGTAGTCATTTGTTTTCTGGTCATCTGGATTCAGAGAGGGCTAAATATAGACACAATAAAAACAATTTAAACAAATGTTAAAAACTTCAAATTTACTTCCAGAATAAAATATTCAGAATACAACTCAAACATTGAGTATTTAAAATAATTCCACGCATAAACAATTTCGAAACTATTAAAAGCATGGGTTAATTCTTTTAAATATGCACCAAGGTGTAACTGATAAAATTCATCTTTTTTGCTGTCGTTGTTGTTTGTTTGTTGAACGTCTCTGTTGAACGTCGTCGCCAAGGCATTGCTATATTACCGGTTAACATAAAAGTGCTATTGTTATTCCTATATTACTGTTTAACACTAAAGTGCTGTTGTTATCACTGACTGATTTCAGTTTCTGTCTTTTTGATGCTCTCTATCATTTTCCCGTTAAACAAGTAATATAGCAATACCTCGACGACATTAAACAGAGGAAGAAAAAATAATGAGTTAATCGGTAACACCTTAATGCGTAGTTAAAATCTCGAAACGAGTTCTTTTATAGCTTTTTTCCCCTCCTTCTATTAAGCGCCCCCAAAGATTTCTGTATTACTTGCTTTAATGGAAATTTTGGCGAATTTGAAAAAGTCAGAAAATCCAATCTATCAAAGCAATAAAAACAGCACCTTAGAGCTAATAAAAATATTTATTAATAGAGATTTTACTTTCATTATAACATTGCGTAAATGCATATAACATATTATTTTCCTCGCAGTAAAATTCATTCCAGATCTAAAATATGATCATAAGAAGTTGATGCCCACCAAGATACAAAACGAGTCTACAACTCCATAAATCCCAGTGTTACTCAATGATGTGCTTTAACCAGGAGATGAGTATAGAAAATAAACTTCTGCTTTACAAAACAGTACTTCGACCTATATTTCTTTATGCAGTACCTATATGGGGGTCAGCGGCTAACAGTCATGTCCAGAAATTGCAATGCACAAAAAATAAAACCTTACGTCTAATTACTAAAGCCAATAGATATAAAACTAACTACTCCCTCCACAAAGATTTAAATATTGAACCCATTCGCCTGGCTATAATGAATCTCGCCACTAAATTTTATAACAGTCTTTACTGCATCCCTAATGAAGAAATTGCCAATCTTCCTGATCATGACAAACAAAATTTAATCGCAGACCTAGAGCGACTCTAGTGCTTGACACTGAAATAACTCCCAACTCTTCTTTCCCGTGATTTTTTCTTTCTTTATGTCATTCCGTTTTCCTTAAATTTATTCTAAACCGCTTAATTTTTCACCCCCTTTTTTTTTCCTAATTATATGCAGTCACATCCTCTTACGTTTTTTTGACACAGGAAGTGTGTCGTCTCGTTGGTTTAATATGCCTCTGCGAATCCTCGTGGTCAATTTGTGACGGTCAAGGTCAAGGTTCGTGGTTGCATGAGGGACCTCGCAGTAAACTGAAGCAAGGTCATGGTCAATTTGTGAGCCATCCTCCCTGATAATATCTTCTACTAAGATCCTGGACCTTGTTTCGTCAACCAGTCAGGTTGCAGGACTCATTTTGCTCTCGACCAGTAGTTCAGCTTTATCTTTTTTAACCTCTGTAATAAAAATTCATCATCTTGCTTCCTTTTTCGGCCTGTTTTCAAGCACGGGTTGCTTGATAGTTCTTTCCCATCCTGGGTTTGATCCCAGCGTTTAACATCTTTGCTGCTCGCGGTCAACTGTGACTCGTCTTCGACTTTTGAGAGTTTAATCTTTATATTTTGCTTTTCATTTTATCTTATATTGGAACATTTTAGTTTGACAAGTCTTGCTAATTTAATTTTTGTGTGTTAACTTTAACTTACTAAATTCTATAATGTTTCTATTTTTATTTTTGTAATTTCTTTAATTAATTTTGTAACTTAACTTTACCCTTTTTTTTAACTTAATTCATTTCTTCCTGGACCATGCGTGAAAAGGTTCAGAGCTTCCCATATCCATACCGAGGGTAAAGGGCTTTCTTAGCCCTATTAGGAACCTCACGAAAACTTTATGTCCATGTCCAAGTCCATGTGAATACTTTATAGCAGGGGTCTCCAAACTTTTTAGACTAAGGGCCACACTGACTCCTCCACTAAGTCCCAAGGCCCTAGCTAGTTCATCATACTAACATATTGTAGTTTTGAATTAGGGCCTGTTCACATAGGAGTCCGGCAGCGGAAGCGTAAAAGGAAAGATGCCGCTGAGACGGAAATAAACCAATCACAGGCGTTAAAAATTTCGCTGCTAATCGTTCGGAGGTTTGTCATTGGTTAAATATATTTCAATACTTAACGCTTCCGCTACCGGACTCCAATGTATGTGAACAGGCCCTTACGAGCAAATTTTCGTTTCGAATTTTGTAAGAGTCTGCCACTCACACAGTTTCATCAGTTGCATAAATTTGCCCGTGGCTTTTTTTTTCCACTTTCGGCACTACTTATTTGTGGGGGAAAAACATTCTTCAGTAAAATATTTACAAAAAATATTTACAGATCCAAATTAATTCATGAGCATTTGAAATCGCTGCTGATAATTTCCATTAGTAAACTTGATCCACAACTACAAACAATTGTCAATGGAAAGTTACAGCTACATAAATCTCATTAATCGTAATTATAATGTTTAATTTCATTATGCAAATTACCTATGTATGTCACTTATTGCAAATTTTTAGAATAAATCTCATATCAATAATTACAGTTAAAATGTTCAATTTCATTACGTATGTCAATTATTGTGTTTCTTAATTGGTCGCTAAATAAAAACATCTGATTACTATTTTGTATAATTTACTTACATTGTAAATTTTACAATGTAATCAAAATAAAATATGGCGTGCCGGATACCGGGCAGCATATTAACTACCTATACTCGAGTTCACGCAATGGGGGAATTTTAAGCCCGCTGATTCGTTTGTGTCTCCCCGTCCTCTATGACATCACTTAGCGCAACTTCCAAATACTTCACGTGACGCCATCTTTTCCCCTGAAACTGAATTAATCGTGAATACTGAATTAATCGTGAAACTGAATTAATCGTGAAAAATACACTTATTATTTAAAAGAAAACTTCTAAGATTGAACTTTTTATAACAAGTTAAAGAAACCTTTGAAGAAAAAAAAAACCTTTAAAAAAATTAAAAAGAATATAATGGTAGGTTTGAAATTTTTATGAATTATGTAACATTTTTGGGGGGGAGTGGATTTATTTTACAAGAACTTGCATTGAAAGATATAAATTTGTATGGGTGTATGTGTGTATTATTTTGCAAGAATAGATTTTTTACCTCTGACTAATATTTTTTTATATAAACTTAAGCATACTCTGCACGATTTTTTTTTTACAACTATGTATATTTTTTCTCACACATATTTGGGCCTAGACAATATTCAAAAAAATATTTAAAAAATCCTTTATGATTTTTTTAATGTTTTTATCGAAATATTGTGTTTGGTGCATATATGAATTGCTGTGCATTAATTGCTGTGCATTAAGTTGAATTTTTGCAATGCATACTTCAGGTTATTGGTGTCTTATATCTAAAATATGAGACCATAACTAAAATCTTAAAAAATAAAATAAGTCAGGAAGTAAATAAAATGCCATATAAAATACTAAATGAGTTTAAATTTAAAATGAGACGATGTTTATTTCTTTTATATATATATATATATATATATATATATATATATATATATATATATATATATATATATATATATATATATATATATATATATATATATATATATATATATACACACATATATATATATATACACATACATACATACATACATACATACATATATATATACATACATACATACATATATACATACATACATATATACATATGTATATATATACATACATACATATATACATACATACATATATACATATGTATATATATACATACATACATATATACATATGTATATATATACATACATACATATATACATATGTATATATATACATACATACATATATACATATGTATATATATACATACATACATATATACATATGTATATATACATACATACATACATACATATGTATATATACATACATACATACATACATACATATGTATATATATACATACATACATACATACATATGTATATATATACATACATACATACATACATATGTATATATATACATACATACATACATACATATGTATATATATACATACATACATACATACATATGTATATATATACATACATACATACATACATATGTATATATATACATACATACATACATACATATGTATATATATACATACATACATACATATGTATATATATACATACATACATACATACATATGTATATATATACATACATACATACATACATATGTATATATATACATACATACATACATACATATGTATATACATACATACATACATACATACATATGTATATACATACATACATACATACATATGTATATACATACATACATACATACATACATATGTATATATATACATACATACATACATACATATGTATATATATACATACATACATACATACATACATATGTATATATATACATACATACATACATACATATGTATATATATACATACATACATACATATATATATATGTATATATATACATACATACATACATATATATATATGTATATATATACATACATACATACATATATATATATATATATACATACATACATACATACATACATACATATATATATATATATATATATATATATATATACATACATACATATATACATACATACATATATATAATATATATATAAGAAGGTTGTTACTTAATGGTTCTGGTGTGTTTTACGATAAAAGAAATAGCAAAATATATTTTTTTAGTTATTTAAAATAAAATTAGGAAGCTTATTTTTTTATGAATTCTAGCAAATCGTCCAATTTCTTTCACATATGGAACTGCCTATAATTTTTTTTCTACGTTTAATTTAATATGCTCTTGATATCATAAGAACCTTCAAACATAATAAATTACTAAAAAAAATTTTTGTTACAAAAGTAAGTTATTTTTCTTTAATTTCTGTTGTGTTTTATACTTTAAATGCATTTTTCTCAAAATCATGATTTTGCAATTTTGCTTGACTTTGATGAACTAAGGCTTTGAGAAATATGCACTTACAGTTATACTTTTTATATTTTTTTAATCTTGATTGAATGTTTCAGAAACGTAGGGAGAGGTTTTTTTTGGATAAATGCTTAAATTTTTTTTACAAATAGATAAACATGAAAAAGAAGAATCTTTTTTCAAAAATTACCATATAATGAGTAAAATATTTTTTTTTTACAAAAATTCAGAAACATATTTAAAAAAAGCTCTCCCTATATTTGTAGCATATACTATGACATTATTATAAAAATTTAAATTATAAAAAAAAAAATTGAAAATTGACAAAGGAGTCCTCACTTTCCACCTCATTACAAAATGAGGATGGAAGTTTATCTTCCGAAAAAACGGACATTTGAGCAAAAAAACACAATTACTCACGATTTATTCACATACGCACTAACATTTGGAATCTAAATAGTATATTGTAATGAATGAATCAGTTTCAGGGGAAAAGATGGCGCCACGTGAAGTCTTTGGAAGTTGCGCTAAGTGATGTCATAGATGACGGGACGAAACCAACGAATCAGCGGGCTTGAAATTTCCCTATTGTGTGAACTCGAGTATAGGTAGTTAATATGCTACCGGGCATAACCGGACCGCTACCGCGAGTCGGATTGGTGGTGCTCCCGGGTCAGTGTTGACCTGCGGGCCGCAGTTTGGAGACCCTTGCTTTATAGTGTTCCGTTAGGTCAGCAAAATTTTTAAGTCCTTAATATTTTAATATTTATTAATGGTTATCTCTCTTAGGAATATGATCCTCATATCCGAACAGGCCTTGATTTTCCATTAGGCCCAGTAGGCCCCGGCCCCCCAAAATTTTTATTTTAAAAGAAAAAATTCCCAATTCAATTTTTTTTTATTTTACCTTATTTAATAGCAATTTTTTATATATATCCTTACAAATTTGATTGATAGGTTCGTCATATGTATAGCTATATGTATAGTTCATCATATGTATGTTATAGTGTATATAAGGGATTAATAAGGTTTTCTGGTTGCATTGTATTGGTGTTTTAATGATGAAGTTAATATGTTGTATTGCTTTTTGTTATTTGATAATGTTCTAGGCTTCTACGTTTCAAATAGTCAATTCTTAGTAAAATGGTCCTTTCACAATGTTTCATGATTTTTTTTTTTTTTTTTGTCAATTTTTGAAAATTTACACCCATATCAGTGTTAGGGGGGGGGGGCATCCCGAGTTGTGCCTATAGTCAAGAATTTTCTAAATCGAGCCCTGTATCCGAGCAGATCAATATGAGGTTCAACTCCTCTTGACCAGTTTATACAGTTACTTTAATACGTTACTTCCCCTCCCTATCGCGATAATAGATGAAATTCATCTGGGTTGCAAAGCTTATTCACTAGTAATTCAGAAATGAGAAAATAAAAACACATCTCGGGGGACTTTCATATAAATTACTTTCTCCTCCCTTTCTTGTTGGAATAAAATTTTCACTTAAAAATAATGGCTTCAAGGTAAAATACAGAATTTAGACTGTATATTACCTGTGTAAAATACTGTGTAAAATACCTGTGTTTTAGACTGTATGTTCTGTAAAATACAGAATTTAGACCGAGCACCACACCTTGGTGCCACCTGTCTTCTCCGAGCACTACGAGTGGCGACATCTGGTGGGTTCGTAGCCTCCTCTCACCAAATTACCAAATGGAGATATTTAATCAAGGCCGTTCAAACCCGCGACTGCCAGGGGTGCGGGGCACACGGGCGGCAAGTCAGCCGCCCGGTTAAAAAAAATTTTAAAACTAATTTATTAGTAAAAACATCAATATAAAAAAAATTTAATCATGCTAGGTAACTACTTAGAGTTAAAAATGCATTTTACAAGTATAACTGGAAATAAACAAAACCACATTGGTTTTAAAAACGCTACTCCACGTAGCAACCAGTTGGGAAATACATTATTCGTTTTTGTTTTAACCCGTTTTAACCCATCATCCCATCAAATCGCGTCGCATCGCCGGCATCGCGTCGGTGCGGGCGGTTTTTGTCAGGTTGCAAGAAAATACTCGTTAATGCCCTGACCCTATAAATACACGGACCGGGATAATTTGCACTATATTAATTTTGAACGTATCCTTCTCAACAACTGAAAAACGAAGCTTTTTGTCTCTAATTTTTGTGCTTGATTTTGTGATTGCTGACCAATAAAAATATTTCACAGGTAAGTAAACTTGATGATATTTTTTCATTGCCATATCAGACCACCTCACTAGAATTAGCAGAAATCCATCATATATGCCTCATTATTTAGGTGTTCATATTCAAAATGAACTTATTTACCTTTTGGGACAAAAAATAAGACATGAAATAATATCACTCTTAAAAGTTAGTAAATATTATTCTATTATTTTAGATTCCACCCCTGATCTAAGTCACCAAGACCAACTTACTGTTGTAGTAAGATTTGTTCTATTAAACAATAAATCAAAGCAAATAGAAATTAGGGAGCATTTTTAGGGATTTATTTCAATATCAGATTTTTTTAAAACAGATAAATCAAATAGGTCTACAAAATATAAATCTGTGGAAAGTATGTTACATGATCCATTTAATAATTACAAGATAAAAAACTTTTTATATACCATGTTTTTAAATTTTCTGTTGAATCATATAAACTTGACAATTCTATGTATTAATAAATACGTTTTAAAAATTTTTTTGATGAATTACCCCATCAACATGGAAAAAAAGTAAGTTAATTGGAAGTTCACTTGCGTTTAACTTTTCGTTCCCGTCCCAGCCAATAGATGGCTGCAACAGTCTACAAAACAAAATTAATTGAAAATGAATTCAATGCTGCTTAAAGATGGCTAAAAGTATCAAAAGAATGCATTGTCATCGTGTTCTCAGCTATTCTAAAAGTTTCAAATGTCTACCTAGTCGGGAAGTTAGTTAAAAATCGATTGCAAGATTTGTACTAGACAAACACACAAAAAAGAAAGCGAGTTAAAAAAAACATGGAAAAATGTAAAAGATATTATAGCTGAAGATTTATGTGAAGAAATTGATAACGTTGCACCCTATATCTCTCCTGAAATGAACGTGTTAAATGTGATTCAATACTTATTTACAAATAACCTCATCTATTTGTTTCCAAACTTAGTGATTGCCATACGAATTTTTTTAACATTACCTGTGACTATGGCTAGCAGGGAAAGAAGCTTTTCAAAACTTAAAATAATAAAAAAATATTTCAGATCAACAATGGGACAAGAAAGGCTTTCAGACTATCTATTATTAGTATCGAAAAGGACATTTTGGAAGATATAGATGATCAGATATTATAACAGAATTTTCATTAAAAAAGACAAGAAAAGCAAAGATTATTTAAGCTTTTTGACTGACTAAGTAAGTATATGTATTAATAGATATGTGTTGTATGTATTTAATATAATGTATTCATTTGGTTATTATATCAATACATTAATAATTATTATGTTAGGTTGTAAAATTAAAAAAATAAACTGAATTTATAATATTTTCTGCAATTTGTTGTTTCATTTAAGGTAAAAATATTTCAGAGAAATTTCAATTAATCCATATGGTCAATTAATCCATACAGGGGGGGGGGGGCAAAATTATTCTCGCACGCGGGCGGCAGCTACCCTAGGAACGACCCTGGATTTAATGTGCCCATAGCTAATGGAAAACTGATTTTCCACATCTCAAACTTATAAGCATGTTATTGCATTCTGTATCCCCTTTATTAAAATTCCCAGTGACAAAAATCAATTTCATAAAGCTAAGACAAATATAATGCTGATTAAAATAAGCTTTGAAAAATAAAGCATGAGTATGTATTTCAAAAATGCAATTAAAATTACAATAATAAATGAGGTTAATATATATATATATATATATATATATATATAATAGACTTTTGTAAAAAATTAAAAAGTACCAAATGATTCTCAAATGTCCAAGTCAAGTTTTATGAAAAATATGTCTGAATTTCATAGACTCATTTCTGAATTTTTAATTAGTATTAGCATTCTGAATTTTTAATTAGTATAATAATACTATTTCTTATATGAATGATATAGTATACAGTATATGTATATCTAAAAACATCTGCTTAAATACACTAGAATTAAATTGGTTCAATTATATTATGTATGTTACTTTATTCATATGGTATATTTCTTTTAAGTAATATATGATTCTGTTTAATTGAAATAACTCAAATATAAAATTCACTTATTAATTTTTTTTTAATTTTTTTAGTTTCTCCATGCAAAAGAAAATAATGCTAGTAAATAACGCATAAAATATTTATATTATTACATATAATAAAAGAGAAGATATAAAATGGTCAAACTACATGATTTAAAATAAAATTTAACTACATGTATTCAAAATCATCATATTTTGAATATATGTAGTTAAAAATTTCAATTATAAATTTACTTAATTTCATCAACCAGATAATGTGCAGGCTCTTTGAATATAACCCTATAATTCACTATTCCTAAGAAGAAAAATTGAAAGGCATTCTATTTTCAGAGAAAAATAGTTACTTTTTGCAGATATAAAACTGAAAAAAAAAACATCAAATTCTGTGCAATTGCTAAGGGTTTACAGATTTAGAAAAAAAATGGTTTGTTTGCTCATCTAAAAACTGAATTCGAATTTTTTACTCTCTAACTGAGTGGAGTGAATTTTGAAATAAAAAGCAACAGCATTCACAAAAAATGGTCTGAAACCTTAATTTGTAATGAAAATAGTATGTTTAACCACTTCATACTAAGGGAATAAATTTGTCAAATAATCAACTGATTCATTTATAAGTTTCAGACATGGAATCTTTTTACTTAGCATTATTCTAAAAATTAGTCGCATATTTTCATCTACAATTGAAAAGAAAAGAAAAAAAAAACCTTGAAATTTTATAACAATTAAAATAACTACCTATTCTCCTTTATGACAATTCATTTAATTATTTTGGGTATCTACTGAGGAAAAATTATTTAAAATGAGCTAAAAATGCAAATTCAAAACATTTAATCATAATATTTGCTAAGAAAATTAAGAAAAAAAAACACAATTACAAATTGTAATTGTGTTTTTTTACTGGATTTACATAGTTCATCAACACTTTACAAGTATTGTCATCAGATTTTTAAATTCCTTAAAAAGTTAAAAGATCTTTTATTATTTGCATGCTGATGGGAAAAAAAACTTAATACACAGTGAAAAACTCAGTGATCTAAAGTTTGTTTTGTCTATAAATTTCATTAAAAAATACACAAAATTTGAACCCTGCAATTATTGCCTCATATTTTATAAAGGTGTTGGAATGCAGACAACCAACTACGAGGCTGGGATTGAGGCTATTAATCAAGCCCTCTCCAGGCTTCTTTCCATCGCAACTCATAATAGGGATGTCTTTCTTATTTACTCCCAGACAGCAATTTTAGCTCTTTATTCCTGTCCCTGTGCTGACTCTGCTCATCTGGCCAAGATACATTTACTAGCCAGTAATGTCTTGAATTATGGTTGGAACATTACATATCAATGGACTTCTAGCCACTGCAGTTTACTGGGTAACGAGTGAGCTGATTATCTTATTAAAGAGAATTGTAGGTTACCACAACCCATATAGTCTTTCCCTTTTCTCCAAGCTTATGATGAAGACAAAAAATTCACAGAGGTAGTTGGCAATATACATAAAATGCAGACTGTGGCTAAGGCTTGGAATGAACTGCCCTATCCCTCAGGACCTCCCAAGACATATTGCTGTAATAAATTTTAGAATAGTTGCATCTCATGACTTTTAACATGGACACCTACATTGCATCAGCATTGCATTTTCTCCTGACTGACCCCTTTATTCTGCTGAAGAATTTATAGATTTTAACAATCTTTTAATGTATTGTTCTCTTCAAGACAAGCATTTTTCAGTCACAAATTTTTTATAGCAGAGCTCACTTCTACTGGGCTGTATGTGGAGAATTATGATCACTGGACTTTCTCCCAACATAGGAAAATAAAAATATTTTATGAAGGCAACAATTCCCTAAAGTCACTCTACATGGGTTTCATTTTTTTCTTTTGTTGTTGTTGTTGTTGCTGCTGTTTTTGTAGTCAAATAATATAATCTGTATTGTCTGCACAATATTTTAGAAGACTTTTGAAGAACAACAAAATATATTTCAGATGACTTACAGGAAACTTGTGGAAAATTCACGCATAATCAACGCTTCTTCGATTTTACGAATTTTTTTTATATATTGTGGAATTGAAGAAATATTGATCACATATATTTCAGAGATCAAAATAATACAATTTTCTTTTTTTTTTTCAGTATGAGAACAAGTTCTGTTTCAATATCTAACAACAAAACAGATGATTACAGAATTTAATTTTCATCTAACTGAATATTTTTATATGCCTCCCTAAAAACACCTGGTAATTCACTTTATTTTCTCAGAGACATTTTATATAGAATACAGCATTTTTATAAAATAACATTTTTATGGATTATATAATATCAAAATAATTCGTAGTCATTAACCTTAAAGCCGTCTGAAAGTCTGTCCACTTTTTTCAAGCTATTTTTGCCTAAAAAAATTTTTTGTTGGGGAGGATTTCAAAAACTTCTTAATTCTTTCAGACTTATTAGTGTTTCAAAATATTTCCTTAAAAGGTGCTGTGTGAGGCACATTTTACATCAGATTATAAGTTAAAATTACTCAATAAAATGTTCACAGATATAAAACTAAAATATAAAAGTATTCTAACAACAAAAAGAATTTAAAGACTTAGTTGAGAATCACTTGAAAGTTAAAAAGAAATAAAATAAGCATTTCTCATAACACATAGGGACATAACATGGAACAAAACCACTCTTTAAAACAGGGTTTTAAATTTTAAGTTTAAACTTTGTCATGCTACAAATCACAGGCTAAAAACTAAAGATATTGCATAGTATACACAAGAGAAATGAATATGAATCTTTTAGCTCAAATTTACAAAAGCTGTAATTTATTTTCCAGAGGAGAGTACTGTAAACTGAAATGGACTGGAAAGATATCTATGGTTCAAGCATTTCTGACAGCAAAAATTGAGATATATTAAATTTTAAACAAAAGCATCTATAAATGAGCAAGTGCATTGTTTCATACAGCCAGTTTTAGTTTAAAACATCAACACATGTGCACATCTATCTTTTTAAATAAATGGCTTCTAAATTTCTAAATAATATTAATAGGGAGAAAAGATATTAGGGAACATTAGCACTAGTATTATACACATTTAATTTTATTCATTAATTGTTTAAAATACTAGACTCCAGTCATGATATGTTTTTATACATTTCTCAAGATTACTATAAAAGATAAAATTTCTTTTCAAAAAAGAGCAAGTTACATCATCTTTACCAGATTTCAAATTCAGAAAATATGAAAGTACAACATACCTGCATTGATATACCTTCTACTTTAGCAACATATCCAACACTATCTAAAAATGCTATGGTAACAGGAACACTGTATAAGAAATTTTTGCCAATACGCTTTAACCAGAAAGTTCCTTTATTCCAAGAGGACATAGTTATAATATAATGTGTATGCTCTCAACACAACCTAAAAAGTTAAAAATAAATAAGATAAAAAAATCCTGATTAAAAGAATTACAATTTAGCTTTAAAAAAATTTTTTTTTAATAATATAAATGCTAACAACCTGTTTTTAAAAAATTATGTGTTTCAATTTCCAAACGTATAGCTCTTTCACATTAATATCGTGCCTGAGTAATTTCTTACACTTACTGCACTAGAATGCTTTATTGAGGAAAAGAGAGCTATAAATTCCAGAAAGGAAGTACAAAGTAGATAGGAAACTGTTTATAGACAAGATAATTACCAAAAGGATAAATTCTTTGTATGTAATCAGAATCCTGTAATAGCTTTAAATGGCATGTAATAACAACCAAGCAATCAAGCTTAATCTTATAGTTTTTAATGGAAAGTTGTTTTGTATATAGATTAAAAAAAAGGTACTTCCTTATTAAAGTAGCCTTGGTGATATAGTTAAGGAGAGAGTTAGATTAATGGCAAAAGTTAACAAAATACTCTTAAAAAACACCTTGTCTTTTCCTTGGGTGAAGTTCTAATTCACTTTTGCTGTAAAATTTATATTAAAAAAAAGGATTCTAAAAATAATTCCCGAAGAGTTTTTTTAACACATATGCAAATTATATGAAGCATTTTACTTTGAAAATAGTGAGTGGACTCTAATTTAAAACATGTTCTTAGTAAAATAATTGAAGACAAGACAGCAAGATATTCATTATTCATAATTTTTACACTGAAAATGGTGAAATAAAGTTATTAATAAATCATATTTTAATATTGTTCATTCTTTTGAAACTGTGGCTGCCATCAGGGCCATATATACAGTTTATTGAGCCCTAGTCAGGGCCCTTCTTATATAAACAAGAATAAGCATATTTGTTTAAAAAAAAAAAACCACAATTTTCAAAGTTGTGTTAATTTATATTATTAGTTTGAGATAACAAAAAATATAGAAAGAAAAAATAATCTATTAAATTATTTTAAGAAATTTAAAATTTTTGATTCCTAATTCTGTTGTCTATAAACTTATCAATAATATCTTCATAACAGAGTTTTTAGAATATCCTTTTCTAAGTACAATATTAACTTTTAACTAATTCATATGGTCACTAAAGGAAGTATTTGAGTAACAATCGCTTTATCTGTCATTTTTAATAAGCCCTTACTACTTTGCGCTTATTGCAATAAGCCTGTATGAAACCAGGAATTTTGAGCAAACTATTCCAATTTTTCTAACTAGCCTAAAGGTGTATGGGCTCATTAAAATTTTCCTAAAAATTATCAGGCTAGTTAGAAAGTTGTCGATAAATTTCCAATTAGCCTGGTGCATTGCAAAATAATGGCACTCTTTGCAATAAGTCGGATTTGGCAATTTGCCTATGACATATACATCACCTCTTCAACAAAATCGGTAACTATTCTATCATAATGGGTTAAAAATATACAAATTTTCTTTTTCAAAACACAATTATGCAAGTATTTAGAAAATATATAATCATTTTGATATACCCACCGATAAAAATACACTCTAAATGTGTAATAGTTTTTTAGATCAAGATGATTATAATTCTTTTTGTTGTTAACATTTCTTAAAAGTAGTAAAAAATTCTTTTCTCCTCTAGAAAACTGTAAACAATGCTATAAGTTTCAATTTAGCAATTTATTTTTAGCAGTATAATTAAAATTATTAAGTGTAGATATCTAAATAAAAAATGCATATCTGAGGGCAGTAAAAAGAAATTGCTTTTTACAGGTCATTCAATCAATAGTGTCTAAGGTTAAATCAAGCTGATCAACAGAATTAAAATGAATTGATGGTCTTATCTTCCATATAATTTTACAGGCTTGAAAAATGTTATGCATCAAAATCTGACACAACAGAATTTAATCTCATAAAAATATGAGAGAACACAGTATTTTATTAAAAACTGTTTGGGTTAAGGAAAGGTAATCTAACTGCAATAGAAATATTTTGCTACATGAGGCCTGAAAAGACAGGGGCCTACATATTAAATATAACTCTAAATGACAAGGAATGTTCGTACCAATTTCAGGTACCACACCAATAGTATTCTGTACCAAATGCTAGCACATGCACAGTCTAGCAATTAACAATTACCTATACCGTCTGTCATCATTATGCATAAAGCTTACCTAATGAATGTTTTAAAGAGCCATTAAGCATTCTAGACTTGCATTTAGTATCAAAAATACCATACTTTACTAAAATGCGTAAACTTTGACTGTACTTTGTCAGTCACAAGTAAAAATTAACAGAAATTTCTCATTGTGAATTCCTTTCCCTCTAGCGTACTCATCAGTTATGGCTTACTGAGGAGCCCATAACAAAGGCAAAACCTAGGTCCAAGGCTACCTCTATACTGAAGATGAATATTTTTGCTTTTATAACATATTTTAATATCATACTCAAGAAATTGTTATATATCTTAGCAGAAATATCTTTGTAAGTTGAAAAAGAATAAACTTCAGGTAGTAACTCCCACAATCTCACTATATTTGCCCACACAATGTAGTAAAAAATATCAAATAGTCTAATGCCATACTGAGATATAAAGCCATTAGTTATCTGATTCTAAGTACAATATTATGTACAATAAAATGCTTCAGTTTCTAGTTAAATGTATCAACAGAAAGAAAAATAGAATCCTTCAATTCAGTAATTAAAATTATCATGGAAGCATGGTAGCGAAAGTATCTAAAGTTATGCACAAAAGATCTAGATGAACCACAAATTAAGACACAATAACTCAAAGCTCAATATTTTTATTGATATCAACCATTCTGTCTGACGATTTGGAAACTATTCCAGTTATCTTGATTAGGTAATTCGACAAGGATACGTTGGCCTTAGCGTTTAGCTTATACGATATCCAGTTATCTTGTTTAGGTAAATTGAAAATTTTCTGATAAGAAATTTTTGATGAAATTGTGACTTACAGATTTCTCAAAAATTAACGAGTCAAATTTAACCCCAATGAAATGTAGTATAAACACTAAAATATACAGCAGAGATATAATGGTAATGCAAAGCTGAGTACAACTAAAATCTTTAAAATAATGTGCAATGCTTGGAAAGCAATTAAATAGAACATCAAAAGTCAAAGTTTTACATATTTGTTTTCAAATTACTACACTTCTAATAAATAGAGCAAGGAATGGTTGACATTAAATCTAAATTTACACTTCACACTCTTGAACAGCACTGGAAGATTTTGAATAAATGTCATGTTTATGATATCAAATGGTCGAAACTTCTATGCTAAATTATATAAAGTAGCTAATATTATAAAAAACTATACCACAAGATTAATTATTCATCTCATCCAATAGACAATCGGGATAGTAGTTCAGAAATTTAAAAACACTAAAGACATTTACAACACGTTTTAGTACGTAAACAGTCGAATTCATACTTAGTAATGTTAACTAATCGAATTCCTGGCTGAAAAGTCTTAGAAAAACGTTTTGTGTGGTTGTAATTCCGTTTACTTTACACTGCTTCTTTAATCTCAATTAAATTAAAAAGATTTTGCCGCGAAACCGTGAAAACAGAAAAATAGCAGAACACAATTTTCGAATTGCCAATTTCATTTACATAAATTTCTTCAAAATTCAAATTGCCATTGATATATCCATTAAAGTTTGAAAATTAAAGAATAGAAAGGAAAAAAAACTGTCCTTTAAATTAGATATAAATGAGTATTTTTTAATCTTAAGATACTAATGATGATTGAATTTACCTTCATGAAATCTTATCAATCTGCAAGTTTATCGACAGTATTTCCTTATCTCAGTCTCAGAGTATGCCCTCCATGCTCCGAGCGTGAGAAATATTTGATCTGCCGGTGAACAGAACTTACAGGTGATACAAGTCTGTTTGATCTGAAACGTATTATTTTTATACTCTTCGTTGCGTACACAGCTGTTTAAATGAATAATTTTCTTATTTGTCTTTTTGCTCTTTTTGCTTTAATTTCTCCCGCGCTCTCTGAGGAAGCATGTTATTCCTACGGAGGTGGCCATGTATATCCTCAAGAAACCACTAGATCAACTGTAGGACAAAATCTCGTAACAAGTAAAGCACAAAGTAAGTTATTTTAACCATAGGCCGCTGGAGAGAAGTCAAAATTTACTGGCATTATAGTCAATGCAATAATTTTGACGGAGTAGAGCCTTTCCGAATTCGTTACATATTGAGATTCAATAAGTATAAAAGTTTAAATCTTCCCCATAATTACTTTTTCATACCTTTTTCCAGTATCTAAACCAGCACCAGATTGGGAAAGCACAGCTGTTGTAAATGGAGAATTCAAAGAGCTGAAACTAAAAGACTACAGAGGAAAATATGTAGTGTTTTTCTTCTATCCTTTAGATTTGTAAGTAAACAAGCTTTCATTAAATGAAGTCCTAGTTATATTTTCAAATGTAAAAATTTCTTTAAAGTGAGAGTCTCAGTACAATGTTCCCGTATTCTCCTGTAGGTTTGATTTCATGCTCACTTAAATAATAATTGTTCAGAAATTAAGTAAACTTTGTATAAATGTTTCATTAAAGGGCTTTATATTAAGATCATTCTATAGTTTACATTTTATTTTAAAACTTTTCTTTCATTATTTATTTATAAGTGTTATTAATTCAGTTCTTTGAGACTTTTTTTTTTCTTTATACATAAAGATTATTTTCCTAAACTATCTGAACAGTGACTGATGAAGCACTTGAAGGTCCCTGCTCCTAAATACTGTTAATAAATATTGTTTATTGCTTGCGATATTTCCTCATGGTCGAAAGAGAAAATTTATTGTTTAGTTATTAGATAGTAAAAATTTGTACTATGCTGTTTATCATTCGACAAATGGCAAATTGTCTAGATGAAGATGATATCTTTACCTAAAGTTTGCAGACCGTATATCTATTTGAAGCTGCTAACTTTTGAAGGCCTTGACAATCTAAGGTCTCCAAGTGCATGCTTCTTGTGCCTATGCGATGATCTGCCACTGAATCTGAAATATTCTAATCATTTATAGTTATTTGGTCATTCTCATCTGGCTGGATACTTTTAGGTGTAATCAATTCAATTTCTTAAAATCAAACTTTATAAATTTAAACATTATATAGTTCAGTAAACTACAAACAAAAAAAAAATTCTCTTCTAAAGAAATTTCTCATCGAAAAAGATTTAAAATGTTCAAAGTTATTTGTAAGTTTTATATCAGTTTTAAACTGATTGACTATATTATAATTTATTTAAAATTTCAAATGAGGTATGGAGTTAATAAAACTTTACTGATCATACAGTTAGTTGCTATAGTGCATGTTTTTTGTTTATGTGTATAATTTTTTTAATGACTTTTTTTACAATAAGTTGATATACAGTTATATAGAAAACAATTTGTCATTAGCTGTTCATAAAAGAAACTTTATCCTTTTATACATATTTTATTAACTAAATTTATAATTAAAATCTATCAAACTTAAAATTTTAAAGTATAAAATGTTCACAATAAAGTGTAAATGTGTTCTTCAATAAAATGAAAAGCTTTATACCAAATGTTACAAAATAAATATTCTAAAATAAAGTTTCCATTGTACTGTTTTTTAAAAACCTATGTGATAGAAAGAGTTAATTTATTAATAATTTTATGACTACTGTACAGCAAAATTTAAAATTTGGTTAGGTCCTTGTCAAAATTAGTTCTACGATGTCATACCATGTCATAATTCAGATTTCCAAAATAATTCTTTAAGAGAGAAAAAGGTTTTGTTTAACCCTACTCTAAATGTTTCCACCTTTCAGCTAAATTAACAGTTTGTATACAGTTTTCAGTTAAATTAAATTTTAAATCAAAATGATTTTAAGCTTAACTGAAATAGGAAGGGGTTTTTTTCTTTCTTCAAGGGAATTAAGAAAATTATTTTTAGGAACAAATCACTTTAGAGTAATATAACTCTGAATATCAAATTTTAAATTACCTTTAGCTTACCTTACTTATAGCACCCTGCAGGCACAAAAGATTTTATTTGTTAATCAGTTATTAAACTGATTAATAAAAAAAATCTTTGTGCCAGATATGTCAATATGCAGATTAAAACAATATATTTAATATTTATGCTACAGCAAATGGTAGAAAAAAAAGAATTTCCAGTTAGATACTCTTAAAAGTATAAACATCTTATAATCATTTTTAATTTAAAAATAATTTTTCAGATATTAGAGATTATCACTGAACTCTATAGCCCATTACAAAATTTAAATATTTATCATTGTTTCATCTAATTAATATGTTTTGTTTTATTGATATTTTAGCACATTTGTATGTCCTACTGAAATCATAGCTTTCAGTGACCGTGTAAAAGAATTTCATGCAATCAACACTGAAGTAATTGCCTGCTCTGTTGACTCACCATTTACTCATCTGGCATGGTAAGACTGCTAATTACTATTTTGAATTATACAATATTTCTATAAAAATGTGTATAAAGATATTTCTTAGCATTAAATTCTGATGACCAAAAAAAAAAAAAAAATCAGTGAGGGTGGGTTTATATGCAGTTTCCTCATTAGAAATATATACTTTTATACTCATATAATTAAGATGAATAAATCTTAGTATTGCCAGTATATGTTAGTATTTGATTAAAATAATACAGTTGATTTTTATCTCTAAAACCTTGAGGTGGCCAAAAATATTTTACTCTTTGTATTGTCCTATTTTAATTTTTATTTTTTTCTGGGTGATGACCTGTTAATATTAATAAAATCTCATGGTATAACATTAAAATGTATATTGTTTGGTAGTTATTGTATATATCTATGATAGTCTGGTGTTATGTTTCCTTAGATTTAAATTTTTATAAAAGAGTTTTGCATACATATATTCATTGTTTTGAACTGTTCCTGTATCAACCTAGTTATGAGTGTTTGGGTATCAATTTTCTGCTTTGTTCTTTAATCTATTTTATCATATGTGAAGAAGTACTACTGTAGTTTGTTAAAGAGTAGTTTGTAAAATAATTTATATTACATTAATTTTAAATTAAGTTATAGTGCATATCACTGTTTATTTTTTGAATTTGTCGCAATAATTTATGCTATACTACACCACCAGAATTTCATATTATTTTGAAAAGTATATTTAGCAAATATAAAAGGCTCATTGGTGCTAATATGAATAATGTAAGATTTTACTGAATTCCTCAAACAGAAACTGCATTCCTCTAGATTCAATATATTTTCTCCAACCTTTATACTATGCAGCCATTTTGTCTCACCATTCTGATAGATATGAAGGAATTCCCCAAATATAAATAAATATATATATATATATATATATATATATATATATATATATATATATTAATTCTAAGATTTATTGTGGGAAAATTAATTTTTTTCTGGGGGGAAAAATTTAAACCATTTTCACATTTTAAGCAATTATTAATTTTTATTTAATGTCATATTCAGATGGCATCTTAATAATTTGGATGGTACATTATGCATGCTGCAAATTAAACTGATATGTTTAACTTAAATACCCATATGTGACCTTTTCAACCATGATTTTGAAATAGTTGTAATAACTGTATTACATGCCAGCATATGCCTATCTCATCATTTCAGTCTTCATCATTTCAAGTAGCCAAACGGAATTGAGATCTATTGCTATTTCTAAATAGTGTTGCATTGTTAAAGGTTTATATTTAAGGATCAACTTTGATTTTTAAATATTCATTTAATCAAATACCTTTAATGTAAGTAAATAAATAAATGAATAAAATCTATTTATCTGTTATTGATGGTTATTAAAATTAGAAATTACAGGCACAAACAAGCGCTGAGATTTTTTTAATTTACAACAAAATAAAAACAAATTCACACATTATGTTAAGTGTTTTGTCTTTTCAGTATCTAGCTCTTTTTTTATACTAAACTACACAAGCATCTGTATTTGAATTTTATATAGTGTTTCTATTGTATCCATTTATGATTAACTTTTTGACTGATTTGAGATAATACTGATGTCATCAGAAATTTTAAAAAAAAATTATTTTCATATTTAACAAGATTTTGTTATTTTTTTAGGATGAATACTCCTCGAAAACTTGGTGGACTTGGACCAATCAACATTCCTTTGCTTTCAGATCTCACTCATCAAATCTCTAAAGATTATGGTGTATATTTAGAAGACCTTGGACATACTTTAAGGTACTAATACCATATTACATAATCAACCAACTCTTCTTTAGTAACTAAATTTGTGTTACGTGGTTCATGAAAATAAAGTGTTTAATTTAAAGTTACTTCTTAATAGGCTCAAAATTTCCTCCCTTATTCATAATTTTTGTCAAACATTAAAAATTGAGTTATTTTTGCCTGATATTACCATTGGCTGAAAGTACTTGTGTTGAGAAACTATATTAAGTACTTAAAATATCAAACATATAACTTATTCAACATCTGCATGTTTTAATTTGTCACATAATGTAATAATTAAAAATTATATTTTCCATTACATTTTTCAGTGCAAGTAAATGATTGCCATTCATGGGTTAGTTTTAACATTACGGGAAATTTGTCTCTTTGGTTTTAAAAATGTAGAAATTACATTTAATTTGCTTAAGGAAACTGATATAAAGACAAATGAAAAGAAAATGGATCAGTAATCAATTTGTGTCAAATTTTCATGTAACTATAGATCTTAAAGAGGAATATTACAGATATTTTTCATTGGTAGACCAATAAATATAAACTCAGAGTTACTGCAAAATTATTCTATAAGAGAGGAGGAGGTATTTGGGTATGAGATTACCAAGGTAATACTGTTGTTAATAAATCTTGTGCTCTCTCTCATATTCTTAATTTTATTAAAGTTAGTAGTTTAAGAACTAAACATGAAAATAAGTATAAGTTGAATCAGTTGTAAGTCTTATTAAAGTTGTCATGAAAACATTAATTCACTTGCATATGACTTATAAAATCCAAATAGTGAAATTTTTCATTTAGATTTAGCTAGGTATCTAATTTTTAAAATTACATCCTTATCTGAACCATTTATCCATAAGTTTTTCCCTTTTTTTGAGCACAAATCTGAAACTAAAGGTTTATTAACTTTCATAAGCTTGAATTAGTTTTTGAAAATGTGGAGAAATAGCTGTGCAATCATTACAACTTCTGTTTTTATACTCTAGGTCAGTGTTTTCAATTATATGGGGATGTTTTCTGTAGGGGGATTATGAACCAAATAGAACTGGACATATTGTCTGAAACGAAATAAAATATGGTATAATGTTTTTATTACAAGTAATTTATTTAATTTGTACCTTTTAAAAAACATGATAATTTCAAATAACAGTTCAGCTCATAATGTGAGGTATCTGAGATGGCAATGGGATGTAAGATATTTTTCCTCTTCCCATTGCAGGGCAATTTTTAAATCAGTCTTATACTTTCTTTTGTGTATGTATGGGTACAGTCATTTACATGTAACATACATACGTTGTGTGATGCAATTTAACCTTCATACATCTAAGAATAGATCAAAAATTCAAAATGATTATTTAACCAATCTGTATGCAGATATCTTTGAAAAAAAAGTTCTGTAAAGGAGGATGGTAACAAAAGGAAAGTACCATATATTTTACTATCACTTTGACAAAAATGAGATTAACAGATGAAAATTATTACCAAGAAACTTGTAAGATTTTAATGTTGAAATGTTCTACTTATAAGAATAAAATGTGAACTATTTTTTGTATATTTTGTTTTCCAGAGGATTGTTTATTATTGATGATAAAGGAACCTTGAGGCAAATAACTATGAATGATTTACCAGTAGGAAGATCTGTTGATGAAACTCTTAGACTTGTACAAGCTTTTCAGTATACTGATAAACATGGAGAAGTATGCCCAGCAGGATGGAAACCTGGTGGAGAAACTGTAAGTTAAATTTTGTGGTTACCTTTCAAAAAATATTTTTATTTCTCCATTTCCCAATATGAAAAAAAGAAATTATGTAACATTATTCTGTTTACTTAAAAAATATATATAATTTGTTTAATGTCATAAGTTCAGCCTTTCTTTACATGTTCATGGAAGCCAAAGAAATATTTTTTCTCCCCTTTAGACTGCTATTTACATATTTTCTACCATGGACTAGGCCAGAACTGTCAATTTTTTTTCCTTTCAGCTTTGGCACAAAATAAATTAAGGAATCGTATATCATTAACATCATATATGCTTTTATTTGTCATAATACTATAAACTGTAAAACTATATTTTGAACTTTCCACATTTTATATTATGAGCATCTTGGTCAAGTTATTATGAAAAATTTCTACTATCCATCGAGATATGTATAAAGCATTAACTGTAATTTAACACCCTATACACTAAATTTTGCAGAAAAACTTTCATAATTTTTTACTTAACCTGCTTGCAGTCCTTTATGAGATATCCAAGTACATAAAATGTACATTAAGTTAAAGGTACCTCTATGGCATGTAGAGGCAAAGACAATCAAAAATGTGGCTAGGCATATCACCAACATGGTTAAAAAGTTAAGTTTACATTATGTTAAACTTAGACATCTGGAACATCGATTTTTCATATTATAGCATCAGGATTATTTTTATTTATAAACATGAACTGTCAAGATCAGAGTAAAGTCCTGTGAATAAGTTTCACTTGATAGTTATTTCCTACTCAGATTCTAGGAGGAGCATGATTTATAAGTAGAAAACTTTAGTATGCATCCGCCCCGTTGGCTTTAATTTATAATTTTAATAATTAGTTGATAAATACTTAGATACTACATCTAAACATGTTAATCATATATGAGCAAATTCAAAAAGCTGTAATTTTCCATCTGTCATATCTTAATCCAGTCAGAATTGTAAATGTTTTAGAGTAAGATAATAAGTTTTCTTAATTCTTCAATACTGATTTATATAAAACCTAAATAATAAAAAAAAATTAAAGATATTTAATTTTAATTCATTTATTAATGTAATATAATATATTTTGTCATATTAGTTATGTGTTACTGTTGCTTGAAATTAATTCCACAATTCAATAGCAAGTGCTTTTTAATACTAGATATATTTAACAGAAATTATATGATTGTGATAAATACTAAGAATACTTTCACATAATGATTGGAGTGCACGCACAAGAATTTAAATCATCTTTGATGCCCACTGAGTCTCTGAAAGCCAGTTTTATGATTTTTTCTACACTTGTGAGACTCGCTAAAAGAATTTTTAGACAAATTTATAAAAAATCTGGCATTTGGTACCAAAGTCTGTGGTTCAAGTCCCACTCTTGGCATGGGCATTAGTAGCCATTCAGAATCATCTTTAAGTAGTAGGTTCTGGTATACCCTTGTGTAGGAAAAGTTACCATAAACCAAACCATATACCAATTTTACAAAAATTTCTGGAATTAGGAGTTCACCTTAATACTCTTGCAATGTTAAATGTAAATGTATACATGCTCATGTGTTATGAATGAGCATAAAATTCATGATCTCACTGGAGAAAAATAAACTACACAGATTTCACACCTCAATAAGGGCTTTGCAGAACATGATTTTTACATGAATTTGAATTTTACTTTTTTTATTCATACCCAGGAGAATAATTCCAACAATGAAAACTATGTTTTAATTGAAAAATAACATACAGAACTTTGAATGAGAGTTCATTTAAAAGTCAGCAGTTGTCTGAAACTGAGAATTGAAATGGAAAAATATTGCTTTTATTTTCAAAACTTAAATAATCATGATGTTTCTCCAAGTAACTAAAATACTGCCAATTTTATTGCTTTACATTTATTATTACAGGCCATTATAAAGACGTCCACAATCACTATAATATTCCAATATATAATATACTATACTACTTCAGTCAAAATGAACAACATATAAACTGAAAGGGTGTCTACCAGACCTGAAAGTACAGAAAAGGTGACAATTTAAAGATAGGTCTAAAAAAAAAAAATCTAGTCATACGATGAGAAAGTATGTGAATTACCTATGTATGATGTCTAACCCTTTCTGGCTCTTCCCCCTTACTTCTAGTTTAACACATGAGGTTTTCAGAGTGCAAAGGAGCTCATAGTAAATGTTAAACAATATCCTTTACGTTAAATTGGGAAATTTTCAATTCAGAGATGCCAAATTTATTTTGTGCATTATTTCTTCTGTTAAATTTTGGTCTAATTTATATTGGAATACTGTGACTCTGGGGACAAAAATACATCATGACTTAAAAAGTATTATTTTACTGGTTCATACTTCAGAATAAAAGAACTACATCTTTAAATAATTATACATTATGTACATTTAAGTCAAAAATATGTGTTCAAGTAGTTTTACTGAATCACTTTTGGATTTTGTTAAACATCTAATAACTATTATTTCTCTCATATGAATTTGAAATGATTTTAATGTTAGATTTACTTTTGTACTCCTAATATAAAGTTTGTTCATTTACCTTACCATGCCTATATACATGTGCATTATAAAGAATGAAAAGTAGTGTAAGCAAATTCTAACATGAAATTTAAAAAGCCCTATCATAATTCATTTGCACTGATTATAACATTCTTACAAGAGAATTAAAATATATTTTAAACTAAAGCTGAAGCTCTGAAAATTTTGTCAGAAGAAAATATTTTTGTATAGTTTATATATATATATATTAAAAAAAAAAAAAAAGTTTTTACAAGTGTGGTATTTAATGTACATTGTCCATGTGCAGTTAACTATCAACCCTTTTAATGTGTGTTATTCATACTGATCATGTATACCATACTAACATGTAATGATTGTCTTAACAGTATTTTTACTATTTTTTTCTCTTTCAGATAATCCCAAATCCTGAAGACAAATTGAAATACTTCAGCAAATTTAACCAGTAAATTCTTATTTCCAAAATGTTTTGTTTTCAAATTGTTTTGTGCCTGTGTCAGCATTTATTTTTGATATCAACTTATTGGGCATTTGTTAATAAACTTTTCTTTTTGTGATTACTTGCTTGAAATTGAGACTCATGAGACTATCAAGCCTACATTGGTTTATTTTGATCAACAGAATTACTACACACAAGCAATCTAATAAATCATACACCAGCTGGTTCTAGTTAAAACTAACAGTAGCACCATCAAAACGCATCCGATATAATGTTTCAAATTTTCAAAATAAGTAGCATTAAATTTAATATTAGGAAGTCAATGTTTCAACTACATTATATAGTGCATTAATAATGCTTTGTATTTATACATAGCTGCCTGCAGTTTGTCCATGTTAACTGTCAAACTGTGATATTATGTGGGAGGCAAATATTTAAATTGAAAGCTGTTTTTAATCAATAATGTTCAAGAACTCGTAGTTATTAAAATATAACTTAGCTTTCATCATGAAGGTGTCTTGAAAATTTTCAGACAGCTAGATATTGCTTACCTGCATGGTAAGTCCATGAAGTTAAGCAATCAGTTTCAGCTAAGTTTACTACAAATTTTTTAACTTAAAATCAATATTTTCCTCTGCACTTTGGGAAAGTAAGCATCAACCCATTTATGTACACAACTGTTCTAACTGTTACAGTATAACATGTGAGTGAAGTAACAGTTACTTTTTTAAGACTTGGTAGGTTGAAAATAAAATGTTTATAATGATAAATAATTTCTTTTAACACCTTAAACTTGAGTAGCAATAAATTTGCATTTAAATGAATAAACATTTGCCTGGGATTAAGTAAAAATTTTTGTTTCCTAAATTCATTGCAAAATGATTCAGTTCTAGAAGTTTTCTTATAAACATCTGTGCTTAAATATTAGTTGTTCAAAAGTGTGCATTTTAGTGTGCAATTTTAGATTAAGCAAATAGTAAGGATAATTTGCTACATACACTGCAATTGCTCTAAATGTATTTTTTTTAAATGAGAATTAAAATGACCATTAAATGACTACTGCTAATGAACTAAAAAAAAATAGTTTTAATCATAGAAACATGAATTGAGGCAAATAAGGATGATTATGTACTAAAATATCACTATGATTTTTATCTCCGTACTTTATTAAAAACAGCTTCATATTTTCTATACCACTACATATAATGCATCAAGCAATTTTGCTTTCAAGAAGGTATTTTTAAGAAATGTCTCACACCTAAAAAATGTAATTTAACTATGCATTTTCATAAATCTATGTATAGTCACTGAAATAGTAATATAATAAGCTAATGTAAAATAAAGGACTAAGTTTTTATCGCAAATATCTGAAGACAAATCATACATACAATGGCACTCGTACAACTATTCTCTAACATCAAATTAGAAAACACAAATATCTGTAATTAACTATTTCTTGTTCAAGATATGCTAAATTTAAAAGAGATATATTTAAAAATGATTTTTTTCAAAATGAAGAATTGAAAATATCTACCAGTTTAATGAACAGAGCAGTTTTTCCAGCTACAAACAAAATTATCAATCTATGTCCAAGATATTCACAATAAATTAATACTGCCTCTATTAGGTACATATGTTATCTTACTGAAAAAAGCAAAACATACATGATAATAACTGTTATAGAAAACAATACAATACAAATATGTAATTGCACATTTAATTTAAAGAAAACACATTTAACATTTTCTATAAAATTTTTGAAATAAATGACAAGCATATATTTTCATAATACAAATCGGGTACCTGTACATTTTGAAAGCATCAAATGCTTACTAGCATAGCTGCTAACTATTTAAAAAAGGAAGAAAAAAATTCACTGGTGTCTTAAACAATATGTTGAACTCATAAATATTTCTTTTCATTAGATAAAAATCTTCATGATAAAGTCTCTTTCACAATATGAAAATGATTTCTTCTTTCTTTCCCTTTACCCCTGTAAATACAACACTTGCTAAACATATTAAAATCATTAATAATTTCTTCACTGTTTGGAATTTTAAAAAAACTCTTTAAAACAGACATAAGTTTAAAATAATAACCATATTAAATTAAGGGTTAGCAGCTATGCATGCTATTTACAAAATATTTGTTCCACTGAGTGGACTTGCTTCTCACTAAAATAGAACAAAGGATATTTATTTACAATAAAAAATAAACATGAAAATATCTGTGACTAGAATTCTAGTACAAATCATTCGATATTTGATTATGTATCATAAAAAGAATCTACATATGAACATCCACACACACCCCTAAAGGGATTCACATTTATGATTATGCAATACTTCAACCATTTTTTTTTTCCTAAAAACAATATTTTTTAAATAAATGTGCTGTTTTTATTGAATTTGTTTTCAAATTACTTCATAAGGGAAAATTAGATATATTCAATTAAAACATTTTGCTCGTAATTTTGTGCAAGATGTATCGCATGTATTTAATGTAACAAATCTGAAACTCTCCTCTCCTCATAATTATCAGTATTTAATTCTTTATAATTGACTGACAAAACACCATTTACAGATGAATTACAGAAACTCATGTCACATTTAATAAAACTATTCATTCAAATATTCCAGACAGTATAACTCTTATATGATGTTTATAATAGGAATTATTCAATACATTAAACTTGAAACTTTGTAATTTGTATCATCTGATTTAACTAACTGCCTTGATCAACCTGAGTGTTTAGGTGCATTTATGTAAAAGTGTATGTGAATATATTAGTTAAAAATATAAACTTAATATGAAAAAATGTTTTTAATTAAAATACTTGATTAAACTAATTATAGTCCTCAAAAGATATAGTAATAACTGGGATAGGGAACAACTGCTTCATAACTCAAGTTATACAAAAAACAGTTAAAAACCAACATATTTCTTTAAAATATTTTTCCAGCCTTATTTCTTAGAAATTTGAAAAGTTATCAAATATATTACAATATGCATACAGTGGGTTACAAATTGGCATTTAAAGATCAAACTCTTGAATATGTAGTATCATAGAGATGAATAGTTACCTAGTTATAAGAAAAAAATATACTAATCCAAATTTGAATACTATAAATACTGAATAATATTAAACAGATCATAATTTAATGTAATGTAAACATACAATTTAATCTAATGTAAACATATACACACTTTCACTCTAAATTCACTTACAGAATCATTTACAGGTTTACTTGATCAATTTGCACAATAGCTATAACACGTAAAAAATTCAACATACTGAAAATCACTTTCAAAAAACACTTTGTCACTAGTTACTGGAGTTCGAACACCAAACAAAAAAAAAAATACTGGTGTAATGTCCAAAAATTTTAAGAGGTAAATATCTATCAAAATGTGTTGATAAGTATTAAATTTGCAGAAAAATCTTTAAAAAATGTGATGAGTGGTGCATATCTTAAATTATCTTACTAAATGACCTCTTTAGAATTGAAAGATATTAAATTACAAAATTTGACGTATTAAAGACTCTAATTTGGCAAAAAATTAAAAGAGCATTACTGACTGTCTATAAACGTTAAGAATAAATTTTTAAAAGAACAATAACTTATAATAGCATCACAATGCCATTAATTACTTAGTAAAAATCAGCAAAGAAATAAATTTTATTCAAAAATTATCACTTTTAACAGAGCCCTTTAGTTGAAGAAAACACACATAATGCTTTTGAAAAAATAAATACAATCATATTTAATAAACAGAAAAGTATTTGCACTTCATAAATTAACATGTTCACTTTCAAATAATGTAAAGTTAATTTTTAAAAAATCCTATATTCAACAACAGAAATTTGATATCAATAAAAATATCAAGATACATACAGCCTTTCTCAAAATATTTTATGTATAGAAAGAGAAAAAAAACTATGAAAATAAAATAATTAAAAGTCTCACTATGTTGTCACACACTAGATAAAATCACAGCATAAAATCAGGAATGACATAAACAATTTCTTAATCTAATAATCGCAGGGTTTTTTTCAAAATTATATAAAAACAAATGATTAAAATGAACAACATAAATAAAGCTCGGCATATTCTATGAATAAATTTCTTACAACTTGAGCTCTTACAAACACAGACTCTCATTCTTCAATACACAGTTCAATAAAATTCACACACTGGGTTTTACCTTCAGTGTACAAGATCCTACTAAATGGTTTATTAGTGGTGTTTTATGCATAGGAGAAAATAATATTGGAAAACACGATAAAAACAGTATGATTACTGTAGCTGAAATGTCTAAATCTTTACTGAAAGGTATAAATTTTACATTAACAACTAATGGAAATTTAATGGATCATTACATTAACAACTAATGGAAAAAAAGTTAAATATTACATTAACCTTCATAGATTTTATGCATAGGACTTTGAGAAAAAACATGAAACTTCTTTCATTTCTTTCTTTAAAGATGCATGGATATAAAGTAAAAGAAGATGATACCAATAAACATGACAAAAAATACATGTCAAGTCAGAGAGTAAAATTATGCAAAACTCTACAAAATAAAATGAAGAAAAAATAAATAGGATGATAAAACAATTCTTTGTGCAGATATAAAAGAAATCAAAGTTCAAACAATATGATCTCATTACAAATTCCTCCACTGCAGCATCAGTAAATTTAATCTTGTTTAGTATCTTTGTTAGTTGCAACATCAGGTCTGAATAGTTCCCTATGAGAAGATTCCCTAGATTTTTCCAGCAATTTCTTCTCCTTACGTTTGACTTGTACATACACAACAAGTCGGCATCCCAACATTAAAGCAAAGACAATTGATGGAGCTGTTCTTTCAAATTTATCTTCTAAAATAGTATGTGTGTAGAAAGCCCCACACATGAGAAGTAACAGAACGATGTTTGCCACTTGTTTTACTATACCTAAATAATTTAAAAGTATTTTAATCAGATTACTTTGTAGGAAAAATGCTAAAACGAAAACAAATAAAGGTAGTAAAATTACTATATGAACAAAAAAGGCAGTGTTTCTTTATAAGGAAACACAGAATGTGAACAAAATAGTAATTTTTAATGAAATGGGCTGTATTTAATCTTAACAAAGTACTGCCAGGATATTAGATTGATTAAAAAATAATAATTAAAACTGATTTTAAATCAAATTTTGGTTTTATTAATAAATTCCATGTAGGTCCTAGTAGAAAAATTCTCAGTTAAAATAAGATAATTAGAAAACTCATTCAGGGTAAATTATTTATAACCCCACCGACCCCCCCCCCCCCCCCCAAAAAAAAAAAAAAAAAGGCAAGATGATTTTAGTTCTCATGAATTAGGCTGGACAATGCTATATTCCTTCCTCAAAAATTGTGCAATATTCCCTCCTGCGAGTAGGAACACTATAATTAACATATAATTAATAATTATGCATAATCATCATAAAGTCTCCATGAAAAAAACAATACAGACATTACTTTATTTGAAATTTTATCAAAATTTAAAACATTATTTTTCTTATTAATTATTATAATTACCTTTTTCAAAGAAAAGAGGCATAAAATAATGATGGTAAAAATGTTTCTGTACCAGAAAAAAGACCAGGTTGCAATTACAACTATATAACAGCACAGGGTATAGAACATATCTTAAAATGCCAAGGGGAAAACTAAAATTTTTCACTGAAGTTAAAAAAAATAATTATTATTTTTAAACTTTAAATTACAGGCCTGTAAATTATTATATCAATGACTAACAATAATTATTTCCACATATATGTAACAGAGATGATTTATACTGGCATTAAATATATCTATATATATAAAACAGTTCCGTAACTGACTGACTCACTGACATACAATGCACAGACCAAACCGCGGACCTAAGGGCTGAAATTTTGCATGGTGATTCTTCTTATGGTGTGGGGTGCACTAAGAAAGATTTTTGAAAACTTCTTCTTAGATTTCTTTAGATTAAATTTTAAGCTGTTTTGTAACTTTTTTTAAGTTTGCACTTAAAATAATAATTTGAGGGTTATACAATTTATATCACGAGAAAGATCATAAAAATTCCTTTAAAATGAAATATTTTTTGAATCTTTATCTCCATTTTCTGAGTTTTGGTGAATTTTTAAAGATTAATTTTTAGAATTTAATTTATTAAATGCTGATCACATGATTCTTTTTCTGGTACTTTAAATAAAGTTATCGTCACGTGTATAACAACTAAATAGACAAAAGAAATATTTTTTTTCTTTCTAATGCAGCAGCAGATGGATATTATGCAAAAAAAATAAATATCCCTTACGATTTTTTTAATAAATATATATATATACACACACTGGTGTAAGAAATTAAGAGAATTTGCAGACTTGGTCGATTATCTCTAGAACTACTGTACCGATTTTAATGAAATTTGATATGTACATACATTGATACAATACAAAACAAATAACCATTCAATAATTGTAATACACACGCATGATCGTGCGTAATACTCGTTGGATTCGGAAGGTATGAAACAGCAGTTGCAGAATAAACAAAAAAATGGGTTAATAGGGGGTATGGGCTCCTCTTACAGATATACAGGTCTCACAGCGTGATTTCATACTTGAAATAAGGCAATTTATCATTTCCTGTGGCAATTGGTCCCACTTGTTCAGCAACGCTGCTTTCATTCCCTGGATGGTTCTCGGAGGGGGGGTTGCGAGTTGCAATTGCCTTCCCCAGAGCGTCCCAGACATGCTCTATAGGGTTAAGGTATGGAGATCTGGCTGGCCAATCCATCCGGTGAATATCCTCACTCTCTAGAAATTCGTTGGCCAGAAGAGCTCTATGTGGCCTCATGCTATCATCTATGTTATCTCATGTTATCATCTATTAAAATGAACTCAGGGCCAACTGCACCCCTGAAAAGGCGAACATAGGGCTCCAAGACCTCATCCCTATACCTCACACCAGTCACAGTACCTCTTTCAAAGACATGGAGAGGTGTGCGGCCATCCAACATGATGCCTGCCCAGACCATTAAACCTCCTCCACCATAATGGTCAATTTCGCGGACATTGGAGGGTAGGTAGCGGTCCCTGGTTCTCTCCATATGAACGTACGGTGAGAATCGGTATTTAGGCTGAACCGGGACTCATCAGTGAAGAGAACGGTCACCCATTGATCCATACTCCAATCTGTATGCTCTCTGCACCATGATAAACGGATTCTCCTGTTCGTAGAAGTGAGTCGAACTTAAACAGCAGGTCTTCTTGCAAACAACCCTCTCTCATGAAGTCTTTTGGATACAGTCACCCTTGATACACGGGTTCCTGCGGCTGCATACAAGTCACGAGAGAGCTGAGAAGCTGTAGCACTCCTGTTACGCCTTGCTATAATCAACAAATGGTGATCTTCTCTGGCCGTCATGGCTCTTGGACGACCTTGCCCAGGCTTTCTCTCGATGGATCCGGTATCCTGGAGCTGTTTTCATAAGTTACACACGATGCTCGGCTTAAAATTGAACTCTCTACAAATTTGGACTTGAGATTGGCCTGCTTCTAGCCTCTCTACAATTCACCACCTCATTCCATCATCTAAACGTTAGTGGTTACTCATTTTTACTGTTACAATTTGAAATTAACCGATTGCTGCAAAATAACACCAAGAAATTCGCCGAGGTGTGCTAGCGAACAAAATGTACGCTTACATATTTGAGGTACAAGCTTTGCATTTTTGTCTAGAAGCAGTGGTTTTACATTCTGTTCAGTTCTTTTCATGAAATTCAATAAAATATGCAAATTCTCTTAATTTATTTCACCAGTATATATATATATATATTACATCAATTGATCATTATCGACAACAACCAACATTAATCGACATCAATCGATCATTATCGACATCAAATCAACATTATCGTAATTCCCAATGAAAATTGTCCAGTTGCATTTTTGTTCTTGTTGCAACTTGAGGCCGAGCTTTGTCGTGAAGCAGAACGACAACGCTAGAGAGCAGTCCCCCGACATCGATTTTTACAATTTTCATTCAGAATTACTGGATAATCCAACATACAGCCCTGACTTAGCACCAGACTCTTATCTGTTTCCAAAACTTAAGGAATTTCATGGTGGAAAGCGCTTGGAAAATGATAACATGTTGAAAGAAACTGTTACTAACTAGTTTAATGGTCACGCGGAGAGTTCTTTGATGATGGTATCCAAAACGACAAGACAAATGTTTAAATGTTAATGGTGACTATGTTGAAAAGTGACAAAATGTTCATATTTTAGTTTGTAATACAATTTACGTTCATAACTAAAGTTTCTCTTACTCCATTACAAAATGGTTCTTACTTAAAAAATTACCCTCGTATATATATATATATATATATATATACCGCACACACGGTATAGTGATTAGCATCGTGCTCTTCCATGCTGTGGGCTTGGGTTCAAATCCGGAATAAGGCTTGGTCGTTACCATGTCTTCCCCTCATAGGAAGCAATGCTGGCTTACCTAATTGGTGCTCCCATAATAAAGTAGCCAGCAAAATTGTGGTGAATAACAACAGGTAAATGTCATATAACAAATTGCATTACTGGGACCTGTGCATTAGCCAAAATATATATTTATATATATATGTTATGCCAAACGATATTCCTCAGTCCCTAACATATAAAACTCACTCCCTAACTTAATTTGATTGATTAATTTTTAATTTTATGAACCCCTGTTAAACTATTCACAGTTTTTATATCTATCCTCAAACACATTCCCAGCTAGAGCTAAAAATAACCATGAAAAATAGTTTGACATCTAAATTGTAACCATAAGGCCATAAAAGAAAATCCAAAAATTCATGAGTTTGCAATAAAGTTGACCACAGGAGAGTTTATTTTAAAAAGTCGTAATGTTATGTGACGGATGGTTGCTTTTCTACATTTTACCTTCGGCAGACACACCTTGGGAGTCCCTCGTGGAGGGTCAGATTCAAGTTGCTCTCTCACAGGATGGTTCAGTAAAGATGTTTTTTTATAAGAAACTCTGAAGTATTATTGAGTTTTAACCACTTGTAACACCTACAACTACAAATTCAACATGTGTTTCCAGCTTTAATTTTGAACCTTACACACACACACACACACATATATATATATATATATATATATATATATAAATATATATATAAAATAAATATATATATATATATATACTAGCGGACCCAACAGACGTTGTCCTGTTCAAACGTTGTAAATCCAAAAATCATAAAATTATTTGAATAACTATAAATTGTTTGGACCATTTTGATGAAAAAATATGTAAAAAAAAATTATTTTAAAAAATCTTACACCACCATGCGTACAGTTATCACAACTCGACCTATCTTAAATTAGCAGAATGTGGACAAAATTTCATTAACCCATTTAAGACTGGCGTTGCGAAAACGCAACATTAATTTCTGTGTGTTTTAAAGGCATGTTCTAAGTTTTGTACGTCTGAAGTAACATTTTATTTTATTCTCTATACTTTAATTGACCATAATAATTTTTTTTGTTTCCACAGTTTGCCCACTTTTAGCACTTGCAAAAAATTGTTTTTTTCTGGTGTTTTGATAGGGAAAAAAATGACTAATTTCCAGGGCCCGATTATGAACCCTGGGCAGATGCTATTTGTGCCCCCCCCCCCTTACGGACATTTATAAAATACATACTATTAGAAGTACTAGGTGCATACACCAAGGGGTTTTGGGGCCCCCTAGCATCAGGGGGCCCTGGGCAAAGTCCCAATTTGCCCATGCGATAAAAAGGCCCTGCTAATTTCAAATAATAACCTTACATAGCAGCACATGTTAAATTTCCGATTTGATGCTTGTTCCGAGTTTACTAGAGACTAAAGAACAAAATGGCTTCAACAGGTAAATCATAATTTTGTTTTTATGTTTCTCAATTGATATTTTTTAAAATGTTGCAAAAACGCAACATCAGTCCAATGTGTATTACTTATTTCCAATGTGTTTTATAAGTGCTGCCTAGATTTTTATGCAGTAAATTGGTATTGTTTGCATTTTGGATATTGTCTCTAGAAAAAAGCGATTTTTGACATTGAAAGAGACATTGGAGTATTTTCGTGGGCTAGATGATGATGATATTCAGAATCGTCCACAACAGAATCTAATGATAAACCATAATTCGTCATTATCCCTCGAGATCCGGATGATTTGACAGATGAAGAGCTATGATGATAATATTTTATGTGAAATGTCGAATCCCCTAAAGACATTGTAGGTGAAATCAACATTTTTTCTAATAATGTAAAAAGTAAGTAATATAGTAAGAAAAAGGAGCATATTGTATGAGAAAAATGGAGATTCATTACATGGATGTAATGAATTCTAAATAAGTTTATTAGAGTTTCAGAGATCTATATCTTTGAGAGAGCCATATCTTTGATAAAAGGCTTGAAGAAATGCAGGTGAATTCTGTTTTACCTGAAACTTTACATATTGGAAGACCATCTTCAATTCAAAATCTAATTCTCAACGAAACTCGGAAAGACCGTATGGGCCATATTATTACTAAAAATAGTGAAAATAAACAAAAAAAAATATGTAAACACTGCAAAAGTCAAACAATTATTGTATGTAATAAGTGTAATGTACCTCTTCATGAGAAATGTTTCAAAGATTTTAAATATTTTTTTAAAAATTTTATTATTTTAAATTTTTATATTTTTTAAATTTTTATACCACTTTGGACTGATGTTGCGAAAACGCAACATTTTGCAACTCTCGTAAAAATAAATTTAATTTTATGGAAACAACTTATTTGTGTAATTAATGTTCTAAAAAGTGTTAAAAAACTGTTTGGTGCATTTCCAATAAAGGAAACATAGAGCGGTCCTAAATGGGTTAATATGGCTATTAGTATGACTAATCAATGAGCAGTACAATTCTTCATAAGTTGCATAGAATCAAATGAGAATTGACAATTTAAATTTGTAGGTTAAGTTAATTGTCATTCAATACACGTCTATACAGCATTAAAATTCCTGAAAATAAAAATAAATTCTGAAACGCGATTGCAGAGCTGCCTATCGGATCCAATTATTGAATGCATGTGTATACATCATTAAAATTCATGAAATATTTTTTAAATTCTGAAACGTGATTGCAGCGCTGCCTACCGGATCCAATTGTGTACCTAAACTAACCAAAGATCAACAACACATAAATAAATTAATAAATTTAAAAAACATTTTCTATTGGATCAAATTGTGAATCTAAACCATTCTCGAATAAACTTAATCGCACACACAAAATTTAATCAAAATCAGACCAGCCGTTTAGGAAGAGTTCAGTGACATACACACAGACAGAAGAAATATATATATAAAGATATAAAATTTCTGAAATGTGACTGCAGTGCTGCCTACCTGATCCAATTATTGAATGCACCTGTATACATCATTAAAATTCATGAAAATAAAAAAAAATTCTGAAACGCGATTGCAGCACTGCCTACCAGATCCAATTGTGTACCTAAACTAACCAAAGATCAACAACAACACATAAATAAATAAATTAATTAAAAAAACATTTTCTATCGGATCAAATTGTGAATCTGAACCATTCTCGAATTAACTCAATCGTACACACAAAATTTCATTAAAATCAGTCCAACCATTTAGGAGGAGTTCAGTGACATACACACGGACATAAAAAATATATATATAAAGATAAGCTGACATCTGTAAAATTTTTTGGTTTGTTTTGGAGTTTTTCAGTGCAGTAGCATTACCTCTGTTTCCTAATTTTAATTAAATTACATTTATGAAAAAGTGTAAATTTTATTCTGTTCCCCACAGTTACAGGTAAGGTTATAGGGTTAGGATGGGTAAATAGGCCAGAAACCACAGGGAGCAAATCCTAGAGTTTGCATACTTATATAAATAGCTGTTTACACTGGACTCTTTTGTATAATGACATACATTTTTAAAAAACATGTTCAATTCCATTCACGGTGATATTCTTTTAATTGTACAACTAAAGTTCAAATAAAGTTACATTAATATTTAAGAACTACTAAAAGACTATTATCAAAGAGATTTGCCACTTTTAATATATATATTTTTCAAATGTATAAAATTAAAAGTGTATTTCATTTCAAAATATACCTTTACCTGAATTTTCTTTTGATACTTCTATGATGTCCTACTTATAATCCCCACCAGTACATAAAATGGAACAGTAATTTTCACCAACGGAAAAAAGTTTTTTTTGCTCATAAATTACAGCAGCATATAATCCACAGAGAATTGTATGCTACTTTTCTTGCTTTCTTTCACTATACCATTTAAGAAAGGCTTATGTACCATTTAAGAAAAGTGTACATGAATTTACACTTTTAGATGTATTTAAATTTCATTCAGCATTTAAAGCTTAGAACTAGATACTAAATATGATTACCATTAAATAACACATCAATAGTACCAATATCTCTGATACATCAGTCAAAAAGGTATTCAAGAACACATAGTTCATAGAAGAGTAGACCTAAGCCGTCAACATGTGCTTGAATTTGCTCCGCTCCATCCAACCTTTATACATGCAATTTGTCATACTTCAGATGTATTTAGATCATAGCCAATATATCAACATGTTATGGGAAGAGTATGATACATGATAACCATGTTCCATCATTGTTTAATAAAAAACCAATTTTCTGAGATTTTTGTACCATTATCAATTGTATTGGCAGTTTGAAGAAGGGAACGAATCCAAAAACTGGTTTTGTGGGAAATTAAAAAAAAAATTTATTATTTATTATTTTTTCATCACTAAACTTTTTTATAAGATTCTTTACATTCACCCACTATTCCAGTGCCTCTTACAACTTACAAGGAGCGTCTATATGTAAATAACAGTATGGCACAAAAGAAAAAACAAATTTCAATATTTTGGCACTTATTCCTTTCTTCAAACTGCCGATTCAATTATAAAAAATAATTTAGAACCTACTTTTCAAAAATAAAAACTTTGCTTGGTGGTAAAAATCTCATTTTTTAAAAAAAGTTGAAAATGTACACACCACCTAAAATCTACTATAAGAAATCAATAAGTTTATTAATGAATAATCAATAGAATATCAGCAAAAAATTACCATAAATAGTTAATTTACGCAAATCAACAAGTTTAGTAAAATGTCATACAAACTATCAAACAATTCAAAATAAAACCTACTTTTCTACTAAGCTTATCTAAGTATTAAAATATATAATCATCAAACATATTTCAAAAATCTAAGAATATGTGCTCCCAAACATGCAGAATAACTTGAAACTTATTTAATAACAGTTAATCCAAAGATAATAAGAAAAATGATTCATACTCATGGATATTATTCATCAGGTAGGAAAAATTCTTCACTACCATTAATAAAACCTAAAATCTTACAATAATCCCCCCCCCCCAAAAAAAAAAAAAATATACATATATATATATATATATATATATATATATACGAATTCTAAATACTTAAATTCCATTAGATCAATATAGAAAGTAGCCAATGCTATATTTAAGTGTTTAAATTTCATATTTAAATATCAGAGAATAATAGAATACTACATTTAATTATAAGTGTAGTAGAAACCAATCAACCCTCTGAGTTTGTATTTACATACAATATGAGTTATGGGTGCTTTAGTGATCAGATTCAGATTTTACTTAATGTTTACAAAATACATAATCTTGCAAAAAAATAATAAATTATATTATTCGCAATTTACATATATTTAAAGCATTAATAATTCTGTCAATTTCCTTTAAAAAATTATTCACTTAAAATTATTTATTAAGTTGCTCACTTACTTTTAAATCAGAACTATTTCACTATTAGAGTCACTATCAGAAAAACTATTATCTCTGTCTATATCAAAGGAAGTATCTAAAATCCAATGAAATTCGTCATTGCTGTATTCATTTTCATAATATAAAACCTCCCTTGACATTCTTTTTGCCATTGTGTAGTATTCTTCATTAACTGTTTTAAGCAGTGAGATCAATGACCTATGCTAAAAAAAACTCTGTAACTAGGCATGATACATAAATCAGAACTGATCTTTGTTTTACTGACCAAAAGCATACATATGGTAGAAAGGGTTTTGAACATTATTTGAAATTCTCATCAGAAAAACTTAGCTTAAGTACTTTTCAATCTATTAAAGATTACGACCTCGAGTATACTACCCTCTGAATAGAATGACTTAATGTCATTACGTTCTACTAAATTTCACCTAAATTATACAGTAGAAATTTATAGTCATTTTCTATCTTTTTTATGTCCTTAACAACTGAAGATTGACTAAAACTTCCTCTCTGTCACTCACAGACATATTAATTAATTTTTGAATGTTTAGATTTTTAAAAAGTAAAGAAAAAAGCATTGCTAATAATTAATTATAGATATAGCGCAAATCTTTACATTTTGCAATTTAGAACATCAAGAAATACTTTGACATACCCCAAGTGTTCCATAATATTTAAGTAAAATACAATTACACAACAAATATAGTTTGTTATTTTAATATGATCTATCATAAAAATTTTAAACATACCAGGAATAAATATAAGAACAGCTCCACATACAACTTCAAGCCATCCAACTACAATTCTTAAATACTTGGAAGGAATTTTGATACCCATTGTCTTTGCCAGTGGAAAAACTTTAGCATACTGTACAAAGTTTCTTCTCTAGATAGAAAAGTATACTTAGTTTAGACAATGGTAAAAATTGATGCAATAAAAATTAGTGAAGTAAATATACATATATTTCATCAAGTTATTAAGATTCCAATACTCTATAACATATTTACAGATACAGATCTTATATATATATATATATATATATATATATATATATATATATATATATATATATTACAGCAAATGGACAAACACAAAATTAATGGATTTGATTTCCTACAAAAGTATATATTATAAAATCAAATTATTTTGAAAGCAAATTTTCAGGAAGTAAGTATACATTTTCTGTTTATTATTACTCAATATATTCTATCACTTTTCAAAAAGACAAAAACAATATTTATCAGAGAGTAAAATTTTGAAGAGCTAAACACATAACATTATATTTTAAATGGCCACTAAAGATATCTGTCTAAGTATCTGTTTATTAATCTGAACAGTAAAAATTTCGGAAATTAAAGAAAGGTAATAATATTTTATATGGTTTTTTATCCTAATTTAGAGATATTCATCAGATATGCTTATATAATTTAAATATAAAAAAGTGGACGAGAAAAAAAGAAAATATTTTTTATTATAATACTGAATTTACCACAGAATAGTGTAGGAGTAATATACTTATGAAACATTCAAAGACAGCACAATAACCTTTGAATGTTCCTATAGCATACAATCAAAAGAAAAAAATACATATGTAAACATGCATACTTGTGATAATCAAGAAAAGAACGAAAGAGATTATTGATTTTATTAAACATAAAAAATTTATGATTTATATGCGCGAAAGGAGCGGAAAAAGTATAAAGCAAAAAAATTGTTTTAAACTTAAATTAGCTCACTATTTCACGGTGCATGTCTTTATTTATTTTAGGTGAAATCTTCATGGAACCAACAAGGATAAAAAATAATCCTAAAAATATAGAAAGAGTATTCAGTACAATTGATCCCATTCTTAAAAGTGTTTTGGAAAATATAATTTGGAAATGGGCATCCTTAAAACCGAAACTAGACAAATATTAGGGAGAAATTTTCCCCACGCTATGTTTAGTCCAGCCAATCAGATTTTCAGCTTTCCTACGAAAGCAAACAGATTACGATTCAAATTCACTTATCAATATTGAACAGTGCAGTTTTCATAGTTTTGATACAACATTTTCTAATCACAGCAGTACCAAAAATTTAAATTTCTTCAGCTATTCAGTCTGAAATATGTATCAGAAAGCAGTGTTTTAAACAAAATTTTCTCGTCATAAGAATTATAAATGGTTTGATCAATCTTCTTAAGAAAACAATCTGAGTATAACGACCGCTATAGTTATTTCACTAATCCTGTAGCGGTCTTTTCGCTAATCAATATTCAACTGTAACACTGAGCAGCCGTCACTGTTGAAGATGCCAGAATCGGAGTTTATCGAGGGCATGCACCGGAAACCTCAAATGATTTTAAGCGAATGGGATCGGTAAGCTAATCAAAAAGTCCAAAATTCATCAGCTGACATCAAATGCAAACAAACATGAAACTTCCGAGATGATTAAAAACAAAGAGAAAAAAACTTTCAATGTGCCAGGAGAGAAAAATGGATCAAGTCATTTTAAATTTTTGAAAGAATACTTCAAAATATTTTCACAATTCTATGTTATGAAAATATTTTTATTTTTCTTCATTTGAGATATTTATTGTAGCTATTGTTTATGAATGACTTTCTATAACTACAAAATGAACTAATATATTTAATGCGATAAACTGCTTATGAATTTAACATAAAAAAAGAAAGCACGAACAGCAATAATTAAAATACACAAAACGTTACTAATTTGTAGAATGTTAAAACAGTTAAGCTCCTCGCAATCGTAAATACATGAACACTAGAATAATCTGTGAATCCTCACAGTACTCCCCCCCCCCCATGTGCAGGAGGCAGGGGAGCTAGATGTACCGGGGATTAAACCTCCCAGTTCGTCCAGAACGAGTTTTCACTATAAGAGCAGAACAATCGATGTGGTCATGTGCGATGAAGTTTCTTTAAGTGGTGGCTCTATCCGGGGAATTTCAGGATCATTATCCACAAAGAAAGGTGGTTTAAGTCTGTCGATGTTGATGACACATTCTCGTCCATTAATATCGATGGTGAATGTTTTCTCTGCTTCTTTTAAGATTTTGAAGGGTCCGTCATAGGGTGTTTGCAAATATTTCTTTATAACTTCTAGGCAAACAAAAACATGGGTCCATGATTGCATGGCCGGGTACACGAATGTTGACTTCTAGGGCCTGTTCACATAGAAGTCCGTTGCGTTGCGTTAAGGGAAAGTTGACGTTAAGACGAAAATAAACCAATCATAGGCGTTAAAAATGTCATTGCTAATCGTTTGGAGGTTTGTCATTCGTTAAATATATTTCAATACTTTAACGCTCCGCATAGGACTCCTATGTGAACAGGCCCCTACTGTGTTGAGAGGTTGGAGATGTTTTAAAGGATTGCATAGTCTGTCTGAGTCTTTGCAAAAAATCGTGCGGTTCGACGACTGTGAATTGATCCCAGAATTCAACTGGAAGTCTGAGTGGTTCCATACACTAGTTCTGCACTTGAGCATTGCAGGTCTTTCTTCAGCACCGATCGAATCCCAAGGAGGACTAATGGGAGGGATTCAGTCCATTTTTTCGTGACATCTGAGGGCTTGCTTCAGGGAACGGTGAAATCTCTCGACTAGGCAATTTTGACGCCGGATGGTATGGAGATGTTTGGATACGACGAATACCCAAAATCTTGTTTAACGTTTGGAACATTTGGGACTCGAACTGTCGGCCTTGGTCTGTCGTTGTGATACTGGGGACTTCAAATCTTGCAATCCAATGTGAATTAAAATTACGAGCAATGGTGCCTGCAGAGATGTCTTGAACTGGAATTGCTTCTGGCCAACGAGAAAGGAATTGCTTCTGGCCGACGAGCAAAACGGTCAATGCAGGTCAAGAGATACGTATAGCCCTCAGATGGTAGTAGGGAATCCATTATGTCCACATGGACATGATCGAAACGTTGTGAAGGTAATGCAAAAGTTTGAAGAGGACTACGGTTGTGCCGCGTAATTTTCGACTTTTGGCATTCACTGCATGCACGAGTCCATTCAGCAATGTTCTTCGAAATAGATGGCCAAATAAAACGATCCATGACCAATTTCTTGGAAGCCCGAGTGCCTGGGTGGGAAAGATTATGAAGTGAAAAGAAGACACTTTTTCGGAATGCTGATGGAACGTAAGGGCGAATTCTATCTCGGCTTATATCACGCAAAATTTTAAGATCCGGGCTCAGATGTAGCGACTTGAATTTCAAAGAGCAGTTTGGATCGTCTCTGAGGTTTTGAAGTTCAGGATGATCTTCCTGGGCTTTTTGCAATGTGCACAAAGTCAATTGAAAAAGTTGCCTCTATTGTCTGTAATCGAGACAGAGTGTCTGCTACGACATTACTTGGTCCTGCCACGTGACGTATGTCTGTGCTGAATTGGGCGATGTAGTTCAATTTGCTGTAGCCTGATTTGCCTGGGTGAAGAATTATTATTACGGGAAGAAAAAGCGAAAATTTAGGGTTTGTGGTCTGTGTAAATAGCGAAAGTTTGACCCTCAAGATTGTGTTGGAAATGCCTAACAGCAGCATAGATTGCTAGAAGTTCCCGGTCATACGTGTTGTAATTTTGTTCGGCGGGGCATAGTTTTCTGGAGAAGAATGCGAGAGGTCGCAGACTGTTATTGTGTTGGGCATGGAAAACAGCACCAATGGTGATGTCAGATGCATCAACCATTAGGAAAAGCTGTTGTTCAGGGTTATGGTATGCGAGAGTTGTTGCATTTTGTAAGTCTGATTTGCATTTCTCAAATGTGCTAGTGAGTATGTCCTCCCAAGGTACTGGACGTCTGTCATTTTTCTTAGAGTCCCTAAGGAGAGAATGCAAAGGAGATTGGGTCTGAGCTGCCTGCGGTAGAAAGCGACGGTAGAAGTTAACCATCGCCAAAAAAACGTTTTAAATCAGCTATGGTGCTAGATTTAGGAAAGTCCACGATAGCCTGAGTCTTGATCCTGCGTAGTGAATTTCTATAACTACAAAAATAACTAATATCTTTAATGCAACAAACTGCTTATAAATTTGACATAAAAAAAGAACGCACGAACAACTATAATTATAATACACAAAAAGTTGTCAATTTGTAGATTGTTAAAACAGTTAAGCTCGGCGCACTCGTAAGTACATGGACACTAGAATAATAAGTGAATCCCCACATTTATAATCAACTGTGTTAAATTACAGGCAGCCTTTTTCTTTTTCGTTTTTTCAAAAATGTCACATTTTTTAAAGCAATTAGAAACGTTAAATATTTGAAATGTTTCAAGAAATTAGTCTATGCTATTTCCCGCAACATAGATATGTTGGACCAATTTACCAATACATTCAGCCAGTGTTTTAATATAAGAAGATACTCCAGTGTTCCAATGTTGAAATCCCTGCAGCTGATATAAAAATATTTCAAATAAGGTTCACATAGGAGTCCGGTAGCGGAAGCGTTAAAGTATTAAAATATATTTAACCAATGACAAACCTCCAAACGATTAGCAGCGAAATTTTTAACGCCTATGATTGGTTTATTTCTGCCCCAGCCTTTAAGCCTCAGCCCATCTTTCCTTTTACGCTTCCACTGCCGGACTCCTATGGGAATAGGCCCTTAGAAGGATATGAGGTAAAATATATTTCAGGCAAAGCTTAGATAAATGTTAAAATTTATTCTATCAGAAGTATCAACGCACCAAGGAATTGACCTATTGCTGCAAAAATTAGTGGATGTGAAGAACATGCACAGAAAAAAAAATTAAAATTTCAGAACACTTGAATGATTTATTTCGGAGTTTGACCGTTACAAAGGGAGGAAGACAATACGGCGGGGGTTCACATCTGGCCTGGATACAAGCTGTCACCCTGCTTGGTAGACTAATAAAGTTTTTGGATGTGTAAAGCAGGATTTCTTGCCAAATCGTCTCCAACTGTCGGGCTAAACCAGCAACATTCCCATTACGTCCCAAATGGAATCTATGAGGGAGAGATCAGGCGACTTAGGGGGCAAGGAAGTGTTTGGCAAGTTTAAAGACAATTCCTAGTAACGCAGAAAAAGGCACTCTCAGAAAGTATCTGTCTGGGGGTAACAGTTATAGTGTTTTAACTATAACTGTTAACCTCCGTGGACAGCTTTAACTGTGACCGCGAGAACACGAACTAAACGAGAAGTTATTCCATGAACCTGTAACGATGTATCTCGTGCAGTAGCATTGTACATAGACCTTTTAGACTGTAAATAAATACGTGTTTTACGATTAAGAGTTCTTCTCTCTTAAATGACACGAATATAACAGTCGGCCACGACAGTATCATAGAAAATGGCACTGTAGAAGTGAAATGGTATAATTCCCCACGGTGTGTGGCCAATAACGAATGTATTATAAAGGATGCAGAGGCAGGGGTAAATACAGGCTTGTAAACCAATAAAAAAATAGAAGAATAGCTGTCGGTGTGGCCAGTGATAGCGATCTGAAGTCTAAATTTTACAAGATGGATGGTCGTTATTTTATGGCCTACAGTACTTCATAGGGGAGGTACTTCATAGACTATGGACAGAGGCGACAGAGGCGGTTTAATAAAGAACCAATCGGGGCAGGAACCACTGAAAGAAAAACAGCCCACTGCCCAATGAAAGTGAGGGGCGGGCCAGAATGGCCTCCCTGTAAACGGACAACAGCTCCGCTAAGGACGGAAGGAATTGGAAAAGAAGGAGACGGTTCTTAGACTTGGTTCTTCAGAGTTAGATGTTAGAGACTCTCGTCTGCCCCAGAGCCTTGGAGAAGTGCGAATATCCCGCCAAGGTGTTCATATACTGGAGATGATTCTGGGTCCCGTTCGCCGATGCTACCATCATCGCTGCATACATGCAGCTATAGTAAGTGCCTCCCCAATAGACTCTAAAAATCATCTTTGACAATATAGTTTGCCTCTGCTTCTGGGTTCTCAATGTTAAAATTGTTAATATGAAACGGATTGTTATATTAACAGCTATGACAATTTAATTGAAATTTATACATTATCAAATTAATGTATGTTTAAGGTCAATGCTTTGTCTTCCTTGCTTGTTCCAACCCATGCATGCATCCATTGTTTTAAGGTAATTAAAACCCTACAGGCACCCCAGACCATAACGCCCTGTTGTGGGCCTGTGAGGCGTGCGATAGTAAGGGCAGGATTCCGAAGCTGTCCTGGTCGCCTCCAGAGACGTCTTCGGTAGTCGTTAGGACACAGTTGACAACGGGACTCATCACTATACGTCAAAGACTATACGTCCCCAGTCAGAGCAGTTCCAAGTTGATCGAGTTAAGCACCACTGTAATCGGACTTGATGGTGTACTAGAGTGAGGGATAAGTGGCGTAACGGTCGGCGCGAGCGTTGATTCTTCTTTCTCAGTCGTCTATCGAGGGTCATGTTGGACACTTCTTGTTTGCTGGTCACACGTCGGATGGTTGATAACGACGAATCCATTGCTGTGACAGCTGATCCAACAGTCGCTCTTTCTTCCCGTTCTGCTGTGGTCCTGCATCGACCGCTGCCATCCTGACGCTTAAATCTGCCGCTGTTGACCCACTCTTTCCTGTATCATCTAATCGCTGCATCGCTTCGACCCAAATGTCAAGCGATTCTTCGATTTGCCCAACCAGCTTCTTTCAAGCCTATATGACACGACCTCTTTCAAACTCTTAAATATGCTAGTAATGAGCACGAGTCCTTCATCGAGGAATTGTTACAGTCGACTTTAGATAGCCACAGTCGAAGTGCAACAGAAATTTGGAACATCAGATAGAGAATCGCTCCTTATATACACCTGCAGGGAGCTCCCGCTATTTATTCGTTGGACACCAAATTTTAATCATTTGCATGTTCGGTCGAAACATCTTTGAATACAAAATTTTACTACAATCAGACAACTCTTTGTTGCGTCGATTTTTTTCGTTATACAGCGTATTAACATTGTTATATTAATCTAACCTTCTTACCGGAAGAGCTATTTATTTTAATATCATAAAAAATGTTTCTGATAGAATGATAAACTGGATTTTGATGCCCTTGTTTCAATTTAATACATTGACAGAGCTTTAAAAATAGTTGTCACTTTTATGTGCTTCCTATCTGAAAAAACACATGGAAATTTCTGAAGTTTATACTAACATTAAAATTTAGTGCCTAAAAATTCCAAATATACAGACAAACTTTGAATAAAATAGTATTATATAATGTGTTCTCACCTAATTGTTCTCAGCAAAGATTTTCAGCTCATAACATTTAAAACGTACATCATGACCAGTTTCTAAATAATCGTTAGTGCAGACATTGCCTAAATACAACACTGCACGAGAATTCATTTGGCTTGATCCTTTAAATTCTGATAGAATTTTATTTATAAGCTTAAGGAAATTACGCGCATTTACACTCCTTTGAACAAACTCCTGCGCAAATGAAGCAAAAGCGTAGTTCTAAATCACTTCTTTTGCTTCCTATACTATTCTTGTTTTATTACAAGGAACAACTAACATTAAATAACTGTATGTAACCCTAGAGTTAATTTGATATTCTTATAAGTGGTCACAAAATGAATGGTTTATAAGGAATGCATGGAAAACAATATAAAAAATACCGTACACAAGTCAAATCATCCATTGTTTTTAAAAGTAAATAGGTATAACAAGTCCTTAATTTCTCTAACAATTAAAAAACGAATTTAATACATCCAAATGTATTTACATGCGATAAAATGTTTGATATAATCTTAGTATGCAAAATTCAAAAAGCAGGTAAGAGAACTGAAGGCTAGTTTTATTTTATTGCTGTTAAGCTACTGAAGATGTTACGGGAACAAGGAACCTTCAACTTTTTATTTTATACAAAAGAATTTTTTATTCTCAGGTTTTAACTTTATATACAGAATGAGAATAATTAAAATTCTTTTTTACTACTTGAAGACTCTTAGAATTCAAAATAAGGATTTTTTCACAGAAACATGCCTGTTCTTCAAAATATTTTTCAAATATGCTATAATTTTTCAAAATGCTCTATGCGCATTCTATATCATTTGAAACCTTATGTTTTTAAATATAAGTTTACAATATATACAGGGTGTCCATAATTAAACTTCCCTACTTTAAAGTTGTCTACAGTTGAAACTATTGTTCAGAAAGTTATGAAATTTTGTGTACGACATATTGAAGGGATGGAAATTTGAGCGAATAAAAAAATTAGTTCAAAATTTCCTCACCAGGGGGCGTTTTTTGATGAATTACACATTTGTGACTGGTTCTTTACTTAAGATTTCAGCATCTTTTTATCCATAGGTCACCCTAACACAATAACTCACACTCATTAAATTTTACAGTCTTTAAAGTGATTGCAAAGTCGATCGGAAACTTGTTCGATAACTAATTTTCGGACAAAAGATTTGAAGGAACGAAGAAGAAACAAATATGCAAATTCATTTTTGTCTACGTAAAGCAGAAGCTGTTATAAAACCTAGAAACTTTTGTAAACCTGATCGTTGGGATCAGATAAATAAATGTGTCGTAGAGTTATTCATAACTGGAGAAATAGCTCTTATTTACATCTTGTTTATTATGTACTATTTGCATCGGTTAATATATACATTCGTTTCGTTCCTTAGAACCATCATACATCGACTAAGGGGCGCGGAGTTCATGAATCAGTTCGATATAGAGACCCTGTCTCTTCATTCTGACCCTCGCTCGCGTCGTTTATCCCAAAAGTTCAAGTCCAGTCTATTCTTTTTCTCGCGGTCTCCTCTATTTATCCCTTTTCCTGTCTGTCTTTCTGGGACAATCTAGACCTTTCCACACCTCGAACCCCTGTCTTCCGGTTTCTTTGTACGTCCGGTTTCCTTTGTACGGCCACCTACGGTGATTTTCACCGCCGTCGGTTTTCGCTTTGATGAATACCGCTAACGACCTTTGCAAATCATTTTAAATGATGTGTCCACATCACCTATTATTGGTCATTTTCAAAGGTGCATTCTACTTCGTCACCTGTTTGTGTTCTTTTGAGCTTATTGATGGTCCTGTCGCTCACCTTAATTCAGTCCCAATTAAGAATGTCGGAAGCGAGTCTGACAACTTTCATGGAGATTTTGTTTTCAGCGTGCTTGCTATTGCTAATCAGCATGTCATCGTTACGATTACCACATCGAGCTTTGTTAGCAAAATTGTTTTACCAAAACGATAATTCAGCACTAGTTGCTCTACGAAAATTTCGGAGTTTGAAGGGGATACGAAAAGGTCCATTGACTGTTCAAGGTCTTCGATTAACCCCTTAACGCATTTGCCAGTGTCTGACACCGGCGAATGTTACCGGCAAATTTGCACGTGCCTGTGTCTCACACGGGCGCTCTTGTATCTCGCGTTATTTTATTTCTAATGCCCGTCTGAGATCCGTTCTTGTAAAAATAGATAGGCTAGATTATAATTAAAGTTATTTACCATAGATGGGACCACTATGCAGCATTTTTCTTGTGTAAACCACGTGGTGCATTTTGATGATTAGCTATAAGTTTGTTAGGAATTCTTTGTTATAAAGCAGTTGTTTGGTGTTGAAAAGGTAATGTATCCATTTTTATTACGTTAAATATCATAAAAGTAAACAGTTAACCATAAATTAATTTTTACTAATTGTTTTTGTAACTCGTTTAGAAAAAGTTATCTGATAATAGGCGACTCTGACGATTTTGAATATGCCAATTTATCAAAAAGTTTCAGCGATGAAAGTGATGATCTCTTGAGTGATGAAAGTGAATCTGAAGATAATGATGACAAAGTTTTGGCTGTAGCAAGAAATTGGTATCAAATTAGTACAAATCAACCAAATGTTGCCCCCCGAGATTTTCATTTGTAGCAAACCCTGGCTGTTCAAAAAGAAAAAAACACTCGATCATTTTTTTTACTAATTTTTCCGAAAAACAACTCTTGCTGTAAGGGGTTAATGGTGGCCAAATGTGAAGAAACTGGTTCTTTTAACATTCGTACTGGAAGAGGAAGGAAACCTGTGTCCGCAGAAGTTGTAGAGAAGGTTGCGCTTCAGGTGGAAGAGTACAAAGCTTCCAACGAACAGGCTAGTACCAGTGTCCGTCGTGTGGCATAAGCATTGGATTTGCCCCGTTCAACTGTCCAGACGGTCATGCGGAATATCCTCCGGTATTATCCGTACAAGCTTCAATTTGTGCAGAGGTTGCTTACACATGATTTCGAGACTCGACAGCGGTTCTCACTTCAGTTTCTTGCTCGCTTTGAGGTTGATGCAGAATGGCTTTGGAATATCCTCTGGACAGACGAAGCACATTTTTATTTGAACGGTTCGGTGAATACTCACAATTGCCGAATTCGGGAACCAGAAAATCAGCGTTTAATCTTAGATGTTCCGATGCATTCACCGAAAGTAACCGTGTGGTGTGGATTTCCTGCATTTTTATTCTCGGCCCGTATTTCTTCGAGGAATTAAGTCCTAGAGGTTCAGTAAAATGAAGATTTGTTCTCTTTTACCACATTTTTTTACATGTTTTTATTAACTCGCTTTCTTCTTTGTTTGTGTATTTGTGTGTTTGTCCAGTTCAAATCCTGCAATCGATTTTTAACTAACTTCCCAACTAGCTAGACATTTGAAACTTTTAGAATAGCTCAGAACACGATGACAATGCATTCTTTCGATACTTTTAGCCATCTTTGAGCAGATTTGAATAATTTTTGGTTAATTTTGTTTTGTAGACTCGTGCAGCCATCTATCGACCGGGACGGGAATGAAAAGTTAAACGCAAGTTAACTTCCAATTAACTTGATTTTCTTTCAAGTTTATGGGATAATTCATCAAAAATTTTTTAAAAAGTATTAATAAATACATAGAATTGTCAAGTTTATATGATTCAACAGAAAATTTAAAAACATGGTATATAAAAAGTTCTTTTTACCTTATAATTATGTGCCATATCTTAGGGATTATGGAGTGCCTGTATCATATTTACACATCTCTTGAAATTATTAAAATATCTTCAGAGAACAAAGGAATTTGAGGTGAAAATTTTGTTTAAGATTCCCCAAAAATGCAATTTTCAACAACATATACATTTATCTGAATTTAATTTTATCTGAATTTAAGTTGGGAGGGGGCAACGGGGGGGGGGAGTGCCCCCCAACTTAACTCGAAATAAATTAACGTTAATAGAAGTTCAGTTAAAATAGAAAAATTGTAGAAAAGTTGGTTTTTTCCCGCTTTTTCAAACTGTGAAACTGAAGATTCCGATGTCTTTAGCCTTAACATAGTTTTTAACAATGATAGGATCCATACCAAAAATTCGATGCTATATGTTTTTCTCATTTTATTTATATTATATTTAATTTTCTGTATAACTTTGGAATACTACTCAAACATCAATTCTATTGTTATTCAATTAAAAAAAATTCATAACATTTCATATTTTGAGGACCGTCCGGTAGTCAATGCGCTAAGGAGGGCCCTAACAAAATTCAATTCCCCCAAAAGTTTGAAGCACGCTAAGCCTATGATTACGCTCGTCATCATGTATTAAAAATCGTATTAACTGTCACTGTCTCCAACACGTCTGGTAGCGGTACTCGCGGTACCTACCTGAGAGTATCTGCCAGCATTTCTTTTGGAGGAATGCATAGTCTGAAATGAGTGTCTTTTTCTGCATGGCACTGAAAATATGATGCAATACATAATTAAAAGTTCCCTCGCTCATGCTAAAATAGTTAAATAATCTTGCAGGATCCATCTGCAAGATTAAGTTTCTCGAAAAGCGTATAAAAAGAGCCTTCGATGTATCTGGCTTTTATTATATCGTGTACCCAAACTCGTTTTTTGTATTTCTCTTTTCTTTCTACGCAAATATAGTAGATATAATAACGACAATTTGTCGTAGCGAGGAGCCCTAATAAAATGCGTGCAAGCGCATTGCAGTCGAGAAATGAAATGAGCAGGAAAATGAGAGTTCTCCGGAAACGTTATCGGTGAAATGAAAAAGCAGTTAACTAGCCGACACGATACCGTATTAATCGTCGGGTTATGTATCGGTCGATACTGTCGTTGTCGTGTCGGTGAATGAAAAAGCGCCCGTAGAAGGCGTTCAGAGCTCATAGGGATACGATAAGGATAAAGTTGCTAGTGAAGGTGGTGCCATCTATCAGTTGAGATAAAAAATCAATTTCCATCGCAGATTCATATATAAATATAAGGAAAATATATTTCATGTAAAAGGTTTTTAAGTGTCAGGGCATTGACAGCTCCAGGGGGCAGCAATAGGGGCAATGCCGCCCCCCCCCCAAAAAAAAAAAATTCCGTATAATCGTAGACTTAATACTAAATGAGTTTAAATTTTAAATGAGACGATGTTTATATTTTATCTTTCTCTCTCTCTCTCTCTCTCTCTCTCTCTCTCTCTCTATCTATCTATCTATATATATATATATATATATATATATATTAATATAATATAATATAATATTACATATATAATTAATATATATATATATAACCCTAAAAGCCGACGTTGCCCCCCCCCCCAAAAAAAAAAAAAAAAAAAAAACTCTGGACTGGGGCCGCCCGTGTTAGGGTTTTCTATTTTCATTCAAAGTGTGTTCAAAGGTTTCTAAGAGTATATATTGACTTACACCTTAAATCTTGTCTCATCACTCGTCAACTGCAAAATCAAAACGTCTTATTCCTAACCTATTCATGAATTTTGAATTACACTGATTTTATCAGTACATTATGGATTAAGTGTAAATATTAATGTTTATTAACATCTCCCTCTCTTGCCCTCACCCTATCCTCAGACGTTACTGTTTTCTGTTCTTTCACACTCTTATAAAAGTATTCTCATAACAACGGATCAGAAAAATATTTATTCTCTTTATTTCCGAAATTATATATATAATTTTTTTCCATCTGGCAGGTACTTTTTGGGGACAGTGACCCGTTCACTCCGTGATTTCTTTGGCTACTTTATTATGGGAACATCACATAGGTGATCCAACAGAGGTTCCTTTAAAGGGAGAGACATGGATTCGTATAAGGCATGGAGCACGAAATATCCATGCCTCATCCGGGATTCGAACCCGAACCCACACAGTGGAAGCCCGAGACGCAAGCAATTACACGATGTCCTACGTTTATAATAATAATAATAATAATAATAATAATAATAATAATAATAATAATAATAATAATAATAATAATAATAATAATAATAATAATAATAATAATAATAATAATAATAATAATAATAATAATAAAAAACCTTCAATCAAGTACGCTGAAAGCAATCACTCTGTTGTAAATTGAACCAGTTTGAGAACGTACATTTGAGGCGGAAGATTCCTCTCAAACCAATGGCATATGAATAGACCTTATTTGTTCATTACTTACATTGTCTATTTCTGGAAAGAATTACAAGTTTTCCCGAGAGATCGTTTGATTGCTGGTGTATTATGGCTTCTATTGGGTCCTGAAAGAATCAGAAAACCTCCGTTAAAAAAAAAAAAAAAAAAAAAAAAAAAAAAAAAAAAAAAAACAAAAAAAACACCTTCACTAAAAATCCATGCTGAAGTAGTGAATGAAACATGGAATATCTGCATTATATTTGCCTCGTCAAAAGAAAACTACCGTCCATGCCTTCCTTAAAAATTTTTTAACACTCTCATACATATAAACAGACATACACACCTTATACATTTATAACACCTAAACTCAGTCACACCTGTTTTTAGGTTAACTAATCAGTTTCTCAAAGAAGTCCTCCAGTTGAAAAAAAAGATGGGGATTCAATTCCATTGGAAACTTCCGGGTAACTTGGTCTATTGAGCAAAGCAAAAGAAAAGCTTCAAAGGAAAAAAAATTTATGTAACCTAACACACACTTGATATATGTTAAGTTTCATGCAGAAATGTCCAGCTAAAACTGATATTTATATCTAAAACACATGGTCATCAGCGAAGTTATACAGACAAAAATTATAAAAGATGAGTTTTGGGTCTAATTTTTGTTTTAAAGCCAATCTCATGATCATTAGTATAGGTGAAGTAAACAGTATTAGTATAGGAAGAGAAGTAAACTACATGATCATTTAACTTCCCCATTTATGCATTCAATGTACATTTCTTACAAGGGAAAAAAACATTGTTTTTAATATTGCTAAGTGACTGAGCATCACAAAGCTTTCCTCTTAGCTTATCTGCTGTATTCCCTTGTAAGTAAAATTCATCAGCCACCTCTACTACCTTTAAATTAGCTTTAAAGTTTATAACACCTAAAAACGATTTTATATGGTCAGTGTGATCAAATATTAATGTTTGAATTATTGGATAATGCTTTTGTTCATTCACATACAAAATAAAATTGTAATACCTTGATTTCTTTTTAAGGTGATGTAGAAATCAGACAAATAAAAAAAGAACTAAGCTTTGAGAGACAATTTTACCGCATCTTTCGCTCTGAAAGACAACCTCTCTGTCTATAGTCAAAAATGTTCTACTTTTAAAATCATCATATTCTTAAATTTACATTACACTTTTAGATTTATTCACTGAAACTATATAAAACCTAAATATTTTCCCTAAATATGAACAGACAGATAAACATACAATAGAAAAAAAATTCTTATCAAATTTTAATTTTGATTGAATAACAAAATAATTTATTGTGTGATATGTCTTTTACTTCGAGCTTTTAATCACTGTTTTCCGATTTGTCATTTTAAGCTGCTAACTTAAATTGACGGAAACAACAGAAAATAAATATCTTAAATCACTTTACTTTGAGTATTGCTTTAAATTTTACAATTTTTTTTCAGATATCAAATATTTTTATCTATCAGTATTTCAGTACTCAGTAAACTTATTATGAAATTTCTTTTTTTTTTTTTCTAAACTGACGGTGATAGGAACAATTCTAACAAATTTATGAGATGAAATTCAAAGTTTAAACCAAAGCTAGCATTAGAGCTACCTAGACAGTAATAAATCCATCTCAATATTGCCCAAGCTAAACGGATCAGGTTAGGGATCTTTTATTTCACTTATATAATGCAGATGAAAAATAAATAATATCAATATATGTTAATACTCAAAGAGATTAAAAAAAGTGACTTCATATTTTCTGCCTTAGTGATTTTGCTATACTTTTATTGATTATTATACTAAGATATATTTAGTTCTACACACTTAACGGGTAATTTATTATCTCTCACATGAAAAAATTAAATATGACAGGTGGGCATGTATATTGAGTTTGTCATATAAATCAAAATATTTAACATTTATTTGAAAAACAATCAGGATATAAACTTTCAGTTCTATATATTCTAGACGCTCTGTGTTGTAAGTAGATTCTTGTAGAGAAAAAAATTCTTATCACACCTTAGCAAATAAATGAATAACACAATAAATGAATAACACAAAATCTAATCTAGTTTTCATACATTTATACATTTAATTATTTAAGAAAATATATAATTCAATATATTTTTAGAAAATATAATGTCAAACATAAAAGTAGGTTTGTGTTTATATGTAACATTCGTTGTACTTTCACAACTCAATAAAATTGGCATAAAGCTTACAAGAAATTACTTTCTCAATTCCGCAGGGCAGTCTGGCTGTACAAAAGGATGAGAAACTTTAAAAGCAGGCAACTCTGATAATCTTGATGATATTTCGCTTATCAATGGAAATTGTGCCATATCCGCTTTGAACCGATCAGCATTGAACACTTGAGGTACCAGGCATACGTCAGCTAATGTCACAGAGTCACCAATGCAGTATAATCCGTGAGTGGTCTGAAGAAAACGCTCAACAGCTTTAAACCCTCTTTCTATCCATTGCTTACCCCAAGTCTGAGCATTTTCCTGAGGCACTGCCTTCAGGACTCGCATATTCTGAACGGGCTGTATATCGGACACAATGCTGTCTACTATGGCACGAACTTTAGCTCTGCTGACAGGGTCGCGGGGAAGAAGAGGGGGTTGAGGTACAACTTCCTCGAGGTACTCTAGTATAGCATTGGAATGAGTGAGAACATTTCCCTCATAAACTAAAACTGGTACTTCAGCAGATGGATTCAGTCGTAAAAAGCTCTCCTCCAAATGTTCCCCAGTTAGCACATTCACTGCCTTGTACTCATAATCAATGCCTTTATGGGCTAGCGCAATCCTTACACGGTAAGAACAAGAACTACGGAAATACGAATACAGCACAGGTTTACTTTGCGCCATTTTAAGTTATTGAGGGATAAGATGAGATAACGGAGACTGAAAAAGACAGTCAGTGCGAGTCGCCGTCGATGTTTTATCTACTTCCTCTTTATCTTATTTCTAGTCACTAGGTTGCCCCAGAGGCGGCCTTACGAAGTTCAAGGTCAAATGATAAACTGCGGTAGGGTCATCGCCACATCCCACATGAGAGATTACGGAAAAACGGAGAGAAACTTAACTGATATCTTGAAGTAGAGAGCTTTTCGAAGTTGCAATTTTTCATCCTGCCAGGTCCGAACTTAATCTTTGAGACACCCTCTTGTAGAAGTTTCGGCAGAGTCTTCCAAAATACTAGTAATTAAATAATTTAATATTTAATGTGAAGCATAAAAGACAAAAATATGAAGGCGGTCATATTCTTTTTTTTATATGCATTTGTAAGAAAACAAAAAATAAAAATTAGATAGACCACAAAAATTATATTTACAGAATAAAAATATTACAAAAAAAATTTTCTAGTTTTGTTTTTTTTAATCAGCGAAATCATTTATGATTTAATGAAATTTTAATATCCTCATTTCTTCATGCTCTATTGACAGTATTGCAAGGCTATTTAGTCTTCCTGCGATATTGTTGACCTCAGGTATATTCTAATTACTTTTAATCTAGAAAAGTTTCTTTCCCCCGTCTTAACGTTACCAGGAATTGTTAGAAATATCCTTAACGATATAAATACATTTGGAAAACCAATAGCTCTGTCATTTGCAGTGCCGGATTTCTGCCTAGGCCTACAAGGCCCCGGCCTAGGGGCCCCGGTGGCTTTACATTAGCTCAAAAGCCTGGCTTGCCTTATCAAAAGCTTTATCGAAAATAATATTATAATAAATATTTTTACTACATTTTGCCAAAACAGGGCGCTCATAATATAACTTACAGCCCTGCATGCAACAAAGCTGGAATTAGACCTCTTCGTTTCCCCTCTTTCTCGCCTGCAGTATCCACGCTTAGCATTGCCAGGCCGCGCGGCAGTCCATTCTATATACTTATCGGAAAAAGGCTTTTTGGACATTTATCCAAACATAGGAATTGCGCTCCGAATGCTGTTGTGTACACCAGCGTCAAACTGCTCAGCAGAACGGTCGTTTTCAGCGCTAAAGAGAGTAAAGAATTACTTAAGATCTAACATAGGAGAGAACAGGCTCAATTCACTTTCTGTAATGTACATAGAGTCAGAAATAATGCAGTCAATTGACTATAATGACGTCATTCGTTCTTTTGCACAGAAGAAAGTTCGTCGTATGATTCTGTAAATTTTATAGAATAACGTAACCATAGTAACATAGACTGTATTATTCTGATGTTTATTAAAGTCATTAAAGTCGATTAAAAATTATATGTTCTGTACTAGTGCATTTAATTTGCTAAATTTCCAAAATAGCTTCGAGATGGTGGGGGGCCCAAATGTCAAGTGCCTAGGGGCCCTGGGTCTCTAAGTCCGGGCCTGGTCATTTGTAACAAGGAATTATCGAGTTTGAACATGAAGATGGAATAGTTTTAATGCTTCCGTTATTCCTTTTACTACAATATAGCCATCTACAGACTCCGTTTGACCGTTATTCTGGATCATTACACATCTGTCAAGGCAATTTATAAAATTGAAGCATGTTTTCGCAGTCCGTTCTTTGGATCTGTTTGGAATTTTACTTAGGATTCTATTAGGTCTTAATTTGGATTTAATTAGGTCTTATCGAAACGTTGCTGCATAACCTGTTTAGCTTTGTCCAATTCTTGGTAAAAACAATGCAACTTAAGCATTTTTTGTGAATTAGTTATTGGTTCAACCGCATGTTCGTAATTGGCCTCTATGGTTTCCGGAACCGTGTTTCCCGAAATTATGGGATTACTTCTAAATCAGTCGCTAGCTCTGTGGTTCCAACTAAACCTTGTCCGAAACCTCTACATATTTTCAGCCATTCAATAAGGTTTCTTAATTGATGTGTTGTGGCACGATCTGAAGATTCGCTTTGAAGTTATTTGCTATCAAAATTCACTTGGAACAACAAATCATACTAGAATACTAATTAAAAAAATTTCATTCCTTGCTTGGGTGTCCCAGTGATTCAGCTTCACCTTTTGCAAAAATATCTTTAGATTTTTCTTATATTTCTAGCAGCGCATCTTAGAAATTACCCACTTGGTACCTTAAGGCTTTCACACTTTCCATTAGACACTTCCACATTGTGTCACAAAGAGACTTTACAGATAGGTCTGTCACATATTTTTGAAAATCTGACGATCTTTTTTTCTTTGAGGTAGATAAAAATTGCATAATAAGCATCGAAGAATCCCAAGAAATTCATTACTTCTGGACAAGTTTTGGCCCTATCTCATAGAATGAGACTATAACTATGGCAAACACACACTGTAAAAAATTCCCTTGGGATTTCCTTCAATGGTCGCGCCTGAACGCCTGATTCCTTTCATGTTTGCCCCATTATCATAACTGTGGTCTCATATTACTTCTGTCTAGCCCTAATGGATCCAGTTATTATTTCAGAAAATTGTAAAATTCTCTCTGGCAGTGTTGTTTACTTTTTTAAAATTTTATAAATTGTTCATATACACTATAGGTGGTGTATCAGGCCACGTCAGAGACTATGATTGTCAGGGACATTTGTTTATGGTGACTTACATCTTTTGTAAGTATCATGTTCGGAATTACAATTCAGATTTACAGCAAAATCGCCATGCTCCATTCCCGTAGCGTTCTATGTTTCCAATGTTTCCCATGAACATCATCTTTAACCGTCGAGCATATCCAGCTTCTTGTTACATTTACTATCTTTATTAAAATTTGTGGTAATACACAAATAAAATTTCAAGTTATCTTAAATTTTGCTGAGAATAGTATTGGTCATACAAAAAAAAAGATACTGTTTCACAAATTATTTAGAATTTTCTTATGATGAAACACACCGAGAACAAGAAGTTAGTAGAATTACATTATGTACACTCTATAAAAAAAAAATCGACTAACCGAGAAGGAGTTGTCCGATTGTAATGAAATTTCGTATACAAAGATGTTTCGACCGAACATGCAAATGACTAAAATTTGGTGTCCAACGAGTAAATAGCTGGAGCTCCAGTACATCAGAACAGTGCATCCAGCAGGTGTATATAAGGAGCGATTCTCGATCTGATATTCAAAATTTCTGTTGCATTTCGACAGCGGATATCTTGCGTCGACTGTAACAATGCCTTTTCAAAACTTTCGTGCTCATTATGAGTATATTTCAGAATTTGAAAAAGGTAGTGTCATCGGACTGAAAGAATGTAGTTGAACTCAGAGAATCGCTCGACATCTGGCGATGCAGCGATTAGACGATGCTGGCAAGAGTGGGTCAACAACGTCAGATTTAAGCATCAGGACGGCAGCGGTCGACCTAGGTCCACAAGGGAATGAAAACGACAGAGTGATTGTCGGATCAGGTGTCATAGCAACGCATTCGTCGATATCAACCATTCGACGTGTGACCCGCACACAAGTGTCCAACATTACCATTGACAGACGACTGACAGAGCGGAACTTACGCTCGCGCCGACCGTTACGCCACTTACCCCTCACGTCGGTACACCGTCAAGTCCTATTACATTGTTGCTTAACTCAATAAACTTGGAACTGAGCTGACTGGGGACGCAGAGTCTTTAGTGACGAGTCCTGTTTCCAACTGTGCCCTAATGACTACCGAAGATGTGTCTGGAGGCGTCCAAGGCAGCATGGGAATCCTGCCCTTACTATCGCACGCCTCACAGGCCCACAACAGGGTGTTTTGGTCTGGGATGCCATTTTCTTTGATAGCCGTACCCCGCTGGTAGTCATTAGTGACACACTTACAGCACAACGGTACGTAGACGACATTCTACGACCCATTTTATTGCCGTTCCTCTTGCGCCACCCCGGACTTACTTTTCAATATGATAATGCCCGGCCGCATAGAGCACGTGTTGCTATAATTGTCTTCTAGCTTGCCGAAGACTTCTTTGGCTACCTAGGTAGCCTGATCTCTCCCCCATAGAGCATTTGGGGGATGTGATGGGAAGGCGATTGCAACTATCTCAGAATGTTTACCGATTTAGACCGATAGTTGGAGACAATTTGGCAAGAAATCCCGCAGGACACCATCCGGGAACTTTATCAGTCCATGCCATATCCGAGTAACAGCTTGCATCCAGGCCAGAGGTGGATCAAAGCCACATTGACTTCCTCACTTTGTAACGGTCTCGAATACATCATTTAATTGTTCTGAAATTTGAATATTTTTTTCTCTGCATGTTCTTCATATCCACCTATTTTTGTCCCAATCGGGCAACTCCTTCTTGGTGCTTCGATTTTTTTGTTTAGAGTGTATATAACAGACGTACAAACATAGTTCATACCAAATTTCGTGTTTTTGGTCGAAATTTCGAGACACATAGGCTAAATTTGATTTTGGGTATAATTTTCACGCGGTTGACGACTGCGTCAACGGATGGGGCGACAAGTCCGGTCGAGTTGACCAGTTGAGCGAGTACAAGAGAAAGTTAGTAGTTAAACCCACGCTCTTACGAGAAGAACCACTTCAACCACGATTGGGACGGAGTGGGATTACGTTGTTGCCTGTGGCTAGCGACTCAAGGAGAGATAATTAATATTTATGTTTCCCGTTCTGATAAAATCGTAGCACCGAAATATTTCTTCATATTTGTCCAGTGTAGTCCGTGTAATTGTTGTTAATGAATGTGTTTAGTGTGTGACCCGTCTAGTAGATGTTATTTGATAATGCTTGTAAATGACCTGCTTGGCGCTTGACCTTGTGCACTACATCAGCTTCTATAAAGAGACCTCGAAAATTTACAGTAGTGACCCTTTAGTCTGATTAATAACAAAATAAGACAATACATCAGGTTAGCAATAAGCTTGTACACTGAAATACACTAGTTATCAAAAATCAAAGAAAAATCACAAAAAGAGGAATAACACATTCAAAACTAGGTCAATCTGTTTAAAATTGGAATATGTTGTTAAGTAAAAGGTGCTGAACAATACTACATTATGCAAAATAGTGGTTCTGCAGTCGGAATACGTCACTTGCGAGGAGCAGAAAAGTGCATGTCTCAGATCAAGGCGGTAATTGTCGCTTCGAGGCTGAGATTAGACATCTGACATAGCCAAATTGTAACAATGATCTCCAGACATCATTTGACCGAAGAACTGCGATGGCGAGCTATTGGGCGACTAGAGGCAGGACAAAGTCAGACAGAAGTAGCCAGATGGCTAAATGTGAATCCGTCTGTGGTTCATAGACTTTGGCAACAATATCTAACCACGGATTCAGCATCCAGGAGGTTCAGCCAAGGACGGACATACGCTACGATGAGTGCCGATGACCGATATTTGTCATTATGCGCACGAAGGAATAGAACCGCAACTCTCTGAACTCGGATCCTCCGTCGCTGCAAGCTCCGAAAAGTTGGTATCAACGTCAACCGTGCGTAGAAGGCTTCTCGAAGGTGGTCTTCTTGTAAGGCGACCAGCCATTTGCATCCCGCTCACGTCACGCCATAGGCGGGAACGTTTGCACTGGGCAGTCAACATGTCCACTGGGCGCGTGATCAATGGAGGGCTGTTCTCTTTACGGACGAGTCCAGGTTTAGCCTCCAAAACGATAGTAGGCGTATTTTGATTTGGAGAGAACCTGGAACTCGTTTTCATCGATCATACATCCGTGAAAGAGATGCATACGGATCAGGTAGTGTCTGTGTTTGAGATGGTATCCCTTTGGGTGGACTCACAGACGTCCATGTCTTTCCCCGTGCAAATGTGAATGCTCACACCTATAGAGATGACATCCTTGATGTTTATGTGCGCCCTTATGCCTGGCCAATAGGTGATGCTTTCTTACTACAGGACGATAACGCGAGACCGCACAGGGCTCGCATCGTAGATGCTTATCTTAAGCAGGAAACAATTCAGCGCATGGAGTGGCCAGCTCGATCACCGGACCTGAATCCTATCGAGCATGTTTGGGACGCTTTAGGACGACGTATAGCTGCTCTCAATCCTCCTTCTAGGACCCTAGCCACGCTTTCAACTGCTTTGCAAGAGCAATGGCTCTCACTTCCTACCAAACTCAAAGACCGCATAATTGACAGCATCACACATCGCTGTATGTGCTGTATTGCTTCTCGGGGGGGAACATACGCCATATTAAAAGTACTTTTCCTATACCAAACTGACACATCCGATTTGTTCATTGTATACATATGCTAGTTTCTATAACACCATAATTGTCTGGCGATTTTTTTATGTCATTTTATACATACCTATGTGTTGGATAATGTGTGTAAGTTTCATTAAATTCTACGAGTAACTTTTTGAATAATCGCTATTCTTGTGACTTTTCCTTAGTTTTTGATAACCAGTGTATATTTTGCATTAGCCAACAGCTTTTGACTTGACCTTCTCCAATACTTAGATTTTGTTTACGTATTAAAAACAAATGTAAAATCCTGGAAACTGGGATTAACCACTTTTTGTAAAATTGAAACAAAGTCATATCAATGCTGTGCTTTGAAAATTATATTTTTGTACATATTTATTACCGAAGAATTTTTTACAGCTTGAAAAAATTCTTGCTGAGCATTCTATTACATACTGACGCTTGTACAAAATCTGAAAAAAAAAAATGAATGCGAATATAAATAGGAAAACGCAAAACAAATTAAATTCATTATTCTATAAAAACAAAAAAACTTCTAATCATAATTTCATACTTTACATACATCCTCATGAAATGAAATAAGTTTAGCAAAATTTATCAAAATTTATCATATTTACAACATAAAAATGATATTGATACATATTTGGAACTATAAAAATCATATTGATGTATATTTCTCTCTATTCTAAAAAAAAGTAACTCCTACTGCAGCAACAGCAGCCGCTGTCAAAAGCTATCTCCTCCGAAACCGATGATGTTAGAAAATGTTCTTTTAATGATGAAAAATACTTTTCCAGGAACCAGGTCATTTGAATATATATCTAGCTATGTTACAAATGCTTTGAGAATTTCGTACATTGTTAAGGCGATATGACATGGCCTTGAAGTTTCGTATTTAATTCAGTAAAGTCTCCTGAGAAATCCAAAAGGAACATGAGATTATTCAACCAATTCAAATTTGTGAGTTCTAGAAAAAGTTTACCCTTTTCATCTAAAAATAACCTAATTTCGTTCAACAAACTAACGAAACGTTCCAAAACTTGACCTCGACTTAGCCATCAAACGTTATTCTACATAACCAAAACCAAATACTGAGCATCCACTTCCTCCAGTAAATTTGAAAATTGCCGTTTAGCAAGAGCATGTGCTGCAATAAAATTAACGACTTTCGCTACAACGGAAAGCACATTTTCAAAATAATTTAAAATGTCTTTTGCCCAAAGTGCCTCTTGGTGAACAATGCAGTGAAATTCAACCAAAGAGAGTCCTATTTCTTTTGCTAGAAGCTTAACGAAACCAACATGCTTTCATATCATGCTTGGAACTCCATCAGATGTTACGGATACAATCTTCTTTAGATCAATATTCAATTCAGTGAACTCTTTCTTAACTTCATTCATAATATCAGTACCAGTAGTTCATCCTCTTAATGTCATCAATTTAATCAATTCCTCCATCATCATATTTCCAGAATTGTAGCTGACAATAACTGCAAGTCGGGCAAGTCCGGTGACATCTGTGCTCTCGTCCAAAGATATAGAATACATTTCTGCATTTTTTAAATCGGACGAAAGTTGTTCGGAAACATCTTTGTTCAGTGACAAGTTTCTATTTTTTACCGTATTCCTACTTAACGGCAATTCTTTGATACGTTTAATTATCGAGTCCTTATTTTCAAAATCGTCAAATAGGCTGTTCGAGCACACTAGGAAAGATTCTTTTAAAAAGAAGCAATCTGACAGTGGTTTCCCATGTTTCGCAATACAGTATGACAGATGAAAACTCGCCGCTGTAATATTACTTTTAGGACAAAATGTAGATTTGAAAATAGAAGTCTGTACCTGGTATTGCTTCAATTTCCTATTGAAAATTTCAATCTTTTCTTCTTCAGACAACGTAGACAATTTTTTGCGATTTGTTTAGAAATTGCGCTTTACGTTGAAGCTACGTGAAACAACAGTTTCGTTACAATTAACGAATAACACTTTTTCTTTTTTCTATGACTCCGAATTTGTGAAACCACTTCTCGTGATGCGATCTTCCACTTTCATCCGCTACGCTTCTGTTATGTATTAACTACTGCTACTTCCGATACTACTATTTTCTACTTCAGCTTCTACCCACTTTTTGTTTCTGTTTCTGTTCCTGTTGTTGATATAGTTCAATAAAACGTATAGTAGATAATGTCGGTCATTCGTCACCTCTATGATTCAACAAAATAATTACACTAATATCAAACAAATATTTAACAAAGTGGCGACGAGGATAAAACAAAATGGCTGAACTTCACCAGTTGATAGCGACTCTTCAAGAATTCGTTTCAAAACTTAACGTTACTTCAGAATCGAAACGTAGTACAAAGGATGTTCTCGCTATACAAAATCTAACTTTCGAACAATATGATGAGACATCAGAATCTTTTGACTGTTATACCCAGAGACTGGAAAATTATTTTAAATTATAATGACTATCGACCGATGACAAGGAAACCGAAGAATTAAAAGTCCTTGTTCTAATAAATTGTCTTGGGTCACAGCAATACCAGCTCCTTTCAAGTCTCACTGCTCCTGGTCTACCCTCAACAAAGATATTCAAAGAAATTTTGTCATTACTTAAACAACATTTATCGCCAAAACCCAAAGTTTTAACGGAACAACATAAATTTTTCTCTAGACTTCAAAAGCAAGGTGAGTTGATATCTACTTTCATGTCTTCATTGAAAGATCTTACAAAGAATGCTGAATTTATATCTGAATGTAATTCAAGTGATTGTTCTAAATCTATGTTAAACTTATTATTACGTTCTCAGTTTATTCGAGGTTTGTGTGATTCTGATATACGTGAAAAATTATTACAACAAGATGATATAACATTTAGAAAAACTATCGAAATTGCTTTAGCTATTAAAGCTGCAAAAATTGAAAACAAAGAAATTTATAAGAGTCAATTTTCAACTTCTGTTAACAAAATATTGCACAATAGTGACAAGAATAGGCGTCATTTTCAAATCAGAAATGAAAATTCCAAAACCAGAAGTAGATCAAAATCACCCATGAAATGTGCTAATCTAAAAGAGCTTGGATTAGAAGGATTATGTATACGTTGTGGAAAATCCAATCATAGAACTCAAAATTGCTTTCTAACGAATAAATTACGCTGTAAATCGTGTAAAAAACAAGGTCATTTAGCTTCAGTTTGCATTTCTAGTATAATAAAAAACAAAACGAACAATCGAAACGTTAACCACATAATGAATGACTCAGATGACTTAGCTGTGAATCAGATTTATGATGTATTTTCTAATGATTATGCAACTGATGATAAGATGTACGCTACTGTTAAATTGAATGGTTTTGAACATCGATTCGAATGCGATTCAGGAAGCAAAGTAAGCATAATGAATGCTGATGAATTAAAAAAATTAAAGCTTAACGTTCCAATTCAGAGAACAAATGTATGTTTTCGAAGTTACACAGGCCAGTTTTTCAAACCACTTGGTGTTGTAAATTTAAACGTTTCGTATCAAAATAATTTGAATTATGAAGATTTATTTGTTGTGTCAAGTCAAAACAGCTCTATTTTAGGACGTGATTGGCTTCGAAAATTGAACATAAATTTACATGATCTTAACAAAATTTCAAATGTTCCTTGTGTTCATATTTCTATTTCCAAAATTATTGATTCATATTCTGATGTATTTGAACCTAAGATTGGTTGTATTCCTGATTACACATGTTCTCTAAAACTAATCCCAGATGCTAAACCAGTTTTCTTAACGCCCGTACGGTTCCATATGCTTTAAAACAAAAAGTTGACCAAGAACTTGATAAATTAGAGGCAGACGGCATAATTGAAAAAAAAACGACTTTTCTGAATGGGGAACACCCCTCGTGGTTGTTTCAAAATCCGATGGCTCCATGCGCATTTGTGCAGATTTTAAAGTCACAGTTAATAATCAGCTCCAAAATGCGCGACACCCAATTCCTAGAATTGAGGACATTTTCAATAAATTGCGCGATGAAAAATTTTTCTGTACCCTAGACATTTACAAAGCACACTTACACCTGAAGGTCGACAACGAAAGTGCTAAATTTCAAACTCTTTCAATCCATCGTGGTACATATTTAGCCAAAAGGCTATTCTTTGGTATAAAAACTGCTCCTAAAGAGTTCCACAAATTTATTGACCAGTTCGTACAAGATTTGGGTGGTACAATTGCATATTTTGATGACATAATTATTCAAGGTAAACACAAACAAGAATGTCAACAACGTTTAATTAAAGTACTTAAAATGTTACGTGAATTTAACTTGAATCTAAATCTTTCCAAATGTAAATTTTTTTAACAAAAAGTTCAGTACTTAGGACACATTATTAGCTCTGCTGGACTCCACAAATCACCAGACAAAATCAAAGCCATCTCTGAAACACCTCGACCTAGAAATGCTGATGATGTCCGTAAATTCATTGGTCTGGTCATGTATTATTCCAAATTTATTCCAGATGTCTCCAGTCTTCTTTATCCATTAAATAACCTCCTATGTAAAAACATTCGTTTTAAATGGACTGCACCGTGTGAAGCTGCTTTCTTAAACGCAAAATCAGTTATTACTAGCAATCAAGTTCTTGTACCTTACAATCCAGATCTCCCAGTTACTTTAGCCACAGATGCCAGTCCGTTTGGACTCTCAGGGGTTCTGTCGGATACAATGCCTGATGGAACTGAACGCCCGATCGTTTTCACTTCTAGAAGTCTGACTGCTGCTGAGAAAAATTATAGTCAACTTGATCGCAAGGCAACTGCAGTGGTGTGGGCTTGTAAAAAATTCTATGACTACAATTTTGGAAGGAAATTTACCTTCATTCTCGATAACAAAGCCGTTTGCACCATCTTCCATCCTGAGAAAAGTTTCCCAGCCATGTCTGCACCAAGAATGCTTCGATATGCCCAATTTCTTTCTAGCTTTAATTACACAATTATATATCGAAATTCTGAGAAACATTTAAATGCAGATTACCTTTCCAGATATCAATTTATCAAATTAATTGTATTGACGAATCCCAAGCATACAACCAATTTATTACCAACTACATTTTAACAGAAACCTTAACGGCACAGAAAATTAAAGAAGAAATAGAGCTTGATCCAGAATTGAGAAAGATGACATTGTTCTTGGAAACGTATTCGATCCTACCATAACTCTTCAAGATGGAATCCTGTTTCGAGGAAATCGAGTGATCGTCCCAAAATCTTTTCAACCAGAAATGCTTAATCAACTACATTCATCACACATAGGCATAGTTAAGATGAAGGCTCTTTCTCGAAATTACTGCTATTGGAAGAACATCGAATCCGATATTGAGAATACCGTAAAGAGTTGCCGAGAATGTTGCAATATCAAAAGAATCCAGCTAAGGCACCCCTCCACATTTGGGAATCACCAGAGAAAAACTGGAAAAGAATACATATTGACTATGCCGGTCCATTCATGGAACAACATTTTTTAATTGTTGTGGATGCACTTTCATAATGGCCAGAAATATTTGCAACAAAGAAATCTCCAACTACTTCAAGCACTATTTTCTTGCTTGAAGAAATTTTCAGCCGACATGGACTACCCGAAATCCTAGTGTCTGATAATGCTTCAATTTTCAAATCCAAATTGTTCAAGGATTACTGTAAAACTAATAATATCCAACAACGTCTCATTGCACCAGGCTACCCAGCAACTAATGGACAGGCAGAAAGATACGTCCAAATTCTCAAAACAAAATTGAAATGAATGAAATTTTACCCAGGCACGCTTCATAGTAAGTTGTGTAAACTCCTTTTTCGATTCAGAATAACTCCTCTCATCAATGGTCAAACTCCATCGGAACTGTTATTGGGGAGAATTTTACGATCAGAACTTGATCTAATTAAACTAACATCAAGATTGAAGAATAATGCCTCACAGCCAGATTTTAACAAAAGTTACAGACTCGGAGAAAGGGTTCAATCTCGAAATTATATATCATCTAACAAATGGAGATATGGCACCGTCGTTGAGAAACTTGGGCGACTTCATTACCTCATAGAGTTGGATGACGGACATGTGCTTAAACGGCACTTCAACCAGCTAAGATCCTGTCAAGTTGAAAAGGCATTAACCCCTTCTTTAGATTTTTCTTGGCCCAAGAGAGTTCACTTCTCGCTGCCAGCATCCAGTCCTTCAATCTCCAGTCATCACAATGGTATTTCCTCGCAACAGCACGGCCAAGTTCCTGCTCATCAACCTCCAATGAATGTTACTTCCCGAAGTGTAAAACTCAATTATCCGAATTCTTTGCTCCAGTTACCCTGAAGCTCCACAGTACCTCAAAAGAACAGTGTTAAAACATCATCTGATTCCAGAATTACAGATCATCCAGTCCCACTGAGAAGATCAACTCGTCAACGAAAACCAGTCGTGCAGCTAAATCTCTAAGAAAAAAAATATCCGATGTAATTTAATCTTTATTTTAATTTCCTTCACTAATTTACAATTTGTATATATGTAAATATTTAACGTTTTAAATAAGCATCGGAGAATTGTTAAATATTAACTACTGCTACTTCCACTACTACTATTTTCTACTTTCGCTTCTACCCACTTTTTGTTCCTGTTGTTGATATCGTTCAATAAAACGTATAGTAGATAATGTCGGTCATTCGTCCACTCTATGATTCAACAAAATAATTACACCAATATCAAACAAATATTTAACAGCTTCTATACTTTCGTTTCAGAGTCTTCGACATATTACCAACCACATCAAAAACACACGAGAAATATCTATCAATCACAGACATCGGACGCAAAATAAAAATGGCACTGGCAGCGTCGGCGAGAGGACGTTATGAATGCGGGTTAGGGGTGTGGTAGTGCCCTCTAGCGAAAATTTCACGCGTTTACAATGAAGTGCTTCGGCTTAAGGAATTGAAATTTGGCAAAAAGAGGAAAAAAATTTTCAAACAATAATTATTTTTTTAAAATTATTTCTTGTATAAATAAGGTTATGGACCTCTCAGTCCGACGAATGAAAATCAAAATTAAAAAAATTGAATTAAATTGATGTTAAAACAATGTGATCGTCTCGCGTGTCGTCTAAAATTTCTTCGCGTGTCACTATGTGACCTGCGAGTCACAGGTTCGCCATCCCTGACCTATAAGGTGATTACTTTCAATAAGCAACCAACGATTCTCGATGATTATGTGCGAATGTTTACAGTGAGAAGTGCCCTGCATTGGCAAACAAGTCAGCCATGTAAATGAATCTCTGTTTATTTACTGACTACTTCAAACTGTCCACAAATCCGATTGCTGCTTTCCTGAAATGTGACATTGACATTGACATTGGCATAAAACACTATAGCGACACCAGGGAGCAAGATCTCCTTATCCTCAGTATCAAGGTTAGTATGTGACATAAAATTAACCGTTCTCAAGTTTACAAATAGTTTTGACAATGATTGAGGGAGAAAGAAAAAATTAAATAGTTTAAAAATCAACTAATTAACTAGACGAGTAGTACGAGTAATCAATGGGACATGGCTAACTTAAATGATAATGGAGAAATTAAACAAGGGGTGAAACAAGAGATTATATAAATAAATAATAATAGTAAAAATAATAAAAATTTAAAAGCTTGAAGACGGGAAATTTGGAATATGAATGGAATAAAAACAAGTTAGTGGAAGTTAGGGCCTGTTGACACAGGAGTCCATTGCGTTGCGTTAAGGAAAAGATGACGCTGAGACGAAAATAAACCAATCATAGGCGTTAAAAATTTCATTGATAATCTGTTGGAGGCATATGATTGGTTTATTTTCCTCTCAACGTCATCTTTTCCTTAACGCAAAGCAACGGACTCCTATGTGAACAGGCCCTTACATGAAAGGGCGGTAGGTCCGAAGTCCGTAAGGTGCGAGTAGCAAAATCAACCTGAAATGTTAGGGCTTATTCACATAGGAGTCCGTTGAGTAGCGTTAAGGGAAAGATGACGTTGCCCCGAAAATAAACCAATCATAGGCGTTAAAAATCTCACTGCTAATCGTTTGGAGGCCTATGATTGGTTTATTTTCGTCTAAACGTCATCTTTTTCTTAACGCAACGCAATGGACTCCTATGTGAACAGGCCCTTTCACTTAATTATTTCCTGTAATGTTGCACCTCGAATTAGCAGAATAGCGAAACAGCGAAGCGAATAACGATTGAAACCTTCTGCTCTGTTACGGGTGAATATCTCGGCTAGTTTCTTTTGAAGAACGTATTGGCTTCTCAACTCTACTCATTAAAATCAAGGTTTCGCGGTTTATTTATCCCACTTTTAAAACAAATATGAGTATAACTATAAAATTGGAAGAAGATGAAGGCTGCAGAAAGGAAAATGTTTCTTGTCATATGTTACCATGCAGAATAAAATTTAATGGTTACACTAAAGTTTCAAAATACTTTACTCCGTTTATTCGAGAAGATGGAAGTGCATTAACATGCTCTCTTAGGTAGTAAAAATTCAATGTATTAAAATTATTACTTAATCACTTTATATTATACAGTCAGACAATCGACATAATGATATATTACTCTTTAATGCCTGATTGCTGTTTTAACAATGATAAATTTCGGGTTTTCACTTTCCAAATTTAAAAAGTTGCACTATTCGTTTCAAAAATGTTCAGAGTTTTTAAGTCCTTAAAAATTCTTAATTGTACTTATTCTTTTGCTATTTCGAGAGTCTATACTTTTTAATCAAAATGTTACAGATGTCCAATAAACCTCTTTAATTCTAAGACGTGATACTACAAATAAACAAAACTTAACGCATTTTGTCAATCCTATTTTGTTCACCTTTTGATAAGGTGAACTGTGACAAGGTATTCTTTCACATTTTATTTCATTGGTGTTGTGCTTATATATCATAGATTTTCCAATTGTGAGGTCATTAGAACTTACGGTACTTGATTTTTACTTCATGATTCCATTTGTAAATCAGTAAGCAAAAATCAGCCTTTTGATTTAAGTCAATGCGTTACTTGATGTCAGCTAAATATAGAGAAAAGTATTGCTATAATAAATGAATTACTAATTTCCCTTTATAATTTTTAATCACTCATTAAAATCAAATTTCACTTATTAGAATCATATTATAATAATCTCTCTGAACCTAGTTTCAGACCACGGCCATTCCTGAAGCTCTAGTATTTTTTCTTTTTAAAACAAAGATCCCCAGTTTTGGAAGGGGATACATGCCGGATGGTTTAATGTGTAAACTTTATTTCATTTTCCTGCTTGGATTTATTTCACCTAAGCAGGAATTCTTTTAGAATGCATATTTAAAGAGGTAGTTTATGAGGGAAAGGTTCAGTGCATGTTAAATCAGCAGAAGGAAACTGTTGTTGTAATAGTTGTTAAATAAAAGGAATTTTTAAAACAATCTATTAGCTTTAATATGGAATCTTATGTCTATAGAAACAGGCTCTCATCAGTTATTTTTATTTCATGCTTGGGTGTATAAATTATAGGAAAACAAATGTGAAATTATGTAGTTTAGATTTCATGCATTTAATCTGTAAATTTAGTTCCCCTATCATCTTTTGAAAACCACCAATATATATTTCATTGCATCTTGGTATTTAAGAGTTGTCACAGTTGTATTATACATTACTACTTCCTTAAGTATTGATTACTTTCACTACACATTAATTTTTTCTCATAGTTTTTATATCATTGCCTTTGGAGCATTGATGATTATATAGTGCTTCCCTGGAAACATAATAATTCTAACATTTTCAGTTATGCAGTAAAAGGAGTTATTAAAGCATGCTTCAACAGTTATTATAGTTTTGTGTCTATAATCATTTAAATTTATATTATCTCAATCCTGCAAGTTATCAAGTTTATATTTGCTTGGTCATAAAGAACTTTGAAATTTGCTTGGTTATAATAAAGTATGTTGGAGTGGGTAAAAGATTTGCTTTTATGATAGATGCATTACATTTTGTGTGTCAGATTTTTAACCACAGGTGTATTTTTTTATTATTACAAGGGTCATTTGATAAGTCTGTGAAAAATACAAGAAATGGTGATATTACATTGAAATTGTTGGCCTGCTCACATTTAGCATTCTTTAAAGACACATGTGTTAGATAGTAAACAGATTCAATGTTTAGTCTGTGATTGACAGCTAGTTTAGTCTGTCAACTCTTGTTACTGCTCATACATTGGAGATAAACACATTCTGCATGTTGAGGAAAATGGCGACAGAAACTAAATCCAGGCTTGATAAATATTATGATGCGTCTATACCTTTTGCTTTGAAGGACAGAAAGTGATTTGTTGATTTTCATTCAAAAGCTGAATGAACACATGTGACATGGAATGTTTTGGTTGCCCTGCTGAGGTAACTAAGCCCAGGAATTATTAAAAAAATCCATGATATGGTGATGAAGGATAGAATATTATTAAAACAGCAGGAGCTTTCTGGGGTTGTTGCCATCTCAGCAGAGCAGTTACCTAATATTTCATGAATATTTGGATATTTGCTGTTGTATTTTGGATAAAAGCTGTTGGCAAGTTGGATGCTGTCTATGCTAATAATTGTTTGGAAATACAGAGACTGAACACTTCAAATGGAGCTGTTTATTAGATGAATTTTTGTACTGTTTCATAACAGTTGGAGAAACATGGATATATCACTATCGGGCAGAAATGAAGGAACAGTCAAAACTGTGGGTTGAAGCTTATGAACATGCACCAAAGAAAGCAATAACAGTTCCATGAGACAGAAAGGTTATGACCACTGTTTTTTGGGATGCCCATGTTATAATCTTTATTGACTACATTTGCAAAAGTGCAAAACAATCACCGGAGTGTATTATGAATCTTTACTGTATAGTTTATATAGTGATATTAAGACAGAAAGACCACACTTAATGAAAATAACAGTTCTTTTCCATTATAACATTACTTTGTTTCATTCATCTGCAATTATGGCATCAAAACTGCCAGTATTCTCTAGATTTGGCTCTCTTGGATAACTACTTGTTCCAAAATATGAAAATTTTCTTACTGTTAGAAATTTGCATCCAATTCTGAAGTGACTGTTGAAACAAATGTATATTTTTGCAGAGTTCAACAAGCCTTATTTTATGGATTTTGATAAAAAAAGCTTGAAAATCATTAAAACACGTCTTATCAATCTCAAGAGAGATTATGTATGAAAAAAAAAACTATAAAAAATAGAAGTCATTTTCATTATTTTTGTATGGACTTATCAAATAATCCTCACAGTTTAAACATCTATGCATACAACATTTTATAAAAAAAAAAAAAAATTCTTTTAATGAATGTATAATTTAAAATGGTTATTGTATCCTTTTTAACAGCCACTAATAATTATTAAAATGAAAATTAAATTGGCTGAATGCATTCAGTTTCAGTCAGTTTAATATTTATTATAATACCTGTCTCTATTTTATTGCTTATACAGGCTATAAATTACTCATCAGTTGCATGATCATAGTAATTTTTTTTTTTGCATGTAATTTATTTTGCTATTGTACATAGGGATTGGTGCAATAATTTTTAATTTCTTTTCAGAGGTTACCCTCTTCAGGGCCAAAAAGTCAAGGTTCCAGATGGGTATTCAGGTGTTATTCTTCGAGAAAGGAAGCATATTGACTCAGATGAAAGGGAATTAAAAGCTACAGCAACATTCAGTGAATTTACTTCTTGGAATTGGGATAAAATGCCCTCGTCTGATGATAAGTTAGTTAAAGCACTCCAGTGGATCAATATTGCATCAGTGCTACATGAACCTTTGTCTGAAAGCGGTGATTCAAAATCATTAAAAAGTCCACAGAAGCAAAGAAAAAGAAAGCTTTCTGAATGATCTGAAAATACTTTATACACCCTGCAAAATATGAACTTTTCTGAAAAATTTGGAATATTTTTTACCAGTTATTTATGTAGTTAAATTCAACACCATCTGCAAACATTCAGTGTTAATTGAGCATAATTTATTCTTGGATCAGAGAGAATATTAAATTATATTATTTTATTCTTCAAGTTATTTTTTAAAATGTTATATGAATCTAGTAACCAAAATTATATATTAAATGAATTTTCTGGTTTGGTAAAATGCTAATGAACTAATCAATATATGTTTTACTCTGAAATGCCATTGTATTGTATGTATACAATTTTTTTAACTAGCCTGAATTTTTTTGGAAAATTTATTATGAATATTTCTATTTTTGTGAAAATTAAATGAATTTTTCTGACTTATTTATGCCTACGAAGAAAAATGTTTGATATAAACTATTTTAATTTTATTATTTCAAGTATTTTCTGTTTTTCCTGATATTCTTTTTATATATGAAATCTGGTAATCAAAAATATATCCATAACTCTATACTATAACTATTTTGCAATGAAGGTGGATATGTATCTTTAAAAGAAAGCCAATTATATTTAGAATATTTGAAAATTCAACTGATATTTTAACACTGTAGTTAGCCAACAGTTAAAGAAGTTAAATGCATTTCTATCTGATTAATAAAACTTTTCGGAAAAAGGTACAAAGTGTTTAAGAAGTCCATAGTTTTTGGACTGAAAAAGAGTGGGATTTTATGAAAATAAACTATGTTAGTATATGAGTTCATATTTTTTCAGGGGGTATGTGATATGTAGTGATGATGCAGTTTCATTTTCAGAGTCAGGTTTTAGATTTGACTCATATTCTCATATGTTCAACATTCAGTTTTTGTTTCAGTGTTTATTTTTCTTTAGCATCATGAATTGAATCCTCTTATGAAGATAAACTGGAAATAAAAGCAGTAAATACTTTAAGAGCTTTTCTGGAAATTTTAGTGAATATTTCATTTCTGATAGCCAAAATATTAAGAGACACTGTTAATCCTGTTATTTTCCTGTCAAGGAAAGTTACAAACAGGATTTCATTTTAGAGTAAAGAGAAAATTTTGACTTTATTATTCTGTTATTACCTGGAACACCAGAAACTGTGAGAAGTACATCTCAGGAATTTGCTAATTCTATAGTGCGATGGATTTCCCCTTTTTTATTTGAAAAATGTATTTTTCAATCATTAAAGTTTAAGAAATTTTGTTAACGAAAATCAAAATTGTTTAAAATCACATTTATAAACACAAACATTAAAATAGTTTTTATTTATATGTATAAAGGGTTATATTCATAATGATTTAAAAGCAAATTTTCTCTAGCCTAATGGTAGCACCTCAGTGTCCGGTTAAAAGTCATAAAGTGAATCCAATCTGCCAGCAGGAATTATATTTTTACTAAGAACCTTACTTTCAATTTTAATATATGGGCATTGTGGTTTTATGCAGTTGTCTTTCTTGAAGGGGTTAAACTGAACTCACATGAACATTCCTTTAAGATTTATTATGACATGCAGAATTTCAGTGAGACTGGTAGTTTCAGGTTGGATATTCTGTATACCCCAGCAAAAAAATAAGCTGTGTGAAGAAATAGAATAGTTAGTTCTAGATGATTTAACTACAGGGAAAATTTTCATGGGAAAGGAAAGAAGGGATTTTATATTGATTATTTAGTAGCAGAAGAGGCAATTTGATGTGATTAAATTGCAAATGTTCTTCAGAGAATTAATATATATATATATACAGTTGGTTCTCTGTTTAACGACTTTTAAGGGACCGTGAAAAATCGTCCTTAAGTAGAGATCGTCCTTAAACAGAATTTGTGAAAAAATAACATTTCCCTTCACACTTTACAGGTTTAGGACTGTCAATACATTTCTTAATATATTGGCGTGTTTAAAAATGTTATTTTTATTATCATCATTATTTTATTCACAAAAAGTTATTTTAAATTACATTGAAAAAAAAGAGTACAAACAATACAATAAATTACGTTTAAAAAAATTCAAAAAGTGTTGATTGCTTCATTCGCTTTGTTTTCGTTATTTTCTTTTCCAGATTTTCTAAAGTGTTAAATGAGTCACCTTCCATTTTCGATGTAATATAGCATCGGAGAACATCTAGAGCAGAAATTACATCTGTGTAAGACGGTGGCAGTGTCTCGTTTTCCGTGTCTTCAACTTCACCTTCTTCGTCTGACACTGTGTTTTCGTTTACAATATCTTCATAAATTTGTTCTACATTTCTGAAATCTGTTGTTAAAACATATTTATCACAATTGTAGAAATCTTGAATTGAAACATCCTCATCTTCAACAAGACTTCTCCATTCTTCAGGGGTAATGTCATCTTCGTTGATTTCTACATCCGTACTTTGCAGTTCCACTACAAGTTATTTGTGAATTCCAGCAATGCGAAAACAGTTTTTTATTGTGGATGAAGAAACTTCTTTCCATGCTGATGTTATCTTGTGCATTGCTTCCAAGATTGTAAATTTTCTAATTTTTATACTGTCAGCCGAATTGTTTATTAATTTCCTAATTAAAGACTTTCTGTAGTATGCTTTCACACTGCGAATGATACCCAGGTCTAATGGCTACAACTAGCTAGTGCAATTAGCTGATCAGAAATGGATAGTCAAATTTGTAAGTCCAGGGATATTTGGAGTATGTGCAGTGCATCGGTCGATTAAAAGTAAAACTTTTCACTTTTCTCGATGCATTTTTGCATCAAATTTTCTAATCCAGTCAATAAAAATTTGTGATGTCATGCACGCTTTATTGTTATTGCGGTACTCACAAGGTTTCCTGGTGATATTCTAAATACATTGGTTGCTTTTATTTGCCTATAACTAGTGGGGGAAATTTCTCAGATCCATCCGAATTAGTGCACAGTAAAACAATCAATCGTTCCTTACTGTGTTTTCCACCAAAACACTTTTCGCCCATATACGTTAAGGTTTTATTAGGCACCATATTGTAGAATAGGCCCGTCTCATCTGTATTGAATATGTTCTTCTCATCATATCCATCTAATTTCCCCTTCAGCACTATTTTCCATTCATCCACTATTTTTTCATCTACGGAGCCACTTTCGCCAGATATGCTTTTAAATACAAGCCCGTATCTTTCTTTGAACTTTGTTAGCCAACCAGCCGAAGCCTGAAAATTTTGCATTCCAAACTTTTCTGCCAGAATAATAGCATTTTCTTTAAATATCACTCCGGAAATTGGAATGTTAGATGCTCTTGCTTGATGAAACCATTGCAGGACTGCCTTCTCAAACTCTTCTGATCGGCCACATTGAATTTTCTGCCGTTTGGATTTGGATCCCAAACCAAATTTTTGTGCTGCTTCAAGAATTTTCTCTTTGCTTGCTAAAATGCCTTTGAGAGTAGACTCGGGTAGCTCAAATTGTCTTGCGAATTGGACTTTTGTTATTCCAACACTTTCTTCCCAGTTTTCAATAATTTTCACTTTTTCTTGTAGCGTAAGATGGATAGCGTAAATGTACTCTTTGATGGCATTTTGCTCTGCTCACCTCGTATTCGTACTGAAATGAGCTCCTACACCCAACCATGAATTCTCTAAACATGAACACGTGCTTCCCAGAAGGATTGAGAGAGGGGTGCTTTTGGACAGTTCGTAAATCACATGACAACATGGTAGGTACAATAGAGTGATTCCACACCCGCACTAAGAAATTCGATCCACCAGGAAAGAATGTTCGATCTTCCGAGAAACAGTAATCCCCCCCCTCCCCCTGTTTTTTCCACTGCAACAAGTCTATGATTGCAACAAACATAAAGGAAATTCCGGGTCTGTTTTTGAAACCAAACTCCCCCACAGAAAGTAACCCTCCAGTAGATAAAATGTTGAAGAAAAAGTTTATCATAAGAAAAAATCGTCGTTAAATAGAAGAAAGTCGTCTTAAAATAGAATTTTTTTTACGTCGGAGGGACCGGGACCGGGAAATATCGTCTTTAAATAGAGATCGTCGTTAAACAGAGAACCAACTGTATATATATATAAATGATAGAATGCTGTGAATTTATCTAGTTCTGTAACAGTAAAATTTTTCATTAAAATTTTTCTTTCTTTAGTTATTAAACGGGCTTGTAATACAGCTTTTAAAAGGTACTTCTTTGAGAAATTCATCATCCCCTCTGATGTCCATGAATGTTATAGGAACTACTGACTTATGATAATGCATGCTGGGTAAGGCTTAAGTCACATAAAGTAATTCTCGCAGCATCATATCTGTCTTAGCAGTTATAACAGTGTAGATAGCTCCTGTGTTATAACCAGAATCACTTTCCATAGTGTGAGAGTTTTGGAGAGATTTAAAATTTACCTTGGATAGAACTTTTTCTAAAACTCTTTTGAAGTCGTTGACCCTGAACCTTCCATATGTGGTTGCACCCAGTGGCGGACCAAAGGGGGGGGGGGGCGGTCCTCCCCGGGCCCCACTTACTAAGGGGCTCCACGACAGGGGCCTTTTTTAAAATTGAACGATAACTTTACTACAAAAAATTACATTTTTAATTAAAAAAAAATCAGACAAGAACGTTATTGTTTTTATAAAATATTACACTTGCATATTTTAGCGACTTCCAACATTTCACGTGCCTCCCCCCCCCCTAACTTAACTTGAAATAAATTAAAACGTTAATAGAAGTTCAGTTACAACCATAAAATTGTAGAAAACTTTTAAGAAAGCTGGGTTTTTTGTTGCCTTTTCAAACTGTGAAACTGAAGATTCCGATTATGTCTTTAGCCTTAACATAGATTTTAACAATGATATGATCCATAGCATAAATTCGATGCTATATTTTTTTCTGATTTTATTAATATTATATTTATTTTTCTCATTGTATAACTAACTACTCAAACATCAATTCTATTTTTATTCAATTTCAAAAAATCCCAATATTTCATATTTTAAGGACCGCCCGGTAGTCAAAGCGCTGAGGATGGCCCTAACTGATTTCAATTCATGCCCCCCCCCCCCCAAAAAAAAAAAAAAAAAGAAGTTTGAAGCACGCTACGCCTGTGGTGCTGAGAGATGCCATAGAGCTGACGCTGAGTTGCTGGCCCGACATTCTTCGTCCTATTCCAGAACCCACGAACTTTTCTTGATGTATTTTAAAATTTTGTACGTAACCGTATGTTACGTCCTAGAAGTGCAATAAACGCATGAAAATCATTAAATAGGCTGATAGTCTTTATTTTAGGCAAAGTCCTTATAGACCAGGCCCTGATTTTCCACTAGGACCGGCAGGCCCTGGCCTAGGGGCCCCCGAATGTTGGGGGCCCCCAAAAACTTTTATTTTAAAAGAAGAAAAAAAAATTTCCAATTCAGTTTTTTTTTAATTTTACCTTTTTCAATATCAATTTTTTTTATATATCCTTTCAAATTTGATTGATTGGTTCATCATATGTATAGCTATATGTATAGTTCATATGTATGTTATAGTGTATATAAGGGATTACTAAGTTTTTCTGGTTGCATTGTATTGGTGTTTTAATATTTAATGAAGAAGTTAGTATGTTGTATTGCTTTTTGTTAATTGATAATGTTCTAGGCCTCTACGCTTCAAATCGCCAATTCTCGGTAAACTGATACTTTCACAATGATTCATGATTATTTTTTGGGTGTGTCAATTTTGGAAATTTTACGCCCACATCACTGTTAGGGGTCCCCATCGCCCCATCCCGAGTTGTGCCTAAAGTCAAGAATTTTCTAAATCGGGCCCTGTTATTGACTGGTTAGTTTTCTGGTGTCAGAAGTCCTGATTTAAGCATTAGGTTGAGGAAAGACTGACGGATGAAGACAATGATCCTGGAAATTACAGGTAAGCCGATTCTTTTGTGACAGAGTCTGGTTTTGAAGTAAAATTTGAATAATGTTGTGTGTTTTGGAAAATTTGGAAAATTGATCGATGCAGTGGAGAAGCTGTGCGACGAGTCTGAAAACCTAGATACAATAGGATCAGCTCAGATTATAATGGCAAATGTTTGCGATTTTAAGTTTATAGCGTTTCTACGCCTGTGGTCAGACATTTTGGAGGAAATCAACCACACTCAACACTACCTGCAAATTCAGAGGATTTCCTTGGACAAGTCTTTAAATAAACTAAGAGCATTGGAACTTTTTATTAAGGAAAGCAGAGAATCTTTAGTTAGTGATGCTTTGAACTTCGCTTCCCAGAAATGTGAAGAAATGGGAATTGCTATTGAAAAGAAAGGCAGAAAAAGATCGAAAAAATGATGCCGGGTGAAAAAGCTAAGATGAGGGTTTATCTTTACAAGAAGAACTGAGGAGGTCCATGTTCCAATGTGTAGATAGGTTGTATTTGGAACTCAACAAGAACAAAATCCATGGAGAACATTCATAACAAATTTGAAGTCTTGCAGTCGGTTAATTTAATCAAAGCTCTAGATGAGAATTTGCCAGAACTTATTTCTCGTCTAACTGAAAGTTACGGCGAATTTTCTAAGGACGAGGTTTTGCCAGAAATAAAAAGACTAAGACGTAACTGGTCGGATAGACCTTACGTCTAAGGACCTCCATCAATCGTTTCTGCATAGATTGAACCAATTTGAATGTTTCATTAGGAGATATATTATTCCATTCCATAATGATAACCTTCAAATATTAACTCAGAGGAAGTCAAAAAGTGGTCAGCTCTTCAAGTTTTGCAGTTCATTGTTGGTATGGAATTTCAAGAGTCAGTACCAAGCTTATGTTTAGCACTAAAGTTGTTTTTGACGATTTGCATTTCAGTCGCAACTTGTGAAAGAAGTTTTTCGAAATTGAAAGTCATCAAAAACTATTTGTGCTCAACAATGAGCCAAATCAGACTAAATGGCTTAGCAATGCTATCCATCGAGAACAAGTTGGCTATGAAAATAAACTTTCATGAGACAATTAGAAAATTTTCTGATGCAAAAGTTAGAAAAAGACAATTTTAAAAGGAGGCTTTTACCTATTTGAAATTAATACAGAATTCTTAATTTAACTTGCTTATATGGAATTTTTAAAAGATGTTTATTTTTAATAAGTTTTCAGAACGCAACCTCCCCCCCCCCTTTTTGGAAATGACCCTGGGTCTCATATAACATGGTTTCACACAACACGGCATTTTGTAGGTGATGTATTCCCATTCTATTTTTTTCATACTGATACTGTGAATGTGTATTGCCCTGTGAAAAGTAAAAATTTTTTAAAGTTGAATTACCAATAAAGTCAACGTAGATCAAAGTGGGGTATTTCTTTGGTTTTCCTTGAAGCTACCTGAATATTATAAGTAAGTATTGGCGCCAAAATGGCTCCTTTTCTTTTTAATGTGAATTTTGTCTTTAACTATTATCGCTTTTATTAATCAAATGGCCAAGCCTTTTACCATTCACCTTGGCCTGACGAAAAATTCACACAACGAAAACCAGCGCCGTACGATTGATTTTAACCTTGTACCGAACAGTAAGTTAGCGGGCTCATGGCTCAAGCGGTTAGAACGTTGGTCTCGGAGCTGTGCCGTGCGGTACGTCATTGGTTCGATTGCTCGAACCCAGGCCTTGACATAAGACTTTTTTTATTAATTTAACGCTTAAACAGTAATGATCATTGATCACCTCGTACTGCACGAGTTCGCTCGCTTATTCTGTCTATTTTTTCTCTGCACACAGGGGCGTGCCGACGGGGGAGGGGGGGGAAGCGGGACAGGACCCCCCCATAGAGCTAAAATAAATTTTTTAAATTTACAAAATAATGCAAAAATATTTCGTATAGGCCTAATAGTAATTGTGTTATTTATACTTTACCATTACGATCTTCATTGCACTTACATTTTTAGCGATCTTTATTGTTACAATTTTAGCGCTATACAGTGCCAGAAACAATATTTCTAAAGCCAAGTGCCGAGCGCTGTTTATACACTTCTACAGTACTATCCGCGAACCGCGAAAGTGAACCGAACGCTTGCCTATCAAAGTATTGAAGGAGTCTTTTTTCAACGGGACACGCATGCACTGTTTCGTCGCGTATCTGCTTTAAAAAGCACTTCTTCTTAGATTTTCATTCCACTAATGACGGGGACGTCGCTTTAAATATTTTATCCGAATTCATAGATATATGATTTTTAAGAAGTGGCATCTAGTACTCTAGATAGCCTAAAATGGCACTATTTAACACCTAATTTTCAAAATTTTCCGGGGGAGGACCCCCGGACCCCCTCCCTTCGGTTGGGAGGTATTCCAGACCCCCGGAAGACACCCCCTTCTAGTCCACCCTGATAATAGGGCGTGAGGGAAATGGACGACCCCTAGCACATGGAGGCCTTCACCCCCCCCCCTCCCAGAACAAAATCCTGAGCACGCCACTGTCTGCACAGGTCAATAGCCTGAGGAGACTGTCTGATTAAGGCAAAGAAAGGCTAGCTGTCATTAGAAAAAGTTAAAAATTACCATTTTTTTTTGGGGGGGGGCCCAAAAAATAAATTCGCCCCGGGCCCCAAATGGTCTAGGTACGCCACTGGTTGCACCATGCACTTAATGATTCGGTATACACTATGTTATACCTATTTTTCAAGAATTTCCATATTTGGAAGTGATGGAATGAAATATGTCAGAAGTTGAATTGGGGAGAATTTACTACCTGAATGCACAATCTGCTGTGAAGCATCCAGTCTGTGTTATGCTTTGGGGATGTATGACAGCAAAAGGTGTGGGAAGAACTTGTGTAATCAGTGGCACTCTAAATAACTGAAAATACATCAGTGATGTATTAGAATCAAAATTAATACCACCAGCTCGACTCATTTACTATGATAATGTCATTTTTGTATTTCAACAGGACTAAGCATCTTGTCACGTTTCTATTCAAAAAGTTCATGTTTTCATTGCAAAAAGTATTTTCAGGAAAATTTTATTGTGTTGCTTGATGGGCCAGGCAGTAACCCTGACTTTAATCAGCAAAACCTTTGGAGCTGATTAAAGAAACTTGTTAGTCAAAAGAAACCACAGAATGAAGTAAAACTAACAGAAGCAGTTGTAGTCATGTTATCCCATTTTAACGCCTGAAGAACTAAAATCATTGGCTCATTCCATGGGACGTTGTTATTAGGCTGTATTTCTGCAAAAGGCTTCTCAACTAAGTATTAACGAAAATTGTGAGAAACTAAAAAGTTTACTTTCTCGCAGTTCAGAACTCATAACTTTTCTTAAAATTTAAAATTTTTTTTATGAAGGACATTGTATTATGTTCTAAAGTAAATTGCCATTGAAATGTGTGCTTTTTGGTATAACACTAAAATATATTAGTGTTATAAACTGTTAAATTTCAAAAACATACATTTCCTAAAAGGTTTCCACAATTTATATATAATAATATAACGTATTTCGCCTGTGACACAGAATCAAGTTGACTCTCAAAGTAGCGTCTGTCACAGGTATGTAACATGAAAACCAGCCAGACAACAGAATTGAGAAAATAAAGTAGTTGCACTTTATTATGTGCTCTCGATTAAGATTTGCGCGATTAGTCGCCGTCACACAGTTACTTTACAGCTCGATGGAGATGGATGATTGTCCCACACAGGATACAGTCGATGTCACTCAGGACTGATGATGCTCAGTAAAACAGGCATGTGGCCACGACACTCAGCTGAAGTCTCTCTCTCCGTCGATCAGGGCCCGGCCCTGGAGATTTCACGGCTCGAACAGGAGTCGACACCGTTAGGGAAAACTGCAGGTTTGGAGATAGGCGGCTCGCCACTTCTCCCTAGGACTCTCAGTCCTAAAAAACCTCAACTCAAAAAACGTCTCGGAGTCTCCCGTCAGACCTCCGTATCCCTTTTTTATTAACTTTCGCCCTCGCGGCGAAAACTAGCTCTCCTGCTTCTCAAAGCCTCTTCTCATTGGCATTTTCTCAGGTGACGTCTGCAACTGTCATCATCGATTTTATCGATACAACACCAACCAGGTCCTACATCAAAACTCGTCAAGAGGCGGTCCTCTTATTGTTGACTTCTGTCGGGACTCCCCGCCATCGGTTAGCGCCCTGTCTTTGTACTCTGATGGCACCTGGTACTCAGAACAGCTGAGGCCCATTGTGAGTCCCCTGTTGCTTTGCAGCATGATATAACACTGCCGTTCTTGTTTTTCCCTTACGGTTTTAATGTAACTTTTCGGGTTTTGGGGAAATTTCACAATATATATGTATGTATAATAGTATATATATTTATATGCAAGCATGTATGTCTGTCTGTAACATCTTTAGAAGGAGACGTTACGGCAGGCGATATCTTAGGTTGTTGTCATTAGCTTGATTGGTTAGCAAATTTAGTGAGTTTACTCCAGTTAAGAGGAATAATAATTTTATTTACTTTTACATAGTATGGACAATGTATCTTAGGTTTTATTGGTTAGGATATTTATAAGAAATATAAAGACTGGAAATTATTTACATATTTACAAACAACAGAGAGAATGGATGGTAGCTTCTGGTGTTTCCCATTTCTAAAGACACTGTCCGCACGATGGAATAATATTTTCATTTGTGCATGTGACCATTCCCAAAAATTTCCGTCCACTTACGATTTTCAATGAAATAGGGGTCTATCCATTAGTTAAAATAAATATTTCATAATGGGTATTTAATAATAAGATCTATAATCTATTCTCAACAAAACTACATGAAATATTTTGAAAACATAGTAAAACTTTATTTTTAAGAAACCAGTAATCCAAAAGTCATCGTACACTGAAATATTTTCAGATAAATTCATAATTAAAATTATCGTCTGGCGCTTTATTTTTATTTTTGAACTGTGGTGGCATTTAAAATATCGTTTGGCTTTACTTTTTGCTTACCTACTTCATAATATTCTATTTATTATTTAAAAATTGCTCGTTGTCGTAAAGAAACAACAAACAACAAACAACATTCGAAAATTGATTATTTTTCACCATAGTAGTGGTAAATCAGTTCGGAATATTGCTAAATTACTTAATTTACCCCATTCTACTGAGCAGTATGTGATAAAACGCTATAAAGAAAATCGGATCGAAAACAAGGTAAGAAAAGGTCGTCCGGCAAAGTTAACAAAACGTGATCAGAGATTTATAATTAGAAAATTTGTGAAAAATCCACGTTTGAGTGCTGTAAAAGTTTCTGCAGAATTTAATGAAACATTTTCTACTTCAATTTCACCTGAAACTGTTCGACGAGTTCTCAGAGCAGCTGGATTACATGGGCGTTCTGCCCGTAGAAAATTTTTTGTGACTGAGAAAAACAGAAAGCTTAGGCTTTCCTTCGCACTGTCAATAATAAATAAGCCCCAAACGTTTTGGAATAATGTCTTATTTGCTGATGAAAGCAAATTTAACATTTTTGGTTCCGATGGGTGTATAATTGTATGGAGAAGAAAAAATGAGGAACTTAATCCCGAGAACTGTAGGAACAGTTAAGCATGGCTGTGGGGGTGCATGTCAGCATCAGAACTACGTAATTTGGTATTTATTGATGGCATAATAAATCATGCTGTTTATATAAATATTTTAAGAGATTCTAAAATTAGCCCAAAATTTGGGCATTTGAAACAACTTTTTAAAAAGAAATCAAGATAACGATCCTAAGCACACGGCTCTGAACGTTTGCCTCTGGTGTCTCTATAATTGTTCACAAGTTTTGAAAACACCTCCTCAGTCGTCAGATTTAAACCCAATAGAACATATCTGGAGAGAACTGGAGGTTCAAGTACGAAAACACGACATTCACATGAAAAGCGAACTAAAAACAATTATGATGGAAGAATGGATGAACATTGATGCAAAAATTACACAAGAACTAGTGCAATCTATTCCCAGACGTTTAAAAGCTGTTGTGGATGCTAAAGGATATCCTACTAAATATTAATTTAACGAAAAATTAGAATATTTACTAATATGTAGAGATTTTTTACAAGTGTACGATGACTTTTGTGAGATAAAGTTTTTGTTACTTTTTGATTATTGGTTTCTTAAAAATAAAGTTTTACTATGTTTTTAAATATTTCATGTAGTTTTGTTAAGAATAGATTATAGATCTTATTATTAAATACCCATTCTGAAATATTCATTTTAATTAATGGATAGACCCCTATTTCATTGAAAATCGTAGGTGTAAGAACACTTTTGGGAGCCACTGTATAGGAGGTAATCTACAGAGATAGCCAGGCGCAACAAAAGCAGAAGAGGAAATATTTGTAGAGAAAAGACAATATTAAAGGTTAGAATTAATGGATGGTGGGGCATTATGATTACACACATATATATGCTTACGTGTTTTAATATAAAAACGAATATTTCCTCAAGAATATCGAATATCTCTGCAGGCTCTGTTTGGAATATATATGTTTTCACCGCCAGATAACGCTGTACGGGTCAATGCCCTGGGGGTGTCTGTTGCGGTTTGTTACTTCTTGTCTTTTGGCTGAGCGTGATGGCTCAGAAGAAATTTGCTCTTGAATATTGAACCTAAAATACTGGCCCAACTTAGTTGGGAAATAAAATGTTGTTATTGTTACTAATTCGTTGTTTAGTTAACTTTAACCTATTTACATTTTACTTTTTTCTTATGGCTCCCAACGTGGGGCACGATCTTAGTAAGAAAAGTTGTGCCAATTGAAAATGGATTATTGAAATCGTGGAGCTTGAAGACGTCTGAATAAGGTAGGACATTATATTTTTAAATATGGATGAAGATACGAATATATCAAAACTAAAATCAAAAAGAAAAATAATAAGGACCGCTGTGTCCAAAACTTTAAATAAACTACAATCAGAAATCGAAAGTGAGGACTGTGATTGTGAAGTTTTAGAAGAAAATTTAAATTTGTTATCAACAAAATAAGAAAATTTAAAAGATTTAGATGTTACTGAGAAGGAATTTGAAGAAGAACTAATTTGTGTGGAAGAGTACGAAGAAAAAATAACGATCTGGTCATTTAGAGCAAAACAGAAGCTCAATAATGAAAACAAAAGTAAAATCGTTGAGAACTCTCAGACCTCGGTTGCTACAACTTTCGGAAATACATTTAAACAAAGCATCCAACTTCCTAAATTAACTATAGGAAAATTCTTTGGGGATCCTAGCAACTGGTTAGATTTTTGGAACCAATATTTAATAACTATACATAATAATGACGACATAACTAAAATTGAAAAATTTAGTTACACTGCTGGCCACCCAAATTGCAACACCAAGAAAGACAAGAGATATCACAACAAAATTTATTTTGTAGATAACATGTTGACCAAGTATCAAATGATTAAATTTATAGACTTCTGTGAAGTGTGGTTCCTGCCAACATCAGTAGCCAGAGTAGCCGCCATTGTTGGAGATCACCGCTGCCAAACGACTCGGCATTGATTCAAAGAGACTTTGGATGAGTTCTTGGGGTACAGCAGACCAAGCAGCTTCCACACGTTGCCAAAGTTGATCTGCTGTGGCAGCTGGGAATGGAATCTGGGTCAATCGTAGAGCAACCAAGGAATACATGTTTTCTATCGGCGAAAGATCCGGAGAGCGAGGAGGCCAGGGAAGCAATTCAATCTGGCGATTGACGAAGAACCGTTGGACAATGCGTGCCACGTGTGGTCGCGCATTATCCTGTTGAAATATGGCTGTGGGCAAGCCCTGAAGGCAAGGAAGGACAACTGGCTCCAACACCTCGGAGATGTAGCGCTGTCTGTTGGCAATGCGTACTAGAGGTGTGCGAGAGTGATATCCAATACCGCCCCATACCATAATACCCGGTGCATGACCAGTGTGGCGGTGCATAACGCAGCTGTTCAGTATCCTCTCTTCACGGTGTCTCCAGACTCGAATGCGACCATCGTGGTGTTGCAGACAGAAGCGTGACTCGTCAGTAAAGACAATTTCATTCCATTCTGCCGTCCACAACGTTCTGTCATCGCACCATTGGCGGCGGAGACGTCTGTGGTTCTGCGTCAAGGGTAGACAAAGCAATGGACGTTTTGCGGACAGACCACTCTGCTGTAAACGGCGTCGAATGGTACGCGCAGACACTGGATGATGCGTTACAGACTGTATGTGCTGTGCTATGGTTCGTGATGTGACTGAGCGATCCGTCACTGCCATGCGCACAATTTGACTGTCATCACGTGAAGTGGTGCGCTGAGGTGGATGCGATCGAACACGCTGGTCCGTCGTACCCTCCTGCATCCAATGATCACATATCCGCATTATAGTTGTTTGGTTTCGTCCAACACGACTACCGATTTCCCTGAAAGATAATCCACAATCTCGGTAGGCCACTATCCTTCCTCTGTCGAACTCGGATGCTTGATCAAAAGATGATCGCTGTTTTCGACGAGGCATAATTGATCGTTTTTTTTGAAAAAAACCACAAGAAAAACACAATTGCCGAACTTGAAATCGTCGAAATCTCCAAGCCTTAAATAGCGCTTTATAGTGGCGCCACAGGCGCGCGTGATGTGCGTCTGCGCTGAAATTCTAATCATTTGCATATCTCACCTCCGCTAATGCATGTTGTAAATTTCATGTTATTTGCATGTTTCCTTCAGGGTGTTGCATTTACAGTGGCCAGCAGTGTATTTAAAAATGTATTTGGGAGGTCCGGCTTTGGCGGCTGTTTCTGGGTTCTCCTTGTCAAATGAAAATTATGATTCATCTATTGAATTGCTAAAGCAGCGTTTTGGCAGGAATGACATGGTAATCAGTTCACATATTAAAAGCTTATTATCGGTAGATCCTGTAAAAAAGGTTCGTAATGTAAAAGCCCTCAGAACGTTTTATGATAATTGCGAAATTCAGATTAGGAGTCTACAGGCTTTAAATGTGACGTCGGGCTCTTAAGGTAACTCGTTATGCCCAATAATACTGCAAAAATTACCAGAGAGTTAAGTTTAAAGTATAACAGAAAACGAAAGTCTAATTCAGATTTTGATATTTCAGAGTTAATAGATTTCGTACGAAAAGAAGTTGAATGCAGGGGAGCGTCGTATTTATTTAGTAAAGACTGTAATACGAAAGATAATTCCGATTTCCATCAGAAAAACAAAACGGGATTCTTAAACAAAAATAGTTATTTAAAGGGTTAAAATGTCCCAACTGAGTCAGCCTTTACTACAGTAATTAAACCATACTGTTTTTTTCTGTAAAGTAAATTCCCATAGTGTTGTAGATTGCGAGAAATCTGACGAGGATAAAAGAACACTTTTGAAAATTCAGGGTCGGATTTTCAAGGCCAGAGGAGGCCCAACTCGTTACTAGGTAGGTATCCCTAATTCAGTGGCACTTCAGTGTTTACAGACTTGTTCAGTTTTAGCAGCAAATGTTGACACTAACAAAAATAGAACCGTTAGGATTTTAATGGATGGAGGATCCCAGAAATCATTTATTAGAGCCGATATAGCTAAATAATTAAATTTAAGGTGTTTGAGAAAAGAAAAAGTGTATATTTATTCATTTGGGTTTAGTGAAGGTCGTGAACAGGATTTTGAAGTCTTTCAAATAAATCTTAAAAATGTTAAGTTCCCCCAAAAAATCCATGATAATTGAAGCCCTTGTTACAGATACTATAACAGGAGCCTTTGTAAAAGTACAAACTAAAAACATTCGTGAAATCTTAGAATCAAAGGGGTTACAGCTAGCCGACAGCGGAGAAGCGTCGGAGATAAGAATTCTGGTGGGTTCGGATTACTACTGGAATGTCCTGGCTGGGGGAAAAGAGAAACTATGCAATAAACTGTTTGCAACTGAGACCTTGTTTGGGTGGACTATTCAGGGTGGGGGCTACGACAAGCTCTTGGAGAACGCAGCTGTGATGAATATCGATGTACAGTATTTTGCCGACGCGTCGAAGAATGTTGAGATTAATGACATCGTAAAGCGGTTCTGGTCTCTGGACACACTGGGGTTGACAGAAAACAAACAGGAGACTTCCGATGAATCGCTTGTTCAGCAATTTCAAAGTGAATTGCAGTTTGATAATGTGCGATATGTTTCTCGCTTGTTATGGAAACAAAATCATGAAGCCTTAAGTAATAATTTTGAAAACGCGAAAAGTCGTTTAATGTGTTTAGGAAATAAATTAAGGAAAAATTTTTTGGCTTCGTAAACATTATAATAAAATAATACGCGATCAGTTAGAGAACCAAATTATTGAAGAATGTAGTTTTGAAAGTAGCAGTGAAAAGGTTTATTACATGCCGCATTCCCCAGTTGTAAGAAAAAATTCTACGACAACTAAAGTAAGAATAGTTTATGATGCCTCTTCAAAACAAAACAATGCCGCATCCTTTAATGATTGTTTAGTTCCTGGGCCGAATTTAAATCCTTCAGTGTTAGATATGATACTGCGTTTCAGACAATTTAAATATGCCTTTTCCGCAGATATTGAGAAAGCATTCCATCAAATTGGAATAGCAGAAGTTGACAGAGATGCTTTGATATTTTTATATTTTGATAAGGATTTTAACTTGAAACCATATAGGATGACTAGAGTACCATTTGGCGTTTCATGCAGTCCCTTCATTCTGGCTAGTACTATTAAGTATCATATATCTAAGATAGCCCCAGAGAAACCCGATGTTTATGAGATGCTAAATACTTCGGTGTATGTAGATGATATTTTTTATGGGGGTGATACTCTTGTCAAACCTTCAAGCTTAGTTCTGAAGCATGTAAAGTATTTAAGGATGCAGGGATGAATTTACTTAAATTTAGTTCTAATTCAGAGGCTTTAAAGAGTCGGTGGATAAGTAATCTAAATTAATAAAGAGACAGAAGGGGATGTCGAGATCACGTGACCCCGTAACGCAACCGGGCGGACACATCCTCGAAAAAAAATGGCCGACAAATATACAGGAATCGGTGTATTTTTTTTTCTCATGAAAGTACATAAATGTTACATATTTGGAAAGAGCTTCGAAAACTGATAATTTTTCTGCGTACACTTATTCTGTTAATTCAATAGTTTTAGAGATATTTGGATTCTAATGAAGCGTCATCGCTCTTTGACGATGTAAACAAAGGGTGAATTATTCACAGCGTGATTCTCACTAAAAAATGAATCACTGAAATGAAATGTGTCACCGTGTCTTTTTATTTGAAAAACTAAATATTCAAATTGTTTAATAATAAAAGATACTTTATTGAAACTAAATAGATATATACTGATTTTTGGTGGACTTACTGATTTTTGTGTGAAATGATTACATTTGGTATGTTTTTCGTCTCTACATTTCTTGACAAATCTGGTTGAAACTTCGTATACTTATGTTTTGAAGCCTGGAGATAATTCTAATATAAGTTTGGAAGATTTAAAATGCTTATATATAAATACAGTTTTTAAATAATATTTCATCTCAAGGCGTTGGAATCCATCATTCATAAGAACTGCGCATGCGCACCTAAATGTCACAAGGTAAATAAACGGTTGTTTACAAGATAATTAGTAGTTGTTTGGTGTTATTTAAAGTTAATTTTCTTATATTACTCATTTTGTTTTCTTTTCATTAATCCTTTTTTACTTGGTTAATTTTCAGTATACGAACTACCGTTGAAACCCCTATGTGACTTGCTAACTTGCGATTATTTACTTTCTGAAATTTCGTTTTTAGGTATTTTACAAAGTAATTTTTATTAAAATTTAGCTAAAATGCCGATAACTCTGCATAAAAATCTTAATGCTACTATTTTAATTTCCTTCTCACACATGATACATATGACAGTTATTTTAAAATGCAAAAATAATACACGCAATTTTATGTTCCAATATGAAAATTTTCCCCGATTTGTCATTCATTTCCTTATAAAAACAGCCCCAAATGAAAAACTATTTATTATACATCAATTATTGAGCCTCATTTCATTAACAATAGCATCTAAAACATTTCCTGAAAATTTTATCAAATTATATACATTACTAGCTGAAGTACCCGGCGTTGCCCTGGATTTTAAGAATGTTTGTTAACCAAAATCAATTTAAAAATTAACACAGTATATATAACAAAGAAAAAATACATGTGAAATGTTATACACATGTCAGAATTTAGCAATTTCAGCATTTCATCATTGTAGCATTAAAATCTGAAAAGTAAAAATGTCAAATTGTCTAATGTTTGTTAACCAAAATTAATTTAAAACTAAACACAGTATAAATAACATAGAAAAAAACATGTGAAATGTTATACACATGAATAAGTGGAAAACCCAATATAAAAATATATAAATTTATAATAAACTCCTCAGAATTCAGCTAGATTTAGCCTTTCATCATTGGGGCCAAAAAAAACCCTGAAAAGTAAAACATAAAATATATGCATTTATAATAAACCACTAAAAGCTGAAAAGGAAAAATGTCAAATTGTCGAATGTTTGTTATTGTACCATTAAAACTGAAAAGTAAAAATATCAAATTGTCGAATGTTTAACCAAAATCAATTTAAAAACTAAACACAGTATAAATAACATAGAAAAGATTTAGCCTTTATCATTGGAGCAAAAAAAATTGAAAAATAAAACATAAAATACATAAATTTATAACAAACCACTAAAAGCTGAAAAGGAAAAATGTTATATTGTCTTTTGGAAAGTAAAGAATTTTGAAAAGTAAAGCTGAAAAGCAAAAATGTCAAATTGTCTTTTTTCCTTGAGAACTGTATATGATGGAAGGAACTGAAAGAAAAATGTTTGTTTACAAAAATCCATTAAAAAACTAAACACAGTGTAAATAACATATGATAAAAAAGCTGAAAAAATAATAAAATAAAAAATAATTAAAAATAATAAAATAAAAGCTGAAATAAAAAAAGCCTTCATTAGAAAGCCGAAATTCCAGGTTTAGCAGAATTCTAATGGTCGGTATTCGAACCCGGGTCAAAACTTCAGGAAGTACACGGTCTTCCGCATGCGCCATGACACAGTATTATGAAGAGTAAAGTGAAATATATTCGCACTGAGATTATTGGAAAGTGTGTGTGAATATACATGTAAGAGTAGTTTTAAGTCAGAAATAAATTCGCAGGATAGAAGCTTAGTCTTTAGCTCTTCAATAGACACAAAGATATCGGCGAGGGGGATTGCAGTAGCAATTAAAAAAGATCTCGTGACACTTAGCGTGGTTGATTCGAATTTTCCATCGGGTGTCGAGAGTGTCAATATGCCGTTGGATCTGATCTATTTTAGAAAATAAAATCTGACTTGAAAGATTTTTATTTTCATTTATTATTCTGGTTTAATATATGACTTGAAACTTTTTGATTTTATTTATTTTTATCTTTTCGCTCGCTGTTTACCAGTTATCCCTAACGTGGCCGCCATATTCAGAGGGGTTATTTCACAAAATGTAACAGCTTACATTTAGTGCACTCACCATTCAAAAATTGTTGGTTTTTTATTAATTAAAAATTAACGGTAATTATTTTCGATTTCGGAAGTTCTTAAAACCCTCGACTGTTTTTAACGATGCCTGTATGTAAAATTTCACGATCGTTGCTCCTAAACTGTGGATTTCTATACAATTATAGACAGACAAACATTCATTTATATATACAGTTGGTTCTCTGTTTAACGACGCTCTACTTAACGACGATTTCTATTTAAAGACGATATTTCCCGGCCCCGGTCCCTCCGACGTAAAAAAATTCTATTTTAAGACTATTTTGTTTCTATTTAACGACGATTTTTTTCTTACATGATAAACTTTTTCTTCAACATTTTATCTACTGGAGGGTTACTTTCTGTGGGGGAGTTTGGTTTCAAAAACAGACCCGGAATTTCCTTTATGTTTGTTGCAATCATAGACTTGTTGCAGTGGAAAAAACCGGGGGAGGGGGGGGATTACTGTTTCTCGGAAGATCGAACATTCTTCCTTGGTGGATTGAATTTCTTAGTGCGGGTGTGGAATCACTCTATTGTACCTACCATGTTGCCATGTGATTTACGAACTGTCCAAAAGCACCCCACTCTCACTCCTTCTGGGAAGCACGTGTTCATGTTTAGAGAATTGAGGCAGTGAAAGGCAAAGTGGTGTAAGTCACATTTTCAACTTTTTTTTATTTGAGGGCAAATATGTAATCTCTATGTTCAATTTATAGTGGAATTGCAAATAATTATTGTTTGCAATATTATAGTAATTATTATGAATAATAATTTGTTCAATTTATAGTGGAATTTTTGTAGTTTTTGCCCGAGTCTACTCTCAAAGGCATTTTAGCAAGCAAAGAGAAAATTCTTGAAGCAGCACAAAAATTTGGTTTGAGATCCAAATCCAAACGGCAGAAAATTTAATGTGGCCGATCAGAAGAGTTTTAGAAGGCAGTCCTGCAATCGTTTCATCAAGCAAGAGCATCTAACATTCCAATTTCCGGAGTGATATTTGAAGAAAATGCTATTATTCTGGCTGAAAAGTTTGGAATGTAAAATTTTCAGGCTTCGGCTGGTTGGCTAACAAAGTTCAAAGAAAGATACGGGCTTGTATTTAAAAGCATATCTGGCGAAAGTGGCTCCGTAGATGAAAAAATAGTGGATGAATGGAAAATAGTGCTGAAGGGGAAATTACATGGATATGATGACAAGAACATATTCAATGCAGATGAGACGGGCCTATTCTACAATATGGTGCCTAATAAAACCTTAACGTATATGGGCGAAAAGTGTTTTGGTGGAAAACACAGAAAGGAACGATTGACTGTTTTACTGTGCACTAATTCGGATGGATCTGAGAAATTTCCACCACTAGTTATAGGCAAATCAAAGCAACCAAGGTGTTTTAAGAATATCACCAGGAAACCTTGTGAGTACCGCATTAACAATAAAGCGTGGATGACATCACAAATTTTTATTGACTGGATTAGAAAATTTGATTTAAAAATGCATCGAGAAGAGTGAAAAGTTTTACTTTTAATTGACCGATGCACTGCACATACTCCAAATATCCCTGGACTTACAAATTTGACTATCCATTTCTTACCAGCTAATTGCACTAGTAAGTTGTAGCCATTAGACCTGGGTATCATTCGCAGTGTGAAAGCATACTACAGAAAGTCTTTAATTAGGAAATTAATAAACAATTCGGCTGACAGTATAAAAATTAAAAAATTTACAATCTTGGAAGCAATGCACATAACATCAGCATGGAAAGAAGCTTCTTCATCCACAATAAAAAACTGCTTTCGCGTTCCTGGAATTCACAAATAACTTGTAGTGGAACTGCAAAGTACGGATGTAGAAATCAACGAAGATGACATTACCCCTGAAGAATGGAGAAGTCTTGTTGAAGATGAGGATGTTTCAATTCAAGATTTCTACAATTGTGATAAATATGTTTTAACAACAGATTTCAGAAATGTAGAACAAATTTATGAAGATATTGTAAACGAAAGCACAGTGCCAGACGAAGAAGGTGAAGTTGAAGACACGGAAAACGAGACACTGCTACCGTCTTACACAGATGCAATTTCTGCTCTAGATGTTCTCCGACGCTATATTACATCGAAAATGGAAGGTGACTTATTTTACATTTTAGAAAATCTGGAAAATACAATAACGAAAACAAGGCGAATGAAGCAATCAACATTTTTTGAATTTTTTAAAACGTAATTTATTGTATTGTTTGTACTCTTTTTTCGCAGTGTAATTTAAAATAACATTTTGTGAATAAAATAATGATGATAATAAAAATAACAGTTTTAAACACGCCAATATATTAAGAAATATATTGACAGTCCTAAACCTGTAAAGTGTGAAGGGAAATGTTATTTTTTCACAAATTCTGTTTAAGGACGATCTCTACTTAAGGACGATTTTTCACGGTCCCTTGAAAGTCGTTAAACAGAGAACCAACTGTATATATATATATATATATATATATATATATATATATATTATATATATATATAATATTTATGTGAGATATCATGATAACCGTAGAGATTTGTGCTAAAAAACAATTCTGAGAAACACTCATTTTTTAACTCTCTGTGGCCATCTGGAGTACCGCCTCATATATTGGAATTAAAGATTGGTGCACCTATTATACTTCTCAGGAATTTGGATACACCTTCACTGTGTAATGGGACAAGATTATGTATAAAGAGATTGATGAAGAACTTTATAGAAGCGACTATAATAAGTGGTCAAGCCACAGGCAAAGATAACTGTCATATGTATCATGTGTGAGAAGGAAATTAAAATATTAGCAATATAATTTTGTGCAGAGTTATAGGCTTTTTAGCTAAATTTCAATAAAATTACTTCAAATTGACCAATTTATAAAAGAAGTATGATATTTACAGGTAAGTTTTTTTTCTTCATAGCCTGGTGCAATGAGACGTTGTTGGATACCATTAGTTTTACAATAATCCTTGAACTCTTTGGATTTGAAAAGTAATATATAAAACCTCAAATAACTTAAATTTAGAATTAGAAAACCACGAACCATGCCGAATAGACTTCTCAGTGTTACATTGCTTCCCCCCAATAACTTTCCTTCAAACAAATGTAAAACCATCAGAATAAGAACTTTTAACTTTAATCCTAATCTCTGACCCATATTTTTTGCAATTCGAGCTCTTTAACAACCAAACCCCCATAAAAAAATTAAATAGCAACTGTTATTTAATATTTTGACTGAGCATTATACCAAAGTAAAAACCGGCAACACTACAACCAAAACAAAGGGCGCCAGATTTGGCGAGAAATCTCTTGGGGGGGGGGGGAGATATACTTGTGGGATAATAAACGGAGAAGATTCAGAGAATTCATTAAAGGTGCTAGGGCTTAACTGGTGTACTCGTAAAGACCAAATTTTCTTAAACTTTGAAGCTTTGTGTGAAACATTAAATAATTGTGAGAATATTACTAACAGAAACATATTAAAAGTGACTGCTACAATCTTTGATCCTGTAGGGTTTATTTCGCCATTTGTAATACGTGTGCAAAATTCTTAATTCAAAATCTTTGGCAATTAGGAATAGATTTTGATGATGAAGTTTCGAAAGAATGTAAGCAATTGTGGTCTGAGTGGTATCACGAAATAGAGAATTTGAAGAAACTGAACTTAACACGCGAATATTTTTCTGGGAAACTCAGAAATTTCAATGATTTGGAACTACACATTTTTTGTGACGCATCAATAAAAGCGTATGGTGCTGTTGCATACTTTAGGTGTCCCAAAGATTTCACCACGTCATTTGTTACATCCAAAACTAGAGTTGCCCCGGCAAGTAAAGAGCTGACGTTGCCTAGATTGGAATTACTAGGCGCGTTAATTGCCTCCAGACTTGCAAAATATTTGAAGGAATTGTTTAAGATTCCAGACGAAAGAACATTTATGTGGTCTGACAATACAATAGTTTTACATTGGATCAATGGGTCACCACATAGGTGGAAACAATTTGTAAGAAATCGGGTAACTGAAATACAGTCCCTAACAGAATCACCGTGATGGAATTTCAAATCCTGCTGACATTCTTTCACGTGGTTGTTCCGCAGAATATCTGCTGTCGTCAAAGGTTTGGTGGTCAGAGCCACATAGGTTGAGTAAACCAGACTGTATGTGGCAAAGAAGTGCACGAAATTTAACACAGAATTCCGAATCCTTGTTAGAGAGGAAAAAGGATGTAAAAGACATTAGAATTTTGCAAGCCAGTATCGACGATCACAAACCCCTTTTAGATCTTGGAAATTACAGCAAATTAAGTCGAGCTGTTAGAATTATCGCATGGGCAATGCGATTTATTCATAATGCAAGAAAACATTTACCGAAAAGAAATGGCACCTTGACAGCTGAAAAAATATTCTCAGGGGAAATTCGATTAATTAGAGAAACGCAAGCCGAACATTTTGCAGAGGAAATTCATAATCTAAAATTGGGCTAAAAAATCTAACATTTTCGAGCTTAATTCCTTCTTAAAAGAAGATAACGTCTTATTAGTGGGAGGCAGACTCCAAAAATCATCATTGAGCTACTATGAAAAGCACCCGATAATCATGCCTCCTAAGAACAAATTAGCTGAACTTATTGTTCTTGATGCACATGAAAAAGTGTATCATTCCGGAGTATCAAGTACTCTCATTTACATTAGAGAACGATACTGGATGATAAAAGGTAGACAGTATGTAAAAAACATACTAAAAAATGTGTTATTTGCAGACGCATAAATGCTCGACCTGTAAATCAAGTTGTGGCTCCACTACCTGCTGCAAGAATCGAACAGTCACAACCGTTTGATGTCGTTGGGCTAGACTTTGCTGGCCCACTTTATGTGAAACATGAGCATACCAAGTTCTACATTTTGTTGTGCACATGTGCAGTTACAAGAGCTGTGCACTTAGAACTAACGAGAGATTTAACAACTAACTCATTTCTCTTAGCTTTTCGCAGGTTCGTCTCGAGAAGAGGAATGTGTTCAGTTGTGTATTCAAACAACGCCCTTACCTTCAAGGCTGAAGATGCAGAACTTAAAAAGGTGTGGAAGGTAGTAAGTCATCCAGACGTTAAAACGTATTATGCTTCCTCGGGTATCCAGTGGAGATATATTGCCGAGAAAGCGGCCTAATGGGACGGCTTCTATGAGCGACTAGTTCGTTCCGTGAAAGTGCCACTATGAAAAACCATTGGATGAACATCCTTAGTTGTGGACGAACTTCACACTTTGCTAACAGAAATTGAAGCGGTGGTCAATAGAAGACCACTGACGTATGTTCCTGATAATCTCAATGATCTACAACCACTTTCACCCTCTCATTTCTTAATAGGTAATAAAGTGTCCAATTTACCTCCAATTAAATTCAATAACATTGTGGGTCTAAGCCGTAAAGAAACTTTGCTAAAAGCATATTTGTATCGCGAAAGACTGCTAAATCAGTTTTGGCGCAAGTGGACTAAAGACTATTTATTGAACTTGAAATCTGCAAACTGTAATAAAAATCAGCAGTCTAAAGGTGATTTGAATGAAAATGACATTGTGATCATTCATGATGAACATTTACTACGAAATATGTGGAGATTGGGAAGGATTGTAAAAACCTTTCCGGGTAGAGATGGTCTTATTCGTAGTTGTGAAATTAAAACTGAAAGAGGAATAATTAAACGACCAGTTCAACCACTTGTAAATTTAGAGTGTTAAATGTAATCATTTTCCTACAACTGTATTTCAAATGTCTCATGTATTTAAAATGTATATAATATTTATTGTACAGTACTGGCCAGAATGGATGACTCATTTGTTTTTTCCCATTCATAGTGACGTATTGGCGCCAGATGTTCGTTTTGGCTGTCTGCCAAAGTGCAGGTGTTCTTGCTTGGCATTTCGTTAGTTCATTAGTTGTGTTCGCCGTGTGTTGACGTACAAATTTTTGCAGAAGGGTGAAATAATATAAAAATGCCTGGTAAAAAAATTTCACGCGAAATGCATGCACAAATAAAGATTCTGAGTGAAGGTTATAGTACTCAGGAAATAGCTGCCAGATTACAATTGGCACAAAAGACAGTTTCCAGGTCTACAAGTAATTTCAAAACAACCGGAAATTATGGATATTCAAAGCCAAAAGGTTGTCCCAAGGGCACAAGCAAGCGCATGGATGACTCCATAATTTTGGCGGCGAAGAATTCACACAGAAAATCAGCGAAAGCAATCCAAGCTGGTTTACCAAAAAATGTTCATATCCCTAGCCAAAGGACAATCCGCAATAGGCTATTCAATGCCAATTTAAAGTCCTACAAGCCTGCTAAGAAGCCTAAATTGTCTCCCAAAAACATTGCTGACCGACTGACATTTTGTAAAAAGTATCAGGATTGGACTGTAGAGCAATGGAAACGTGATGTTTTCAGACGAGACTCAAATATCGCAGTTTTATGCATTTTGTAGAAACATACGACGGCCTCCCAATAAAAGAGACTGTCAACGCTACATTATTCCCACCGTGAAGCATGCTGCAAAACTCATGGTCTGGGGAGCCATTTGTGCCAAAGGAAGATGTGGATTGTGGTTCATGCCTGAAGACACATCAATTAATAGAACTGTTTATGTCGATGTGCTAAAAGAGAAGTTACCACCGTTTATGAATATCAACCAGTGCACACACTTCCAACATGATGGAGCACCTTGCCACCAGACTAAAGCTGTTAAGACATGGATTGCAAAGCAGGGGTTTCAGATCCTTGGGCCGTGGCCTGGAAATTCCCCGGATCTAAACCCAATCGAGAACTGTTGGGTAATTTTAAAGCGCAAAGTTGCTGAGAGCAACCCCACTTAACTTTCGAACTTAAGAGAAACTTTAAAACAAGTGTGGATTACAGAAATTACACCAGACTATTGCGAAAAATTATGCACTTCCATGCCTGAAAGTATCCAAGCTGTATTGGAAAAAAAAAGGTTTCCACACCAAATATTGAACCCTTTCTCAATTTTGTATGTATACTGTGCTTATATAACTAAAATTAATAATTCCCATAAAATAAATACTTAGTAAAATGCAATTATTCTTGTGCATTCATAAACATCACAGTTTTTTTGTGGTGAGTCATCCATTCTGGCCAGTACTGTATGTTTATTTGTAGCGAAATTTCAAGAATGATTCCATATGTGAACGTGTAGTTATATGTAAAAATATAGTATTTAGGTAAGTGTGTTTAAGGATCTCCAATGAAGTGAGAATAGTAAGTTCCTTACTGATGGTATATTGTTAATTCTTGTATACTTTGTTTTGCATTTATTATAGATTGTTAGTCTTTGGATATAATTAACTTATTAACTGTTAGAAAATACTTCATTCAAAATTGAATTTTAAACTTTTATATTTTGAATTATATGGTAAACTTGAATTTCTGAATTTAATATGTATATTTGATTGTATAATTTTAGAATCATGAACATTAATTGGAAACTTGATTTCTGAATTTAATATGAATATTTTGATGGTAGATTTTTGGAAACATGAACATTAATTGGAAACTTAATTTTCTGAATTTAATATTATATTGAAATGTGATTTTTTGGAAACATGAACACTAATTGGAAGTTTTGAATGTTTTGGTCTCAACTCAAATGTTGAGAAATTGTAATTGAAATGTGAACTCTTGAACCTAAAACTATTTTGAAATGTTGTAATAAGTATTGTCCTGAACATTGCTGTTCAGCCCGGCCCAGTTTGTTGGGAATATATATGTTTTCACCGCCAGATAGCGCTGTACGGGTCAATGCCCTGGGGGTGTCTGCCGCGGTTTGTCACTTCTTGTCTTTTGGCTGAGCGTGATGGCTCAGAAGAAATTTGCTCTTGAATCTTGAACCTAAAACCCGGGCCCAACTTAGTTGGGAAATTAAATGTTGTTATTGTTACTAATTCGTTGTTTAGTTAACTTTAACCTATTTACATTTTACTTTTTTTCTTAGGCTCTTATTACCTGCATTTCTGTGACATATCTTCTGTTTTTACCATTTCGGTAGTGAATTTCCGATGTTTTCCATCTTGTTTCATCTTTGGTATGCCGTCCCTTCTTTTCTCATCGTTAGGAATGCTTAATTTTTCTTTTCTATTCTTATCTGCACCATGGAGAAGGGGACGCTAAGCTGTATCGCATATTCTAATAGGTCATCCTGCTTCATTCATCTCAGGCTATCCCTCTGATTGCGATGGCTATCCTTTTTACATGGCGATGAGAATGAATATCATCCCTTCTCTATCAGTAACAATTTTTGGTGAGGAAGCGTAACTTAGACACTCTAAATATCTGTTTACACTACTTGCGTAAGCGTTAGCGTAAATGCCATCGAAGAATTTTTAACCAATTGCAGATCTCGGCGGAGTTATGACATCTGTAGCGAAGAAGTAGTGGAGCTCTGAGATTGTCTCAGAATTTTACAGCGATGTGAACAGTCTTAAATGACGAATACTATAGACCGCAGATTATATTTACTTTTAAAAGATCTAACACGTTAAAAATAGAGCACAGCATGTTAAAATAACTTATTTTATTTTTAATGTTCAGTATGAATACAATAAGAAAGATATTGTAACAAAGAGTTCTAGACTCTTTTATAAATTCCAAGCGTTGTTCCACATTTTGGACATGCATGTTTTACATCCATAAAACCAGTAAACAAGAAAGGGATCCATGCGCAAACTATGAAAATTGGGCTGTAACAGAGATATCACTGTTAGGATATGTATTTAAAAAAAATATTAAGTTCGATAAAATTGAACGTGACCATGTTACAGATATTAAAATACATTTCTCTCTTGATTATCCGAGTTTTTATTTTCTAGGGATTATTATCTAGAGATTTCTTTTCATATTTGGGTCTTTTTATGCATTTGTCATTTAAAAGAATAAAAAAACTGTGAAGTAAATTACAATAGTGTAAGTATATTAAAACGATAGGCTATATGGGCTTATTGTCTTGCACCATTTAGTCATTTAAGCAAAGAACAAAAATGATAAAATGCTCAAGTCATTATATAATATAATTAATTCATAATTTAATTCCATGTTCCACTTCCAAATACCACAAAGAAGTATATGAGTTTAAAGTTTCAAATGCATCTCTGAACATTTATATATGTAATTCCTATTCTAGAATTGTAGTCTCGTAGCCTCACCCCTCGCTACACAAAATTGTGGGCGCGATTCTTCACATGATTGTTGGAATTTCAAAGATGTTACTGACACTTACCTGTATATTATGTTGGTTTGGACTAACGATTGCGCATATCTTGCAACCATAGCCGCACTCTCAATTTGCACAGCTGAGATCTTATAAAATTGTTATTTTGTACCACGATTCATTAATACGTACTTATTCAGATGTTACATGTCACTTTATACAAATGGCAGATAATCACAGGTTAGTAAATCTGTATGTAATACTAACACTCTGAATATTTTTATCTTTTGATCTATGCAGAAAGAACGGTACTTAATAGCTTTAGTTTTAAAGAATACGGTACTCTTTAAATGAGAAGAGATAGAATAAAACAAGTTTAATTAGAATCGGCTCAGGAATTACTAGATTACACGTATTTTGAAGGCTGTAGTTCCGATTAGCTTCCATTTGGCAATTTTTTAGGGTTTCACTAACTTTTCGCAAAATTCCGAGGAAAATACATCATATATTGATCAACTTCAAAATAAAATTACATTCAACAATAATCGGGGTTGACGAGAAATCACCTCCAAAGTGATGTAGAAACATGGACGGGAGCTAATCGAAATTGCAGCCATTTTTAATCTTTTTATCATCGAGTCTGGGCGAAAGATTAGTTCACACTAAATTTCATTTTTACCATCTGTCAGCCGAAATAGGTATCTAGGTATCTTTTATTCAAGGAAAAACAATTTTATTTGTAAAAAAAAATGAAAAAAAGTAATAGCTTGGTTACGTGGTTCTAAGCCGTTCGAGTATTTTTAAAGATGCCAGATATTTAATTATATTATCTGATGTCAGTAAAAATGAATAAAATTCGTAAAAGTAAATGAAATTCATTTCAGTACAATACGATGTTAAATTCTTCATCAGCTATAAACAGTGAGTTGGTCATTCAATGTATATAGTTAAGTTCGGTTTACTACGGTCATTTTTTGGTACACGAGGGTTAATTTAGACCGGGACGTACTACTTTAAAACGATTCCGAATAGCTACAAACGTCCATGCCAAGAATGGAACCCATAGACTCTGGTACCGAAAGCCAGCGTCCTAGCTATTCGGCCATCGTCCGGCGAATGTATATAGACATATGAATGTTTATAGGTTCAGAGTTTTAGTATTATTTGAGGAAGAAGTACGAGTACTTACATAAAGAGTAAATAATTAAATTGGATGATTTAACTTACATTACGAAGCAACAAACAAAAAATGCCAAAAACGTATAGATTCCATAGTCATACGTAATAAGTGTTTGTACATATCTGTCGCATACCGCACAGAAAGTTCTGATAGATGTATCGGACCCTTGTAGATCCTGCATCTCCACAGTTCGTGTAACCTGTTCTGAGTAAGATGGGCATCTAGAAACAACCATGGAAATGTGGTTCTGTGGATCGTGAGTTTTAGCAGCGATTGCTGTACCGGCGCCACTTCTGTAAGATTCGAATCGTTGCATGATAGTCTCCCACTTTTTAGTTTCGACAAGACCAGAGGGTTCATCAGTCGGCTTGTTCCTGAGAGTAGCATAGTAATAATCATCGACATCAAAAGCCGTACTTTCATTACTGGAAGACTGATTTTTAAGGATAGTTGCGACATCAAAGTCTAATTGTGAAGGGAGTGATAAATTTTTTTCGTTGCCATTGAATGAATAAGATTTTCGAGCCATTTTTGTTCTTTCGGCTGTTTTCTTTTGTAAGTATGCATTATATTCCGAAAATTCGTCTTTTCTAGACGTTTCTGGAATCTCTTTATAAGCTTGAAGAGCAATACCTGAAATACAATACGGAAAGATATTCTAAATTAATTTTTAGGAGGGTTGTATCAAAAGAGACGAAACGGTACACAATAAACCCAGTAGAAATGCGAATAACTTTGAATTGTAGTTTGGGTTCTTCGAAATACTGTTCTGGCAGTAGGATGAAGCGATCGTATTGCTTTATATTTGTACAAAAGTATGTCCGATGATGACTACTTTTGATTGCTCGCTTAGCGCCAGGGTTGCCAAATTAAAACACCCAAAATAAGGGACGGCTTAATTAAAAACACTGAAAATAAGGGACGGGTTTTGATAACTGTGCTACTGGAGAGTATGGAATACCCCTCAGGGAAAAGGGGTCCGGGGGTACACCCTCGGAAAATTTTCAAATTTTAACCTTTCAAATAGCCATTTTTCGTTCAGTTTTGCAACTTACACAGAGTTTAGGTTAAGTAAACAATAATGTAATTATATAGAAAATTTGCAAATAAAAAAGAATTTAAAATTGGTTTAGGCATATAGTACAAAACTGATTTTTATTTTATTAGTTTACTACAACTAAGTAAGTGCCCTTATAAAGTGTTAGGGACGTGTATGTAAAATTTGTAATTTTATTATTGTGCAATGTACATAATATAATGTGAGCAGGAAATCTTTGGGGCGACTTTTGAGTCATAAAAAAGTTTTCGAATGAGCGTGTTCCCAAAGTCCATTGAAATGTACGATATATTGTGCTTTACTGTGTTAAATACAGTAGCTAACTCTACTAGAGCGATTTTGTCACTTTCAGAGGAAACATTGGTGAAAAACTTTGACAAATTGCTGCTAGATGAAACAGTTATTTTGTTTTTCTTGTGCTCGGCACCCTGAGCATGTTGAGTTACGTCACTCCGACCTTCATGGGCAACCGAAAAATCCTTATTACAATAGCTACAACGTGCTATTGTAATAAGGATTGGCCTGTTGAATATGGCGTTGTTGGGACTAGGCCTGAGCCAATCTTCGTCCTTCATCCATTCATCCCTAAAAACACATAGGGGAGAGTAGTACACAGTGAGACAAATTTTTAAAAAACATTAAGAGCTAAATACAATCGACTGAAGAAATTAAGCTATTGGATGTTTAAATCTGTTTTATTGGCAAAATATTTCACACAAAATTAATTAATACATATAAATAGAAACCAGAAATAATTAACGTTAAAATAATATCAGCATTCGTCTCACTGTGTACTACACCTCTTACACAGTGAGACATTGCTAATTTATTTATTTTAAAAATATATTGTCACAATACTAAACACAAACAATGCTTCATTATACACAAGTTTTCACGAAGCAATCAATTGTTAATCTTGGAAAAGTCACCGAACATTTATAAGGTCAAGTCGCACTTCAAAACGGACATATCCTGACAATCTTTTTGGTTTCATGGGCATTGGCTGAGGCAGAACCATGACAATATCCAGCTTATTTACAGAGGCCACATCTGGAATGTTTGGAATCACAAAGGCATTATATTCCTCACTTTTGCGTAGATAAGTGACTTGAAAATCACTATCCTCGTCCATCTCTGAAAAATTTTTCCCAATGTAGAACACATCATTTGGGAAACTCACAAGAACATAATCATCAACATGAACATCAGGCACTACTTTGGCAAAGTGAAAATTTTCTTCATTCTCTGCATAACTTGAAGAGTCATCCAGCACCATTTCAGTTTCTTCATCATAAGAACTATCAGCATCTTTAATACTACGGCGTGTTAGGTTTTTTCTGAAGCAAGCTTTTGGAAAACTTATTTTCCCTCTTAATCTGGAGCTGTCTCTTCTTTTCAACTTTCTCAACAAACAGGGCTATACAACGTTTGAAAGGAGACATTTTCCTTTTTATCTGCTTTCGAATGGAGTACTTTTCTTGTAGGACTAATGTCACAGCTGCAGCCATCTGTTCTTCTCCAGTTGTTCCAATTTTCCTTGGCAAATTCTTAGGCCGCACCATCATAACTCTGAAAAAAAAACATATTTAGTACCAGAAAATATTTAAATAACATTATTAATGATAGTCTCGGTTCTGTGTATCTATACAGCAATACAAACTAAGATGTTATATCACAAGTTACAATGTTAAGATGTGAAATTCATTAGATTGTGTAAAAGCAAAATCTTAGTAAATGAATTGATAAAAATTGAGTTGATAAAAATTGAGAAAATTCGTAATGCTAAATACATTACATTACAATAACGTCACATTACAGTAATATTTAATGCACATTGCTATAATGGAATAAATATAGTTATCATGGTACACAGTGAGACTTGTTTCACTCTGTACCAGTGTTCCATGTCTCACTGTGTACCATTTCACTTTGTTAAAAAAATATAGCTAAATATCCCTTCCATAATTTTTCTTTAGTTAAATCCTTTGCATTAAGTGGAGAAATAGTGCAGCATATATACAATATTCAATCCAAAGTAATAGATACAATTAAACTGAAGATATATGACATATAACAAAGATAAATAACTTACTTTTAGGTTCAAAAAATCACTTTCTTTTCGTAGCTTCCAACAGAATGAAAACCCACGCTTGAAATGTGGGCGGCAATTACTCCAAACAAAACGTCACTGAACAGCCTGACATCTAGCAGCACAAACATAAACTTCATTATAAAAGCTTCACTGTTTCACTGTGTACCCTGTCTCACTGAGTACTACTCTCCCCTAGCCTTTTTTTCGACCCATCACTATTGGATTTTGAACGTTTACCATTAACACTGTTAATATTCAGGGATTGGTTTTATAACAAACACTTAATTCAAACGCCACTATCTATCAACACGATCAAACACTAATCTGCATTCGTATTTAGCATCCCGACGCATACAGACAACCTTCTCGTCAAGGGCCTGTTCACATAGGAGTCCGGTAGCGGAAGCGTTAAAGTATTGAAATATGTTGAACCAATGACAAACCTCCAAACGATTAGCAACGAAATTTTTAACGCCTATCATTGCTTTGGTTTATTTTCGTCTCAGAGTAATCTTTCCTTTTACGCTTCCGTACCAGATGTGAACAGGTCCTTGTATACGCCCAACTCGTATACAATATATTTCTCATTTCGGCGAAAAACGGGACTTTTACCGTCCCGTCCCGTATCAAAGTTCCCCGGGACGCGGGACAAAATTTACAAATAAAGGACTGTCCCTTAAAATCCGGGACATTTGGCAACCCTGTTCAGTGCACTTATCACAGAATCCTATAGCGCCCTGTTTGCAGGAAATTTTTGTCGATGATTCTAACATCTGCGAAGGTCACATTTCTGGGTTGGTTGGTTGGTTGGTTGGTTGGTTGGTTTGAGTTTATTGGCGCAAGGTCCAGAGAGGACAAGCTGCGCCAAACACATGGTCACATTTCTCGAGACAGAAAAGGTTGGTGGGGTGTTCATAAATTTGATCCTCAAAATGCCAATCTCTTCTTGGGTTAGTCTCGTATTATGTTCAAGTTTTTTTTTTACAAGTACAGAAATCCTTTTCCTTTTCTGGGTGCACCCTAAGCGCTTGAGATTAGAATTACCAACCCGATCATTTTGACAGGTTTTAAGATCTGTAAAAAATTTTGAATACGTTTTAAAATCCGCTCTTCTAAATTTGTCAACAGAAATTTCATTTTGGAAACCCGCTACCCTCCGTAATAGGTCAAGCAGTACAGTGTTTGTTTACTTGAGTGACACCGATGAGTATTGTTCAGTTTCGCACTGAAAGATATATTTTTTAAGGATAACTACAGTTTAGATTGTAGGGATTTTTCCTTCTTTAATACATTCTTAAATGGTTTATTCCACTCTTCCCGTTCTTTCATAAATTTTCAGGACATAGGTGCTATTCAGACACCTGTGTCCATGAAAAGGCATGCTCTTTATACCCCGTTCTGATCAATTAATAATTCTTATTAATTCGTATATTATGGAATCTTATCAATTAATAATACATCTTTTCTGTTTTCTTTTAAGTGAACTCAAAAACATGCAGTAGCTTGTTATTGTAGTGACAGATCCAGGTTGGTTAACATAAGATGGAGGACTGTTAAGTAACTTTGGCAATCTATGCTTTCGTAACATGTTTCTTATTGGAGTTTAAGACTGCTTTTCTCTTAACGGATAATGCTAAGCTTGGTTTTGGGTACAGATGCCTTTACTACCTGGATGACAAATACTGTCGAAGTTGCCTTTACTAAAATGACACTCCAGTACATACGACTATCCAACAGGTAATATTCCCCTCAACTCCCTTTCAGACGGTTCTTGGTTTTGACTGTATTCTAGTGACTAGGGAAGGGATAATGGAGTGCAAGTAAAGTTATCGGTGGTTTGGTGAAGGGTGTCAGGGAGAAAGTTTTTTACCATCACCAGGTTCACATACACCAGGGTTGAGGGAGAGACACATTTCTAGCCACGAACTAAGCTGCTGTAGCCCAGTTTTACTTCAGTATGAATTTACTTCAATTAAATTTAACAAAAGAACTGGCTCTTTTGTTTAAGATTTGCGGGTGATAATAAGGTTTACCCTTTTTGATTATTGTTCTCTCTAAAGTCATTGTCATGATATTATTTTTTTTTTCCGTTATATCAATACTGAAACAGCATTATACCTATTTTAGAACGGACCAGGACCATCTTAATCGGTTTTCATATCGCGAGGAATTATTAAATCAGGGCATTTCGAAATATTGGAGTCAACGGTGTAAATAAATTTAATTGTCATTAAACAGCAATTCCCTTATTCATTAATGTACTATACATATAAGGAAAAGTGTTGTAGAACATGCCTTATTAAAATTCACTGCTTTTTGAAACCATAATGTGTTCGACTGAGCGAAGCGAAGATGCTATTTACGCCTGCGAATTTATACAACCAGCGGTAAGTTTGTTTTACTATCGCTCTTACATTTGACCTTGCGATACGCTCGTGCGATACTTGGCTTTTCGTAGCACGCAAGTAGAAGTATGAGTTTTGAATTCCCATTCTAGCAAACCCAGCAACACCTCAAACCACTAGCTCGAAAATGACTTGGCGTGATTTTGGCGAGAAAGTGGGACCGTACGATTAATTTTAACGGATATTGTAATATTGTAATGCAAACAATAAACCATTACTTACGAGCTCTTCTCAAAGACTCCTTAGCTTCAAGTCGCAAAATTTCGTCTTCTTCATTGCTATCATGTTTGGTTTCTACCTCGTCTTCTATAAAGCTTTCATTCGTGGATTCTACCTCGTCTTCTGAAATTCAACGAAGTTATACGCATATTTCTAATATCATTTTTCAATTCGAAAAAAGAATTTTGTAGCAAAATATTTTCTCCCCTCGTTTATAATATTATATTAGTTTGCTAGTTCTAAAAATGCAGTTAGACAATCCTTCAATAGTACGCTTCTTCAGCGTACCGAGCAGTCATGAACCGAGGTTTCTCCCTTTCCGTGGGCTCCTTATCATGGCATAACTGACCTGCACGCTGGAGGGAGAATGATTAAAGAAAAAAGAAAAAAAAAACAGAATTACTATAAAAATAGAATTACTGAAGACCGACAAACTTCAGTCTATCCATCTCACAAAGGATACAACCAAAAACGTTTTGCACGATTTGTGTTGTCAAATTTCACGGAACAAACCCCCGAAAGAGTGGCTACTAATGTAAATATTCATCTCTAGTGTACATATAGAGCCATGCGCTTAAGAGTTTTCTTTATAATGGGATCCTCTGCATGTAAGTGCCGAGAATTTATTCAAGTATTGCTCCACAGATTATGAAAATCACTTTTGAAGTTTCAGTTCTGGGCTAGATTGATTGCAATACCCCAGTCAGCAGTTTAAAGCAGAGGTTTCCGAACTGGGTGTCACGAAACACTGGTGTGTCACTCATTAGTTGTAAGAGTGTCGTGGTTGCCATTTACCAAAGCATACATATTATAATATTTTCTAAAATCAAAGTTTAAAAAATGTTCTTAAAAATAATATAGTAAACGTACCTACAAGCACTGCAAATGATTAATTTCGTGGTATGCAGTTACTTTTTAATCAAATGAGTAAGTATATTGAGAGCTTTGAGAATAAAAAGAGAATCCACTCAACTCTGCTCTCTTCATACATCTTCACCCCTCTCCCCTCTTTTCAACTCCTCCCCTCTTTAATAAGCTTTATTCTTTATTTTCAATTTGAGGAGAACTGTTATCAATTTTATTTTCCTCACTTCTGATAGGGGGGAATATTTTTTTTTCCATTTTAGGGTAAGAAGTGAGAAAATAACTCAAAAGGGGCGTTACGATTGTAAAAAAAAAAAATTATTTATTTGAGTTTGATCGAAACAAAAATATAAGAACAATTCATTGCTTTATTCAAAGGGAAGCTTCAATCGCAAAAACAGTCTAGTGATTTTAAATTTGTAGTAGATATTGCAGTAAAAATGGTAAATTTTATAGAACAGGCCCTTCAAAACCCGTATATTTGACCAAGTTTGTGAGGAGTTGTGAGCCGCACATAAAAATTTTACTTTATATTCAGAGATACCGTTAGTTATTAAGAGGTCGGGCACTGGGTTAGGTGTATGAATTGAAAGAAGATATGCTTGATATTTTTATTAAATTAAAAAAAAATAAATCCAAATATAAAAAATTGCTTGGGTATGAATCATCCCCATTAAAATTGATCTATTTATTTGATATAACTGAAATTCTAAAAAACTCATTACAAATAAGCAAGGTAAAAGTGAAAATGTATTATCATCTATAGAAAAAAATTGGGCTTTGAAAGATAACATACAACTATGGATTAAGAAAAAAATGAAGATATTTATTACATGTTTCCAAAAGCAGCTAAGTAATTTAGAAAAAAAAAACAAATCATTACTTCCCCAGCTTGATTACGACAAAATTTGAATGGATAAGAAATCCTTTAGTTTTTTACCAGACATCAGCTTTTTTCTATAATAAAAGAATTCATAGATTTAATAAACTATGGAATTATGGGATCTTGTAAAGAGGTGGGTTCCCCTTTTAACGTGGGCGATAAATGATCCAAACTTATTGTTATCTTATATGTACTTCAGTCAATCTTATAAATGGATAACAGGTTTGCATTTAACAGATTTTTTTCAGAGAGACAGACGCAAAAAATTTATTACTGACAGCCGAAAATCAATCTTCGACTGATGAGTTTTTATTATTAGTGCTTGTTTTTCTTTTATTGTTTGCAATCCTATTATTTAGTTTCAATTATGAGGAACTCTGTATAAATGGAAAGCTACATAGTGGGTTTCTCATTCAGAAATCGCATTTGAATATTGGTTGTTTGTGAGAAGATCGTGTTATGCATCGTTATAAGAAGGAGGAACGGCTACCAGCACGTGCCGGAATTTGATAGCGGCAGAATCATGTCCTATCGAGAGTGCGGTTTATCGTTATATTGCTACTCGCATTGGTCGGAATCTAGCGACAGTCATGCGAATATGGAATCGATGGGTTCAGGAGGGTCATACTGAACGCCATGCAGGATCTCAACGACCTCCCGCCACTAACGCCCGAGAGAACAGACATGTTGTCAGGTCGGCCTTGCAGGATCGTACAGCCACATCACGGACCTTGAGTCAGGAAATGGACTTGTTTGCAGCACGTCAAGTATCTGCGCGGACAGTGCGACGACGTCTGGAGCAGCACGGACTGTCTGCATGGCGACCATTATTGCTGCTTCACTGCAGCATAGAGACACGCGACGACAGTAGTTCGCCTAACGACAAAACTCGATACAGGAGTGGCACCATGTCGATTTTTCCAGACGAGCCCCGGTTCTGCGTGCAGCATCATGATGAACGTATCCGTGTCTGGAAGACCGAGGAGAACGCACGTGGCATGCTTGCATTCGATATCGTCATACGAGTCCTGCACCTGGTGTGATAGTATGGGCAGCCATTGGGTATACGACACGAACACCTTGTCGTGGGCGACATAAAAGAATGTATCGAGGGAAAGGAAGTCTGGATACTTGGAATACCGGAAACCGGAAACCGCAAAGGAGAGGTCAAGGAGAAGATTGAAAGAGGAAATATAACCTGGAACAAAACAATTAGAATAGTGGTAATGATAGCTAAGCCCGGCCACACACCGAATGCAACAAAACATTGCGCACCGTTTCTGTTGCTAGACGTTGCGCAACCAAAATGTTTTATCGTGGAAAATGGTGATACATTTTGACTCGCAACTCTAGGTTGATTTGATATTTCATCAGTAGTAAGAACACGGGAGTTGAAGAGGTTTGCAGTATTTTGTTCTTTGTTGAGGGAAGTGTTCAGTTTTGGGAAAGTAGTTTGGTTATAATTGTGGGAAGTAGAAGTAGCTATTCTTTTGTGGCAATTTATACAATGTTTGGATGAAAAACCAGAAAGAAGCTGTTGGATTCATCCAATCAATGAAAAAAGACACATTGGTAGTTTTATTAAAGAACTTAGAAATGCCCCAGATAAGTTTTACAATTATTGTAGGTTAAGCATACCTACGTTTGATTATCTCTTGGGACTTGTTGAAGACAAGATTCGGAAAAAGAACACCAACTACCGGAAGAGTATATCTCCAGAAGAAAGGCTTTTAATAACATTACGGAATAACTTTTAATAACATTGTTGGATAACAAAAGCTTTTTGTTTTGTAAAAGTATTAATATAAAGAGCAGTAACAAAAGAAAGACAAATATGTAGCTAAGTATCTACTTTTAAAAATCTAAAAAAACATATCTTATAAAATATTTTTAAAAAATCAATAAAAAAAACAACTTAAACGCAATTTTGTTTCTCCTTGTACTAATTTTGCCGCCCCTCAAATTTGCCGCTCTGGGCTAGTGATGCGACATCGACAACAAAACATCGATGTTTCGAAACATCGATATTCAATATTAAAACATCGATGCTAATAAAACATCGCCCCAAAACTATCGATGTTTTCAAACATCGATGTTTTTGAACATCGATGTTTTTGAATATCCATTTTTTTTTTAAAACTGGTTTAGTAGTTCATTAATGCTACTTCATTTAGTCGTGTGGGGGGGGAGTGATTTCATTTTATTCTCTGACTGGTCTGACACAAATGACAAAAATGTGGTTGCTAGAGTCAGCGCATATCACAGAATTTTCACGATACATTTTATTACTTATACCAGAAAATTGAGGAAGAAATTATTGCTATAAAAACAATTGATAGTACCAAAGCCATAAAGAAAAATCCGTGATGTTTTCTAACGGAAATTGGTTGAATGTGAAAAGTTATTGTAAATATCAAATCATATTTATTTACAAGTTGGAGAATAATTTACTTCCAAGAGGTTTAAATAATTTAGTAAAAAAAATTAATTCTGAAGTTCATGACTATAACACAAGACACAAGACATAAGGTTTCATATCGATAGAGTATAAGGCAAAATCATTTAAAAGAATTTTTGACTTTGATTTAATAGAGTTTAATAGAGAACTTTGATTTAATAGAGAAAATTTATTAACAAATCTTTTATTTTCAAATTAAATAATACAAAAGAAAATTACATATATTTACACCAATTTGAAGTACTGATGCAAAACCAGGGTATGGGGGAAAAGTGAGCAAGCTTATTTTTTCTTTACTGTAAATAACAATTATTGGGGCATATAATTATTATATACCCCAATATTTATTATTTACAGTTTGTAAAAGAAGAAGTTTATTAACTTTTCCACCCTTAAGTCTGCTTCTTTTTTCACTAACTATCCCACCAGCTACGGAAAAAACTCTTTCTGATGGGACGGATGTCGCCATTACTGACAAATACTTAATTGCAACTTTAACCAATGTAGAATTCTTATAATTATAATTATCAGAGTAAAATGTGAGGGGGTTGTCGTTTAGTTTAAAAACTGGTGCTTTGAAGTAAACTGCAAGTTCGGGCACCAAACTACCTGTGTCAAGCTCCTCCAACAGCTTCGACCTCTTTCTTACACTCCAGTTATCTCTACCATCTTGTGGTGATCCTACCAAAAATCATGCTCTGCACAGAATAATAAATACATGTAAATAATGTTGTTAAGTTTTAAATTTGGCCCAATCTAAAAAAATCGATTTACCTCGAGAAGAAGCTGGTGTTGGAGACAATCGTCCGCCCTCAGAATCTGATGATTCACTCTCTTCCTTGATCTCATTGTTAAGCTTTCTGATCCTGGTATCCAGTGCAGCCGATTTATTGAAGTTAACAATACTCGCAACAACCTCCCTCAACTTAAGGAATCTTTCTAACATGTAAAAAGTGGAATTCCACCTTGTCGATACGCTCTGAATCAGTATAAGTTCTGTTTTTTTTCTAAGTTCATCACTTCCTACCACGCTTTGCTTGAACCATTTCACAATGGTTTTCACTCTATCTATAATTGAAAGTGTCTGGTAGGGATTCATATGATTTTTGTGCCATTAAGTTTAGAAGGTGGGCAAAACAGCAGCTGTGCTTTTTTTTCCCAAATGCTTTTTCCACCGCACTTACAATGTTACTTCCCCCATCTGTAACGACAGCTGTAACTTTCTCTGGTATGAATCCCCATTCTGAACACGTATCTGTGAGATGACCAGCCAGATTTTGTGATGTGTGATTTTCACGTAGCTCATGAACTCCGAGAATTACAGACTCGAGTGCCCAATTTTCGATAAAATGAGCTGTTACTCCAAGAAAACTTCTCGTCCGGTCAGTTTCCGTCCAAATATCTGTTGTGAGACACACATTTGAGACATTGCTCAGTCGCTCTTTTAACATAAATGACACTGATTCGTACTTCTGATCTATCATTGAATCTATTGTTCTTCGTGATGGAACAGTATATAAAGGCACAGTTATTTTTAACAAGTGTTTAAAACCATCGTCTTCAATGATTGAAATCGGCTGAGAATCTCTACAAATCATGTAAAGAATAGCTTGAGAAACTTTGTTGTGCATATCTCCACCATCTTTAAAAGAAATCACATTTGTGAAACTGTCTTTCAAAGTTTTTTGATAGAACCTAGGAATAGTGGAAAGCGAACTTACGGTTTCTTCTCTGTTTTCCGTTTCAGTCACCGAAGTGCTTGGAATGGCTGGAGCCACGGCATCTGGATTGTGGGGTTTACTTTTCGCCTTCGGCTTCATCGATGACTCAAAATACTCTTTGTAAATATCACCATGTTTCGCCTTCAAATGTCCACATAGATTCGTGGTATTGCCAGAAGTCTTGAGGGACTTAAGGCAAATATTGCATTTTGCCAATTTGTCAGACGTTTTGGAAAAATATTTCCAAACGGTACTTTTAGGAGGCATCTTACTAATAATATTAACGTTGACTTATATAAAACTAGAACAAAACAAAAACTTAACCTCCTCAGTACGGGCGTGGGATATCTCACAGTCGGGCGTATCACACATGCAGCATCGTTGGAGAATGAATGAGCTTACTGGACGGGTGATGTATATATGCACAGCAGATCAGAAAATTTTATTATTTACTTTTGGGAGCACTAGATGGTATCCTCTATCCATGAAACTTGGAATACACATAGTTGTGACCTTGTTTTTGAAATAATGATGGCTATGACTAACAGGCTCGCCATAGTTTTACGTAAACAAATGGAGAGAGCTATTTATTGCGACTGGCTGTCAGCGGATAAGGCACTTTTAAACTTTGCACATGTTCTTTATTTACGAGTAATTTTGTTTTTCATTAGGTGTGGGATTGTAGCGTTGGACATATATATGGGTTCGCCGTTTAGTTTAGAGACGCAATCAGACCCTGATGCCGTGAAACTTCTGATTTACACTGATAGTTAAGTAAATACTGTAAAAAAAGTAATTAATCTGTAAAACAAAAATTTGTTAAAAGAGAAATTATAAATGAATGTGTATGTAACCCATGTATACTAGCTTAAATATATAGATTTATTCGAAAATGTTACTATTTTGGAATTATTTGTAAAATTAGACTTAGCGCTAAAAGACAGTCGTCCTGGAGGGAACGCTAACGGGAAACACCTCCGTCCTCAGCGGAAAGCACGTGATCACAACAAACTTCGAGAAAGGGTTAGATGGCCCCTCTCGTGTTTATACTATTTATAAAATAAAACCCCATGGAAGGTTCTGGAGTGTCGAGAACATTCCAAGCGCTCTAATTGGTTCATTGGTTGTTGATTGCCCTTTGTCTCGTTGCTAGGGGATCATTCCTCCTTTTGTATTTGTCCTTTTTAGAATTTAGACTTACATTTACTGAGTGTGAAAATTACGCTAGGTGGTTAATTTTCTTTATTATGGTGTTTTTTCATTAAAATAAAACAAAAACAAAAAACCTCGAACAACGTAAAACATCGAGCACAATACATCGATGTTAAAAAAAAATCGGTTTCAATAAATCGATGTTTACAACATCGATATTTTTATCAAAACATCGATGTTTTTAAAACATCGACATCGATGTCGCATCCCTACTCTGGGCAGATGCCCTGCTTGCGCCTCCCTAGATCTGGCCCTGAGTGACGCAACGCTATTTTTCTTTCTTACCAATATCTTAAAAAATGGGGGTGTCTGTATTACTTGAGGGCAAGGTTTATTCGATTAAATGTGATAAAATGGTGTGGTACATACTTGGAATATTCAATTCCTCAGCTATATCTTGCCAGATTTTATTTATTACATCTTGGTTGTGGTTGTCCTTTGCTCTAAAATCATAAATTTCTGGCCTTGCGTGGACAAGAGTTATCAACTTGTCAGCATCAACCTCCATCTCTTTTTATTATAATAATGCAAAAATCCTCAACACAGAGCATTAATGAAAATAAAATGCGCGTGTTCCCGCACATGCGCAGATGAAATGTTTCACCAGCTGTGTATCGAGAAACATCGGTCAAAGAAGCATACACTTTTGTTGCAGCAACTTTTACGAAATGACGCGACGGTTTCCGAAATGACGCGACATGTATCAAAACAATGTTGCATCCGGTTTTGCGCACTCCCCTTTGATTACATTTCAGACGATGCGTCCGATACAGAAAGCTAGAAACAGAAACGTTGCGCAATGTTTTGTTGCATTCGGTGTGTGGCCAGGCTAAGACTAGCAAAAACAGGAAACATATGGAAAAGCGGTGTGCAGCGCAGAGCGGATTTGTAGACGTATAGATGAAAAAGGAGTAAATGCAAAATATGGAGGTAATTGGTTACAACTGGAAAAACGGGAAGAGCAATATTTAAAAACGATATGGCGAAGCGTGAGAACGAAGGAGATAGACAGATGTAAAATTATAGGTGGCACCCCAAGACCAGGAATGAAGATAAAATAATAGATATACAGACCAATGGAAGGAGAGGGGTCGGAAAGAAAATTAAGCAATGAATTAAATAAAGGAGGGACTAAGAAGATTAGTAGGAAATGGAAGAGAAGATATAATTCAGAGTATTAAGAGATATACATATATGTTCAGAGACTGAGCAATGAGTGGTAGCTGCTAATACGCATGAACCATATACTCTGATGCTAGGAGAAGTTAGTCCATGCGAGACATATAGAGAAGCTTTGAGCCTTGGCGGTTGACGACAGCTGAGTCCCGCAACGTGTATTTCCGATGACAGGACGACGGAAGCCATCGACGAAGTGAAGAAGCTCGATTATGGAGGAGATCCAATGACAGTGGTGATGTGAAACGCCGTACTGAAACGTGAAATACCCGATCCAGCCCGCCGCAATTTATGAGAATTAACGACGATGACTGAACCTGAATCCCCGATGCAGCCTATACTCTCACGGATGATGATAAGCGCCTTACGGATAAATAAATGCACACGCGGAGCCTGCCGCCATTGAGTGATGATCAGTAATTTCCCCGATTTACAGAATATCACATAAACTTTTCCGACTTTCCAGAGTGTGCCCTTGCAATTGCTACAACTTGCTCCGCTGCCCGGCAATCTAGAGGTACTGTGCGTTTTCTCACTTACCAGTTATATACATCATTGTTTCATCATAATATAATAATTGTTTTCGATAACGCTATATATACATAAGGAAGCCCGGTGGCGTAGTGGTTAAAAGCGTCAAGCTGCCATCCCACAGGTCCAGGGTTAGACCCTGCGACTTGGCAAGGTCGACTCAGCCTTTCATCCCTTGAGTAGGTCGATAAAATGAGGACCAAGCATGCTTGGGAACTAAACTCTGGGGGTCCCACGTCAGGTTGACCACCTGACTGAGACATATGCTGTATGGCACCCCAAGCCCCAAGGTCAAGAAAGAGAAGATGGGTACCGCCGGCCCTGGTCTACATCGGACTGTTGCGCCGTGAATTTAGTTTATATATACATACGATAATAATAAATATAATTTAAAGTAATGTAATGTGATATTTGATATGTTATATTCATTAAATCTGTTTATTAATTTCAATTGCATTCACTATTAAAGTTCAGATACTGAGGACTATTAAATATTGATAATTATTAATATATTAGATCACCACTATACAATCACAGCCAAAATTAACTACGATATTTGCTGCTGTGACCAGCCCCCCTATCTAAACTGTGATGCACCTCTTGTTCACGTCGTCGGTAATCTGAACAGTCAGCGTTACACGTCTCAGATCATAAACCCGGTGGCTGTGCCCTATCTTCGAGACTTCGAAGACGTCATCTTTCTCGAAGACGTCATTGTCTTGACCTACCTCGACACAGAAGGAGTTCGACTGTTGCCCTGTCCAGCACGTTCTCCAGATGTGTCACCCACTGAAAACATATGGTCATGGTTTGTTGAGATACTGGGCCGCCATCGCTCCATCCACTACGATTGATTAAATGTGGCATAGACTTGAAGCAGTATGGAATGACTTGCCCGAATCTGTCATCCAAGCCCAGTTCGACTCTATGCCTAACCGGGCTAGAGCCGTTTAAGCTGCCAGAGGCGGCAGCTGTGTGTATTTATTTGGGACCCTATATACTCCTAAATATTTTATAAATTTAATCATGTTTTATCCCTACTATGCTGTATACGTATAATGAATAAAGTTTTGTTATTTGCTTTCCTTCCTGGCGTTGCAATTTTAATGACCAGCAGTGTAGAATTCTCATCTTAAATCACTAGAAATCATCGTTGACCACAAAGGATAAAACTATGGGTTACAGTAAAGAAGTGTGTATCCCTTGGCGCGGTTTAGCAAAGTTTTCAAAATTCGCCAAAATAACACTAAAAGACGATAGTTATTACAGAGATGTTCAATTGCAGGAAGATGTTGCAATCATTTCAGAAAAGGGGCTCTTGTAATGAAATGGGTACCCATTTTGTACATAAGTGCGGCGAAGTTATTGTTATTTTATCAATTTATAAGACTGAATTCAGAACGTATAAAATGTTTGCATTTAATGGATTTTTTTCCAGTGACATAGTTGCCAAGTATTTATTACTGTCAGCCTAAAATGAACCTTCGACTGATGAGATTTTTTTTAAATCAGTGCTTGTTTTCGTTTTATTGTTTGCATTACAATATCATGTTCTATAGTTTCGTTCATGAGGAAAGAAGAACATTTAGGATTTATTCTGAAATGTTTATGCTATTTAAATTACCTACAAAATGACGTGTATATTCTGTACATACACGTTATTTTGTTGTCCGCCACGTTGCCGTTATCGACGTTTTTTAGAGGGATTTTGGCGAATAATGAAAACTTCGCCAAACCGTGCCAAGGGGTACCCACTTTTTTACTTTAACCAAATTATGTACATTTTGATACTTTCATTTCTTGATAATTAGCAATTTTTATTTAAACTGAGAGCTATTCTTACCATTATATCGCGTTTCTGATTCAATTTCTTCTGGATTCTCTAGCCCGTACTTACTGGTAGTTGCCACATCGAGTATATTAATGTTAATATCCATAAAACTTTTTAATGTTATAAAATTTAAAAACGAAAGAAACAGTTAGTTTAAGACATAAATTAATAACGTTTAAAGAATTACATGTGAGCTTCATCTCTTTTATTGCCATTATAGGAGTAATAAATTTATAAATATATATGAGTTGCTACTTTAACAAACAAGGGGTTTTAAAAACTATAAATACATATTTGAATAAAAAAGAGGATTCTAGCAGCTATAAAAGGATTCAAAAGCATGAAGTTCAACAGGGAAGTTCCCCGCAACGTCACTTATGTAACCACGTGAAAAAAAGAGCAGAAAATGTATGACTTGAGTTTAGATGTGAAGCTCTGATATGCATTGCTATGTGATTTTCAGTTATATATTGGTTTAACTACAAACGTTTTGCCCTTCGCTTATGCACAAGTTGAGATGTGAGATGCTGCAGGAATTTGCCTTATAGGGTTGAGTGGTTTTCATGGAACACCCAGGTTATCAACAAGACATCATAAAAGATTATGCAGAGGTACTATTCTGTCTCTGGCCATCGTTTCTACTAATTTGGTGATTACATGGCGAGGAAAAGTATTAAAATTAATAGAATAGATCCTGTCCAATGACGTCATATGACGTCACATACTTCAGTGGGGGAGAACACTAAGACAAAAAATTGCCTTTATAGGTGCCTACAAATTTAATGTAAAAAACAACAGCCTTCAATTTGATGATACATTCAATAGAGCTAAAATTTTGTGACTGACCCTCTGAAAATGTTTGAGATTCTATCTATCTATCTATCTATCTATCTATCTATATATATATATATATATATATATATATATATATAATTTTAAAAAAAGGCCAAGGTCATGATTATTTAATGTACTCTTAGGCTTTTTGCCTATGGCCGTTGAACTCCGTGGACACGATGTATTGACAGTGCAGACTCTACTACTGTAACTTCGTTTGCTAAAAGTAAAACAGCAAGAAAGCAAACTAATTTCAACCTTGAGATTATATTAAAGCTTTATGAGATAATTAAATTAAATACCGGGTGGACAAAAAGTCCGTATAAACTTTAAAAATTCATATAAACCGGAAAAATAACAAAATAAAAAAAAAAGGTTTGCAGGGTTTAGCATCGCTGGGTCACGGGATTTTTTTTTAAGACAGGAAAAAAAACCCTCAAAAAACAGCCGACAGGTGGCGCTGGTACGAGCGAATTCTGTGGAAATATGCAAATGAGACGGTTATAAGAACGTGCGCTCCTAATCCACAACCAGTTCACCGTTGTTCCGCGATCCGCCGAGAGGTGTCATGTATACACCCGGACCTTCTGCACTCTGCCGTTGCTGGATTTGTGACTAGCCTGTAATGCCATATCCCCTGTGGTGGGGGTCATGTGGAACACCTAGTGCTGTAATAAACGATTTAGAAGTATTCTTTTCGTTATTTGCGTATCTTTTCTTTGACTCGTGTAAGTCAGCGCCACCTGTCGGCTGTTTTTTGAGTTTTTTTTTTCCTGTCTCAAAAAAAATTTTAAAATTTTTAAAAAAAAATCTCGTGACCTAGCGATGCTGACCCTGCAAACCTTTTTTTTTTGGTTACTTTTCCGGTTTTTATGAATTTTTAAAGTTTATACGGATTTTTTGCCCACCCGGTATTTCAATGTATTTACGTTGTTCGTAATCCAAAAAATACAAATTTTCTAATTCCCCTAATAGTTGCCGTGTTCTGTGTATGCCTCTGTCAAGTAACGCTTCCGGAGCGACCGCTTCACAAATATATCAACCTATATTAATCTTACGTGCAAAAATACAATAATAAACAGAAATTAAAAACACCAAAATCGTTTGTTTAACAAATTTGTAGGTTAAGTTAATTGTTATTCAATGCACGTGTATACAGCTTTAAAATTCATGAAAATAAAAAAAATTCTGAAACGCGATTGCAGCGCTGCCTACCGAATCCAATTATTGAATGCACGTGTATACATCATTAAAAACCTAAGCTAACCAAAGATCAACAACAACACATAAATAAATAAATTAAAAAAAACATTTTCTATTGGATCAAATTGATAAAATTAATATAGGCTGAAATTGTTAATTTCATTGTAATAGAATGGTTGAACTAACAGATGAAATTGTTAATTTATGTATTTTATTTTTGCTTAATAAATTTATACATAGCCTATTTATACATATATATAGCATAATATATAATATATGTACATTAAATTGAAATACACGTGCAAATATATTTTGCACGTGAGTAATTTGTATGATTTTAAATGAACGCAAGCATCTTTGTATATGACTTTCAGTTGTTTACTGAAATTGTTAATGTTTTTGAGCTGTAATTGAAGGCGTTTACTTTTGTACATAACTATTGACAGTAATTAGTTAATGTTAATTGTAAGAATTTCAATTGTAACTGAATACTTGGCTTAATTACTCGGTGGTATTATCTATTTAATCTATTACTATAAATTAACTAGATAGTACCCGTCAAAACTTGACGGTAAATAATTGAACAGTTCCAATAAAAAAAAGGTACATAACCTTGATTTTCTTTTGTTTATGTATTTTATTTTTGCTTAATATATTTATACATAGCCTATTTATACATATATAGGTACTTTTCCGTTATAAGAACTACAATCATTTTGATACCAATTTGGCGCATTTTCAAAAATCGCCGCAACGAGAGAAAAGTAACGCGATATAATCACACTAATAATGATTGGCAGATTACAATACTAAAATATACAAAAAGTGAGATTCAAGGATCACGATACGATATGAGGACGATTATTATCGTGGTCATGGAGATAAACAAACTTCATGGAATGCCGTAATTAAATACGCCTACTGTAGTTTGTATATCTTTCTCTCAATATGTGTTATTTAAGATAAAATAAATATTATTGCATTTTTCTGATCTGTCAAAGAGATTATAAACTTCATTATTTGAGGTTGTCAATATACCTTTTGCGTAAAATCCGGAGTTATTTTGAGCTATTTCGTTAGCCAATACGATGTGTTGTATCTGTGCGTCGCCAAGATTAAAAATGCGCCGCCAAGTGTAGTTCTTATAAAGGAAAAGTACCCATATATATATACACTGCTGGCCACTGTAAATGCAACACCCTGAAGGAAACATGCAAATAACATGAAATTTACAATATGCATTAGCGGAGGTGAGATATGCAAATGATTAGAATTTCAGCGCAGACGCTCATCACGCGCGCCTGTGGCGCCACTTCAAAGCGCTATTTAAGGCTTGGAGATTTCGACGATTTCAAGTTCGCCAATTGTGTTTTTCTTGTGGTTTTTTCAAAAAAACGATCAATTATGCCCCGTCGAAAACAGCGATCATCTTTTGATCAAGTATCCGAGTTCGAAAGAGGAAGGATAGTGGCCTACCGAGATTGTGGATTATCTTTCAGGGAAATCGGTAGTCGTGTTGGACGAAACCAAACAACTGTAATGCGGATATGTGATCGTTGGATGCAGGAGGGTACGACGGACCGGCGTGTTCGATCGCATCCACCTCAGCGTACCACTTCACGTGATGACAGGCAAATTGTGCGCATGGCAGTGACGGATCGTTCAGTCACATCACGAACCATAGCACATCACATGCAGTCTGTAACGCATCATTCAGTGTCTGCGCGTACCATTCGACGCCGTTTATAGCAGAGTGGTCTGTCCGCAAGACGTCCATTGCTTTGTCTACCCTTGACGCAGAACCACAGACGTCTCCGCCGCCAATGGTGCGATAACAGAAGGATGTGGACGGCAGAATGGAATGAAATTGTCTTTACTGACGAGTCACGCAACACCACGATGGTCGCATTCGAGTCTGGAGACACCGTGAAGAGAGGATGTTGAACAGCTGCGTTATGTACCGCCACACTGGTCCTGCACCGGGTATTATGGTATGGGGCGGTATTGGATATCACTCTCGCACACCTCTAGTACGCATTGCCGGTACTTTAAACAGCCAGCGCTACATCTCCGAGGTGTTGGAGCCAGTTGTCCTTCCTTACCTTCAGGGCTTGCCCACAGCCATATTTCAACAGGATAATGCGCGACCACACGTGGCACGCATTGTCCAACGGTTCTTCGTCAATCGCCAGATTGAATTGCTTCCCTGGCTGCCTCGCTCTCCGGATCTTTCTCCGATAGAAAACATGTGGTCCAGGGTTGCTCTACGATTGACCCAGATTCCATCCCCAGCTGCCACAGCAGATCAACTTTGGCAACGTGTGGAAGCTGCTTGGTCTGCTGTACCCCAAGAACTCATCCAAAGTCTCTTTGAAACGATGCCGAGGCGTGTGGCAGCGGTGATCTCCAACAATGGTGGCTACTCTGGCTACTGATTTTGGCAGGAACCACACTTCACAGAAGTCTATCAATTTAATCATTTGATACTTGGTCAACATGTTATCTACAAAATAAATTTTGTTGTGATATCTCTTGTCTTTATTGGTGTTGCAATTTGGGTGGCCAGCAGTGTATATATATATATATATTTTTTAAATTTATTTTTTTATTTCCAATGCAGCATATTTTTTATTTCCAATGCCATACAGGAGACATACATCTTTGTTGCCGTAACAGAGATTCAACGTAGACACAGAAAGTACAAACACAGAAAATGAAAGTAAGAATGAGATTAAAAACTAGAGTAAAACATGAGATTAGAACTAGGTAAAACAAAAATTAGTTAGTTATTCGGTACAAAAGGTCTCTCGCCTCCCAATAACGGGAAACCAGATTTGTAGATCGAAGGGCAGAACAGGTGGGAAGATGGTCGGCATTCATTGCCGCGCCAACACTGCAGAGGGGGCAGGCAGGGTCATTCACAATATTGATTTTGTGGAGATGTTCATAGAGGCAATCATGCCCAGTCGCCAGACGAAAGGCAGCTACAGCACTCCGCCTGGGATGGTCAGGGAGTGATTTAAGAGCGTTCGCCCATGACTTGTCCATTGTACGATCTTTAATTAGGGATGTATGCGTCTTCATAATTACATAATTTATTTTTGCTGCTGCTGACTTGTAGGATATTGGGTGGCAGTTTACCTGGTTTATTTTGCAGCCCTTCTTTGCCAACTCATCCGCTTTTTCATTACCTGGGATACCGCAATGGGATGGGATCCACTGCAAGGTAACCGATTTATATTTTTCGCCCAACTCTCTCATTAGATGTCTGCATTGCAGAACAGTCATAGATCCAGGGGTCCGAAGACAATTGGCAATAGCGAGAATCGCTGCCTGGTCCGAGAAGATGACAGCCTGTTCATTCAGCGGGGGGCGAGCACCAAGATGAGCAAGTGCAACTTTGATCGCCTCAACCTCGCCATCAAATGCAGAACTAGCTGTTCCAACCGAGAGGTAATGAGAGAAGTGTTCGCTAAAAATACCTGCTCCCACGGAACCATCCATCTCAAGCTTCTATCCATCGGTGTAGATATGAAGCGAGGTCTCCGAAGGAAAGCGTACATGAATTGTCTCCATACCCGCATTGAATAGTGTCGCCGTGCAAACATTGGTTTTTTCCACCTGATAAAGGAGATATAGATGGAACATACACTTTTCAGAGTCCAACGGATTGAAGGGTGGCAAAATTGGCTCTACCCAAAAAGGATCACCAAGCTCCTCTATCACCCTCAAAACAGCTTGCAAAAAACCGTCCTGGGTCTTCAACTTTCGAGGTACACGACAAGATTGCATCAACGGTTCACAGTGCGGTAAAATGTTTAATTTATAATACAGCTTGAGGGCGGATCTCTTTATTTCATATTCCATACTGATTTCATTTGTATGTAATAGCAGTGCGTCAATAGGAGTAGTCCTGACAGCACCGGCAAGAAGCCGTAATGCATTATTTTGTACTCTCTGCAGTCTATCCAGACCTTCCTGGGACACAGTAATTAGAGGTGCGCAGCAATAAGTCATAACAGGTTTTACAAAGGTACGGTATGTAGCATTAAGGGTAGATGTGGCACAACCCCACTTAACTCCTGCTAGACGTTTGAGCAACAGCATGCGCATCTCAGTTTTTTGCTGGATCTCATCTATAAATATTTTCTAGGCATAATATATAATAACCCATATACATAGCATAATATATAATAAAGTTTTATTACAATTAAGTATGAGTTATTGCACTGAAAATTGTTAATGTTAATTATAAGAAGTTAGTTTTGGAAATGAATACATATATGTTTGTAAATAATTAGACTGTACAAGTCGGATTGCAAAATCATATGTAAGCATACTTTTTTTTTCAAGAAGAACGACGATTTTTTAATTATAAACTTCAATATTTTTAAAAAACCTCACCGTAATCATTTTTAGTAAATGATTGTGTATGCGATGATAGTGTTGCGATGATATATTGCGATGATAGTGCGATGATAGTGTATCTTTTAGGATCTATTGCGATGATAGTGTATCTTTTTAGGTGACTGCCTACGTTGAAAACGTTATTTTTGACTATTTTGGTCAATTTTATTTTTTCCAGGAATCGTGCAATTCAAACTTTTCTCTTTTCAAAACCGTTTTGATTTTCATTCTACATCAATTAGAAGCAGAGTTATAGCTATTTTAAAAAACGTCTGCTACAAAATTGCAAACAACTTTAAATGCGTTTTTCTCAGAATTATGTTTCTTAGCACAAATCTCTACCGTTATTATGATATTTCACATAATAATGCATATAATTTGATAAAATTTTCAGGTAATGTTTTAAATGCTTTTGTTAATGAAATGACGCTCAATAATAATAAATGTATAATAATAATAAATAATTTTTGTTTGGGCAGCAGCGTACGCAGAAATTTTCAAAGGGGTGGGGGTCAGTATGAAAGAGTAGTTTTGAGCAATCAGTGCAGAGCTTAAACTTATTTAAATAATTTATGTAATCAGAACCAATGGGGGGGGGGGGGTTAATGCCCATCATCCCCCCCTGCGTACGCCACTGTGTTTGGGGCTGTTTTTATAAGGAGAGGAATGACGAATCGGGGGAAATTTTTATATTGCAACATAAAATTGTCTGTATTTTTTTTGCATTTTAAAATTTCTCTTAGATTGTGGGTTTTGAAGATAATTGTCATATGTATCGCGTTTTAGCTAAATTTCATTAAAAATTACTTCAAATTGACCACTTTATAAAAAAGTATGGTATTTACAGGCAAGTTTTCTTTATTTTTTGATTTTTAAATGCTATTTTACCATAAAAGACCAAAAAAATCTTTAAAAAATGATTTTGTAAAAAAAATTGGCTCCGAATGTAGGCAGTCACCTTAAAACAATAGTTCAGGTAATTATAAGGGGAAATTTTATTATTTTGTTTTGTGCCACTTTCTCGAATTATATTAGTTCTATATACATCTAAAGCACTGTAAATTGTTACCAATAGCAATGAATCCAGATGAAACACCAATTCAAAGAAGGCGCCGTTTGACTGCTGAACGGAAAAGAAGGTGGTTGCAAAGGCAAAGCCAGGAGTCATTGAACAGGATTCAAGAAGCTAATACTATAGCTCAAAAGCAATATCGGGAGCTACAAACACCATTGGTAACACAGATGAGAAGAGATGTTGATGCCGAATCGCACAGGCAACGTATACTGTACAAGAAAGTGAATTGGAAGCAGAGATGCGACGACAGGCAAAAGCAGAATCACAAAGGCGACGTTTTGAACAAGAAACGGAGTCACAAGCGCAGATGTGACGACGGAAAACTCTAAACTCCACATCAGCCCCCCACGCTTTCGCGTATCAGCAAGAGAAAGATAACAGGTCGCGCCATAACAATCCCGCCAGCACTAAGTCCGGAGGACGAGCGCAATGACAAATTTGCCACCAAGTCGGAATTAAACAAAATTAAAAGTTAAACCTCACAAAAAGGGGATAGCAACGGAAAAAATAAAAGAGGGAAGAAAGGCGTCCCCGGTACCACTGCTGTACCGTCCGACTTTTCTTTTTTGTTCTCTTTTCCTCTCTCTCTCTCTCTCTCTCTCTCTCTCTCTCTCTCTTTTTTTTTTTACTGTAAAGATCAGTAATTAAAATACAAATACATTCACATTTTCGGAGAATACATAGGTGATCCCCGACTATTAGAAATACATGACAATTTGGTTTGAATTGAGAAAAAACAATAACAAAAAAATACCACGGCCCAGAGAGCCTGAAGTAGAGAAAATGTTGAATTACATGAATTAAAAGTTACAAAGCACGAATTACAAATTGTTACAAGCTACAGTTTACAGATTACACTAAATTATATATTCCAAATTACAATAACAAATTTTACAAATAAGTCAACTGCATCGGTTGATTCCTAGCGCATGAGTAGTACATATAAGACGACACCCAGGAAATCCACAATTCACTTACAGATACAATATTAAGTGGAATAGTAATTTCATATAAATACTAACAATGCATTAATAACCAACACATTAACCATATATTAATTAAACAATACAATAAATACAACACAAAGTACTCAACGAACTACGTAGACCATAAACTAGAATTCAATACATTTTAACCATAATCCTAGACATTAGCCCTTAATTGCTAAAATCCATAATGCATTGCTGAAACGAAAAGAAAAACAAGCATTTCAATTCAATTAAAGATTTTTTTATTGTTACCACAACAATTATTTAAACATATTGTTTTTGATAAATTAGTGCACTTTAGCACTTTACAATAATGGAATTCCTTAATTCACCATTCAGATACAAACCTGGAACCTCACAACCCGAACCACAGAAAGTCAAGACTTTAACCAGTGAAATTTAGAAAAGCCCCCCAAATTTTTAATACGTAAATTTTTGCTATGTAATAAAACAATAATTACCCAGACCATATATTTGGTATGCATGAAAATGAAAAAAAAATAATTTTTCCTTTCCAAAATACACAGAAAAAACAAACAATTTTAGGTACCAGTTGAATTAATATAAGCTGGCAACAAATCCTAGCTCAGAGATAGGAGCCAGCCGGCAGATAATGTAACTGTTGACATATAAACCAGCACCGTGAATCCAGAGATTCAGAGTACCCGTGTTGAGCTCCAACCCAAGTCTACCAACCTCAAGCCAGCGGTAAGTAACTTTATTACCATTAAGTTAATTGAATTGTATAAAAACCTCAATTTGTGTTAAAAGGTAAAGCGTAAATTAGCTAGTACAAGGGAATAATCCAGCTATTAGCCACATAAGCTTGAAGCCCACACAAATATGGCGGCCTCCATACCAACTAAAAGTAAACAAAATAAAAGTAAACAAAAGTAAGCAACCCGAAATTGTTAATAAAAATTTAAATAACACTAATAGTTTGTACATGTTTAAATTTATTCTTTCCCTATAGCAACAAAGCCGTAGAAGAAACTACCAAAACAAATTTCACTTTAACTCAACAGAGTAAAAAAAAAAAGTAATGCGAAAAGCAAGAAGTTAGTCGACTATGAGGTCTAAGTACACTGGAAGCCTAAAACTAGATGTCGACGTCCATTGCTTTCAAGAGCTATGGCCTAAAAAAGTTAAAACCCAACATAATTTTTTAACATTCATACTTCTTAGTATAAATGGTTACATTAAAAGTGAATACATAACCCCGTAGCTAAAAAGCTATTATGCGACGACGGAAAAATGCAGAATCGCAGAGGCGACGTCGTGAACAAGAAACCGAGTCACAAAAGCAGATGCGAAGATATGCAGATCGGGAATTCCACCTTCGAAGAAATGAAACAAACAATGAGAGAGTGCGAGAAGAAGCAATTAACAACAAAAGTGGGGAGTTACATTACTGTGGCCCTATGACTGACATTTGCCAATTCTGTGGTTCAAAGAATTTTGCCGGTGAACGACCTCCGGACAGAAAATTCAATAATTGCTGCCGAAAAGGGAAGGTTGCATTGAGAAAGCCAATGGATTCTGAAGGAAATCAGTTAAATTATCCACCACTTCTTCAAGACTTGCTGATGAATCCAGAAAATAAAAATTACAAGAATTTCCGAGACAATATTCGTTCTTACAATAGTGCTTTGTCCTTTGCATCGATGGGAGCCAAAGTGGTTAATTTCAGTGGAAGAGGACCCTACGTGTTTAAAGTGCATGGTCAAATTTTTCACAATACAAGCCACGTTCAACCACCTAATGGACAAGCTCCACAGTATGCCCATCTTTACGCCATAGACAGCACACAGGCAACAGAAATCAGAGTTCGTCATCCTGCTAATCAACAATGCATCCCCCGTCTTCTGGACCACTTGGACAGGCTATTCAGAGCGACCAATCGACTTTGTCACACTTATGCTAAGGGACGTATGCTAAGGGACGTTGAAGCTCAAGCAATCGTAGAGGTAAACGAAGCAGCAGAAGACATTCCAGTTGTCAATCTGGTTTTCCGGCGAGACAGACACTCCGATCAGAGAATATATAATGCACCTGCAGCGAATGAAATTGCAATGGTATTTGTGAATGATGATGGTGAACCTCCTTTCGATAGGGACATTAGAATTTATCCAGTGAATCCGGCAGATCCAGAACAGCAGTATGTAAACATCAACATTCTCAGTCCCAACTTGGATCCCATGTGTTATCCCATTTTATTCCCGTATTCCAGAATTAGAGTTCATGTGACTATGCTGCAGTACAAAGCAGCTTTGACGGCCATAAGAGAAGACTTTAATCCAGTTATAAGTGCCGGAAGACTTACACAGCAGTTCATCGTAGATTCTTACTTGCAAGTTGAAGCCAACAATTTGAATTATATCAGGACGCATCAACAAAAGCTACGAACTGAACTTTACCAGGGACTTGCAGACCATATTGAAAACAGAGCCCAGAATGGGGGTGTACGAGCAGCCGGAATTCCTCATCGTTCGAAGGCTCGCCTAGAAACATGCGTGAGAGGTGTACTGATGCCATGTCTATATTTGCAAAATTTGGTCCTCCAGATCTTTTCATAACGTTTACAGCTAATCCTAATTGGCCTGAAAATACAGAAAATTTAAGAAGAGGTGAAGAGCCAAGTGACCGTCCTGATTTGGTTGAACGCGTCTACAACTTGAAGTTGAAATCCATTCTTCAAGATCTGACAGTGCATGGTGTTTTAGGTATTTCGGTAGCTCATGTGTACACAATCGAATTTCAAAAGAGGGGTTTTCCGCATGCCCACATCTTAATTGTCGTACGGTCAGAAGACAAGTTTTCAACAGCGGAGCGCATCGATCGTTTTGTTAGTGCCGAGATTCCAGATCCTGTTCAAAATTCACGTCTGCATGAAATCGTCAAGCGCTGTATGGTGCATGGTCCCTGCCGGGGTAACAATCCTGGTGCACCTTGCATAGAAACTGGAAAGTGTAGGAAAAGTTTCCCAAAGGATTATCAGATAGAAACTGTGCAGAATGCCGATGGATATCCTAAGTATAGAAGACGCATGGGTCCAATAGTTGTTGTGCTTGGAACCACACTGGACAACAGATATGTTGTTCCTTACAATGCCTATCTGCTCATGAAATACGATGCGCATATCAACGTCGAAGTTTGTACGTCTATGAGAGTGGTGAAATACATCTACAAGTACATCTACAAAGGTTACGATTGTGCAAATATGGTTGTAGGTGCAGGAGAGATCCAGACAAACGAAATTGCTAACTACATCGATGCAAGATACTTTAGTGCACCAGAAGCTATGTGGCGATTGCTCCAGTTTAAAATGCACATTTAAAATGACAGGTCACATGCAGTTATGAGAATGCCGGTTCACCTGCCGAATCAGCAGCGCATAGTTTTTAGAGAAGGTGAAGAAGAACAAGCTTTATAGGCTGCAAGAACAGGAACAACTAAACTTGAGGCATGGTTTCAGTTGAACCAAAGAGATTCAGATGCTGCATCATTATTGTACACGGATATTCCCTACAGCTATGTATATGTTCGTAACAGATGGCAAAAGAGACAACGAGGTGGAAACAACATAGTGGCAAGAATGTACATCGTTAGTGTTATAGAAGAAGAACGATTCTATCTCCGGATGTCACTCCTCCACGTACCCGGTGCTACAAGTTTTGAATTTCTTAGAACTGTTGACGGCACCGTTTACGACACCTCCAAAAAAGCAGCATTTCATCGCCATTTGCTTGATTCGGATGAAGAATATTATTACTGTTTGAGGGATGCTGCTGTTTCCCAAATGCCTAAGCAATTGAGACAGACTTTCGCCTTCATACTTATTTTCTGCACTCTAACTAATGCACTCGAACTTTGGAACAGTTACTGTCCTGACATGTCAATGGATTTCCTGCGTGACAATGATGACAGAAGTTCCATGAATCTGGCTCTACACGACATCAATGCAACGCTTAAGCAACACGGACTGACATGCAAATATTTTGGTCTTCCAATGCCGACGGGAAATCCTGTTGAAACATGTCTCTACAATCTATTTGAAGAGCAAGAACTGGCAGAAATACAAATTGCATCTCTTAAGGGAACAAGGGACCTTAAATCTCGTTCTTCTTTGATTTTTAATATTTTACACTATATACCACATGAGTAGAACTAATATTTTTTTCTACTACACTGAAGAGAGTTAGAATTCACAAATAGGTATTTTAAGGAGGAATCAGACCAGTTTATCAAAAAATTCTTCAAAAATGCTAGAACTTTTGAAAAGGCTCCATGCGTATTCATTTTCTTCTGATATCTTCCAAATTTCTCAGAATTGTTAATTGAAGTGTTTGTCACGAAACTGGGCATAATTCTTTGAAATCACACATATTTTTCAAATTTATAGACCATAAAATAAAATAAAAACATAAAAAAATAACAAGCAGTATAGAAAAAAATATTTAAGACTTTAGATTCCTACAAAAGAAATATTAAATGTACATTTATATTTATATACATCTAGTAAACTGATAACAAAAAATTTAAAGACTTTAATTAATACAGAATGCGCATAGAGCATTTTGAAAAACGTTAGTATTTTTGAAAAAATTTGAAAAACCTTCATTATTCTGCGAAAAAATCCTTATTTTGAATTCTAAGGGTTTTCAATGTAGTAAAAAAGAAAATTATTTTTTCTCATTTTGTTTAAAGAGTTACAAAAATTTAAAATTAAAAAATTCAAGTTTGAATGTCCCTTGTCTCCTTAATGCACAACAGCTTGAAGCCTTCAAGAAAATCACCAGAGCTACCGAAGACACAAATACAACAGACAGATATTTTTTCATTGACGGTCCAGGTGGTTCAGGTAAAACTTATTTATACTCTACCCTGTTATGTTACATTCGTGGAAAAGGACAAGTCGCACTTCCATTATCAACTACTGGCATTGCTGCAACACTTCTTATAGGTGGTCGAACTGTTCACAGTGGATTCAAGTTACCCATTCCTATGCTCGACACATCAGTTTTATCAATGAGGACAGATACTCTAGAAGCTGAAAATCTACATGGGGCTCAACTCCTCATTATAGATGAAATCACAATGCTTACTAAGGATGGTCTTCGCTGTATCGATTTGCTTTTGAAAGAAGTCATGAGGAACGACAACCCTTTTGGGGGAAAAGTTATTGTTATTGGAGGAGACTTCAGACAGACACTTCCAGTTGTGCCGAAAGGATCTACAGCAAATATCATAGAAGCATGCATCAAATCTAGCCCTTTATGGAGATGTTTCATCCACATTCCACTGACCACAAACATGAGAAGTGCCGGACAAGAAGAACACAACACTTGGCTTTTGAATGTAGGAGAAGGAATTTTTCCAAACATACCTGGATTACCCATTGATTCCATAGAAATCCCGGAGCACATGGTTGAAGAAAACATCATCGAATCAATTTACAGTGAAGCCTTAGCCAGCATGCAGGTTGAAGAATTAGCAAATATAGAAATTTTAGCCCTGACAAATAAGAAAACACTTGAAATAAATACGAACATAATATCAAGAATTGAAGGAAATCCCCATGTCTATTACAGCGTAGATTCAATTGTTTCTGAAGACACCAATAATATGCAAAATTATCCACCAGAATTTTTACATGAACAAACTCCGTCTGGCATGCCACCTCATAAGTTATTGTTAAAAAAAGGTGTGATAGTCATGTTGCTGAGAAATCTCAATCCAATTAAAGGACTTTGCAATGGGACTCGCTTATCAATACTGGAACTGCATAGAAATTTCATTTCTGCAAAAATTTTATCACAGTGTAATCATGGTGATACAGTTTTCCTGCCAAGAATAGATCTTTCTCCAAGTGATCTCTATCTTCCATTCGTCCTAAAGCGTCGCCAATTTCCTATCATTCCTGCATATGCCATGACAATTAATAAATCACAAGGACAAACATTTCAGCATGTTGGAATTTACCTCCAAGAACCAGTTTTCTCGCATGGACAACTCTACGTCGCCTTATCCCGATCTCGGAATCAAAACAATATTAAACTTCACATTAAGCCAACAGATACACAAGGCCTTATTGAAAACAACAGAAATTCTTTCACAAGGAATATCGTTTTTAGGGAGGTTCTATAAGTGTGTTAAACCTATTGCATGTCTGTACTTCAGTTCTCATGCATATAGTGCGTTGAGCCTATTGCATGCCTGTCTGTACTTCAATTCTCATGCATATAGTGCGTTGAGCTTATTGCATGTCTGTACGTACTTCAATTTTCCTGCATATAGTGCGTTGAGCCAGTTGCATATCTGTCTGTACTTCAATTCCCATGCATATAGTGCGTTGAGCCTATTGCTTGTCTGTCTGTACTTCAATTCTCATGCATATAGTGTATTGAGCCTATTGCATGTCTGTCTGTACTTCAATTTTCATGCATATAGTGCGTTGAGCCTATTGCATGTCTGTCTGTACTTTAAAACCACTGTTAGAGTCCATATATTGCAGAAACCAATAGAGTGTGAACCTTTACTGGATATTCCAAGACCAGATTGCAGACCTTATGTTGGATATACAGAAAAAAGGGTTCTTATGAAAGTTCTCACAGGAATTCAAGTCTTGAGTTGCTTTTCTTGCAGTACTCTGAAGATTAAATATTTCTTGATTTTATTTATTTTATGCTTATTTATATGAATTTTTATGTTAATAACGAAGTACAAATAAAAGGTAATTTTGTTAAATTGGAGGGGTTTTTTTCATTTGAAGTTTATATCTATTTTTATGTTAATAACAATGTATAAATTTACTTACCTTTAGTTTTTTTCTGTTTAAAAAATGTAATATATTTTTTTAATATACATTTCTTAAGAGCAAATTTTTGATGTTCATTTATTTTTCATTTGGTATTTCTTGATTTTTTTAAAATCTCTCTTGATGTGGGTTGTAAAGTAACTCAAGACTTGAATTTCTGGGAAAACTTTCTATTGGAGAACTCACATCGCCATTTTAAACATTACAGTTTATCATTGGGAGAAGTAATGAGAAAAAATTTCTATGTTTCCTTTTTGAAAAAAATTAGTAACGATAAAGTGTGCTGGAAAATACATTTTTGATATTTATTTATATTTTATTTTGATATTTCTTGACTTCATTTATCTCTCTTGAAGTGGGTTGTAAAGTAATGGACACTAACAGTGTTTTTATCACAACTTGGGATGTATGGCTATTGGCGAGACTACCAAAGTATAAAAAAAAGGTCAACGCATACCGTGTAGAACCTCCTAAATATTTGAACTTGCTTCGCTAAAACTTATTTTAAGGTCATGTGGTTATTATTTTAAGGTCATAAAAATATTTTAAGGTCATGTGGAATGCTACACAAGACCCATATAAAGAAAGAAAAAACACTGTAATTCCCTAATCAGAAAGCCTAGGAATTCGAAACTTAGCACATAGCATATTTGTTTTCATAATTATTTTTCGATCTAATAAAAAAAGTATTAAAAAATTTCACCTTCAAATTAGAAAACCATTTAAAATTAGTAAATCAGACAGCAAACATTCAAGTAAATTTCAATGTTCTAAATTGCAACACATCAGATTGCAAAACAGTAATATTCTGTAAAAATTTCTTATATTTTAACAAGGTTATGAACCTTTTTTTTAATTGGAACTGCTCAATTACTTACCATCAAGTTTTGACGGGTACTATCTACGGTATGTACTGTACAGTAGCGTGCTTTTCAAAGCGAATACGTAACATAACCGCAAAATTTTCTTAAATTTTTAAAAGTCTGTAGTTGAACATTTCTAAATTTTCCGCTATCTTTTGCGTTATCATAGTGTTTCAATTAAATTAATAACAAGTATTGATTTTATATACTCAGAACTTGAAAATGTAAACACGAGTGAGTCATTCATTCATCGTTGTTAATTTAAGACAAATTGAATCAGAGAACCTTCTTCACAGTAAAACAGTTTTTCATTATATAATTTTTTCAATATATATATTTATATTTTAACCACACTAGCCGCTGCGCGACCAGCATGGTCGCTTTTAGTTTTATATTTTCTTTTGCAAAACAACGCAACTGAAAGTAACATATGTAAGGAATGTTACTATTACCTGTCATCATAAATATATGTTGTAAGGGGTATTCTCTATAAGGCTGATTCTAGAACATCGTGATCAAAAAATGTGAATTTCCATTACCTCAGAAAAGAGTTAAAAATAAGACTGAGAAACCCAACATCAATTTTTTTAAAAATTACACCCCTCTTTGTATGTACTACTAGCGGCCTGTCCCGACTTTGTCCGGGTTGAACAATTATCTATCTTAAGTAGATATTAGGTAGGTATAATTTATTTTAAAACTTCATGGTATACCACATTTTTTGTTTCGTTTTTCTGAGGTTTTAAAATAAATTGATTCTCCGCATTACCTGACCTAGACAGACCAACATATAATTGTTCATGAGTAAAGCAATCTTCCCGTAAGTCAAGTCCAATATATTTGTATGTTTGACTTTGGGTTTGTTGATGGTGATGGAAAAAGAAATTTTTATAGGAAACTGTAACGTCACGCACTGAATTGTGTCCGGGGCCACCCGCATGTCGATTTTGATACGATTATCCGGTACAGAGTCCATACACAAAAAAAAAAAAACGCAAAAAAGCACAAAAAATTTAACAACTTTTTTAAAATTAAAAATTCAAACATCCGGCTACGTCAGGCACTGAATCGTGTCTGGGGCCACCCGCATGCCGACTTTGGTACGATTCGGCCCCATAGTCTCTCTGTCAGCGAGGACAGCCGCGGAAGCTGTCGAAATAAGCAACTTTTAGGGGCAAAATCATTAAAACATTAATTAAAAAAAACTCCGGGGACCGATTTTCAAAAAAATAATATGCCTATGTTTTAATCTGAACTATCAACTATATCTTTACAAAATTTCAGCTGAGTTGAAGCAATACTTTTTCACTTAAAAAGGAACAAACATAGGCCTATACGAAATAATCAATAAATTTCAGTTTCAATGAAACACTGATTTTTGAATAAAGTTCAATAATTCAAGTTTGATTTACGCAAATTGTGCATAAAATTGTACGCATAAAATTGTACATAAATTCAAAAACATAAAGTTTATAAGTTAAATAAAGTTCTGTAATAGTATACCAATAAATTTCCAGTTGATAGCCAATAAATTGTAAATCTTTTTTTACCTTAAATGTCCAATACAAAGCGTAGTTCCAAATGTAATTTTCTTCAATAAACCCTTAAACGTTGACAATTTCAAAAATCATTTTTGTATTTATCAATATCTCCTCCACTTGAATCTTTAAAATATTAAATGTTTTAATAATAATAAATGAAAATGTAGTTTGATGTGTTGCTATGACTATGGTTGTTACTTGACTATGGTTTATAAAGAAAATTTAAATGTTAAATGTTTTACTGATAATAAATGAAAATATCGTTTGATGTGTTGCTATGGTTACTTGACTATGGTTGACAAAGGAAAAATTGAAAAGGTGAAGCATCAGCTCGACATTTAGGTCCCTAACTTTCTTTCTACTTATCAGATATACATAATATATAGCCTATGTCCATCTGGAATAATGTACCCTTCAAACAGTGAAAGAATTTTTCAAATAGGTGCAGTGGTTCCGGAGATTACCCTCCAGATACAAAATCCGCTCTCTCTCTCTTTATATATTAATATAAATTTTTCAAAATTAAGATATCTACACTTTATCATTACAACAAATAAGAAATTGTTGGGGAAAATTTTAAAATATAGTGTTGATTACATCACTCTCTGTATGTATTACTGTTCACAATTCAGATATGTACACTTAATCATATCAAATAATAAATTGTTGAGAAAATTTCTTCACTTATAAAATGGAGTAAAAATTCAGCAAGTACTGAAAAAAGTGTAGACAATTAAATATTACTGGTTGTTTATTGCTATGCCGGCGACGGTTAAGCCTAACCTCGCGATTATTTATGCTCTCTCTTTCACGCCTCTCTCTTAATGAATTATTTCTTCGCTTTCATTCTTGAGACTGTTCCCAATTTTCCCTTGATCGTGCAGCTCGCTTTCGAACATTCCTGATTTCAGTGCGTAAATCCATGTTGACACGCGGTTGCAAATTGCGGACGGCCGCTAATGTTTACATCTGGTAGTGGCAGCCGTTGTCATTCGAAGTGTAGAAATATCATCAATTTTTGTGTCGCATACTTACGCGTTTTATATATATATAGATAATATATATATTTTAACCAGATATTACAATAATATCAAATTTAGTATTTTCGGAAGGTTGCAAACTTGTCGCATGCGTAGTGATCTGTTCAAGAGTGTCTGTACGGTAGCGTGCTTTTCAAAGCGAATACCTAATATAACCGCAAAATTTTCTTACATATTTTTTAAAGTGTTTAATTGATTTTTTTAAATTGTCAGCACACGTGGCTTTCATGTGCTCACATGTGGCTTTCATAGGATTTTTTGTAAAGTATTCTATTACGATGATAGTGTTTTTAATTTCTGTTCATTATTGTATTTTTAATATTGCTTTTAATAGTACTTTTATAACGATTTGTATTCTATTTCAATTTCTAATTTAATGTAACAATTTAATTTAATTCAACTTTAATTTAACAATTTAAAATAAACATATCAGACTGAAAACATTCAAGTAAATATAAATGTTCTAAATTGCAACACGTTGGATTGCTAAACAGATAATACAGGTATTCTGTAAAAATTTCTAATATTTTAACAAGGTTATGGACCCCTTTTTTATTGGAACTGTTTAGTTAATTACCGTCAAGTTTTGACGGGTACTATCTAGTACTTAATATTTTGATATGCAGCCAGTCTGTAAAATAATTACAATAAAACTCCATTCGAATTTTTAAGGCCGTTTCGGCCTTATAATTTTGCCTAAAATAGTTCAGTCTACTCGAATTAAATATTTAAGTCTATTCATATTACCATAACTCAAGACCTAACATCTTACCCATAACTCAAGAATCGAAATCATCTATTCCATGCTATTTTGAAATGTGACTTACAAGCAAAATATTTGCAAAATATTCATAAAAAACACTATTCAAATTTCAAACAGCAGTTTAGGCCTCTGATATTCGAAAAGAGTTTTTATAACCATTTTATGGTGAATTCCTGGAGGTTTATAATTTCCAGTCCTTATCCACAAGTGTGTGTGTGTGTGTGTGTGACTTATTCCACCCACTCTAGCCGTAGCCTAGACCAGGTTCAAGAGGCCAAAAGTTACAATGAAATTGGAAACAAGCAAAAGGTCTCTATAAATATCCTCCTTGACAAGCTCCAGGCAATTTAAAATATGGTCAGGAGAGGCTTCAGCAGTATTGCATTTGGAACAAAATGGGTAAGATTTTTTACCCTGATTCCAAACAAGACACTTTAGGTGTCCACTAGCAAATCTGCGAATGGCGGTCTGTATCCTTCTGTCACCATTGACGGCTCATGGGAAAGGTAAAGGGGGACGGCTTCTGAGGGTCGAGACCAGGAGCACCCGAAGGCAGAAGACTGACTTAGCTCCATGTGCCTGCTGATATTAGGTTGGCAAAACGGAATGGCCTTCACGCCTAGGGTGGCCCTACCAGGAAAAGATCTCACGACGAACTTCACCCATTCCGCCGAGGGGCACCTCCCTTCCCCCACCACGTTGAGTCTAACAGCAGGACTTTGGGGGTATATATCTACAAGTTCAGGTGTACAACCGATAAGTTAAATAGAAAATAAATTTATTTTAACACATTGGTGTTAATCAAAGAATATATTTGACAACATTAAGGGTTTGTTCACGATATTAGTGATTGATATACGATCTTTCAAATTACTTGAACATTTCCCTCTTCTTTTCTTCGGTTTAAAGATCCACAAAGTCATAACACCGAGTTATTTTTTTTATCTAAAAGAGGAAGCCAGCTTTTCCAGGAAACAAAAGATTCCTTATCAGTCGGTAGATGTAAGACATAAATTTTTATGTGCACCAATAAGTAGTTTAAACTTAACGAATATCCAGATTAATGCAATTTAAAACAGCTTTGATTTTGTGATCTTGTCCCGATTTTATCAAAACCTATTTTACAATGTTCTTTCTTGTAGCTCGTATTCTAGCTGGTATGACGCAACGTTTATATTGTATTGAATTACTAACAAATTCAGTTTAATAGAAAGATATACTACATGCAATGGGAGAGTTCGCACTTGCAAACATTTTCCCGTTGCAGAATTAGCAACCACTGCAATGCTATCTAAATTCATACCAAGGGACAATTTTTCATGCGAGAAGAAGACTGATGGCAACCTCTAAGTAAATAAAAATAAACTCCTATGAGCGTTCGTTAACATAATATTTCGCAGTGTTGTGTATCTAAAATTCCCGGCCTGAGGGATATATATATATATATATATATATATATATATATATATATATATAATATTACAAAAGATCAAAATATGTTAATGAAAAAAGAATAAAGAAAAAATGTGGAGCAATGTCCAAAAATGGTCAGACAGGGGTTGCGACCTGTCTTACCCCGGTTGAACTAGTTTCAAATGCCAGGCAAACACTCCCGGTAGCCAGGACATAGCGCAACCATACATACTACTCAATTGGAATACAAATGAAACAAAATAGAAAGAACACTGGAAATATAACATAATACAGCTAGTTTTTGAAAATATTAATCAACACAACTAAAACATACACTATTACAAACCTCTTTTACATACCACAATAGACACCAATAATATTACCAAAAACGATACATCATCCTCCCTGATGTTAGTAATATACGATAGATGTTAAATCGCAGTAACTCTAAGTCTGTTAAATTCGATTGATGTCATATTGAAGTACCCTCGAGATATCCGTTTTATAAAATTCATTGGGTATCCGTAGGAATTGGCCAGTGTTATAAATCTAGACAACTGTTCCCTTAAATCTACTTCCCTTGAGGAAAGGTATATAAATCGATTAAATTGATTTATTATTATATTTCGAAATATAGAAACGTGTAGACATGAGTTCCAATTCGTCATCTTGTGTGTTTGGAAACCAAAATCATCGCGTTTGTCGTGTAAATAGTGTACAATGCCTCCATTAACTAACTTAAGATTTAAATCAAGGAAGTCAATGCTTCCATCATTACGTGTCTAATTTTTAATTAAAGATAGTCCACTATGATAAAAACTGAAGTCAATACTATGAATTTTATTCCATGATATCCAAATTAAATCATCCACGTATCTAAATAGCAACGTGTCCCTTTGAATATTATACATTTTTTCATAATGGTATAGATATATATTAGATAATATAGTAGTGCATGATCCACCCATTGGAATACCTTTTAGCTGTCTGAAAAGATTATTGCCGTTATATACACATGTCTCATTCAGTACCAGATTTAATAGATTCCTATATTGAGCTATACCTATAAATTGTTGCAATTAATAACGCTTATATGCTATCATCATAACCTGCATTAAATAAGCCAAATCTATGGAATGAAACAAATCCTCAAAATCATATGTACAGATATCCACCACGTCATCTATTCCCTTAAAATATTTAGCTATTTCACGGCTATTTTCTATCATGAAAGTACCATCTTTCTTTATTTTTATGTATATATGTTTTAGTGCATTTAATAACCTGTTGTTAGCATATTCCAGGTATGAACCACATCCCACTGTTACAGGTCTAAATTTAACAGGATCTTTGTGTAGTTTCTGTACAAGTATCAAATAAGGAAATTTAAATTTGGTAACAAAATATCCCAATCTCATATAAATACCTTTAATACGTTTCTCTATAACATCCGTTTGAATATTAATTAATTCATACTGGTTAATGTCATTGTAAGTATTTTTAAGTGTTTTGATACAGAACTCACGACTAGTGAACGCATAGTTTGATACCACTTTGTCTAGATAACTAATAGCAAACTGATCTTGTAATTTTTTAATGGAACATTTGATCCCCATATCTTTAAATGTTCGACAGTCTAGCAATTCCTCTTTGATCTCAAGGTTATACAAGATCTTCTCAAAATCCCCCATAACCAAACTGCACCATTCCTCGAATGCTATTATAGGGAAGCTATTACCTATTGCACAGTCGTATATAAATGCTCTTATGTCTTTCTTGAAAATGTCAAGTATTTTACACCTGTTATCTACCATTGGTAAACGAAATTTTGTTCCTATAGCCAAATATTTTCTTAATTCATTATTATTTACAATATCTAAATCCCCGGTCACAACATGATTATGATCTTTGTCAATGAATTCCGGGAATTGATTACAAACACATTGTCCATGTGATTCCTCCAAACTGCGTGTTATTTTATTATAATTGAATATAGCCCGTCCAATTGGAACATTGTATTTATACGCAACTTTTATACGACAATTACTCAATGGAAACATATTGCTGTGCCAGTTTACACTGTTATTGATGTTCAATTTCTCAATAATCCGATTTGAGAATGTAACAGTAAAGAATCGACTTTTATATTCACCAATTATTGTAAAAGACAAATTCAACAACCTGATTCTGTATTTTATTAAGTCAATAATTCTCATTACGGCATACGTGTTTGCACCACCATAATGTTCCACACAGTAATGCCAAGACTTTACTAACAGCTTTTTCTTATATATAATATATAATATATATATATACATATACATACATACATACATATATATATATATATATATATATATATATATATATATATATATATATATATATATATATATATATATATATATCCCTAGCGGCGTGCGGAAATGGGGTTACGGGGACGTAAATTTGTAAAATCTATCAATAAGAATTATTGTTGATTAAGAATACATGTCACGATGACGCCATTTTTGAAAGGCGAAATTTTCGTATGTACTGAGACTACGGAAGGCAGTTTCAACCAGAGCCATCGAAGGGCAACAAAGGCAAAATATAGTCATTCGTTTCACACGTGGAGCTCTGGTGTGTGCTCCTTTACGAGTTTTAGTAATCAATTCATTTAACAACAAACATTTTGCTCTTCGTTTTTGCCCGTGTTGAGATGTGACATGCTGCGTGCAATTGCCTAATAGAATGAAATGTATTCGTGATGAACTTTTGTTTATTCATTATGTTTGTTTATCATAAAATTATGGATGTGCAGTCATTGCATGTGTTATTTATAATTCATATACATGGTGGATTTATAATTCATTATGTGGCCTCAAATGGCTCATTAAAGGTCATAATACATCGTGTATAATGGGAGTATCCAAGGGGATACTCCCATTATACAACACTGATAGCATCACGGGACCTGCTATGTCATCTACATATTGCCCATTTCATGTTACTTAATGTGAGTGCCTACTCGGTTTTGAGTGCATCATGTTACCGCCTACGGTTTCTGCAAATAGCCCATTATGCTAGATCTATTGTGGTAAGAGGAGTTGCACAGTTTTCAGGAGGTTGTGGGAAAATTCTTAGAGGCGAAATTAATCAATAAGGCGAAACGTCGCAACGTCACTGGCTACGTCAGTTTTCGTCTACTACAGATCACGTGATTATCGGGTGGCAGAAAACAGAAGCCGTTCATATACGTTTGCATGTGATTTTGGACGATACCCTCATTTTGAGTTAAATAATTTAAGTTTATTTATAAAATTCCTCATATTAGTTGTATGTAACAGGTATTTTTTTTAATATTTCGCAAGGTTTAAGAGAATATAGTCATTCTTTCGTTGAGAATGATTATTATTATGTTCTGATATGTATAGATATCTGGATAAGTTACTTCAGGCCTGCGTCTTGTATCGTAACTCCAGTCTTTCTCTGTCAATAAATACGGGTGACATACTGAATAAAACTTTCCGGGCTGTACCCGAATGTTTAATTTAGTGATATACCTTTGTTTAGATACCGTATCTAAAGACTTTTCGTAATCTGAGAGCATTTTATTCAACAAGCTATAAGAATGTTCATTGAACGCCATGTTAAATTATGCAATATTTTGCCACTCCTCGCCAAACAAGAAGTAAAATCTGCAAGAGTTGAGATGTGACATGCTGCGAGACACTGCCCTATATCCTTCAATGATGGATCACTACGCGATAAACGAGTCACTCCTGGAAAAAGAAAGTGCAATGGTCCATTGAGGTATATCTCTAAACAAACGTGATTTAGGGCCTGTTCATATAGAGTCCAGTAGCGGAAGCGTTAAAGGAAAAATGGCGCTGAGACGGAAATAAACCGATCATAGGCGTTAAAAATTTCGTGGGGGCGCGGTGGCCCAGTTGGCAAGAGCACCGGGTCAGTGATCTAAACGTCCCTGGTTCGATGCTCGTCGCTGAAAATCCACCGCCGTGTTCACTCATGGGAGCCGGGGCATGTAAAACAGGTTGTGACTGCAGTGTCCTCCAAGTTCTCAAATTTACCTCTGGACGTCCGGGGTCAAGTGTTCCGGTCTCGTCACTTGACTCGGTTCAAAATTACGGGACCGATCATTTAGTCAAGTCGGACTCCTACCCTTATGGTACTAATTCAAAACAGGAGCCGCCCCTTTCAGCCTAATGTAGAATAATGGTACTTAATGATATAATGATACTTCATAATTTTTCCAATAGATGGCGATACCAGCCAGATTGATGTAAAAGTATATTTTTGTTTTTCTTTCCTCTTTGTAAGTTCAGAAACCACTGGACCACCGGAAATAAAGGATGTAGTTTTGTATCTCTTGAAATATTATTTATTTCGGTTTTCTTGTTTATGGGGCACGGGCGGCCGGAAAAAGTATTGCCTGTGTTTCGATTTTTAAAGGAAGTTTAACGTGAGTGAGTGCTACTTCCAAGTGAGTGAGTTTAGTTTTAGTTTGTGAGTGAGTGAGTTTATTTTTTAGTTTGTTTTCATCACTTTCAATTTCGATTGTATGATCTTGTTGTTTATCTATGAAATAATATAAGCAAATGGATGGAAATAAAAGTGACGCGGAACAGAGCCCTGTTTTGTTGTTAAAAAAGAAACGAGCCGCTTTCAGAACGGCTACGACTAGATTAATTACTAAAATACAAAATATTTTCGCTACAGAATTAAATGATGATCAGTACACATTAGAAAACCAATGTGAGGATTTATTGAGCTGTTCTGATCAGTTAAAAGAAAAAAAAATTCATTGAAAGAAATTGACGACCAGATTTTTGGTCTTTTAGACTTAGAAGAAGTTGAAAATGACGCTTTGGCCAGCGAAGATTATTTTGAGAAAATAGTTACGTTTCGTGGTAAAATAGAGAGATATGTTAAAAAGATGGCCGCTGATAGAAATTCAAAGCAGGGTTCCACTCCCGTTACTGAATTGAGGCCAGAAAATGTCAATGTAGGGCCTGGTTCACAGAATCAACCTATAAATCCTAATGTAAACTCTAATGATTTGATTGGCAATAGTGACATCAGTGTTAAAAATCAGCAGCAATTATTTAAATTACCAACATTAGTAATTTCTAAATTTTACGGCGATGCCATTAATTGGCTTGATTTCTACAACCAGTATGTTAATACAATTCATAGTAATGATTCTTTAAGTAAAATCGAGAAATTTACGTATCTAGAAAGTTACTTAGGTGGGTCGGCTTTGAGTGCCGTTTCCGGTTTTGCTTTGACAGCTGAAAACTACGACTCGGCCCTGAAATTACTGAAGAATCGCTGAGGTCGTACAGATTTGATAATTAGTGCTCATATAAAAAAGTTACTTGACATGCAAAGTATTAAAGATGCCCGTGATGTTAAAAGTTTACGTAAGTTTTATGACACGTGTGAAATACATATTCGCAGTTTACGCTCTTTAAATGTTACAGCGGGGTCTTATGGTAGTTTATTGTGTCCCATTATTTTAGAGAAAATACCAGATGAAATGAGCTTAGAATACAATCGTAAAAGAAGTTCTAGGGACGAGTTTAACATCAATGAGCTTGTTGAGTATATACGAAATGAAGTGGAATGTCGAGAATCAGCGATCACGCTGACTGGTCAAAGCACTAATTATCCAAGGGGGAGAGGCAGGCTTGATCAACACAACCCACACACAGTCAACCGTAAGTTTAACTTTCAGTCATCAGCTGCTGCATTTAATACTGTTGTTCCTAATTGCTTGTTTTGTAATAAGTCACATGATAAATATAAATGTGATGTTACGCTAGATGAAAAACTAGCAAAGTTAAAAAAAGAATTTAGATGTCTAAAATGTTTCAATAAAAATCATGTTTGGCGTTTCTGCAGAAACAAAACTAATTGTAAATGTGGATCTAGGTCACACCACGAGTCAATTTGTAACAATGTATCAAAACAAAATGAAAGCGAAACTCAATCGTTCGGCTCGATTCCCCAGTGCCATAACAACATCGTTGGGTCGAGAAGGGTCATTTTATAAACATGCACAGCAATCGCAAAATCAGAAAGAGAAACTAAATATATACGCATTCTTCTTGATCAAGGGTCGCACCGAACCTTTATCAGTGAATCCTTAGCAAATAATTTGCGTTTAAAACCAATTAAACATGAAAATCTTTCAGTTTTTCATTTGGCGCCAAAACTGCCAAGCAAAGGGCATATCCGGTTGTTCGCGTTGAGCTGCAAAATAAAAAACAAAGTTGGAAATAGATAGTTCAGTGTTTGGTAACTGAAACTATAAGTTCGGCTCCTATCCTCCCACCGTCGGAGAAAATAATAAACAAAATGAAAGAACTTGGAATGGATTTTGCAGATGTTAGCGCTTGTGCAGGGGAGACGTGTGATTACGAAATACTGTTAGGCGCCGATGTATTCTGGGAAATTGTGCGGAATGAGAGAGTTGAAACCACTCCACACCTAATGGCGATAAATTCCCATTTTGGTTAGCTCGTGGCGGGATGTGAGTTTGAAAATGAGGTTGTGTGTTCACAGGTATCTGTTAGCAATGCAGTGGTATTAAAAGATTTGTCGAAATTTCATGATTTGGAGAGTTTAGGGATAATTGATAAAAGTGACTCTTTGTGTGAACACAAACAACTAGAACAATTTAAGTCTAATCTTAAATTTGATGGTAATAGATACACAGTAAATCTTTTGTGGAAAGATGGTGCCAAGGACATGCTAAAAAGCAATTTTGAAGTGGCGTCAGAAAGATTTCGTAGATTGCGTCTGCGTTTTTTTAACGATTTGGATCTTTTTAATGAGTATAAAGACGTGATTCAGGGTTATGAACGCGAAGGTATAATAGAGAGGGTTCAAAAACAAAGCGAAAAAAAGGGGGTTGAATTTTATTTACCGCACAGAGCGGTTATCAGGAGCGAAAAAATGACGAGTCGGTTGAGGATTGTATTTGATGCTTCCAGTCACGCAAAAAATGAGCTATCGTTAAATGACTGTCTACATGTTGGACCCAATCTATACCCTGATATTTTGGATTTGTTGCTTAAATTTAGAGAAAATCCCATTACAATTACCGCAGACAAACTCCAAGCTTTTCTGCAACTACAGCTTGATCCAATTGATAGAGATGTATCTAGATTTTTTTGGATTAACGAACTTGACCAAGAGAACCCTATTATTTACAGATTTTGCCGTGTGTTGTTCGGTATAAATTGTTCTCCATTTTTGTTAGCCGCCACAGTAAAGGAACATATTGAAAAATATTCTGAGAACTTACCTTCAACTTTCCAAACTCTAAATGAAAATCTGTATGTTGACGACCTAATTAGTGGTCGGCAGACTGTAGAAGATGCGTTCTAAACTAGCCTTGAATGTATGCAGATATTTAAGGACGCAGGTATGGAGTTACGGAAATGGCAGAGTAATTGTAAACAACTTCGTGAACTGTAGGAAAAATCAAATATTCACGTAGAAAACGGAAACAGTGCGAATAACTATTTGGGTCATGGCAATTTCCCTCTTAAAGTTTTGGGATTAGGTTGGAATCCTGAAAAAGATAGGCTTTATTTTGATACATAGAATTTGATCACTGTTATTTCAATGCCGGTTTTGACGAAACGTCATCTTTTAAGTGTTGTGGGTATGATATTTGACCCCATAGATTTTCTTGGACCTTTCACAATTCGAATTAAAATGTTGATCCAAGCGTTGTGGAAAGCAAATGTAGATTGGGATGAAACACTATCTTGAGATATTGGGTCAACGTGGCCACAGTTGTGCGACGATATCAGAGAATTAGATTTGTTAGAAATTCCACGTTACTATTTTTTTGAGACAGGAAATAAGGTAATAGATCGCATTGAACTTCACATATTTTCTGACGCCAGTTTAAAGGCTTATGGCACAGTGTCCTACTTTATAATCATAACTCGCGATGAGAGAATAGTAATCTCATTCATCTCTGCAAAAGGAAGAGTGTCACCCGTAAAGACAACAACTCATGAACTCCAACAAACTTTGCCTCGTTTAGAACCCATGGGAGCAGTTCTGTCAGCAAGGTTAAGCAAGCAAGACAGTGTTAAAGTCCTTCAGTAAAACAATTTGTGTGGACAAAATATGCTTTTGGACGGACTCGTTAATTGTGCTCTACTGGGTGAAATCTTCCCCTCTTAAGTTAAAACAGTTCGTATCTAACAGAGTTAAGGAAATACAGGAGTTGACTTCAGAAGCCAAATGGCTACATGTGCCTGGTAAAGATAACCCAGCGGATTTGATCTCTCGTGGTATACCCATGTCTGTGCTGCGAGAGTTACGTCTTTGGTTTCATGGTACCGACTGGTTGTCACAAGTTGAAGCAGATTGGCCTTCACAAGAACTTCAAGAGGTTGATTGCCACTTACTTGAGATGAAGAAGGAGGTGACCGTTCACGAATGCGTAGTAGAGTCAAAGAAGAGGCTACTTGACACGTCTAGATATAGTTCGTATCTGAAAATTCTACGAATCGTGGATGAAAAGATTTGTTTCAAGAGCAAGGATGAAAAGATTTGTTTCAAGAGCATGGATGAAAAGATTTGTTTCAAGAGCAAGGGGAGGAACATGTCTGGAAGAAAATCTGACGGCCCAAGAGCTTGAAGAGACAGAAAGGATTTGCTTACGGGAAGTTCAAACAGAGTTCTACCCGTCAGAGTTGAAGAGTCTCCAACAGGGAAGATCTTTTGGCCGGGACTTCTCTCTATTCACTCTGTCTTAGTTCCTTGATGGAGATGGCATCATAAGAGTGTCAAGCCGTTTAGATGAAAGTGATTACTTGACGTATGAAGAAAAGAAACCGGCGCTTCTCCCGAACACAGCAACTTTGACGAGTCTCATAATTCGCAGAGAACATGAACGAGCCTTTTACTCTGGCGTAGACTGCACTCTGACCAGAGTAAGAAGAAAGTTTTGGATTCCTAAGGGGAGGCAGCGCATTAAACAAGTCATTCATCGTTGCCTCATCTGCCGAAGATCAGCTGTAAAACCAGCAACACAGTTGACTGCACCCATCCCAAGAGACAGATTGGCCATGACGCCACCCTTTAGCGTCGTAGGAGTGGATTTCACAGGACCGGTCTTCGTCAGAGAAGGAGAAGAGAAACAGAAAGCTTACATAAGCCTTTTCACTTGTGCAGTAACTAGGGGAGTACACTTGGAGCTCGTGTCCAGCATGTCAACAGAAAAGTTTCTCTTAGCATTTCGTCGATTTCTTGCCCGTAGAGGAAACTATAGAATCATTTATTCGGACAACGCCAAGTCCTTCAAGAGTGCCAAAAAGGAGTTATCCTCCTTTAACAAGATAATCAGGGATTCTACAATACAAAATTTCGTCTCTTCAGAAGGAATAACGTGGAAGTTCATCATGGAACTCTCGCCATGGTGGGGAGGATTTTATGAACGCCTAATGAAGACTATTAAAGATCCTCTTAAGAAAATACTTGGGAGAGCGCTGCTTAATTTTGAAGAGATGACCACAGTCCTTTCAGAAGTCGAAATTGTGGGGAATCATCGTCCACTGAGTTACGTGTACAGCGAAGCTGGAGAACCTGAAGCCCTGTCCCCAGATCATTTTCTGTATCCAGACAGAAACAGTCTTGAGTATCCAGCGCACTTCGTAGAACTAATGAACAACGTGTCGTCTAAAGAGAGTCTGACCAGGAGAAAGAAGTACCAAACTGTGTTGTTGAACAGAATTTGGCAGAAATGGAAAGATAACTACCTTCTGAACTTGAAAACTGCGCACAATTTAACGACTCCAGTTCCAAAAGCTGAACTCAAGGTGAAGGACGTTGTGCTCTTGGAAGGACAATCTAAATCCAAATTTCTTTGGGACCTCGGAGTGATCGAAGAGACATTCAAAGGTAGAGATGGACTAGTAAGGTCTTGCCTCGTACGAACACCTAAAGGGTAGTACAAACGATCAGTGCAATTATTATATCCCTTGGAAATCACCTAGGACTATAAATAACCCTGTGTCTATACATACTCACTCAGTACACACTCACAACTCATAAACTGAACTAAATTTAGGACATTTTTTGTTTGTTCATTAAGTAAAAAACAGTAGTGTAAACTCTAATTTTCTAAATACTTTTAGTTTAAGAATTTTTGTCTTAAGTGTTTGAATGTGTTAGTAATTGAACTCTGTAAGCAGAGTTCGGTGGGGAGTGTAGAATAATGGTACTTAATGATATAATGATACTTCATAATTCTTCCAATAGATGGCGATACCAGCCAGATTGATGTAAAAGTATATTTTTGTTTTTCTTTCCTCTTTGTAAGTTCAGAAACCACTGGACCACCGGAAATAAAGGATGTAGTTTTGTATCTCTTGAAATATTATTTATTTCGGTTTTCTTGTTTACCCAATAGCCTATTAGGACATGGTGAATAGAACCTCCAACCAGGGGGCATCAGCAACAACAACAAAAATTTCGTTCCTAATCGTTTTGGAGGTTTGTCATTTGTTAAATATATTTCAATATTTTTAACTATGTAAACAGTATCTTACTAGATGCTTTTAAATAGGTTTCAGTGGTATTTGCTCAACCCACTCGATATTGAATTCTTTGTTGCGTTTGCCAACAAATTTCATCACCGGGCCATGATTGCCTACTTAAACATCTCTGTCATATAAACATCGTTTCAGAACCCTTTTGCAAGCCCTGTAATCGAAGAGACGGCATAGACTTCCCCCATATTCTAAGTAGCCCCATTCTACCTCCAGCTCAAGTGCGGGAGCGATATTGGACAGCTAGGAAACTTTTGGGTTCATGGTCGTTTTAGTTCTCTTTTGTTTGTTTGTTGTTTTTGTATCTATATATATAAAACAGTTCCGTAACTGACTAACTGACTGACTGACAAATAACGCACAGACCAAACCGCTGGACCTAAAGGGCTGAAATTTTGCATGGTGATTCTTCTTATAGTGTAGGGGTGCACTAAGAAAGAGTTTTGAAAAATTGTACTTCGATTTTTTAAAATTGAATTTTTAAGCTGTTTTTGTAACATTCTTTAAAGTTTGCATTGAAAATAATAATCTGAGGGTTATAAAATTTATATCAAGAGAAAGATCATAAAAATTTCTTTAAAATGAAATCATTTTCGAATCTTTACCTCCCTTTTCTGATTTTTAGTGAATTTTTAAAGATTAATTTTTAGAATTTAATTTAGTAAATGCTGATCACGTGGTTTCTTTTCTTTTTGTGATACTTCAAATCAATTTTGCGTCACGTGCATAACAACGAAATTAATTGACAAAAACATTAAAATACGGTTAAAGATATAATTTATCCACTAGACTAACTGAGATGGAAGTACAGGGTGATTATAATTAAAGTTTAAGTTTCAAAACGCTATAAAAAAAGAACCACTGATGAGAATGACGTCAAATTTGAACGGCATGTTATTGAAGAAGGCGGAAAGCGTATGGCAGAAGAAAAAATTTAGTTTCAAATTTTCGCAACAGATGGCGCTGTAAGCGGCAGAATCACGACGAGAAATGAGAAATGATTCGTAAAACAACGGCTAAGGTGTAAGTTACACATTAAAACACATTGACAAATTAGAGTTGTTGAGTAATTTTATTTGCATGACTGTACATATCACATCGAAAGGCACAAATCGGTTTCAAGAGACATACCGCATAAGAACCATTCATCAAAGAAGTTCGGAAATGGCGCAAAACATGTTCAATATGGTGTCCACCGTTGTTTGCAACAAGTTGAAAGCGACAAACAGCATGTTCCACAACGGATCGCAGTGTCTCCGAGGTGATGTTCAGAATGTGTTGTGAAATGCGTGCCTTTAATTCCGCTAAATTTGCAATTGGAGCACGGAACACAACATCTTTGAGATAACCCCAGAGCCAGAAGTCACACGGAGCAAGATCAGGTGATCGGGAGGGCCAGGCTGTAGGGAAATGACGGCTGATAATTCAAGCATTTCCGAAATGGCGCCTCAGCAGCTGCTTCACGGGATGTGCAATGTGCGGAGGAGCGCCATCTTGCATAAAAATGATTTCATCCACACTGTTGCGGAGCTGGAATGACGTGGTTACGCAAAAGAGACGCATAGCGCTGACCAGTGACGGTAGCGGTAACACGACCGGAAGCACCCGTCTGCTCGAAAAAATATGGCTGTAGGATGAATGATGCCGTAAAGCCGCACGACACCGTGACCTTTTCAGGATGAAGTGGTACGGGGTGCGTTGTCAGTGGATTTTCTGTTACCCATATTCGACAATTCTGGGTATTGACGTACCCTGTCAGATGGAAATGGGCTTCATCTGTTCACAAAATTTTCCTCGGCCATTCATTATCCACTTCCATGCGACCAAGAAATTCTAACGCAAACGTCTCCCTTGCTGGCAGGTCAGACGGAAGCAACTCCTGCACGTGGCCAATTTTGTACGGATAGCATTGCAGGATGTTTCGTACAATTTTCAGCACTGAACTCGTAGGCCTGTCCAATGTTCGGGCAATTCCTCGTGCACTGCACGGTTGCACACCACCGGCCGACCCCTCCTGTAATGCTGTGGCCACTTCTTCAACTACCGTCGAATGCACTCGTTTTCTCCCTCTACCAGATTGCACATCAAACTAACCTGTCGTTTCGAATTTTTGCATCATTTTCTTCAGACCCACGACACTCATTGGACCAACGCCTTCTTTTATACCCTTCAGTGTCCTGAACTTTTGCAGAGCTACTCTTGCACAATTATCGTTCTTGTAATACAGTTTTACCAGCAGATCGCGGTCCTGCAGTGAGACACCCATGGCGAACGTCAGAGACGCGAAATGAGGAACAGCCGTGTACCTGGCGGTTTTATAGCTTTGAAATGTGTCGTGCGCATGACAGGTATTTTAATTTACATCTTCTGCCGCTTACATCACCATCTGTTGCTAACTTTTGAAACTAAATTTTTTCTTCTGCCATACGCTTTCCGCCTTCTTCAATAACATGCAGTTAAAATTTGACGTCATTCTCATCAGTGGTTCTTTTTTTTAGTGTTTTGAAACTTAAACTTTAATTATAAACACCCTGTATTTTAAGAATTTAATTCAAATTAGTATGTTTTATGGATATTCAACATACAAATTAATTGCGTACATTGACCGTTGTATTTAATTTGAATATTGTCTTCTACATTATTTTGTCTATAAAAATATCCGTTACGACTTTTTATAAATAGGTTTTTTTTTTTGGCATTAATTGCCTACATTGGCCATTGTATTTAATTTGAATGTACTCCGTAGCGAAGCAAGGGTATTCAGCTAGTTTATCTATATACAGTCTTGTAACTCACCATTAGCAAAAAAAAAAAATGTCTATTTCCTCATTACTTCGCTGAATTAAAAAATAAGTTCACTTTTGATATATAAACTCTTTATTAAAATATTATACGATAGAAAACGAGACTGAATCTACAAAGTCATGGAATATGAAGACATGTCTTTCGAGACCGCTGTCTCGTAGGAGGGAGGTGCTTCCCTGTGGTAGTTCTTAGCTCTTAAGGCGCTTTCGTAGTCTGGAGGGGCTTGTTGGCGGACGTCATCTGATATGGTTCTTGGAATGGCGGAGATGACGTATACCTGAAATCAAGATGTTATTTCTTTATTATTTTTAAGAAGATATGTAGATACAAGAAAAAAAAGAATGGAATTTAATCAGAACGTTGAGTTTCCTCAAGTTGAAACTTATAACTGAAACTTGACACAATGAAAGTAGAAAAAGTGGGTTCATCTCATTTAAATTTCCCGAAAAAAGTATAAAAAAAACATATATTCATTTACGGTTTTTGAAATAAAAATTTTAAGAATAAATAATTTAACTAACATATTTTTGATTATAAACTTATACCTATCCGAAAAAAATCATGTATCAAACTACAAATATTAGGAATTCGGAAGTTTATATTTTTCAGTAGTTGATTTTCTTTTCAGGGCATTAAATTATCGATGTGTGTTACTATGGTATAAAATTATTTTTTGAAAAAAAAAATAGAAATATAAGGTTTTATAGGACGCACGCACTGCACTTAAAAAATATTTTACACCACAAAAAACAGATTTAAAAAGCAGGATTTTGCTAATTCGTGATTAAGAAAAGCTCTGACAGAAAAATTTTTTTGATGTCAATTGATGCGCCACATTAAGCATACTTTTCGATTATAGATTATCTGCTATTTTTTCGTTATTCTGTTTATTTCTATTTTTCTGCTCTCACATCGTATTGAGGTTATTTATAAGCGTAGTGAGCTTTTACAGAGTGGGTTCAGGTTCTAATCCCCCTAAAGGCATGGATTTTCTTGTGTTATCCTGTTGTAGGGAGCAATGTTAGTTCCCCTATAGGCTGATTCCATAATAAAGCAGCCACAAAAATTCTGGTTTGTGTGGACGAATGTCTAAGGGTAAAGAGTTTGCCATACTGAAAAAACAACAGCAACAAACACACTTATCGTTTAAAGAAGAGTCTAGAGTCTAGAGTGTAATATCAAAAGGAGTTTAACTTAACCATTGTATTTTTATCATCTCTTTCATCTGATTGATTTGAATTAATTATCTCCTTAACTTTAATCACTGATATTGATTTTTTAGTATCCCCTAGAAACAAATCTCACCACCTTTCAACCTATCAAATTGCTTTACCGAAACCTTACACTCGAGATGGTAGGTGTAATACAACTGAAATTCTAAAAATGTTTTCTTTAGAATATTCAACGCGCTACTTGGAATATAAAGTAAATCATTTACTGCGCAGCAGAAAACAATAGCATAAATATTGCATTTCTGGGAGGCTATCGATTTACATGCAAGTAGTATCACTCGGAAACATCACATTGGTCATGTTATGATAATATCGGACTTTTTGCCTACAAATTCTGTACTCTTCAAGTGCTTTGGCTTACATTTTGATATTATTTTATCCAACAGTTGCATTCTGAAATAGTCTTTACTACAGAAGGTCATTCGCACTTTATGGAAACGATTTTGCGATTTATTTTTGTCGTTTACATTTTGAGATAAAAATTTGGCAACTTCAGAATAATCGTTAGCTACTATTTTGTTTTCATTGGAATGTAAAATAAAAGATTTATTTTGAAAATGGCTTCTAAAATTGATAGATGGCTCGAAGGTTACGTAACTGCGCTTTCCGAGGAGAAATATTCGTATCAACAAATTATAAAGCGGTGTAAAAATCGCGGTTATGGCATTTTAAAAAAAAGTTTTTATACGTAGTATAATAAATTTGAAAGGAAAAAAAGTCTAACTGAAAGTAAAAATGAAAACGACCGCAAAACCTCATCCTAAGACTGTTCGAACGCAGATAAATATCAAGAAAGGGAAGTCTCTGATCCTAAAAGAAAATCCGCCGATTCAAAGATCCATTGCATCGAAACTAGGAATGTCTTCTGGCACTGTAAGTAAAATCATTCATAAATATTTGAAGTCAAAAACGATGTTTAAATCTAAATTTCACCTGCTTTTGACAAAGAATATTGCTGAAAAAAAGCAAATTGTAGAAAATTATATGAAAAACACCTAGCCTCTGAAAAAAATGGAAATTTTTGGTAACACTCGATGAGGCATGGGTGTATTTAAGTGACTGTAATAAAAAAAAGATCAATTTTCTATTGCTCAACTGACGGGAATGACCGTACGAAATGGCTTCAATAGCGCCCTTTACATGTACGCTCTTGGAGTGTACGGGATTGCGCACGGGAAAACTTGCAGTACGCTCCAAAGCAGCTTTCCCTTCCTCTCCGACACCTTCACGCGTGCACTCAATCGCGCGGGATCGTTTTTTCACTCGGGAAAGAACATATGTGTAAAGGGCGCTATTAGTGTACAGAAAAGTTCCCAGAGGGATTCATGATAGTTGCAGGATTTTGTTATAACGGTAAATTAAAAATCAAAAAAGTCTCAAGTAAAGCCAAAATTAATTCACTCTACTATCAGCAGAATAATTTAGAACCAATTTTTGAAGAAGAAATTCCAGCCTTATATGGAAAGGACGTTGATAAATTTGAGCTTCATATGGACATACCTCTAGTCATACGTCTAAATCAAATGCTGATTATTTAGCAAAGAAAGAGTCAGAAACAGGAATAAAGTGCATCCCATTTCATGAAATACTTGCAAAATCACCTGGCGCTTCTCCAATGGACTTTTGCGCTTTCGGTTTATTAAAACAAGCCTTAGGAAAACGGCATCCAAGAACACTGGATGGACTTTGGAAAACGGTCCAAGAGGAATTGGATAAAATTGACATGATAGTACTAAGAAAAAGTTTACTTTCATGGAGAATTCAAGCTACAGCTATTGTCAAGAACCATGGCTATCAGACAGAAGCAAATCGCCGTAAAAAATAGGACATTTATACATAAAACTTATCAAAATCGTTTCCATAAAGTGCGAAGGACCTTCTGTAGCATGTGTTTTGTTCAGAGTATTAAAGACACGTAAAACTTTTTAGTAGTGCAGTTTCATCACATTTGTTGTAAAAATATTCATTTTTTTACGATTAAATGGTGAATCAAGGGTGCCCCAATGATTAATCACGTGCCTTTTTTTTGATGCAAGAGAGTTTAGGGTTTTAGCAGTAGTTGTCAATAAAGCTAATTAAAAAAAGAAATTTATTATTTTTTCCCCTCACATTAATCAATGTTTAGAGAAAAAAAATTACTTTTTAAAAATTAAAACTGTTACTTATACACACCCACTCTCCTTCGCATAGCCTATCTTCGATGTACATAGTGTACACGCAACATGCCTATATACATACCTAAAGACTTGGATAAAAATTTCATAATGAAAGGGGAACACACATCTTTATTTCTGGAATGAATTCAATGAATTATCTTATGAATTCAATGGAAAATATCTACACATAAAATCACGTGCACATTTCCGTTTCCTCGTAACTTTTCAAGCACTCGATAAAAAAGAAAAATGAAAAGAATTTAACATCTTTATATGTTATAAATCTAGAAAATGTACAAAAGTTATTTTTTCTCGTATAATGAAATCTTCGTTTGACCTACCTGTTACGACAAGTAGTTTATATCGCTTCTATTAAGGCCACACCTTCTTAAACCGTTTCTCTGAAGGTATCGATTACCGGGTGTGGCTCATTTCCCCCGTGCTATATGCGTATATGTCCATAGTTCGTTCGACTTGAAATGCAGTCGTTATATCTATTCATACTGATTTCCGTCTTACATAATCTAGATTAAATCAGGGCAGCTTTGACAAGCCGTGCTTCTCGTCACGCGGAACTACGAAACGAAATGTGGTCTTTTACTTTTACAAAAAAATGCAGGCTAACAAGTGTTTCTTTGCCAGAAATGGTATTTAACCCAAAACACTAGGTTGTTTCATGAAAATTTTACTTTCAGCTGGAGAAATTTTTCCCGTGGGTCATTTTTTTTTCTCCCGTCGATTAGAAAATTCAAAATTATATCAAAAATAATTAAAAAAATAAATCTTTTAAAGTTTAAAATTATTTAAATAACAGAAACTACGCTTTAGTCCATCACTAGTAAAAAAAGGATGATTACAACAACTAATGAATTCAAATGGTGATTTTTGTCCATCCAAGAATTCAAGTTTTTATGCTCGTTGAAATATAAAAGAAACTATCTATACGGTTCAGAATTATTAATACGACTCCAGCAGGATTAAGTTGTGCATAAGAAAAAAAATGTAGAAGGCAGCTGCTAAGAAAAACAGGAATAACAGCTGTTAGGAACCTAGATCTCTTAGGATAAACAGTCTATTCAGAATTGGGTGTAAGACTTTTTGACATCTACCTTAGACAGAGCAATATCATGATACCCGGAGGATATAGTTCAGAAATGCAGGCGTTTAGAATGAAAATATGCAAATCGGTCACAAGTACATGTCGATGGTTATAGTAGACTCTGGATTTGGGCCTAAGTTGATACATTTAGCGCTGCAGAATACTAACCTGAATGGTAGATAGGCTAGAGAGGTGGACTGGAGAGCCTACAACGGATGCCAGGAGACATTAAAAAAGGGGGCTTTGATTTTGAGCTTGAAGAACTATGGTTACTCTGTATTTACCTGATTCCTAAACTTTCGTCAATGGTACCGGTTGACATAGAGTATTTGGCATAGAAGATCCTGGTTACAGCTTTAATTGTAATCATTCCATGGGGGAACACTCTCATGGATCCAGCCCTGACGGTGTTACTGAGCTTAAAAGGGGAGGGGCGAGGCTCCTTGCCACAGGTTTACCCATTTTCAGTAGTCACTTGAGATAAATGGCACACTTACACCAATCATTACTATAGACCATACATTACTAAACTTTTACCGAGCTATTACTATATACTGCTGGATATAGGTTACTGGTTAAGGACAATAATACACTCTCTAACGTGTATAAGTCCTATACAGTCATATTCAGTCTCTAAGGTGTATAAGCAATATACAATCCAGTCTATAAAGCTGTACTCCTGTTTAACATATAATTTAAATGTTTTCGTTTCAAGAATTTTACTACCTGTATTTTTCTGTTTTGAATTATAACTTGAATTTTTTTTATACATAAGGTGTTGTCACAACCATGTCTAAGTCACTTATGGTTTGTTAAAGCAATAATCATCCACTTTAATAACGATAAAGTAATGCATATAGTTCTCATCAATCTATGTACTTACCAATTTATCTACTGCTTTGTTATTAATAAAAGTAGGGGAAGATCTCTGATGAAGTTATTGAGTTTATCCCCGTGTCTGCGCTCTCAACATTATTAGCAATAATAAGAATATTTATTTAGTATGTGAGTGGACGTTTGAATTCGGGAATATTACGCATGTATACCGATGAGTCGAAATTTTATCACCACTTACATAATACACCGCAACTTCTTGGCGTGCATTGAGTCTCGGACACCTTAAAATTTGGACTCTATAATCCTAAATATAGACTCTTAAAATCATCTAAAAATGTCCTTTGACTGGCCTCCAACCGTTTGCAGGCGATATTTTATTTGAGACTTTGGTAAAGTAGAATTCCCGTGTATAGGAATTTTTGTTCTGATAGTGTCCGTATCCGGTCACCAGGAAGAGTGTGTGTGTCCTAGATCTTGTCATTTAAACTACCATGTAGAATGCCACGGCTTAAAATTTTTGTTCAGAAGGATTCAATAGCCAGGCATCAGGACGTTTATAGAGGATCTTTAAACTAAAGTTTGCAGTTAAGTAAAACTTCCGTGGATAGGGCTTTTTGTTCTGAAGAATGCAAAGATCTTTTAAGACAGGACTTTTTCTTCTAACGAAGTCAGTCACAAGATATGAAAACATTTACTGTCGATCTTTTAACCTAAGTATGTGGCAAAGAAAAGTGCATTAGAGAGAGTGGATTAGACCTAAAAGTTACTCTGGGGAATTAGTCTCTGCAAATATTGGTCTATACGGATGATATAGATATTATTAGAAGGTCAGAAAGAGCAGTAAAAGAGGCTTTTTCAGCTATCGAATCCTTAGCTACAAATATGGGCCTCACTGTCAATGAGGATAAAACTAAATTTATGGAATTCTCACCCTCCATGGTAAACTATAACAACCCTTTGTGCCTTAATGGTTACACCTTTGAAAAGGTTGATGAATTCAAATACTATGACACTACAATTAATGACAAAAATAATCTAAGAGCAGAAATTGATGACAGAATCAAAATGGCTAATAAATGCTTCTTTGGGCTGAGAAGACAACTGAGATCTAATACCATCAATCACAAAACTAAATTAAGAATTTATAAGACACTGATGCTACCTGTCTTACTTTACGCAAGGGAAACATGGACATTGAGCATAGACACGCAGTGCTCACTGAACATGTTTGAGAGAAAAATCCTCAGGGCTATCTTTGGCCCAGTGCAGGAAGAGGGCCGTTGGAGAACCAGATATAATTTTGAACTGTATATGCTTTATAGGCAATCACAAATAACACAAGTTATCCGTAGTTATAGATCAAGATGGCTTGGCCATGTTTGAAGAAGTTCGGAAGATAGTTCCACTAAGATCTTGACATTTAAAAAACCTGAGGGATCCCGAGCTAGAGGCAGACCACCGACTAGATGGTTAAATGACTCTGAAAAAGACTTTGAAAGTTAAAAACCGGAGAGGAGTCGTCGCAGACAGAAGACGCTGGAAGGAGTGCGTGGTTGAGGCAGCCAGGACCTGTAGGGGGTTGTTGTGCTTGTGAAGAAAAAGAAGATGTGGCAAAGAAAAACTTACTCAAATGGGACATTTTATTTAGACTTATTGCTTACACATTACTGAATTTGATTGTGATAAAGAGAATATGAAGATCAGGGTAACATACGAACTTTGTTTTTTTATGTTCAGATTTCAGTCCTTGTAAATAAAGCCACTAGATTCTTCTGAGACTTATTTTGTTTTCTTTATTAAGTTTAATTGTGTGCATGTTACACTGGTTTAATTAATCGTGACTAGATCTGAAGAACACGACCTGTCAAATATATAAATTAGTTAGGACGAAAGGTGTAAAAAAATCGTATATTTTTCACACTTATGTGAGTCACAATTTTAATTACATAAATCTAATTACTTAAATTTCTTAAATCTGATTTCTACTCTCTTAATTTGCTCAAATCTAATTTTAAATAACTTAAAATAATTTCCCCTAAAAGAAAATGCAAGGAAAAGTTCGAAGCTTGAATTTTAGATTTCTTTAATTTATCTTTATCAATATATTGAATATTTTAGAGCAGTCTTATTACATACTGTATTCAAGCTTGTCCATTGGAATTGTAAATGAATTAAATAAGTAGCAAGTCTAATGCATGCAATGTTCCCTATATAAGAGAGACAATAAAACTGTTTTAACATTCATTTTCCTAATTTACATAAATACTTATAATTTTTCCAATTTCGAGCGTTTACCTGTTGCGTTGCATGCTCCATTTCTAAATCTTGATCCTGTAGTTTTTTCTGGCACAAATAGCAAAGAAGGAATAAAAGACACGTGCTCCCACCGAATGTTGCCCTAAATACAAGAAAACTGAGTCTTAATAAATATTTTCCACCTAAAAAAAAGTAAAATTCGAGCATAAATGTGCTATAATTACATGTTGAATAAAATTTACACACTTTCTTTTACAACTTTACTCTTCTGTTTGCAAGAAAAGGACGCATGACACTGCTGGAGATAATAGTCAGAAATGCTTATAAAAATATGCCTACATGGGAATTTTTCTAAAGCCGAAACACTTTTAAATGTGATATAAAAATGCATTATTTATATCGCATCTAAATCATGAATAAATTTAAAGGGATCTATTTCGGTAAGAGGAATTAGTGTGTTTTGAGGAGGTTGGGGTCAAATTCGCAGACGGGAGCAACGTATAATTTCAGATGGAAATTTCTCAATGCTAGGGACCACCATGTTTATAAGTGACGTCACGAATAGCAGGAAAACACAATGGGACCATAGATTAAAATAAACAAACAACAACAACAACAACGAAAATAGAGGAAATGATTTTTAGTTTTCTATTATGGTTCAAATGTACTGAACCTTTTCCTTACGGGGTGGGATAGCATGTATTCCAGGAATACGGGCCCAAGAATGAATATATATATATATATATATATATATATATATATATATATATATATATATATATATATATATATATATATATATATATATATATATATATATATATATATATATATATATATATGTGTGTGTGTATGTGTGTGTGTGTGCGTGTGAAATTTACCGTTCTATAGAGGGAATCGGAAAAATAAGCCCCGTAAGCTAAAGGTTGATAACAACTGACAGTTGTAAAATAGCTTACGGGACATAGCTTACTTACAAATATAAAGTAATTTACTCCATATCAGTTTAACATAATGTTTTCACATAAAATATAAAATGATATACTCACTATTAAACGTTTAATTTAATTGATAATGTTTTGTTATATAATTAATATATTTTACCTAATTTGTTTCATCGGATTGGAGTGAATCGCTTAGTAGTGTTTTTCGTTATTCTATTAGGTTTGCCCAGTGCCAAGTTTTATTTTACCCTAGGAGTAACACCTATTGAAAGCCATGTGTGACGTCGGCGGACTCTCTACTTAACCCCCGGTATTGTATGTGAAATATGGTACAGAGGTTAGCTTTTGGATGGAAGCAGATTTGTGTGTTGTTTGCCGAAAGACTGTGAATAACGATCTATTTTTCCAGTTTGAAGTTTCTTTTCAGCGGTGAATGAGTATTTACCAGGGGCGATTTGACGCGCGCGCGATCAAGTCAATAAAGATCAAGAGGCGTGCCGCTGTCTACGAACAGTAAACGGACGAACAACGGGGACTAGATTGCACGTATTTTGGGACAGAGGGCTTTTGTCCGAGGTATGCAGTCGAAGGAGAACGGGTTTGGACGGGACTCGGCTGTGCTGGACACAGAGAGAGAGAGAGGTCGCCAGAGAGAGAGAGGTCGCCAGAGAGAGAGAGGGAGAGAGACGGAGTTCTGTTGACGGAGGCCGACTTGTCTCGGACCAGCTGGATTTTCGCGAGCCGTAGAGCCGCGGGATAAATGATGGTGATTTTTGCCGGAGTGCCTTACACGTGTGATTGTAGATTTGGCTGGAGGACATGAATGCACTGGAGATGCAAAACTCAACGGGTTAATGTAAATATTTTGTAAATGCGCTATTTGAATAAATATGTTTTTTACTTTCATTAACCCAGCGTATTCTCAGTAATTGCTGAGGGAACCTAACGCCTAGGACACAGCCGTAGTTCGGCATGCTATCCAATAGACTGGTCAGGGAAGTGGAGTTGCCCAGTTTATGATACATGCTTGTAAATTCTTCCTTTTCGAATTCTTCCTCACAAAACTGACTTTTACTGATAGCAAAAAGGTAGCATCATCCTTTTCAGTCAGTTCAGTCAGTGCAATATTTTCTTTGTTGATAATGTCTGCATTGTTTATAATGAGTTGTTAACAATTAAGTTTAATGACATCAAATCAAGTTCGGTGATAACGTCTCTGTAATAACATTGAAGATAAATGATAAGTACGGGTTTCTGTCTTGTCTCAGATTTCAGTATCAAATTTCCTGTTCTCATCTTCATTCATACGAGAGGGATGCTTTTTCCTCTTACTATGGATGCATTTAAATAAATTATTTTTATTTCTAACAGCCTGTATACATGTCGGAAGGGTTAAATGTATGTCAGTTTGTACATATGCCAATTAGAATGAATAAATAAATATTATATAATATGATATTATATTCTGGACTATAATGCGTTCCGGATACTGTCGGATATGACTGGAATCGGGAAAAGAGATAGATTATTGAAAGCGTTTGATGTCTATTTTAAAAAACAAACAAACGGGAAACCATATAGGTCAGATATTTTTATAAAAATGCTTTGCAAGCTCAGTTAATAGTTGTATGGCTGAGTAAGGATTTTACACACACACACATATTATATATATATATATATATATATATATATATATATATATATATATATATATATATATATATTCATTCTTCTTTTTTTTTTCTTCTTTTGACAGCCTGCAAAAAGTCGTATGTTTCAGAACGTTACAGTTTTGTTTCTATTACAGAGACATTTATATTCATTAAATTCTTCCATTGTGACATGCATTTTGTAAAGTACACCTCACTACCAAATGCATCGCAAAGATGTCATTGTCTAAATTACTGTCTCATTAATATTCGGCAGATGTACTCAGCAAGTGTACCCTGAAATTTAAACTTTATTTGATGAGAAAACTTTTGGGAGAAAACTTTCTGGAGCAAAACGCGCATAAAAAAATCTCAAAATGGCGATTTCTCCCTCCCTTTCTCTAACTCAGTTATTCTTGAACTTCTTAAACATTCATTATGTGGCATTGAACTTGCAGGCCATAAATACTTATTACTGTGTTTCAGGAACGTGTGCTTGGAATACAGATAACAAAATTGTTTTGCCGTCTGCAGTTATTCATCGGGTTTCTATGGCTACCGGAAATAGAATTAATTCCCGTCATGTCCTTCTCCTTAGTTACCACAAACCTCAAAGGTTTTCACAGAAATTTTCATTCAAATAAAAAGCTTCAAACTTTCTCTTCTTTTGGGGCACGCTTTCCATTTGTCACGATCCATTTCATTTAAATTCTCTGCTGTTAAAAAAATTGTTAAAAAAAAATGCACTCGGTAATACGGAATGCTCAATGGCAATATCTAAACGCTTAAAGACGTGCTAAATTTCTTTACCCTTCTTGTCACGTTCCCTTTTGTTAATAATCCTTGCACTCTAATTCTTAAGAATTGCGATCGCAGGAAGAAAAAAAATGAGCTTATGAGACACTTCAATATTTAAATTTAGTAAAACTCTTAGTCAAAAAAAAACTATCATCGCAGCTAAAAATATGTTCATTGGTTTATGATTTCGCTCATAACGTTTTTATGTAATTTTTAAATAACGTTTACGCGTCATTGAAGTAGTAAGGTAGAAAAAAATTAACAAATTGAGTTTAAATACTCCATTGAATCACCTGCTATTCATACATTACGATAACATTCAGCTAATTTCTGTTGAATGAAATCGAAATGACAGTTCATTACGAGATAATTTAATTTAATATTTCGAGATATTCATGCTATATGCAATAGAGAAGTTTCCCTCTCTCTCTCTCTCTCTGTATATATATATATATATATATATATATATATATATATATATATATATATATATATATATATATATATATATATATATATATATATATATATATAAAAGGCAATGAAAGACAAAGTGGTGTAAGTCAGTACGTCAAGCAGTGTAAGTCCAAAGTGTTTTACTGCAAAACTACAAAAAAATTCCATTATAAATTGAACAAATTATAATTCATAATAATTATTATAATATTGCAAATAATAATTATTTGCAATTCCACTATAAATCTAACATGGAGATTACATTAAAGCACTGAAATAGAAAAAGTTGAAAATGTGACTTACATCACTTTGCCTTTCACCGCCTCATATATATATATATATATATATATATATATATATATATATATATATATATATATATATATATATATATATATATATATATATATATATATATATATATATATATATATATATACATATATATATATATATGCTCAAATATGCAATAATTATTCTTTGTTATTTTAAGAAGTAATTTATCTAAGCTCAGCAATGTTTTCATTGACCATCTTTTAGAAACATTCGAGCAATTTTCTTTCTTTTCCTGGGCACGAGAATCTCATTACCAAACTAACACCATTTTTCTGGAAATAAAATGACATCACCGTAAATGAAAGATTAATCTTTTAGTCAACGGATAGTGGTAGTGAAATCTCAAATGAGCCCATTTTTTGTTTAGACTTATTCCACGAAATAATATTGAAAATAGATTTTGCTACCATTAGCCATTGTTTCTTTTTTTATCGCTATTTGGGGCGATTTTTGATTAATATCACAATCTCTGAGCACTGTTTATGTTTTAATGATGACCACTAAAGGATGAATAAGGGATATTTTTTTCACCGGACCAAAAAAATTGTCCATTCGTAAATATACGCCAAGAAGTAGCCAATCAAAACTCCAGCTTTAAAAACCCTATAATCTATAATTCCTGGCATGATTTTAACATGACTTATTCTGTTTCAGCTCGTTTAATAAGTACCGTATATTTACAAATAGATTCTATCACAATTGTGACCTTTTTTTGGGCCGTATTGAATTTTACACAAACTCAGAATTTAATATTATAAAGATAACGTTACAGAGTTTGTCTTTTTTTCTTTGCTCTGTCGTTTTTATCTTAGTCTAAAAGTATTCATACTGACAGGTTTTGAATTCAATAGTCAATGGAATACCATAGTCAATGTCAGTTTAAATTTCTCTTAATGGCCATTGAAAATCCATGCCTTATGCACCTATAGCATATTCTCTGATTTTACAACCTGTTTCAGTAACCTGTGTAGATAGATATTGTTGGAAGATTTAAAGCTATTCTCCAAAGTCAAGTAACCCTACGTTATATAAGTAATCCTACGTTAATAACCCGTGGCAGTTTCGTTAGAGGAGACTACCTGAAATTTTTTTTTTGTCTAATGTGGAGACACTTGTCGTTATACATTCACCTTTTGTTATTCACCGCTATTTACTGGCTACTTTATTATGGGAGCACCATATAGGTAAGCCAGCATTGCTCAATATGAGTTGGACGACCCGGAAGCGACCAAACCTTATTCGGGATTTGAACCCAAGCCCACTGCGTGGCAGTCCAGAATGCTAACCACTACACCATGTGGACGGCTATCCTGAAAATATAAAAACCACAATTTTTCAGTACCACTGACAGCTTTTCAATATTTTTATCGCTAACATGTACATTCCATCAGTGGCAGGGGTAGAACCGACTTTTAGGGCATAATTTCATAAACAACAAAATTTCAGTTGTTAAAATATTAATGTCATTTAATATTTTAACATCTGAATTATTTTTATCAAGGGATTTCATGTCTAATTTCCAGGCATGGGGGGGTGGGGGTTACAGCGCTTATTATTCTACTTTTCGCAATAGCGCCTGAGTATTTTTCTGACATCCAGATCGTACGAACTGTAACTCATCGGCCCAAGTAAATTTACTATTTTATCCGTATGTTGTTAATCTACATAGAGATCTTACAATAACAGAAGTTGCAACATGAATCACTTTTAATTGTTATACCATATGTTAATGGCTTTGAATAGCCACCCAAATTATCAATCCTTAAGTTTTACGGATAATTTTCACTGTGTGCTAGTAACAGAATTTTTTCTCACATCATGATTTAACGTATTATGGCCAAGGAAAATTCCCTCGCTCTCTCTCATGACTTTGATAAGACTATCCGCAATATCGATTTGGCGTCAAGTTTAATACTGGAACAACCCCAACCAGTAGAATTGACTGTTTTTCGCATTGGTAGAAATTGGTTTATCTTAACTGTTAGTAGTTCTAATCTTAATATAGGCATTTAAGTATGTGGAGTTCCCCTGGGGAGGGGGGGGGCGAGTCGGGCTATATATAGAGGCTAAAAATACAGGTGGCACCAGGTAATTTATGGTTTCTTTAACCCTTTCAGGGGCAACAACCTACACTGTTTGCACGGTGCAGATTTTTTCCCGATTTTTTTAACCTAAAAATTTTCGAAAATTTTTCCAATTAAAGATTGAAAAATGTTTTTAATTCTTTAAACTGATAACAGATGGCAGCAATAGCCATGTTTCTGCTCATTTAACTGTAATACATTGAATGCAAGAGAATAAAAGGACAAGATTTAGGCGTTTGCACTGTGCAAACGGCGCCCCTCAAAGGGTTAAACAGGCAATTTATGAAATTCGAAAATATTTAATGGCAATAAACATATTTCAGCGCAATTGAAGATTATTTCTGAATACATAATTTTAAGATTAACGTAGTATAATGCATTTTTTAAAAAAATTTGTTTTATTTATACACGTTGAAGATAATGATACATCCTTTTTTAAGATCTAAATAATAGCTTACATACTGCATCATCGTACTTGCTTTTTTAAAACTAAAATTTTTTGAAAACCCTAAGACAAGTAAAGACCAGTTCCAAAACGTGCTTTACTCTTTTATTCCTATCATAGATAATCTAATCAAAATTTCGTAAGCAGATATTTTAGAATGACTGAGGTTAAACGAAAGAAACATTAGAGAGAAGAATAATTTTCTGTTGTGATTTTATATTAACCTTTTCCTTACTGGCTAGAATAGCATGTATCCCAAAAATGAATATATATATATATATATATACTAGACCCGGATGGTCATCTCCTGAGGATAAGACATCAAAACCAAAATAAATAGGATTCGAATTTAAGAACATATAAAGTTTATTCCAGCAAAAACATGACCTTACAAAGCGACGTCTAACTCTCTTCTGGCGAGCGTACCAGTAGCTGTCAATGGGTTACCAGAAATTGGCGAGGTAGGTTAGTATTGGTTAAGGACGGAAAGGTTACCATAAAGAGAGAGAATTCGGATTACAGGTGATTAAAGATTAGAGGTGGTTAAAATTCATTACACACACACATATATATATATAGTATATACATACATACATACATACATACATATATATATATATATATATATATATATATATATATATATATATATATATATATATATATATACATACACACACATATATATATATATATATAATCTCCTTAATGGTCGTTCTTAAGAAGGAATCGGAAAAATATGCCCCGTAACCTAAAGGTTAACGAGTTTATACAGCTTTAAATCCTTTAGCACGTTTAACTGTATGTAAATTGTGGTTCTTTTAACTGATATATACAACAAGCTGATTTTATTATTTAGACTTCTCCCGTTGACGCAAGTTTCATTTCACCGATTTATAGTTCTAGCTGACTCCAATTCTATGATTTTGCATCAAATTAAGGAGAAATAAATCTGAATCACAATAAAACCTATAAAATTCAGTTTTTGCGGTATTTGTTCTGCAATCATTGAAAAATTTTTTTTTTTTAAATATTGCATTGAGAAGTGATTTGCATATAAAACGAGGCAGAAAAAAACCACTTTAAAAATTAGTCGGTTTTCGAGACTAATAAGTCCCAGTAATTGAAGAGTTGTCAAATATCTCTAAATGTGACAACAAAAGAAAGCCTGGAGTTTACACTGGAAAGGAAAGCTTTCAACAAAGACTATGATTATCATTTCGCTTAATGATGCGTTTACTAAATCGAGTTTTTCTCCGAAATACTGCTTCTCTTTTTTTATTTCGGAAATCGATTTCTCATTATGGCTTATGAACCAACATGAACTTTCATTGGGAATCTAGGAAGCTGCGATCGAATCCTCTCTTGCCGCAGAAGCGTACATGCGAGTATTGTGTTTCGGTTGTAAACTGATAAGCACTTATTTCATGAAAATGCAAAGTTTATTTACTGGCAAAAGGACTTTAGGATTTAAGGTATTAAATATTTTGACATCTTAGCGGAAAAATACCCTAGAAGAATGAAGAGGAAAATTAATTTAAGGGGTCCAGGACACAAAATAGTTCAAATTTTCGAAAAAACTTTTACTGCATTAAAAATTTCTGTGTTCTTTTACGCTTAAAATGACGTTTAAATAATGTTTCTATCTTAATTAGAACACAAGAAGTTATTTTTTTATTTGCAACTTTCTAATAAGTAGCCAATGTTGTTTAAACCTGTAAGTGCGTTTTTCTGCATGATTGGGTTTTTTCCCCATTTCTCGGCTTTAAATTGCTATAAGTAAAAAACCGTTAAAGATAAATTGTTGAAACTTGTAACATGTCTTTTTCAACAATTTTACTTTAATTTTGATTCAGCAAATTTGAAAAAAAAATTTACTTTTGAAAATATGATTTTTTAAAAATAAGTTACATAATTTTTTTGTAGTTTTCATCTAAATATTTTAAATTTTTTAAAAATGAATATTTTAAAAAACGGTGAATTAAAATTTAAAACTTATATATTTCTATTTAATTAAGTGAAAAAATTTTGAAATTCGACAAATAATATTTCAAGTTATAACTATTTTAAATTACCCCACTTTTATTAAAAATTTTAAATTTTAAAATTATTTAAACACTTTCTGAGAAGTTTTATGATATGATTTTCTTTACAAATTATATGGTTAACCATCACAAAAAAATACAAAATTTTAATTCAATAAATAAAAAAAATTTAAAATGTGTCCCGGACCCCCTTAATACACAAGCATAAAGATTCGGGAGACAATTATATTGATATCTGATACACCCCCTCACACATACACACACAGAAAAAAAAATGTTTTTATTAATCTTCAAATTTTCCCGGAATGAAAAATGCTATAAATTTTCAAGAAAAACCGCTGAAAACATTACATCTTTACATTGCTAGGATAATTCATCTGGTGGTAAACCGGCCTCAAGGTTTGGTGACTTTGACTCGATCCTAGCCTTGAAAGACGGTCATTATAAATTATTCTAACGCATTTTTAAGGCTAAATACAGCGATGACAAAACCTGTCCATTAGATCCATTAGATCAGTGACTCCCAACCTTTTTTTTCGCCGGTACACTTTTAATAATTTAAAATTTTAGTTGCACACTAACAATAAGATAAAATTGAAAGAATTTTACATGGATAATTGATTGCCGTACCTATAATATATTTTGTAAAAATAGCATACAAAATAATTAGCAGTGGCGGCATACTTCAAGAACAGTGGTTGAGAATCACTGCATTAGATAATGACACATCCTTAGTTTTCTGTATTTGACATTATTCTTCTGATAACGTTATCAAATAACCATGGGATGTACATAGTTGTTAATTTTGTTGTTGTAATGCCTCCTGACCAGAAGTATTTCAGACCAGGTCCATATAGTCTAGCGGGCTGAGGGGTGCGGCTCTGGTTTATAATGGCACCATAAGGGTCGAAGACGGATTTACCCAGGTGCCACCTCAATTTTGACCGAGCAACCTCGGGGTTGACATCTGGGGGATCGTACCCTCACCTAAACTCTCTGACCACATAGAGGGACTTCCCGGTCTATAGATTTAACTTGCCCATATCCGGCATAGACACGGAGGTATCTAATGACGCTTGTCGGGATTCGATCCGACCACCCTCTGCACCGAAACCCGACGCGCTACCACTAGGCAAACAGGGGCCCTATGTACAAAGTAGTACCGCGTAGTAATTACGAGGAATTTATGCACAGAAATTAAACTGAAAAAACAAGGTTAAAAAAATCTTCCACTAGAAAACGTTTATCTTTAGTCCATAAAAGCTTCCGTAACAATTTTGTCAGTGAATTATACCCTTTATTATAGATATTAAGTAGCTTTCGCTTACTGTTTAAAGAGAATTATTATCTTTAACAAAACTATTAAAAAGATTTAATTTACATTTCAATGCGAGTTGTACGTTTTATTGTGGATTTTAAGAAGCTTTCATTTATAGTTTCACTGTACAATATATTTTTATAATAAGTGTGTATTTAACAGTTTGAAATATCTTATACTTAATGTATGAGTATGGAAAAAACATAAGCAAACAGACTCTTTGGTTTCCTTTCACAAAACTAAACCGTCTTATTTTCGTTAATTTTCATACCTAGAAATTTATGATGGCATCAAGTAATTAGCTGGCTAAAATTCTCACTACTATGGAAAACTAAGTGAGGTCTTACCTACTTATTATTGCATTTAATGCAATTAATGACGGGAGTAAAACCTGTATAAACAGGTTTTACTCCCGTCATCACAGTGTGTCATTGGTTCACAATATAAATTAAAACAACTTATATCACAAAAAAAGTTAAGGGGCTCGAGATAGCCTTGTGGTAGCGCGTTGGCTTTCGGTGCTGAGGGTGCTCGGATCAAATCCCGATAATCGCCATTAAATACCTCCATGTCTAGACCAGATATGGGCACCGTAAAATCCGTAGACCGGAAAGTTCCTCTATGTGGTGGGAGAGGGTACGATCCTCTCATGTCACTCCCAGGGGGTACTCGGTCAAAATTGAGGTGGCAACTAGTTAAGACGGACCCCGACCCTTGTGGTGCTATATAAACCGGAGCCGCACACTTCATCCAGAAGCCTATAGAGTCCTCGGTTGGAACTTCCCGCCAGGGGCATTAGAAACAACAAAAACAAAAACGTTAAAAATGTGGAAAATGTATCTCCATATGCATTTTGCCATGGAAAATTTGATTTCAGAATAAGCATCAGCTACATACGTTATAAATCTAAAGCATTCTACTATTCTGTGATGTTTTGTATCTTTTGGGATCAAACAGCGTGATCATTAGCATAAATATTTTGATTAAGTATTTGCAAACTCAATCAAAATATTTCAGTCCATTAGTTTTAATTTAAACTAAATAATTATATCCTAAATATAATAAATGGATGCCAACCAAATCGTAGACCATAAATGACAAGTCATTTCAAGTTCTTTTTTTTTCTGACGAACCCTGATTTAAACACTATTTCTTCACAGGAAAAGGTAAATTAACGGGGCCATTTAGGAAATCCTTTCAAATAACGGTCAAATCATCGGTAACCCACATGAAGTAACTGCATTTTAATGATAGAGGGCAAAGAAATTGAAAAGAGATTTCAAACTATTCAAATAATTTTAAATAAAAATCAGAACAAAATTAAAAGAGAATAAAGTGTTATGTTCATGATGATGCTAATTAATGCAATAATAAGCATTTTATCATTAATATATCTTCATAGATTTAAATGAATCAAAATATTCCCCGTATAAGTTCATAATACCATATTATCAATCGGTCATTTTTTTCTTTCTACCTGAGAAAAGATGAGTTAATATTAATTTGCTTAAAGATAGAAATTGTAAGAAAATCAGGATTTTTGCTCCAATCTATTCTTTTTTGTGTGACCAGGACAATAATAAATGGAAATGAATGTAGATTCGATTGAAAACCGAAAGAAACTGTGTCTTTTTTCTGAAACCATGTTAACTGAATGGAACATGTGTTTATAAAGTGGACAAAAGTGTATTTAATATAAAAAAACTTAATACAAAATATTTTGAATTGATTTACTTTCCAAGTATTCTTGAAGGTTTTAGAGCATTTTAGAATCTGGAGCTATTTTAAAGTTCATTGAAGTCCTAGAGCCTTTTAAAAAATTCTAGAAGTTTCTACAATTCAGAATTAAGGAGAACGGAACACTTGGTAAATATTTCAAAATACAGGCACGTTGGTCATTGTTCTTACCCAAAAATCAAAGTTGTTGGAAACAAAGAGTCATTTTTACATTTTCAAGTATACACAGCAGAGAGTACTTAGTAAAGAATTACACACCACGGAATACTTACTAAATATTTCAAAATACAGGCACGCTGGTCAATGTCCTCACACCAAAATCAAAGTTTTAGGAAATAGAGAGTCATTTTTTTCCTTTTCATGTATAAGCAATTGAGCAAACGACAGGAATTAAAGGTACTTTGAAAGTGTAATGGATGCCATAATTAAAAGTAAAACGAATACGGTTCTTTCATTTCTCAAACAGATCATGAAACAAGTCTTTCTTGCGTGTTTGCATTGCTTTTGACATGCGTGCAAGCCTCCTTGAACCGGAATTTTGTGCAATCTGAATTTTTTAGAATCCCCGGCGAAAATTCGTAGGAAACTATTTAAAATGTAAACATAAATTACTGTGAAATTTAAAATATTGATCTATGTAGTTACTAGAATAATTTTCAGTTTGGGGATGTAATAGCAAAATCTCCCCGGGATACCAGTTCTTTGTTAAAGTCTCTTTGCTTCCATTCCATTAACATATGCAGAACATTTCGTGACCTTCATGTTTAGAGCTGTAATCTGACTACAAGTTTTTATCGGATCTATCAAAAAATTTCAAACGTTAAGGTTATTAAGTTAGGATATTAATCGATTGAATTGAAACTATGTTTTTGACTTGACGCCATATTTTTTTCATATATTCATAAACTACTACTAATGATATAAACTTTAAAAAAATGGTATCAGATGTAAAATAATCCAACATACTTTACACAATTACTAATAGAGATTTTTAAAAAAGTGTTTGTGATTTCAGATTGCCTTTTTGAGAGCATACTCAATTACTGGCGTGCATTTGATTAAGAAAGCTCAATATACCTCATTAATATATTATGAAACTAATGCGCTATACTTTTTAAATAATATTTTCCAGTAGTTTCCGTAATTCTGCCAAAACAATTTTAAAAAATAAATCTAACTTTAAAGAACCGCAAGTCAGGTTCTAAAACATCTTCAAATTTGAATACAATTTCTTTAGATTTCTTTAGATTTCCAGACTTTGATAAAAATTTCAAATCCATTAAGCCCCGATATATTGTTTTATTATTTATTACAAATCTTTTATATTTCAACTTTAGCTACCTCGATAACAACCACAGTTTGATCGTGAAGAAAGATGTGTTTTAAAATGGATTCACCAGTTTATAATTTTTACGTTATAAATTTTGCTGCAAAATCAGACCATCATGTCATTTGGGCACTCTGTCTATGCATGAGGTCATGAAGAATCGATATTTAAGATCGATATTTCATTACATCATAAATTTTAAACTTGAAAATGAGAAAACTACGTGAGTTGTTTACCTCCTAAAATATCTTCAAAAATAGGATTAAAAGTTTGTACTTTAAAATATTTTTGCGCTTAAACTGTTTAAAATAATCAATGAATTTCAAAATGTTCACTTACAATTAGCTTTAATTTCTTTCGAATTCATAAAAAAAATTAAAATTTTTTTAAAATTTGTCACTGAAACTTTGAGAATGGTAATAAAATGCTCTAATTTTACAAAACCAGTTACCATAGATAGTTTTGAAAGAATCATTAGAATAAATATATATTTAAGTAGTAAATGAAATAAAAATAATTTTATATTTTCTTTTAATATCAAGCAAGCATTAACTATTTTAAAACTCAAGTTTTTTTATATATAGAAATGCCAAGTTCCCATTGTTTTTCTGAAAATTAGCTATTATTGCCGTAAATAAAATATGTCTTTATCAGCAGACAGAAACAAGATAAGAAATTTTCAAATGAAAAAATCTTTTGTCATGATGCTCAGAATTTAACGATGGAGATAATGAAATGTTATTTAAAATAACCATAACGGGGAAACCTATCACCTGATTTCTGTGAAACTTGTTTTATTGTGTATGAACCCAATGCAAATATCGCGGTATAGAGCATCATTTTTGCTGTATTACATTACAGACAAGCAAACTCAGAGTTTCAGTATTAAAGAAATCATAGGAAAAGACCAGTGGATAAATGCGACTATTGACTTTTGTAGATGTTCAATAGTTATAGTTCCTCTCTTGTGAATTACATTTATACTTTTTTTTCTACCAATGTCGTCCGAGTTTTCTCCATGTAATATGCGTAAAACTTTTTATAAGATGAGAACATGACTTAAATTTTCCTTAAGGAATCGTAGTTCAAAAGAATAAATTCTCAACTGAAATTTTGAAGGCATCTTAAACAGCTATGCTTGTCTAGAAACAATAAAGTTTTGATTCCATACCTTGTTTACGGAACGTGTGCAGTTTTTGTTTGTTTTGAGAGAAAGCCCCAAGCTCGATCATGTTAAATAGATTATATTTTTCCATGCGTGTGCAGCGAGGTTTTCAGAGTATGTAATACGTCATTTAATATTTTTCCATTTCTGTGTTTTTTATAAATTTCAGATTGGCAACAAGAAGAAAAGTTTTAGTTTAGAAAACTTTTAGAAGTTTAGTTTTGTTTTAGAATTATGTGGATGTTGTCATGCAAATCTGTTTTAATAAAATAATATTTGAAGCTTAGAAATTGGGTAAATTTCTTGAAAGCCTTTCACAATGTGAGAATATGTTAATATATTTTATTTAATTTTTATTTATGTAGGCGTACCGGTTATTCAAACACTTAATTTCAACTGCAATTCATAAAACAAATCGGAATGAAGCACATAACTATTAAGAATAAAGAAATTTAAGAAAATAAAGCATAGTGACATGCAGAATTGACTTTATAAACAGTTTCAAATAAAACTTTTCAGAGTGATAACATTCTTTCGCTTCCCAGCACCTTACTTATAGCACTTACTGTATTACCAAAATTTTAATGTTTATTTAAAATAACTTTATTTGTGATAACACAGAAAAACGAATTTTTCATACAAAGAAAAAAAATCGATATTTTAATTTAAAGTAACACAGTATCATAACTATTTATTCACTAGTTTTGTTCTCTTCATAGTTTTTAATGCTTAGAAACTATAAATTTGTTGTCAATATTGATTTTGATTATTATGTTCCCAAGTTTGAGTAAAAAAATCTCTACAGTGTAGAATTATGAATAATTGGAAAACACAGTTAGGAAGAATGATTTACAAAAAACGCTGAAAACAGTTTCCATTTCATTTATTTATTCAAATAAGGATGCCATACCATTTGTCTTAAACCAGAAGAAAATTACTTCCAATCGAAGCCTCTAGGAATTTCCTTATTAGATTTAATAATGTTTTAATGCAGAACACTACTGTGAAATTTCTTTGCATTTAGTTTTATATTAGATAATGAACAAACACACAGAAAATCAAAACAAACTCACTCGCTGTGTTTTGTGCAATATTTCAAAAAGTTTAAACTATCAATTCTCCACGCATTTTATTGCAAATCATTACTCGTAATCATTACCCAGTTTTCCATGACAACCATAAACCTAAATTAAGAGAGTTCGATGACATTTGTGATTTTATTTATAAATTTAGGTTCTCTTTTAAATAAAAAAATCCTCTTAGGTAATCAATATTTACTCGGAGTAAAACGCACAATTGAGTTTTTCCTACCTATTAATAATTCAAAATTCTAAATCCTAGATAATTGATGCCATTTTCACCTAATTTAATTTTTCCCCGAAAACGTTAAGCTGAAAAATAATCTGAATTAAATTATTTATATAAATTTTTCATTTTAATTTATTTTCTACTCGAGTATTTTGTTGTTTACGGAAGTAAATGAAGCTATGCAAAATGCTTTTTCAAAAATGAAGAAAAAACAATGTTTCTTTTGGTATACCAGTTTTATACAGTCAAAAAATTTTTATTTATTATTTAATCTTAGTTTTGTTTTCTGTTGAAAACATATGTTGCTTCTCAGCTAAACTTTTTTTTTACCGCAAAATACTTTTCGACTATCAATTAGACAATACTTTTTTAAAGTTATAGCGTTATTTTTTCATTTAATATTTTTCCTTAATTTTTTTCCCCATCACTGTTTTCAATGTGAAGGGGAAAATACTTTTACAGGCAAATTATGTGTAACTCGTTCTTTGGATTCGCTAACCTCAATGTTAACCTATGGAGAAAATTTGTCTACTATTTACAGAAATGTAACGGCATAAAATGTAAATAATTAAGTTAAAAATAACTCGCAAATATTTTAATAACTAGGGGCTTCGCCCCTAAGCTCGCTACGCTCGCTGCTCTGTTATGGGTAATAGCGAGATACATAGGGGTGATTCTCGGGCAATGTAACAGCTTCCATCCATTTACTGTTGTCACCCTTAATGCGAAGGGCGTTTCATCACTGTTGAATTATCAGCTTTAAAATTCAATTAAAAATCGAAAACTTAAGATATAGACTTGAAATGAGGTTTATATTAATAAGAAAGCTTTCAGCTTCCAGATGTAAATATTTTATTTGTAAGGTAAAAACTTGAGGATCATCGATATTACATCCACATAGGGGACGATATTTCTTGAAAAACTGTGTTTCATTTTTTGATGAAAATATGTCTGTTTTAAAATATTTTTAAACAAATAAGGTCTAGTTTGAAAGAGAAATGTCTGTAGTCTTAGATTGTAAAAAGGTCAAAATTCTACGATAATTTTTGGCGAGTTATCGTAATCTGAAGATGAAAAAGTCAATATTTTCCAACAAAACATAAAATTATTAAAAAAAAATTAAAGTCCGGCGAAGATGAGACATGTCTTACTTTGGATGCAGAAAAATGGTCCCCCCATTTTTCTGCATCCATTGGTATCGCTCTCGACCCCATACCCCCAGCGGTTTCGGAGGAGATAGTGTGACAAGCTTTTGACAGCAGCAGCTGAGTTACTTTTATTTAGAATAGAGAGATTTTAAATGTTGCTTTGCAATTATTGTTAAAAATCATTTTTTCTTTTTTTTGGCAACAGTTATATACATTGTTTTCTTTAGAATCCAGTTGAGTTGGAAAATAAATGATTTGGTGTTGATTATGTTGTATTATTAGGGGTTTTTTTTTAGTTAAACACCGTTAAAGAGTAAGTTCAAATTGCGTTGTCACAACTAGGAGACAACAACTGGTGACCCGGACGTGATTTGAACACGCAGCCTTCTGATAAATGACGACCTTCTCATAAATGCTGATAATCCAATAAAAATGATACTTTCAGATAGCCTGAACTTTTCTACACCTTGGGACAGGATTCATTTTATAAATTTCGGTCACAAAAGGAATTTACAAGCGTTTAAAATATACAATACCAGATTTTTTCCCCGAATAATTTAAATTTCAAAATATTATTTGCATTTTTTTAAACGAAAAATGCCTCAAGGATTAAAATTTCTTTCTCTATCACGGAGTACAGTTTTTAAAAGATTTTTCAATCCAAGTTGGCAATCCGTGGACACATTTTCTCCATAGGTTAACATTGAGGTGGGCGAATCCGGTAGGGTTTGTACACAGCAGCCTTAAACAGCAACCTAATAACACGGACCTAACACTTGATAACAAACAGTGTCCTCACCTGATAATAAACAGAAGTGCCTGTCCCATAGGTGAGGCGGTAAGGCGACCGCCTCAGGCGCCGAACTGAAATAGGTGCCAAAATGAGACTTGGTAAAAATGCGAATTTTAATGAATAACGGAAATATATTAATAGTTTAATCTAATATATGACAAAGTTCATAAAATATAAACATAAGAGAATATTTGCCTATTTTTTATATAAATAAATTTTGAACGCCTAGTACCAAACGTTGTTATAGCTCTAACAATTCTTCTAACACAATCTGTAACTGTAATAGCAGCTCAGCGCAGTTTTTCTAAACTGAAAATTTCAATGAATTATCTGTGAACAACAGCAACTCAAGAGCAATTGAATGATATAGCAATAATTTCTATAGAAAATACGGCATGAAAAATAATAAATTATAGAGATGCAATCAAGCAATTTCCTGCGATAAAGTCTCGAAGAATTATTTAGAAATTATTTTTATTACATAATAAATTATAATCAAATTTATTTACTTTTAATGTAAGATTACGTTCCTCAATAACGGTTCTTCGGAGAGAAAAAAATTGTCCTGCGTCGGGAGTTATGATTTTGGCAGCGCGCCAAACTCAGTAGCAGTAAACAGTAAAACAGAAAAGTACCAAAATACGTTAAACGTTAGAGGAGACTACCTGAAATATTTTTTCTGCTTTTTTTAAGTTTTGTAATTAAAAAAAAATTTCATGTTTTTATAAATAAATGCAACTTTTTAAAATATATACATATTTTCCCCAAAATTTTCATTTCTCTATTAAGTAGAATATTTATAATAGAGACACATTCATTACTTAAGAGTCTCTCCAAACATTTTAAAAGGCGTCAATTCTAAAACTTGCCTCAGGGGCCACAATGGATGGGCCCCGCTCTGATAAACAGTGACCTAATATTAGATTTACTTAAAGAGAAAAAGTTTCAGATAACGTTCTGTATAATTTCGTAATTAGTATAATTAGTTTTAAACGATACCGTTAAAATTTTTTTTTCAAGTCGTTCATTCATCGCTTTCCATCGGGAACGTGGTTATGGATGGTTTAATACCTTCATCGAAAAAGATTAATATCGTAGTTTTGGGACCTTAAGACTAAACTCAAATTAATGGCAGGATTTTTAGAAAAGAATATTTTGTATTTTGTTAGGTATATATAAAGATATTTTCAATTTCTTACTAATAAAGATAAAAAAAATATATATAATAAATATAATAAATAATATATTTAAAAATATATAGTATTTATACTTAATATACATGTATATAATAAAATATTCATTTTATTTTAATGTACAACGGATGATAAGACGCACCTCAAATTTATGGGAGGGTTTTTAGAAAAGAATATTTTGTATTTTGTTCGTTATATAAAGATATTTTCAATTCATACTTAATAAAGATAAATATATGTATATATATATATATATATATATATATATATATATATATATATATATATATATATAATAAATATAATAAATAATGTATATTTAAAATATATATAGTAATTATATATAATATACATGTATATAATAAAATATTAATTTTATTTTAATGTAAATCGGATAATAAGACGCAAATCAAATTTATGGGAGGATTTTTAGAAAATAATATTTTGTATTTGTTAGGTATATATAAAGATATTTTCAATTTCTTACTTAATAAAGATAAAAAATATATATAATAAATGTAATAAATAATATATTTAAATATATATATATATATATATATATATATATAGTAATTATACATAATATACATGTATATAATAAAATATTCATTTTATTTTAATGTTACTTTCAAACGATAAGACTAACCTCAAATTTATGGGAGGATTATTAGAATAGAGCATTTTTTGTTTCGTTAGGTATATAAAGATATTTTCAATTTCTTACTTAATAAAGATTATATATATATATATATATATATATATATATATATATATATATATATATATATATATATATATATATATATATATATATATATATATATATATATATATATATATATATATATATAAATATATGTATATATATATATATATATAAATATATATATATATATATATATATATATATATATATATATATTTATATATATAATAAATACAATGAATAATACATTTAAAATATAGATAGTAATTATACATGATATACATGTATATAATAAAATCGCTTCCGAATTTCCTTTCAAATATTCATTTTATTTTAATGTTACCTTCGGACCATATGATGCAACCGAGTTTTAAGTCTATTTTTTATGTAAAAAGGTCTTATGGTCCGAAAAACACGGTAAATAAAACTCTATAAAAATAAATATCCTACTTTATATTAGAATGATATGATGCATGAATGTTTATATAAATAAATATTTTTATTAATATTCTGCTGAATTGGACCAATCTTTAGTTCCTGGTTAAAGAATAAGAATTTTAATAGTCACTATGGGCCGCCTACATCGTACAGTGTTAGCTTCGGGAGTTTACACGCAATAGGTTCGAATCCCGGGTGGGTCTGAACGTTCCTATACTATCCCGTAAAGGGAGTACTAGTGTTGGTTCATCCTATATAGTGCGACCCTAATAAAGTGACCAACAAAATCGGGTTGTGAATGGCTGGATGTCACCATAACTAATGGCGTTTTCGTGTAGGATAAAAAGAATAATCACCATGGCTACAACCTAAAATGGATTGGTTATGTTCCAGCAATTGACTTTATAATTCTATTTTCCGTATCGGATTTGTAAGAAAAACGCGGATACGAAGAGAAAAGTACCAAAACTACTCAAGAGGTTTTTGTGTATGGTGTCATATATTTTAAAATTTTTATTATAAGATTTTTAAAACTCAAGTAGTTAAGGGGGTGGGGGTAAGGGGTTATTTAAATTTTTCATTTTGATGGACTGATATTTTCAATTTTTTTTCTTGAGCGGAATTTTAGACTTTTCAACTCTACATAGAGGAGTTTCTTCTATGGTGGTTAATTTATATTTAACATCGGTATGAAATAATATCATCCCCCTTCCTTTTTTTGCCTGCAAAGATATGATAAAATTAACCCCTATTTAATTTCATATTGAATAACACAGCAGTGATAGATGCGTAAAATATGAATATTATCTGAAGATATCTGTTAAAAGACCATTATGGAAATACTTAACGTGAGATCTCAATACCGTAATTCAAACATACATAGTCGTTATAGGGTCTTTTCATACTTAAATTTTCTTTCACAAAAGTTTACAGGAATCAAATACTAAAGTTTTTAAACATTCTGTGAAATTGTCATCTTTCACTTTGGGATTCAAAATAAGCATTAGTTGACAGACTGCCAATCGCCCTGTTAAGATACGGGAAAGTCTCCTCTTGGAATATTTCGTAGAGATAAACTAGGCCATATTTTTGATTTCTGTTTTTATCATTTAAAATAAATCTTTAAGTAAAATGTGTATGTTTTACGAAAATCTTTACATTTTCTTCTTTTTTTCTTTTTAAAACATTTTAAATTTGTAGTAATAGATGTCGATAATTTTATGTCTCGCAATAAATTAGAAATTTGCAAAGCTATTCACACTTTATTTAAAAGTCTACATTTATATGCAATAAAGGAGAAGTCGAAAATTTAAATATGCTAATAAGTGATGAGAAAACCCTAAGAGGAATAGTATTCTCCATAGCTTAACATGAGGTCTGAAGATATGGATATCAACTAATGCACCACCTTAATGAATTATACTTCCTGTGTCATTCTTCAAATGGTTTTGAGGTACAAGATTTTAATTCCGGTATCTTTAAAATGAAAAGAAATCTAAAACTAGATATCATAATCTTGATTTAAACGAAATAAAAGTGGAAAGAATAGAATTAAAAGGCATGGATTTCCTCACATTGCCGGGGGGGGGGAGTGCTAGTGGTCCGTATGTTGGCTTTTTAAAGTCCAGAGCAGGTGCAATTCTCGTTCCTAAAAGATGGTGGTTACAGTGATCTCTTGAATGTTATAGACCATACTTTTGGGGCACTGTTCTTTGCAGTATTAGAAAGCATAGGATAAATATTCAGAAATTGAAAATCCACAGAATAACGAAAAAATATTACAAAAATAAATTTTTGTGTACAACATATCTTGAGCATTGATCGAAAAAGGAAAGGAAAGGAAAATTTGGGGAAGGGAATTCGTAATATGGCCTAGTGGAATGGACACTTGCTGTTCCAGAGGTGCGTGTGCAGATACCACTCATCGCAGATGATCTTTACAAGATATAATATCAGCATTAATATTATAAATGAAAAGTTTGTGTCTTCTCAATCCTAGGTTTCAAAGATTCAGTTAACCTTTTTGTTAGGAAAATGAACCTTAAAAGGGCTATCTAAACTTCAGTTTTTTAGATCATTTACTTGTATTACTTTCCGACATTCATGCTATCGTTTTAGACTGACGTAGCACTTATTATCTAACAAGTAATGGCGTCACAGAAACTTTGACGTCATACATCTGAGAAATGTTGTTTTCCGTTTATTTTCCCCATGGTTTGTTATTTTTCCTTTCCAGTGTATTTTATGCAAATATATCAAGGTTATGTTACTGGCTTGTATAAATACTGCTCGAGTTAGAGCAAAGGTGCCGCTAGCAAACAGACACAGTTGAACTCACGAGCTAGTGAGATTCGTATGTTAGAAGTCTTTGTGAGATTATTTTGATTATACAAATGTTTTAAGTTATTGCTTTTAATATTTTTAAATGTTTATTGAAGTTCCGAATAAACTTAATTATTTTAACTTGCTGATTTCTAAACACACCTCATGCCTGACCAGTGCGTGCTCTTATATTGTCACTCCTCGTCACACTTGGTTATGGACCCCAGACATGCACTCGGGTGTGTGGTGTAATTGAAGATAAGCAAGCTGCCTGACTACTGTGGAAGTAGCTGTTTGATTCCAGTGATGGCCGTTCCGTGTTTCCGGTACAGTACGTGTCCAGTGTGGATCCAGTGAACTGCCAGTATGCTGAACTGACTTCGCAGCAACAGTATGCTGAACTGACTGTGCAATTTTTCATCGGCAGCTGTAATTATGATGTGCTTCGACGGCGGGCCAGGTCTGTGAATTTTGTTTTGTTTTGTGCTGCTCTCCTTTACAATTATCAAAGATGGATCCTACGGTGATAGATCCATTGGGGGCGGACGATTACGCCACGTGGGCAAATAATGTAAAAGTGTTGCTAATGAGTAAAAACTGCTGGACCATAGTAAATAAAACTGAAAGTAAACCAGAGGTGGTTAAAGATCAAGTTCCTGATCTTAAAGAAGTTAGGGATTTTGAGGCTAGGAAAGCGAAAGCTTTTTGTATAATTTATCTAAATATTACAAAACCCTATAGAGCCCTTCTGACAGGTATCGATGATGCTTGCAAGGCATGGAACAGGCTTGAAACCCACTTTAGACCGGATTCTCGTGCCCAAATCATTGGGCTAACTGATGCTTTTTTTAAATGTAGGCCCAATGAAAACATAGGCCTCTTTGGCGCCCATTTGACTGATATTGTTAATCAATTAAATGATGCCGGCAAGCGTATTGACGACTGTTTTATTGCTTTCCAGCTTATCAGTCATCTCCCGACCGAGTTTGCTGGCATAGTTCTGACGATCTATAGATACCCAGACCCCCAATTCACATCTGATAAAGTTTTGAGTGAACTTTTAGCCGAAGAGTCTCCTCTGTTACAGGCTTAAGGTGACCAAGAGGCAGTTGCACTCGAGGCTACCCGAAAGACGAATTTAAGAACTTTTGAAGATCGCAAATGTTTTCGGTGTGGCAAGAAAGGTCATCTTATCAAGAATTGTAGGGTCAAGACAGTTAACCAGTTGAACACACCCAAATTTGTCAAACCACCTGAAGCGGTACAAAAGTCAAATACCCACAGAAAATTTTTAAGAAAGAGGACACAGAGTAATTTTATTGTCGAGGCTTCCCTGGCTGATAGTAGTGATAGGAAAACCGCCTGGGTTTTTGACACCGCGGCTAGTTCCCACTTCTGTTGCATTAGGTCCCTTTTTTGTCGACTAAAAGAAAAAGTCTGGAACCTCTATGGCTGTGGCCATTGATGGTATTGACTGCCCTATCGAAGGGATAGGGAAAATCAAAATGTTTTTCAGATATAAAAATAGGCAAGAAGATGTAACTCTGTCGAATGTCCTTTATTCGCCAAGACTTCGGCGTAATTTAATAGCGGGGTCTCTGATAGAAGCAAATGGCACTGCATTCGAGAGTCAGAACGGTCAAATTAGAGTTCTTGGTAAATATGGCCGATTAATTTTCAGTGCAAAAAAACATCAGAGGTACCCTAAGAAGGCCGAATACCCCGAAGTCTTGAGTACTATTGACAATTCTCTCAATAAGTGGCATCGTAGGTTCAGCCCCATAAATAGCAAATATATTATCAAAACTAGTAAGGAAAACTGTGTCCGAGGTTTACCAAAGTTTAAAAATACTGAGGATATGAAGTGCGAGCCTTGTCAAGTAGCAAAATCTAAACGTGTCTCGTTCAAACCTATTGCGAAGATCACGTCAAATAAACCTCTAGAGCTAGTGCACATGGATGTATGTGCAATGCCAGAGAAATCTAAGGGAGGGCACAAGTACTTTCTTAGTATTATAGATGACCACTCGCGTAAGGTAACGGTTTTTCCCCTCAAAGAAAAAAAAAGAGGTCTTTGATGTTTTTAAGAAATGGCAAAAGAGGGTCGAAAGGTTCACCGGAAAAAAGGTGATTAATGGGAGAACTGACCAAGGGTTGGAATTTTGTCACCAACAGTTCGAAGATTACCTAGAAGACCAAGGTATACGAGCAGAAAGGAACAATACTTACTCCCCTGAACAAAATGGGGTGAGTGAGAGGTTCAACTTCACAGCCGTAGACGGGGTAAGAACCCTCCTAGAGGATAGTTCTTTGAAAAAGTCATTTTGGGACGAGGCAGTTTTATGTTTCACATACACCTGGAACAGAGTTTGCCATAACAACCAGGTAAAAACCCCTTTTGAGATTTTTGGAGGGAAAGCTTCCTCAGTGAAACATTTAAAGTGTTTTGAAAGCACTGCTTTTGTTGGAACCCCCTAACAACTACGGAAAAAGTTAGATTCTCGGGCCAAAAAGGGCGTCATGGTTGGATACGCAATGCGTACCAAAGGATACCGTATCTGGATACCAGAGGAACATAAGGTCGTTGAGACCATTAATGTTAGGTTTGAGGAGCCCAGTGGTCGCGTACTGGACCCAATTGTACCAATCCCTGATTTCATAGACGTCGAGAGCGACACTAAGTCAGAAATCGATGAATCATATGTTGAGCAAGATGTTGGGGATAGAGGGTCTTCCAGTCATTGTGATCAAGCTGAATCTGTTGCAGGTCCATCCAGAGACCCAGAACCTCCCTTGAAAACCACCTCCTGGACCAGGCGAGTTGTACACAATGCATGATCGAGACGTCTGGGATCTACTAGCCAAACCAGAGAAAGCCAAGATTGTTGGAAATCGTTGGGTATTTAGTTTGAAGAAAAATTTGGAAGGTCAGGTGGTGAGATTTATATCTCGCATTGTTGCCCAGGGATTTCTTCAGCGTAAAGGGGAATCTTATGATGAAACCTTCAGCCCTGTAGTAAATTTCACTTTAATAAGGTTCTTTTTCACTGTTCTGGTTGCTTTTAAGAAATGGTCCCATAGACAACTTGATATAAAATGTGCTTACTTATATGCCCCACTATCTGATACCGTTTATATGAGTCAACCTCAAGGTTTTGTTGACCCCAAAAAACCACACCTAGTTTGTCGCTTGAAGAAAGCATTATACGGCCTGCATCAAAACGGCCGTGAGTGGTTCTTTGAGATTAGCAACAAATTGCCTGAAATGGGTTTTAATGAAATTTCTTGGGCTAATTGTGTTTTTACATATCAAAATAATATAGTTCTGTTGCTATACGTGGACGACATTGTAATTTTTGGTGAAAATGATAGTCATATCGACCGCGTCATAAAAAATCTAAGTTCTAATTTTGATTTGAAAAAACTAGGCAGAACTAGAAACCTATTGGTGGTAGATATTGAAGAACCTGATGGCAGAATTTTTATTCACCAGAAGGACTATATTAGAAGAGTGGAAGATTAGAACCCTTTTTTGCAAGTTTAAGCTCCCGGTGGTTTCACTACCAATTTCTAAGGGCTTAGTGCTGTCAAAAAACCAACGTCTTGATTCAGATGAAGAACGTAAACAGATGGAACAAATTCCTTATCGGAGTGCTATAGGGTATTTAGCGTTTCTTGCTAACCGAACTAGGCCCGATATTTGTTTCGCCGTTAACATCCTATCACAATTTCAATCAGACCCTAGTATGACGCACTGGAATGCACTTGTTAAACTTCTGGGGTATGTGTGCCAAACAGAAAATTACCGACTTGAGTTGTCAAGGGTAAATAAGTTAGAATTAGTTTGTTTTAGTGATGCCGACTATGCATCCAACCGGGATGATAGAATTTCTATGGGAGAAATGCTATTTTTAGTTGATAAAGCCCCTATTGCTTGGCGTACATCCAAACAGAAATGTGTGAGCCTTTCATCAATGGAAAGTGAATATGTATCTATTACTGAGGCATCAAAAGAACTGATTTGGATAACCCGTATTTTAGATGAGTGCTATAAGAAAATTCTTGATTTGTAACCATCTGAAATCACTTTATTTTCCGACAACCAGGCTGTTATCAGTTTTTGTAAATCCCTCATAGAAAATCATAAAACAAAACATATATCAGTTAAACTACATTTTATTAGAAATTTGATTAATGATAATCTATTTAATTTAAAGTATATACATACAAAGAAAAACCTTGCTGACTGCTTTACTAAAGCAGTGACCAAACTTCAACTTAAAAAAGTTTTGGACTCTGTGATTAAGTTGTAAGAATTTAAAAAATCCAGATGTGTTCTGGCACTTTTGTGTATTTTATACCTTTTTGCAAGGTGTTTGGTTGTTTTTAAAAGGAAAAAATGTTATCTAGTATATATTTCTGTGTATGTATGTGGTTGTCTCAGGGCCTGTTCACATAGGAGTCCGTTGCGTTGCGTTAAGGAAAAGATGACGTTGAGACGAAAATAAACCAATCATATGCCTCCAAACGATTATCAATGAAATTTTTAACCCCTATGATTGGTTTATTTTCGTCTCAACGTCATATTTTCCTTAACGCAACGCAACGGACTCCTATGTGAACAGGCCCTCAGAGGGAGAGAGTAACGGTCCCCGCGAGGGTACATTTTTGCTAATCGTAATGTATTCGGATCGCTTGAGCAGCCCCAATACCGTTTCGGAGGGGTAAAACTGTAATTTGCCACAGAGTTATGAAGAATATGTTATGCGTTAGTAAGTGTGTATCTTAGCCCCCAGTCACGGCAGTCGTTATGTTTTTATTTCTGTAAGCCCCAGTTTTAAAATGGAACCTGTCATATGCCCACTCTTACTCTAGATAACCACATGCACATATGAATTTTCAATCTTACATACTTTTGATACTAATGTTTGTGTGATACTTTTTGCATTATCCCTTCTAATATTTTCGGGGGGAGTCTGGCCACACTCATAATTTAAGATTAGTATTGTCTTTCAATTGTATCTGAAATGTGTACTTTTCACTTGCTTTAATTTAAGTGTTTTTTTTGTACACTTGTAAAATGTGATGTGTTCTTTCTCAAAAATGCTTATTGCAATTAGTATGTAATCACGCATTACTGTGGTAGCTTTGTTTTTAGCATTCCATGATATTTAAGTCTTGCAATGTGTTTATTACCCTTTCATATGCTTGCATTTTGTTCATGAAATGTATTACTTGAATCGTGATTGCTTTTATTTCCTTGAGTGTATTGTATGATAGTTATACCTTCCCGAACTTTTCTGGGAAAATTTTTTCTGCAAATTAAAATATAAGTAAGTTTAATTTTTTTGTAGATATGAACTGTGTATATAGAATTAATGATAATGCTTGTAAACTAAATTTAAAGTACTTAATCTTTTAAATTTTCAAGATTACCGTAAATGTTTTAGTTCTGTGTGGACTTAGCATTTTCAGCTCGAATGAAAATTAAGGTGACTTGTTCTGGGTGAACATTTAAACTTAAAAGTTTTCTTAGATATCAAGTTCTGTGTGAACGTAAAGCAATTTTTTTTAATGTCTTAAAAGTAATAGACGGGCCACTTGTTAGGAAAATGAAGCTTAAAAGGGCTATCTAAACTTCAGATTTTTAGATCATTTACTTGTATTACTTTCCGACATTCATGCTGTCGTTTAGACTGACGTAGCATTATCTAACAAGTAATGGCATCACAGCAACTTTGATGTCATACATCTGAGAAATGTTGTTTTTCGTTTATTTTCCCCATGGTTTGTTATTTTTCCTTTCCAGTGTATTTTATGCAAATATGCTAATGTTATGTTACTGGCTTGTATAAATACTGCTCGAGTTAGGGCCTGTTCACATAGAAGTCCTTTGCGTAGCGTTAAGGGAAAGATGACGTTGAGACGAAAATAAACCAATCGTAGGCGTTAAAAATTTCATTGCTAATCGTTTGGAGGCCTATGATTGGTTTATTTTCGTCTCAACGTCATCTTTTCTTTAACGCAACGCAACGGACTCCTATGTGAACAGGTCCTTAGAGCAAAGGTGCCGCTAGCAGCAGACACAGTTGAACTCACAAGCTAGTGAGATTCGTATGTTAGAAGTCTCTGTGTGAGATTATTTTGATTATACAAATGTTTTAAGTTATTGCTTTTAATATTTTTAAATGTTTATTGAAGTTCCGAATAAACTTAATTATTTTAACTTAAGTCTTGCTGATTTCTAAATACACCTCATGCCTGACCAGTGCGTGCTCTTATATTGTCACTCTTCGTGACACTTTTTAAAATGTTGAAACTTTTATGAGGTATTGAATCAAAATTAACCCCCTAGTTTAAATCGCCGTTTGAAGAAGAAGAAGAAGCACCTTATGCAAATGAGCGGCGCTTTTCTACTAGACGGGAATCCCCGTGGGTAGCGTACACGCTTGACACTGAGAGAGAAACAATACAAGGCGAGGTCGGACGGAGGCGAGCGGCGAACGAAAAACAATTGGAGTGAAGATCGCTTTTCCGTACAGCAGGTGAACATTATCAAGTTTACCGAAGGCGTTTTAAAGTTAGCTATCGTTCCAGCGAAAATGGTGATAATGTGAAGACAGAAAGGTTAGTGTAGCGTATGTACAAGCAGTGGCGTGGCTGAATTCTGGTAGGGTTTCCGTAATATAACCACGGGATTAACACACGTGAAAAATAATTGCCCGTTGCCTGCTAGTAATTTAGTACGGTATTTATGTAGTTCAATTGTGTTGTAATAAATAGTTTAGTGTACAAAACCTCGTCCGATCTTGTTAATGGTGAGTTCATTGTTTAGTATACACATTACCTTAAGAGTAAAGGAAGCAGTGAACTTCGCACTTTTAAATTTTACCCTTTTATTCATTGCGTCACGCACAAAGAAAAATGTATTACTGCATTGTTAAATCTATATATATATAAAACAGTTCCGCAACTGACTGACTCACTGGTATACAACGCACAGATCAAACCGCTGGACCTAAAGGGCTGAAATCTTGCATGGCGATTCTTCTTATGGTGTAGGGGGGCACTAAGAGAGATTTTTGAAAAATTCTTCACAAATTTTTTAAGTTAAATTTTTAAGCTGTTTTAGTAACTTTTTTAAGTTTGCATTTAAAATAATAATCTGAAGGTTATAAAATTTATATCACGAGAAAGATCATAAAAATTCCTTTAAATTGAGATCTTTTTGGAATATTTGCCTTCCTTTTCAGACTTTTGGTGAATTTTTAAAGATTGATTTTTAGAATTTAATTTATTAAATGCTGATCACGTGATTTCTTTTTCGGGTACTTTAAATAAATTTATCGTCACGTGCATAACAACTAAATAGACAAAAAAAAATATTTTTTTTCTTGCTAATGCGCCAGACGATTGGACATTATCCAAAAAAATATTAAAATACAGTAAATGATATTATGTTCCTCAAACTGTACTATATTCTATAGTATGTTCTATTAGATTTAATTTGAACATTTTCTACTACACTATTTTGTCTATAAAAATATCCCTAACGATTTTTTTACAACTATATATATATATATTTTTTTACATCAATTGTATACATTGATCGTCGTATTTATTATAAATAAATATATATATATATATATATATATATATATATATATTGGCATTAATTGCATACATTGACCGTTGTATTTAATTTGAATGTACTCCGTAGAGAAGTGCGGGTTTTCAGCTAGTATGATTATATTCTTTTTCTCGAAAAAAGAATTTAATTTATAAAATTGACATTTATCGGGTAAATTTATACTGTTTAGACGAGGGATCGATGATATAACTGCTCTATCGTTTGATACCAAAAATGGTGACGAGATGCATAAATTTTCTTCGACGCGTCAAATATTACTCATAAATCGAATGGGAAATGTGCATGGGGAAGTACGTTAATCAATACACGTTCCATGCCATTGAAAAATGGGGAACTTTCCACGGCTCCTAGAGTTCAATGCCACCGAGGTAAGTTTGCCAAAGCTCTCTATCACTTCAGCTGTTCGGCAGCTCGAATGTCGCACGGGTGAGTCTCACCGCACGCAACGCAGTCTCATTTCCTGGTACATGTTACTGCTAATACCACGTGCGTGAGAATGGTATCATCGGTTTAAGACAACCGGAAAAATATCATAATGCCGGAAATCAGCGTATTTTTGTCTCTTTTTATTTGGCCGGAAGAACATAGAAATCTTTATGTGCGTCATATTTCGTAACAGTCGAAAGTTAGAATACCTCTGATGGAGAACGATTTTATGGGCATTGTGTGATCCCTTTCAGAGCAACTATGTCGTCGTGTGTGGGTATAAATGTTAATTTAACTGGGGAAAAAGAAGAGACATATATTGTCTTTATATATGTCAAGCTATACATATGTCGAAGACCCCGGCTAGCAATATGAGGTCGCACTCTACCCTTTTCCCATGGGAACTTGTAGAGTGTTTTCTATAGATCACCTCGGTTACCTTTAAATGTAATTGTTCCGTTAAGTAATTTTATCCCAAAGGTTCTGACTATTTCTTTTTATTAGCAACTAGCTGAATACCTGTGCTTCGCTGTGGAGTACATTCAAATTAAATACAACGGTCAATGTATGCAATTAATGCCAAAAAAAATATATTTATAAAAAAATCGTGACGCATATTTTTATAGACAAAATAATGTAGAAGAAAAAATTCCAATTAAATACAACAGTCAATGTATGCACTTAATTTGTATGTTTAATATCCATAAAACATACTATTTTGAATTAAATTCTTAACAAACTTCCATCTTAATTAGTCTAGTGGTTAACTTTTATATTTTACCGTATTTCAATATTTTTTGTCAATTTATTTTATTGTTATGTACGTGACGCAAAATTAATTTAAAGTATCACAAAAATAAAAGAAACCACGTGATCAGCATTTAATAAATTAAATTCTAAAAATTAATCTTTAAAAATTATCCAAAAATCAGAAAATAACTGTAAAGATTCGAAAAAGATTTCATTTTTAAGGAATTTTTATGATCTTTATCGTGATGTAAATTTTACATCCCTCATTATTATTTTAAATGCAAACTTTAAAGAATGCTACAGCTCAAAAATTTAACTTTGAAAAAATCTAAGAAGAATTTTCCAAAAATTTTTTTTAGTGCACCCCTACACTATAAGAAGAATCGCCATGCAAAATTTCAGCCCTTTAGATCCAGCGGTTTGGTCTGTGCGTTATCTGTCAGTCAGTCAGTTACAGAACTGTTTTATTTATATAGATGAGGTGCTATTGTTATCACCTTATCTGAGTTACCACCTTTTTCAAGTCCGCTAAACTTTCTTTTAAAACAAGTAATCTAGCATTTGCCTTGGCGACGTTTATAGAGGAAATAATAATAATAATAATAACAGTAATAATAATAATAATAAAAACTATATAATAACTCGGCTTGAGATTTTAACAACGCACGAAGGTGTTATTGATTAAATTCATTATTTTTTCTTCCCCTCTTTAACGTCCCCCAGCTATTACTGTATTAATAGTATTTCAGAATAATCCCGGAGAACTTAAAAAAAGGAAGAAACGGAAATCTGTCAAAGTTATAACAATGGCACCTTAAAGTTAAAACGGGTTATAGCAATGCCTCGTCGGCGCCGTCGGACAGAGGAAGGAAAAATAATTATTTGGTGATCAATAACACCTTGGTGCGTAATTTAACCCTTCAGCGGGCGCGCCCGTGTACAGAGTGCAACATTTTCGTAATTTTGAATGGTTTGTTTTTACATGTAAGGTTTGAATGTTCTAAGCAGTTTCTATTTATAGCTACAGCCTTTTTAACGCAGGTCTGATTTTCTGACCCTTGTATTCTTTTCCATTCATTGGTATTCGTGATTTAAACGTGGTAAGCCAACGATTATACTGGATTACAATGCTACAAAGGCAGGAGTTGATGTACTCGATCAAATGTGCAGCTATTACACGGTATCCCGCATATCACGAAGATGGTCAATCTCCTCATTTTTTAGGTTTTTGGACATAATAGGAATCCATTCACAAGTTGTCCTCAGATCCAATAAACCGGACAGTTTTGAAATAAGGCGATTATATCTGCATTCTTTGGCCTTTATTTATAAATACATCTCAATATTATAAATATTTTATATCTTGTCATAAAACGCAGAATTATTATTTTCAATTTGAAGAAAAAAGTTTATTAGAAAAGGAATGAGCGCCTTGAGCGCCTGCTGGTGTTCCAAAAATTGGCGTGCCCATTGAAGGGTTAAGTACCATATTTGCCGACGTATAGAACGCAAGGGCGTATAAGACGAACTTCCTTTATATACACATTTTTAGAGAAAAAATTTCTACATTTTTTTTCTGAACTTCCATAATGATTTACTGTACTAATTCAATAGTTATTTATATCCATAAAATTTAACTAGGGACCATTGTAGTTAGGTACCTTTTAATCAGAATTCTCAAAAACCCAAAATTCATCTCCAGAGCTAAATGAAGAATCATTTAGAGTCTCTTCTTCAGAAACTGAGTCGTTGTAGAACAAATCCTCCTCTATTCCATCAAGTGAGTTACTAACTCCCCATTTCTTAAACGACTTTACAGAATACATGCATATTAATATAAACTTACAGATTTTAGACAGACTAAAATTTCAACTCATAATTTTGATTACCGGCGCTTAAGACTCCCCCCATACTTTAGTCGTATTTCTATGGGGAAAAAGTGCGTCCTATACTTCGGCAAATACAGTATGTAACCGATTTTTTGTGTGGTTTTCAATAGTTCCGAAATTATTTATGCGTAGAATAATTTTAACACTCAATTTTGGGGTAATATTTCCATTATTTTAAGCCGTAAGTAAATCTGAAGTTTTCAACATATGTTTAAATTGTTTTATTGTTCGTATACTTAGCCCTCTTTAAATTCAGATGACCTGTAAAAGGATGATTGCGTTGTATTGAATAAATGGGCCACGAGAAACTGAGAAGCTTCACATGGAGACGTTGTGGCTTTAACGTTCTTTAATAAGTTAAACTTTAAGGCTACTGTGTTCTAACCCTACTGGATTCGCTCACCTCAATGTTAACCTATGGAGAAAATGTGTCTACTATTGACAGCTACATAAATGCTGATAGTCCAATGAAAATGGTATTTTCAGATAGCCTGAACTTTTCTGTACTTTGCAACCGGACTCATTTTATAAATTTCGTCCAACAAAGGAATTTAGGAGCTTTTAAAACATAGTATGCCACATTTTTTCCCGATTAATTTAAAGTTTAAAATATTAATTGCATTTAAAGGGGTCCGGGATACATTATTTAAAAAAAATATTTATTGAGTTTAAATTTTGAATTTTTTTGTGATGGTTAGCCATATAATTTGTAAATAAAATCACATCATAAAACTTCTCATAAAGTTTTAAAAAAATTTTTAATTTAAATTTTTTTTAAAAAGTGGGGTAATTTAAAATCGTTATAACTCGAAATATTATTTGCCGAATTTCAAAATTTTTCATTTAATTAAACAGAAACATGTAAGTTTTAATTTTGATTCAGCATTTTTTAAATATTAAATTTTTTTAAATTAAAAATATTTAGAGTAAAAATTTAAAAAAAATGCTTTAACTTATTTTTAAAAAATCACATTTTTAAAAGCAAATATTTTTTTCAAATTTTCTGAATCAAAATTAAAATGAAATAATTGAAAAAGACATCTTCCAAGTTTGAACCATTTATCTTTAACGGTTCTTGACTTATAACAATTTAAAGTCGAGAAATGGTGAAAAAACCCATCATGCAGAAAAACGCATTTAAATGTTTAAACAAAGATTGGCTAGTATTAGAATGTTGCAAAACAAAAAAAATTATATCTCCTGTTTTAATTAAGATAGAAACAGGATTTAAACGTCATTTTAAACCAAAAAGAACAGAAAATTTTTTAATGTAATAATTTTTTTTTAATTTGAAGAATTTTGTGTTCTGGATCCCCTTAAATACAAACAAACAAAAATGCCCCAATGTGTAAAATTTCTCTCGCTATTACGGAGTACAATATTTAAAAAATCTTTAAATCCAAGTCTACAATCCTTGTACACATTTTCTCAATAGGTTAACTTTGAGGTGAGAGAATCCAATAGGGTTAGTACACAGCAGCTTTAAGTACTTGCCATTATATTTTAAGTATTGTGAGTTTATTATGTGCAAATTTAATTGGTACTGCTGAATCGAATTTTTTATAGTTATTTTAAAGATTGCTTTTAAGCTTAGGGTCAAATCTTAGTATTACATGTTAGGTATAGTAGTAATTTTGAATTAAATTTTTTTATAAGAAATTTCAAATTGTTTTTATATGTATGGTAATCTTCATAAAAAGAGACACATTTGAAGAAAAAAAATCATTAAAAAGTACGACTAAGTTTTGAATTTAAAATTTTTTAAAGCAAAATTTCAAATTGTTCATGAGTTTTTTATGTGTATAGTAATTTTCCTACAAATATACATATGAGGAAAAAAATCATGAAAAATCCTGCTTAAATAAATTTGAATTATAAATTTTTGGAAATAATAAGCTTAATAAATAATTTTTATTAAGCTTAATAAACTTCATACAAAGTCACATTTAGGGAAAACAAGATCCTTAATAAACATGTAGAAATAAAAAAATTAGCATTTTGTATCCCGTACCCCTTTTAATGTAGAAAAATTGTTCGCTATGGTTAGTTAAGAAAGTATAAGGTACGAAATATAGTCTGAAAAACCTATTTTTTTGATACTTTCGTTATCCCTTTCAAAAATGCTTTTAATGCAAATGTTGCATGTGTGTGTGTAAGAAAGAGGTCCGCAGGTTACTTAGTTACTGGAGATGGAGATGGAGAAGGAGGATCGATAAATGTTGGCTATCACTGATCGATTAGAAACGATTACGTTATCATCCATGATTACATAAGTTTGCAAACAGGGCACACAAGGACATTTTGGTATTTAAACTCCAGTCTCAGAAACTTGAGGTCAGTATTTTATCACCTGAACTATCCCGATGATATGAGGTTCGATGATATGAGTTCCATATATTTTTTCGATTCAGGCTGCTCGCCTGAGCGTGCCTATTTTTTTTTATTTAATGATTTTTCGACGGCAACAAAACTTTTCCTGCTATAAATATTTATCATCGTTTCCTCACTCTTCATTACTTTCAATGGTAATGAAGTAAGGAAGCGATAGTAAGCGGTCGGGCGCCATTCAGCGACTACCAGTCAGGTGGTTAGGATACTTGAATAGATTCCCCTAATGCAGAGATATGCGATCCAACAACTGAACTATATCGGCGGTGTGAAGAATTCACATCTCTCCAATTCCATTTCTCGCATGTTTAATACAACGCAAGTCTATATAGAAAGTATTGCTCTAGGAAGGTTAAAAGTATTTTTTTCCGGCTTATAAAATTTAACGCTTTTCTTGTAAGTATGAGTGTTTGATTTTTGGACAAATAATAACATTCGGAGATAAGAAAGACTTACGCAAAAGGGATACTTTTACAGAGTGTGTGTACAAAAATTCCCCTTTTTTTAGATGCAGGTGCACAAAACATCTGCGATTGTAGATTAACAATTTTTTGTGAGAATATATATATATATATATATATATATATATTGCCCGGTATAAAGAGCTTATGTAAAAAAAAGAGATTTTTAGATATTTGTTTTTATTGATAAAAAAAAAAAATCATTTGACTTGTATAAAAGGCTTAAGTCTATCAATTTTGTATACAAAAGTACATTTCTTTGTACAAAATACTCAAATCGAAATTATATTTATGCGATTGGGATAAAAGCCAATAACTTGGTATATTTAAATCATTGTTTTTGACTTAAGCTCTTTATACCGGGCACCATATATATATATATATATATATATATATATATATATATATATATATATATATATATATATATATATATATATATATATATATATATAGAGAGATAGATAGATAGATAAAATTTAGCCACTAGACTAATTGAGATGGAAGTTTTTTAAGAATTTAATTCAAATTAGTAAGTTTTATGGATATGAAACATACAAATTAATCGCATACATTGACCGTTGTATTTAATTTGAATATTTTCTACTACATTATTTTGTCTATATAAATATTCGTTACGATATATATATATTATATATAAATATGAAAAAAAAGCTGCTATACTATAACGTTGTTGTTATCGATTGATTTACAATAAAAGGAATAAGCAATTGCTTAAAAATCCACCTGAAAGAAAACTATTTTGGGATTCTTTGGGAATCAAAATTGGGAGTACAGTAATCTTCTGAACAAAATAGTACGTGAAATAAAAACTTCATGACACTTCACAAATTTTTTCCGTTTCTTTTCTATTAATAAGTGAACTTTATTTAAAAAAATTAGGTTTTGAGTTTAAGTGGAAGTGACAAAAATTTATGAGAACTTTAATATAGTTCACTAAAAAAAATTACAGAAAGTGTGTTAACTTTCGATAAAAATACAATGATATATTAAAATGACTAATAAAAAATGCAGGATGAGTTGGAAGAGAAAGCTATCATTTGCTTTTTGCTACACGTCTCACGAAATACTATGAATCTTTTATCAAAGGGTTCTGTAAAACGTCGACAAAGAATTAATGTTGATGATGAGTATTCATTCTCGTTCTACGTTGAAACAAAAATAAACCCTGATGAATATTTAAAAAAAGACAGAGTCTGGTGTTTAAATATTTACTTCGCTACACAGAAAAAAATGTGCATATTCAACAGAAATTTTGTTTATGAACCACTATTTCTTTATAATAAGGCAAGAAAAGGGGAGAATATGAAAAAAATATATTTCATTAGATTTATGTTGAATGATAAATTTTCATTCATTTTATAACGTATCAATTTAGTGTGCTTATAAAAAAAGTTTTCGTTTTTCAAAAAAAAACTTTTAAATACAGAAAAACATTTTTATGAATCCCGGGACACAAAAAAACTAAAATTTGTTTTTTCCGAGTAATAAAAATATCATTCATGCTCTTTTTTATTGCTAAAATATGGTGAGTTGTTAGAAAACATGCATATCTTATTTATTGATTTTAAAACTGTTTTTCCTTACGTTTTGAATGCCTCGCAGAATGAATACCAATGGGAAATATCAGTAGAAAATGCAAAAATTTGTTTAGGTTTATTTTTATAGCGTGTGAAAAGTTTATTTTTTTTTCTTTACAAAATTTCAAAGTTTCGGAACGTTCACATAACAAATATATTGACTGTCTGATATATAATGTTTGCATGATTGTGTCGCCATGAGTTTTCGATCTGAGTAGAGATAATAAAGTGCATTTAACCTAGCCGTTTTTATTATTTAGAGTTAATATATAACTAGATGTATAGAGTTAAGTACATTTTTGATTGTTTAATTTGTCAAAAGTTAAGTTACTGTTAAATATTACCGTATTTTTCTGACCATAAGACGGGCCTTTTTACATAAAAAAACTCCTTAAAATTGGAGTGCGTCTTATGGTCCGAAAGTAACATTAAAATGAAATTAATATTTCGTTATATATATTATATATATATACTAGCTGAAAACCCTTACTTCGCTACGGAGTACATTCAAATTAAATACAACGGTCAATGTATGCAATTAATGCCAAATATATATATATATATATACAGTCGAACCTCCATATATCGAAGTAGCAAATTGTCGGAAAAAAATTCGATATATAGAAATTTCGATATATAGAATTGATCTTAGTTTTATCATAATTCTCCTAAAACATTAAAATTAAAGCTAATTTTCGTATACGAAACTCCATTTCTAATTTACATGCGAATCACATTAAATGAAAGTTAATAATTAAAAAATGAATTAATATAAAAAATTTATTGAGTACCTTTTAAAAAACAATAATACAGACAGTGGTTACAATGATCACAGTTACATTCTTTTAAAAAAACTACAAATACCTTGCTGAACAGCCAGTTTTGCGGAAAGTTCATCAAAGAAATGTTCGCAATTATTCAGTCCACTAAAACCTTCATCAGGAACACTTTCCGCGAAATGAAGTCCATGACGTATTGTTTCAAACGCCTCTTGCATTTCTGTTTTCGATGGCTTGGAAATGTTTTCAGATTCATTTACTTCCAAAGAAAAAGTAAAAGTTCAAAACGAATTTATAAAACACTACTTTAATTTGATCAATTTTCACTGAAACTAAGCAGATGTAGTAGTGAGGAACAACCATCAGACAAAAGGTTTACCTAGAAACTGATTTTACTACAGGACAGGTCGCAACCGAAATTTGAAAACGAGTTGGGGGAATTTAGGGATTCCAGAACGGAACAAAAACCTGTTTGTCCACCCCCCAACCCCAGTTGACTTGAGCGGTTCGTAGTGACCATCACTGAACTTTCTTTTTCCTTTGACCTTCAATTTTCGTGAGGTAAACGGTCTAAAGTGGAATTAAATCTCCGAATATGCCTTGAAAAAAAATTCGATATATAGAGACTTTTTCGATATATAGAAACAGTTTTTCTATGTAATTAACATGGAGACTTGCTAAGAGTTCGATATATAGAAAATTTCGATATAGGGAAGTTCGATATATGGAGGTTCGACTGCATATATATACACTCAAGAGCCAAAAACATTATGACCACCCCTACATTTTGCAATGAATTCGCCTGGATGACGTGGAAGGCACGTGATCAGGTGGAAGTGGTATTTAACTGCTGCTGGAGAGTCTGAAGAATCATTCTTTCACTTCTGTGTGTGATGGAAAAGGCTGCGGATCTAAGCGACTTTGATAGAGGGCAGATTATAATGGCTCGAAGGCTCGGAACAAGAATTTCCGAAACTGCACGACTCGTGGGTTGTTCGCGACCTACAGTTGTTAGTACTTATGCAAAGTGGATGAATGACGGTGAAACCAGCAGTAGACGACATGGTGTTGGACGTCCACACGCTATCAAAGAAAAAGATCGTCGGAGACTGTCTCGCATGGTGTAGCAAAACCGGAGCCAGACAGTGGCTCAGCTGACAGCCCAATACAATGCAGGGCCAAGTAGAATAGTATCGCAGCACACTGTTCAGCGGACACTGTTGGATGTGGGGCTACGCAGCAAACGTCCCACTCGTGTGCCTTTGCTGACCAAGCGTCATCGCCAACTGCGCCTGCGCTGGGCCCGGGAACATCGCGACTGGTCAATGGATCAGTGGGAGAGAGTTGCTTGGTCAGATGAATCACGGTTTGTCATTCATCACGCCGATGGCCGTGTCAGGATACGCCGTCTTCCAGGCGAACTGTTGCTCCCTCAATGTACAGTAGGTCATACACAGGCCGGTGGTGGCGGTATTATGCTTTGGAGGACGTTCTCTTGGGCGTCTCTGGGACCCGTGGTTGTGGTAGAGCAGACCATGAATGCTACAGGGTATCTGAACATCATTGCGGACCAGTTACACCCTTACATGGCCTTTTTTTACCAGCTGGAAATGGAATGTTCCAACAGGATAACGCCCCGTGTCACAAGGCTAAAATTGTGTTGGAGTGGTTCCAGGAACATGATGCTGAATTCCAGTTAATGTCCTGGCCGCCTAACTCACCGGATCTTAGTCCGATAGAACACATTTGGGATGTCATGGGACGGCAGCTCAGAGTTCAAAGACCACCAATTCGCAATATCTCGGATTTGCGTGACCGTTGCTTAAACATCTGGTACAATCTGTCTCCGGCCATCTACCAAGGACTTGTGACATTCATGCCAAGGCGGGTTGAAGCTGTGTTGCGCGCCAAAGGTGGGCCAGCTCGTTATTGACAGGTGGTCATAATGTTTTGGCTCTTGAGTGTATATATATTAAATACGACGATCAATGTATACAATTGATGTAAAAAAACAAAAAAATATATTTATAAAAAAATCATAAGGGATATTTTTATAGACAAAATAATGTAGAAGAAAATATTCAAATTAAATGTAATAGGACATACTAAAGAATATAGTACAGTTTAAGGAACATAATATCATTTATTGTATTTTAATATTTTTTTTGGATAATGTCTAATCCTCTGCTGCATTAGCAAGAAAAAAATTTTTTTTTGTCTATTTAGTTGTTATGCACGTGACGATAAATTTATTTTAAAGTTACCAGGAAAAGCAATCACGTGACCAGAAGTTATTGCCAGAAGTCATTAGTACCAGAAAAAGAAATCACGTGATCAGCATTTAATGAATTAAATTCTAAAAATCAATCTTTAAAAATTCACCCAAAATCAGAAAATGGAGGTAAAGATTCGAAAAAGATCTCATTTTAAAGGAATTTTTATGATCTTTCTCGTGATATAAATTTTATAACCCTCAATTTATTATTTTAAATGGAAACTTAAATAAAGTCACTAAAACAGCTTAAAAATTTAATTTTAAAAAATCTAAGAAGAATTTTTTAAAAATCTTTCTTAGTGCACCCCTACACCATAAGAAGAATCGCCATGCAAAATTTCAGCCTATTAGGTCCAGCGGTTTGGTCTGTGCGTTGTATGTCAGTCAGTTACGGAACTGTTTAATATATAGATACACCGTATAACATTCCCTGAAACTGAATTATAGATAGACTAGCAGCCCGTTCCGACTTTGTCCGGGTTGAACATAATATTATACCAATAAATTTCCAGTTGATAGCCAATAAATTGTAAATCGTTTTTTACCTTAATAATAACCTAAATAATACCTTAAATTAATTTTATGTTAGTTAATAATTAAAATAAATTTTTAAAAGAAAAAGGCGTGCCGGAGAACGGCTAGGTTCGAACCGCTAGCGTCAGAACAGAAACCCACCGCGATAGCACCACGATAAGGATCGTTGAAATCTTCGGAACAGAAAGCGGTAGAAGACAGTAGCGGAAACAATGGAGATTGTTAGGATTAAGCCCCTAACTTTATTTCTACTGATCAGATATACATAATATATTGCCTATGTCCATCTGGAATAATGTACCTTTCAAACAGTGAAAGAATTTTTCAAATAGGTACAGTGGTTCTGAAGATTACCCTCCACGTACAAAATCGCTCTCTCTTTATATATAAGTATAGATATTATATATACCGTAAAATCTTGAGTATAATACGCGCTTTTCACGCGTCTTTTCACATTTAAGTCTTCAAAAATGAGGTGCTTATTATAATCGTGTACAAAAAAAGTATTTTTAAACATTGAATAAACGACAAACAATAGATGAGCTGTATTCTAGGGAAAGTGATTAAGACTGATAATATGTTTTGTTTCTATTCCGAATTTGACGTTTTCGTTTTTTATTACAACTTTTATTTAGTTAATAAGTATTTGTGCAACTTTTTTATAAAATATTGAAAAGTTATGGTTGCGTAGTATAGTCGAATTTTATTTTTCTTTCCAACAATTTCGTGCAAAATCAATCATGCGTATTATACACGTGTGCGTATTGTAGTCAAGATTTTACGGTATTTATTACATATATTATATACACTGAAGTGCCACTGAATTAGGGATACCTACCTAGTAACGAGTTGGGCCTCCTCTGGCCTTGATAACGGCTGCCACACGACGAGGCATAGATTCAACAAGTTTCTGGAAACGTTCCACGGGAATGGCTTGCCAAATATTGGCTAAAGCTGTCCATAATTCAGTAAGGTTCTTTGGTGCTGTGTGATGGCCTTTCACGCCTTGTTCCAAACATCCCAAAGATGCTCAATAGGATTTAAGTCTGGGCTTCTAGGTGGCCAATTCATGACATAGAAGTCAGAGGAATGCTCATCCAACTAGCCAGTAGCCAACCGGGACTTGTGAGAAGTACAGTTGTCTTGCTGGAAAACTCCATTACCGTGCGGATAATAGAACAGCATAAACGGATGGAGGTGATCACCCAGCAACTCTACGTACCGAATTGCATTGAGGGAGGTTGGTACACGCACCAAAGATCCCAAACTGTGCCACGAATAAACACCCCAGACCATGATTGAGCCACCATGCCCTTGTACAGTTCCAGCCAGCCATGCAGGATCCATGGCTTCATGAGCCTGACGCCATATTCTTAGCCTCCCGTCGGCATTAAGTAGTCGGAATCGAGACTCATCACTCCATGCTACTCGTTTCCAGTCCTCTACACTCCAGTCTCTGTGCTCTCTTGCCCAGGCAAGACGTGCAGCCCGATGGCGAGTATAGAGCAATGGTAGTCTCGTAGGTAGACGGCTCCCGAAACCCATACGGTGAAGCGAGCGTTGCACAGTCCGTTTACTGACTGTATGACTGGCACCGTCATTAAACTGGGTGGTAATTTGAGCTAATGTTTGGCTTCGTTGGCTACGTACAATACGCCTGAGCCGTCTCTCACCACGCACTGTCAAGGCTAATTGTCATTTGCAGTTTGCCCGATCGCTAGTTTTTTTCCCACCATCCATGTATTCTTGGTATACTCTTGACACTGTCGACCTTGAAAATCCTAGCTGTCTGACGATTTCGGAAATTGAATGGCCCATGCGTCGCGAACCTACGATTTGTCCGCGATCGAAGGCGTCTAAATCAGGCAGTTTACCCATACTGGCAATTCAAACAACTAATTCAGAACAACCACAGTACTCGCTATATATGCAGTTACCACAGCGCCCTCACTTGCGCATACTAGATGCGCAGCGCTACACAATTTGCACAGGCTTTGCTATCCCTAATTCAGTGGCACTTCAGTGTATATATATATATATATATACAGAGGCTGTTCACACATTTTTTAGACGATGTATATTGTATTCACAAAACTAAATTACATAAAATTCTTGTGTTTTAAATGTTCTATATGACATCCCTTATTCTGAACTATCTTTCGACACCGCAATTTCCAGGATAATAATGCCTTTTGAAGTGTCAGAAGAGGTATTCTATCCCATTCCTCCAGAACAGCTTTCCAGAGTCCTGTAAGGGTTTTGGGACGACGTTTGGATAATGCAGATTTTAAAAGTTCGAAAGCACAAAAATCCATAGGTGATACATCGGGAGATTTTGTAGGGATATCAGTGAAGGGTATGGCCTTGATACCAGTTTTTTGTTCCATTTCTTTTAGGAAATTTACAGTGGATTTTGATGTGTGACTGCTAGCTTTGTCCTGATGGAGTCTCACAGATTGATGGCACTGTGGGTAAAGCGATGGTATTTCATTCAGAAAAATTGGCGAAAAAATATGTTCCTGATAGTATTTGGAGTTAATCTTGACATTTTTTCCACTCTCTTTATTTTTAATTTGCCATTATAATAAAAACCAGCAACAATCATGAATCCCTTAGAAAAACTTTCTTTCGATTCTTTGAACAATGTACTTAAATTTTTTTCTCCCCTTTTATGATAATAAATGGATCTTTTTTTGTTGCAATAATTTAAATACACCCATGATTCATCTATTGTGACAATTGTTTTCCATTTTTCTTTGGATAAGTGTTTCTCATATAGAATTCTGCAGCGTGTCCTGCGTTCAGCGATATGATTTGGAAGAAGACGATGCACATTGCGTTTTTTCGCTTTCTTAAGATTTAAATCAACGTTTATCATTTTGTTTACAGTGGACACCGAGCATTTTAATGATTTTGCAACTGTCCTTTGACTAGGGGGATTTTCTTTTAACATTAAACAACGTACCTTTGCAATAGTCGAACATGTCCGTTTTTTCCTTGGATACTTGTTTGGAATTTTTGTCCCACTTGAGGCTCCAATTTGACGTTTTTTCCTTTCTTGTTGACGATATTACCTATAGACACTTTAGATATCACAAAACCATGACTCTCACATCGTTTTTGGATAACGGAGTATGCATATTTCTCTTCGGAAAGAGCATAAATGTAGCCTTTGAACCACTGCTTTGTTAAAAACGCCATTTTGAATAAAAACAAAACTTTCAAGCCGCAGACGATAATTCTGACTTTTAGAAACATAGTACAATTGCAATTATTTCTTTTGCAGCAAACGAATTTTTATTACCGCTTACCAAAATCGTCTAAAAAATGTGCGAACAGCCTCTGTATATATATATATATATATATATATATATATATATATATGTGTGTGTGTGTGTGTGTGTGTGTGTGTGTGTGTATGTATATATATATTATCTTTATTAAGTAAGACATAGATAATATTTTTATATACCTAACACAATACAAAATATTCTTCTGACACTGTTGTTTCATTATGTTACTTGTTTCGTTTTGCTGAATGGAAAGGGAAGAATATATGTGTTAAGGGCTAAATATAATATAAAACACATAAGATAAATTCAGATAAGTCCTCAAATTCATTTGACTGTATGTAGTTTTTGTGTCTCTCAAGTAAATTATGTCACTATTATGAAATTCATTGCATGCGTATTCTATATATAAAACAATTCCGTAACTGGCTGATAGATAAGGCACAGACCAAACCGCTGGAGATAAAGAGCTGAAATTTTGCATGGCGATTCTTTCTATAGTGTAGGGGTGCACCAAGAAAGATTTTTGAAAAATTCTTCTTAGATTTTTTAAAATTAAATTTTTAAGCTGTTTTTGTAACTTTTTAAAGTTTGCATTTTAAATAATAATCTGAGGGTTATAAAATTTATATCAAAAGAAAGATCATAAAAATTCTTTTAAAATGAAACCTTTTTCTAATCTTTACATCCATTTTCTGATTTTTGGTGAATTTTTAAAGATTAATTTTTAGAATTCAATTTATTAAATGCTGATCACTTGGTTTCTTTTCTTTCTCTGATACTTTAAATTAATTTTGCATCACGTGCATAACAACGAAATAAATTGACAAACAAAATATTAAAATACGGTAAAAGATAAAATTTAACCACTAGACTAATTGAGATGGAAGTTTTTAAAGAATTTAATTTAAATTTATATGTTTTATAGATATTAAACATACAGATTAATTGCATACATTGACCATTGTATTTAATTTTAATATTTTCTTCTACATTATTTTGTCTATAAAAATATCCGTTACGATTTTTTTATAAATATATATTTTTTTGCATTAATTGCATATATTGACCGTTGTATTTAATTTGCATGTACTCCGTAGAGAAGCACGGGTATTCACCTTGTATTTACATATAAACAACCGAAACTCTACTGCATTTGGTTGAACAAAGATGTTTGCTAAATAATACGGCATTTAACAAACATCAGAGCACTTTTTTGAAATTGAAACCAGAATCTTGAACGTTGTTTATGGAGTTTATTACTTAGCAAATAGCCACTCCAATATCGTTCAAGCTTTTTTAATCTGCCTTTTGGTTGTGAAAAGTAACTACATGATAACAAAATAGATATTGTTCTGAAATGATCTATTCTTATTTTTTTTAAATAAAAATTTTACATTTCATTTCTCTGTATTTTTTTTTATAATTCTAGAATACATAAAACTATGTTAGTGGTATACTTTGTTGCAGATTCTAATCCATTTTAGATGATAAAGTAACAGAAAAGGGTCATATGCTGTAAAAAATTTTTAAGGAGGCCAAATTTTTTCATTACGTAGCTAAACTGAGTTACATCATTACTGTCGAAATAGAGTCGCAACAAGGGGTGATTTTATAATCAATACTACTACATATGCAATATTTTGAAGATGCACTCATATATATATATATAGTATATATATATATATATATATATATATATATATATATATATAATATATCTTTTAACCCTTGCAGTTGCTTTTAGCGAAAACATTTATCTTATCATGATGTGCTAATGCTTTTTTTTACAATTACAGTTTGAAAACCTGAACAATGAAATGTTTTGCCGAGGCTATATAGAATAATTATTCTTTTTAAGATGAACTGGTTTAAATGACTGATTTAAGTAATTTTCTACTGTATTTTTTCTTATTCAAGGAACACATTGGGCCCTTTTAGTGTCAGTTTCACGCGTCCGCAGATTTGTGTATCCATATCTGGGCTTTGAACTTTTCATAAAACGCTTTGGAATATTGTTATTACTACTATTATTTAATTATCACTTTATATAATCACACGGAGAACAGTGGCTTCAAATAACTTTAATTGTTTATTCACAAAAAAATATCTAAGACACAAAATACTTAATGTATCAATAGATCAGTAGTGTGCAAGCTTTTTTCAACCGCGGTCAGTTTTCTTTAAATAAAAAATCATGCATGTTAGATACTTTGCATAGCTTTTTGCTAAAAATATCGGAGACGCAAAATGCTTGATGTATCTATAAAGGACTGAATTTAGTATCGTAATTTAATTAAGGCCTGTAAATGCATTTTGATAACAGCTACCACATAACATACATGTTAGAATACATGCAAGTTAGGTACTTTACACGTTGAAATACAAACATGTTAGATAATTTACATGTTTCCAACAACATGAGTGATAGATACTTTTTTTTTTTGGGGGGGGCTAAAAATATTGGAAACATAAAATGCTTGATATATCAATAGAGGACAGAATTCAGTTTATTAACTAATGCCTTTAAATACGTTTTAATTACAGTTACCACACAATATGCATGTTAGATACTTTGCATAATTTTTTGCCAAAAATATCTGAGGCCCAAAAGGCTTGATGTATCAATAAAGGACTGAAGTCAGTTTCTTAATTAAGGCCTGTAAATGCATTTTGATAACAGCCATCACGTAACATACATGCTAGAATACATGCATGTTAGGTACTTTACATGTTTAAATACAAACATATTAGATACTTTACATGCTCCCAACAACTTGCATGATAGATAATTTTTTTTTTTGGGGGGGGGGGAAGGGCTAAAAATATTTGAGACATAAGATACTTAATGTATCAATAGAGGACAGAATTCAGTTTATTAATTAATGCCTTTAAATACGTTTTAATTACAGCTACCACATAACATGCACGTTAGATACTTTGCATATTTTTTGCTAAATATATCTGAGACACAAAATGCTTGATGTATCAATAGAGGACGGAATTCAGTTAATTAATTAATGCATGTAAATACATTTTAATAAATGCATGTCAGAATACATGCATGTTAGATACTTTACATGCTACCACACAACATTCATGATAGATACTTTACATGTCTTTTTATTTTGCTAAACATATCTAAGACACAAAATGCTTGATGTTTCAATAGAGGACTGAATTCAGATAATTAATTAATGCGTGTAAATATATATTTAATTACAGCTATCACACAACATGCATGTTAGAATACATGAATGTTTGATACTTTGCATAGTTATTTGCTAAAAATATATGAGAGACAAAACGCTTGATGTATCAATAAAACACTGAATTCAGTTTCTTAATAAAGGCCTGTAAATGAATATAATTTTTTTTTCTTAAAAAAAAAAAAAAAAAGAAACACAAAATGCTTGATGTATCAATAGAGGACTGAATTCAGTTAATTAATTAATGCATGTAAATATACTTTACATTACAGTTACTCCACAACATGCTTGTTAGATACTTTACATCTCTTTGTCTTTTGAAAAAAAATCTGAGACACAAAATGCATGATGTATCAATAGAGGACTGAATTCGGTTAATTAATTAATGGCTATAAATATATGTTTAATTACAGCTACGGCACAATGCGTATATTAGAATGGCACATAACGCGAGGATCGGCGAAATTGATGACCAAAACAATACTCACCATGCGATGGGCACGCTGACAGTGCTGCTACTCCCCGGTGCCGGTTCATTCCCCATTGATGCACCACTTCCTACTATCCACAAACATCCCCTCTCCTCGTCCTTCGCCGGACGGAACTCTACGATGTCAATGACAGCGGATTCCCGAAACTGCACGGAGCCCGAAACATTCCAAACTCGCAAGCCCCGCGCTTTCCGAATAAATAAGGAAAAGATCGAAATCGGGAAAAAAGAGCGCCTTTTTCCACGAAAAAAGTCCCGCGCCACGGTCGATCACCCGCGCAGGAGTGCGTGATGGGCAGTGAATGGCGCTTGTTAAAGTTGTCTGGCTATTTTTTAAGGCGACGTTTGTGTTTCCCCGTTCGTTTGTTCTGCCGGGTATAGAGGTGGAGGGGTGGGGGTATTGATGAGCTGGACATTTGATGCGTTCCGGATACTGACGGATATGACTGGAATCGGGAAAAGAGATAGATTATAGCGTTTGATGTCCTTTTTTAAGAAACCATACAGGTCAGATTTTTTATAAAAATGCTTTACAAGCTAAGTTAATAGTTGTATGGCTGAATAAGGATTTTACTTACTTAAACACACACATATATGTATATATATAAATATATAATTAAATTGACAACTGTTTGTACACATTATAAATAAGCTTATATTTTAATTATATTAGCTTTGTTATTCCTAGCTGCTTTGTCACATGGCTACAATTGATGTTAAATTCTGTTATTGGTAGGCAAATTACATAAGATAATTGATTAATATATATATATATATATATATATATATATATATATATATATATATATATATATATATATATATATATATATATATATATATATATATATATATATATATATATATATATATATATATATTTATAGAGAGAGAGAGAGAAATTTGTATGTATATATATCTATGTATATTGCAAATGTATTAGTCAAAATCATCGTTATGATTGATAATTAATAATGCTGTTCTTTGACTGCTTTATTTTAAACAGTTATTTCTGTTATGTTTTACTTTGGTTTTCAGTTTATTGAAGCATTGTTCCTTTACCGTCAGGGACTATTCTCCACGTCCGTATACATAATTTTTTTTTTTTTACAGCTCCCTTGCTTTTCTGATTTGTCAATTGATGAGCTTCTTTCTGCCTTATTCAGCTGGTTTCGGTTTTTTCTCTTTCCGATTTTGAAGGATTATTCCAGTTTCAAAATGTGCTTACCTTAAAGATTAATACAGGAACATATTGTTTATTGAATTAATTTATAGCTTCAAATAAGTTTAAAAAGTATTTAGTTAAAACTCTTGGTTAATAGTTGCAATACAGTAAAAACGAGTCCCTAAGTAGCCTAGGGGTATTGCGTCGGCTCTTGGCGCTGAGGGTGCTCGGATCGAATCAGGACAAAGAGCCATTAAATACTTCCATGTTTAAGCCGGATATGTGCACATAAAATCCATAGGCCAGAAAGTCCCTCTATGAGGTCAGAGAGGGTGGGAGAGGGTACTATCCCCCAGATGTTGCCTCTAGGTTGCTTGGTCAAAATTGGAGTGGCACCTGGCTAAGTCGGACTCCGACCCTTGACATACGATTAAGCTATCCGGATGTTAAAACATGGCAAAAGCCCGGGACCGGATAATATCCATGCAGAGTTCTTGAAAAATATGGGGCCTTTCGCTCGTACAGCTCTCCTTGAACTTTTGAATAAGAGTTGACACTTTGGGGCCCCCTCTGCTTGGTTAAAGGTCACCATTATCCCGATTCTTAAAAAGGACAAACCTGCTAATGGGAGTAGTAGCTATAGGCCGATTTCCCTAAATAGCGATCTGGCAAAGACGATGGAGCGCATGATCACTTCTAGATTGAACTGGTTCTTGGAATTTTATGGTCTCCTAGATCCTGCACAGGCTGGTTTTCGAACTTACAACTGTACAGCCCAGCAGGTTATCCGTTTCAGCCAAGATGTAAAGGACTCTTTTGACAATCGATATTCTACCTTGGCCGTTTTAGTGGATTTCAAATCTGCTTATGATAAAGTCTGTCGATTAAAGCTTATTGAAAAGCTTCATTCTCTTGGCGTGACGGGTAGAATGCTGGCCTGGATTAACAGTTTTATTAATCGGAGATATATTAGGGCCCGTTATGGCGAGACCATGTCCTCTTATAGACAAACTGAAACGGGACTCCCTCAGGGTGCTGTAATAAGCCCGTTACTTTTTAATATTTATATTAATGACCTTCCTGGAATTTTGTCTACTGATGCTTCTGTTAAGACAGCACTGTTTGCCGACGATTTGGTTTGTTGGTGCTGTGCACCCAAGAAACGTCAACAGAGTTTGAATACTGTTCTTAATAGTTCTATGGAGAGATTAGATCTCTGGTGCAGGGACAACAATATGTCAGTGAATTTAGACAAAACTAACTGTCAATTTTTCACTTTGAATAGACATTTTATGCCCTTCATTCTTTATCGCGGGAGTGTCGTCAAGGATAGTAATGACGTCACTTACTTCGGTTGCAGACTTGACCCGCATCTGAAATGGACCAACCACATTGATTTTATTAAGGAGAAAACTGAAAGGAGACTGCCGATTCTGAAACGACTTGCTGGCTGCCGCTGGGGGTGTAATCGAGAAACTTTGGTGAACACCTTTAAAATGTTTATCCAACCTCTAGTTCATTATTGTAAGGAAATTTTAGTGACTGCTCCCACTAGCTCGATTAATATGCTAGAGAGAATGCAAAATCAAGCACTTCGTCTAATTACCGGTGCAGTTAAATCCACTCCCATTGCGGCTATGCAGGCTCTAACTAATTTGCCACCTGTTGTGTTTGATATTCGTAAAAACGCTGCAATCTTGTTGCAAAAACTCTGCAGGCTACCAAATAATTCTTATTGGAGAAACTGTAACTTTGAGAAAAGTAGAAACCTGAAGACTCAGATAGGTTTTAATCAAGTCAGTTTTCAATTAGCGGAGGACCTGGACATTGTTCGGGTAATTAGCTTACTGCCGGTGCCATATTGTCCACTGGACTATGGCTACTTTTGTGTACATCTGGAATTAGACGAGAAAATCGATAAGCGGGGGATGCCTGCTGAACATGTTAGAACCATTGCTCTTGAAACAATTGAGACTAGGTACCCAAAAGATTTGTGGACCTATGTTTTTACCGATGGCTCAATGATTGACAAAAATAAAGGAGCCGGCGCAGGGGTCTACTGTGAACACTTTGCATTTTATAAGGCGGTGGGCTCGAATACCTCTAGTTTTGATGACGAAATTGAGGCTATATTTATAGCGTTGAGCCAAATAAGCTCCCGAAGAAGCGAATTTCCTAGGGTGGTCATCCTGTCAGATAGCAAGGCCGCCCTGCAAAGTACTTCCAGCAATAAATTTTCCTCCATCGAGCGAATTAATGATTGCAGGAAATTCCTTCACAGCATGGCTGACTCTGTTGTTCTGCAGTGGGTACTTGCCCATTGTGGAATTGAAGGAAATGAGAATGCCGATTTCTTGGTTAAGAAGGGTACTGCTATCCTGCAGATTCCCAATAACCTAATGACTTACAACTCTGCAAAAATATTTATTAAAATGGATTTTAAGAAGAGGTTTACCTCTTATCTTACTGGCGAAGCAATGGGAAAGGCCTGGGAGTGTCTCACTCATTCAAGGGCTGTTGTTCCGGATTCCCCGCGTCCAGTGGCTGTTGCGTCATTTCGACTCCTGACGGGACACGACTGTCGGAATGCCCATTTATTCAGAATTGGTATGAAGGACTCCCCTTTGTGTACTTTATGTGATTCTGGACAAGTCATGGACTCTAGCCATATTGACGTGTGCTCTGCACTTAGTTCTTTTAATTCCATTGTACTGGGAGGCAAGACATAGGCTAATGACTTAGTGTCAAATGCCTTTCATTTGTATAAATAAATAAATAAACATACGATTATAAACCGGAGTCCCACCCCTCAGCCTGCTAGCCCATATGGACCTGGTCTGGAACACTTCTGGCCAGGGGCATTAGAAACAATAAGAACAATAAAAACAAAATAAGTATAACGTATACGCTTGTACCGAAAAAAATATCACGTTGTTTATCCCGAAACTTTTGTGCGAGAAAAAAAAGCTTTATTTTTCGCATAAATTATTTTCCCCGATGACTGATAGACAAACCGTTTAAATTTAATTCATTTTGTCTAGTGTCTTTGGCCTTTTCTAATCTGAAAAGAAAAACTTTATCCTTAGTTGTCATTTTTTAAAAACAATATCTTTAGAAAGCATTTATTCAACTCCTATTATGAGTTTTAGCACGTACAAAACTTGAACCCATTGCCAATTCTACGCATGCACCATCTTTGAATAATTGTTAAGAGTAGTCAAATATACTTACTTCAAAGAAAACAGCAAAACGTTGTTCTGCAGAGGACCAGGAAATTCTGTGCCCGTCTCAGGACAGGTGATTTATGTATGAATAATCTGAATCAGACAAAGTACAAGAAATTTTTTTTTGTGAACCATTCATTTTCTCTCTTTATTGACTAACAAAATAAGGGGAATTGGTGAAGATATTGTAATTTATAGACCACACGACATTATTTTCGAAACTGAAAAATTTTACATTTAGTAACACCAGGCTACTTATACAAACACACCTACCAGTGTATATATATATATATATATATATATATATATATATATACACTGCCCTCCAAAATTTAAGGTACAACATGTTTTTCGAAGCTCACTATTAAAATAAAGGCAGTAACAATAAAATTCATAGTGTATATGAATGATAGTATCGAACTTTAAGAAAACTTATGCAAAAAAACCTTGTTGGCTACATTCATTTTAAAGAATTGTCACTTATATGAGTAAGAGAAAATGTGGAAAAATCAAACTTTCCTGACTCTTTGTAAATATTGTGCATGATTGTTTATTTTCAATTTTTGTTGGCAATTTCATTGACAATACCCAGGAGAGTCTACCAATGTCTCAAAGAAGTCGTTCACCCGATTCATTAAGGTGGCGGGCGATCAGATGAATGGAAAAGGGATTATCATTAGCTGATGCTGCTGGACGTCTCAATGTGTCAAGAAGTGTGGCCCAACGACTACGGAATCAGTTTAGATCAGAAATTTTTGTGTCTAGAAGACATGTTTCAGACCTACCATGAGTTATAACACCTGCTGGAGACTGCTTTCTAGCTCTTTCGGCCAGAAGAAGGAGAAGCATTACTGTGCCTCGGCTTATTTCAGATCATTTTATCACTTCAGGAACAAGAATATCCGCTACTACGGTTCGAATACGACTTCACAATTGTGGTCTATATGCAAGACGACCAGTTGTGTTCCACTTAACAGACGACAGAGAAGTGCCCGTTTATGTTGAGCAAGAGAACACGTTTCCTGGACCAGACAGCAATGGGCTTCTGTACTCTTCACGGATGAGTCCAGGTTCACACTAGAGAAGCGATTCAGGGCGTCTGCTGATCTGGAGGGAACAAGGCACCAGATACAACCAATCCAACATTGCTGAAAGACACAATTACAGAGGTGGGGGAATCATGGCTGGGGCAGGAATGTCTCTCGGTGGTCACACTGACCTGCATGTGTACCATAGAGGAACTCTGACTGGTTAAGATATCGGGACGAGATCCTTGATCAATATGTCCGCCCATATGACGCTGATATTGGCAACGAATTCATTTTATGACGCTGCTACTATTGGCAACGAATTCATTCTAATGGATGATAATTCAAGACCTCAGCGAGCTGTGCTTGTAGCGGATTATCTTGAGGGTCACGGTTTGAAGTGAATCGAATGGCCAGCTCGATCTCCAGACCTGAATCCGATAGAGCATGTTTATGACTACCTTGGCAGACACGTTGCTGCTTTAAGTCCTCCTCCAAGATCATTAGATGAGCAAGAACAAGGGTTACCCCTTGTCTGGTCTTCACTTCCCATTTCGGTGTCCGACAACTTTATTGGCAGTATGGAAAATCGGTACCAACAATACATTACAGCTAGGGGTGACCCTATTCCTTATTAGAAACCATTTTTTCAGTTTTTTTCATTACATTTTTCCACCTAAAACTGTGATGTTCTGTTTTATACAATAAATGGAGTTTTCTGCCAAGAGAGTTTTCTCGCTGTAACTCATGTAAATTATGTAAATTTCTTTGTCGCATTTAATAAAGAACTGTTTAGTGCACATTTCATCCAAATTTCTTGCTTCTCTGTTCATTCATTTTTAAATTAGACATAAAAAAACATGTTGTACCTTAACTTTTGGAGGGTAGTGTATGTGTGTGTGTGTGTGTGGTGTGTATTAACGAAAAAGAATTTCCAAATATTGGTTGGGCTGTTATTGTCCAACTTACTTAACAAATCTGAGTGAACTATTACTTAACAAATCTGAGTGAACTAAAGAACTAACTCTGTAGTGAACTAATCGCAGGAAAAATCCGCCAATTCACTCTCCCGTAACACAATGACATGACATTTGGCACTACTGGTCTCGAGTTGTTGGTTTCGTATCGTATGCATCAATGAATCTGATATTTGGAGATGCATTTTTAGAGTCTGATTTAAAAAAAAATAATATAGCGTGTGGAGGGTATATATACGTGCATCTACGCAAACATGCTTTATATCGTGTGGGAGAGAAAACTGACACAATTCACAGAAATGATGGGTGACTGTCGGCACTCTCTCTACAGGAGCAGAGGCTGCAATTGTGTTTCTGAATAGTTGGACAAAAATAATTGGATGACAAAAATGATTGAATGGAAATTATACTGACGGCACTCTCTCTACAGGAGCAGAGGCTGCAATTGTGTTTCTGAATAGTTGGACAAAAATAACTGGATGACAAAAATGATTGAATGGAAATTATTGGAGGGGTCGTGGATAGTGTGAAGTAATTTTATATCATATTGAATTTAATTAAAAATATGCTTTAAATTTTCTATAATCACATATTTTAATATTTTTAATTATATTTTTTATATGCTAAAAAAATATGTGTTATGAAATTGTTAAATAAGGTGTCAAACAGTCTTACAATAAAAAATCTTTCAGCAAATGATTATACTTACCGTAAAATCTCGACTTTAATACGCATGCTTGATTTTGCGCAAAATTTTCGGAAAAAATTAAAATTCGACTCTAATACGCACCCATAACTTTTCAATATTTTATTTAAAAATTGCACAAACATTTAATAGCAGAAATAAAATTTGTAATAAAAAGAAACGAAAACATTAAAATCAGTAGAAAAAAACTTAAATTTTTATTCAAAACAAACAATACTGTCAAATTATCAGTCTTATCACTTTCACTAGAATACAGCTCATCTATTGTTGTTGCGTCCTTGTCATAAGTATTGGTGCCGTCCTAATATATATTCACCATCATCATCCTCATTAGATGACACCTGCCCATCCTCCCATAATATGTCTTTATCACTGCCGTCTCACGTTAAACAATTGATATTTTTTCTGCTGCCGAGGACCATCTTGAAAAAAATTTGAGGGAAATAAATAAAATAAAATAATATTTTTTTGCACTTGCAACAACCGTGAACTATCACTATTTCGAGGGACCTGTTATTAAACGAACGAGTATGGGATACGAACTGTGAGTTCCGTTTGTTTAAAAGGAATACCTGCTTAGTAAACGGGTGGATGAATCACGGAGTGCAAATGCGCTCGCACCCGTGTTGCGATAATGTCTTACAGCTGATGTACGTTCATTTATCCAATGTTTAAAACTTCGTTTTTTTTGTGCGCACCCTCATTTTTGCGGACTAAAATGTGAAAAAAAAGTGCGTGTTATACTCGAAATTTTACGGTACATTGCTTCCATTTGCTTCTAACAATCTGTGTGAAACTGAGCTTTCAAATCTGAATTTTCAATATAATTTGTCATAATTTGATTATATATTTTTCTTTAGTTTTTAACATTTTCTATATATTTTTTAATTCAGCTTCAACCGAAATTTTTTTGTTTTGGTCAAGTTATTTTTAAGTTAAAGAAAGTGGATAGCGGTCGAAAATAGTTTGCACACCACTGCTCTAGACATAGGCGTCGCGTGCTTCAAACTTTTTTTTTTGGAGAAGGGGGGCATGAATTGAATTCAGTTAGGGCCCTCCTCGGCGCATTGACTGTCGAACGGTTCTAAAAATATAAAATATTATTTTTTTTAATTGAATAACAATAGAATTATTGATGTTGGAATAGTATTCAAAAGTTATACAATGAGAAAAATAAATATAATAAAAATAAAATGAGAAAAAAATAATAGCGTCGAATTTTTGTTATGGATCATATAATTGTTAAAAACTATGTTAAGGTTAAAGACGTAATCGGAATCTTCAGTTTCACAGTTTGAAAAAGCGGGAAAAAGCCAACTTTCTTGAAAGTTTTCTACAATTTTCCGATTTCAACTGAACCTCTATTAACGTTTTAATTTATTCCAAGTTACGTTGGGGAGGGGGACTTAACTTAAAATAAATTAAAACGTTAATTCCCCCCGTGCCTTCCCCCCCCCCGGACACTACGCCTATGTCTCTAGATCAGGGGTGGCCAAGATAAACAGTGTAAAGAATAATTTGGGAATGTCTACATACTACGATAAGCCAAAAGCAGAAAAAGGACTCTAAAGAAATTTTTAGAGTTGTTTTTTATAACGTTTTTATTAAATATATCATTCTCCAATTGTTAGATTAATTAATATTTCTACATTCCTAAATAGTGTGTTAACACTAGAAAGACGGGAATTTTTTCTTACTAAAAAGACTGAGCGCGGTTGGAAATAAAATGAAGAGTATAAAATATTTAATGTTTTAAAAAAATGGTTAAATATTTTAAATTTTGAACTATTTCATACCAATCTATACTAATATATAAAGAGAGAGCAGATTTTGTACGTGGAGGGTAATCTCCGGAACCACTGCACCTATTTGAAAAATTCTTTCACTGTTTGAAAGGTACATTATTCCAGATGGACATAGGCTATATATTATGTATATCTGATCAGTAGAAATAAAGTTAGGGGGGATACTCTAGATTTGTGTGCACGGCCGCCATCTCGGATTTTTCCGCCAGGGTTTGGCGCATTTCGCATGGCGATAATTATTGCGTTCTGGTAAAAATAACCCAATGTCAAATTCTCTAATTTTAAGATCAAACAGTTATTTCTGATGTGATCTTTTAATTACAGTATAATAATTTTAGGTCAGATCTTGGCCTTGACCTGGAAATCTGAGTCAAAGTTGACTAGACTCAAAAGAGTAAATTATTTTTAAAACTAAGAGTCTTTTTGTTGAAAATTTTTGAATCCATTATCAGTTTTTCGTTAACTTATTAAATTTAAGTTGCTTTTAATTTTGTTTATCGATTGTCAATTAGTATACTATAATGATACACGATTTCATTTATTTGAAGTAAAAATTATCTGCCATCATTTTTTCGTAAAATGTAAAATACAGTATACATTTTAAATACAATATATTTTAAAATATTTTATAATTCCAAGTTGTAGTGGATTACAAATAAATTTAAATAACTGAAGTTCAACTTCTCTCTCCCCAGGAACCTAAGTTAAAAAGTTAGTTAAGGTTAAGTTATTGGCTTAGGAAAAGGTTTTTTTTTCTTATTTCCAACACAGCAGGATAAATGGTCAAATAATCCTTGTCCCGATTTTATTGTATGCACCAAATATTTGGTTAAGGTCAAATCTGAAGTAAAATTTCATTACCACAATGCCCTAACGAAAAAAAAAAAAAAAAAAAAAAAAGAGGATCTGGTTACTCACCATAAATTTATGGGTTCATAATTATTTTACAATTTTCAAAGCTGAATTTTAGATAATTTTTAAATTGCAAGTTATTTAGGTGGTACGAAAATGCTGTATTTTTTTTCTAATTAACAATATATTGGCATAATATTTTGGTGATTCCTTGCTATTAGTCAAAGAGTTAGGGCAAACTGAATAGATGGCATTGAAATTTTATCTGTAAGTAAAATTCATTTGACCAAATTTTTCATATGGATCATAATTTGAAAAGGTAGTTTTTAATTAAAAATGACAAAAAAAATCTCAGTCCAACGATTAAATGATTTTTCAAAAATATTTCTAAGTTTCACAATTTAAAAAGGTCGTTTTTATTAAAAAAGCTAAAAGAAAAACCCAAAATTTCCAATAATTGAGAATGATTTTTTCAGAAAAAAGTGGTTTTTATCAAAAACCCAACAATAAATCTAAGTCCAACGTTTAAATGATTTTTCAAAAATTTTTCTAATTTAAACAGGTGGTTTTTATTAAAAAAGCTAAAGAAATTCAAAGTCCAGCGTTTTGAAAACACCGCTTAAAACACATTGGCGAAAATTTTTCCACTCCTCAAAACACGGTAAAATCGCCAAGTTGGCGAAAAAAAATCCAAGATGGCGGACGTGCACACAATTATTAAGTAACGTAATATTAATTTGAATATTATTTTAGGTGCTTAAAAAAATTAAAAAAACATTCTTTACTTAAAATCCTTTTTTTATTTTTGTATTTTTATTTCATCTCTTACTCTAATTTTGAGATACCAATGTGTATCTATAAACGTTTGTCAATTGTAAACGTTTATATTGTAAACGTCTATATTGTAAACGTCTATATTGTAAACGTTTTGTCAATTAAACGTTTCTCAAAGTGACAAACGTTTAATCTATATCTATCTATATATATAAAACAGTTCCGTAACTGACTCATTCATTCACTGACTGACTGACTGACATACAACGCACAGACCAAACCGCTGGACCTAAAGGGCTGAAATTTTGCATGGCGATTCTTCTAATAGTGTAGGGGTGCACTAAGAAAGATTTTTCAAAAATTCTTCTTAGATTTTTTAAAATTAAGTTTTTAAGCTGTTTTTTAAACTTTTTTTTACGTTTGCATTTAAAATAATACATTGAGGGTTATAAAATTTATATCACGAGAAAGATCATAAAAAATCCTTCAAAATGAAATTTTTTTCGAATTTTTACCTCCATTTCCTGATTTTTCTTGAATTTTTAAAGATTAATTTTTAGAATTTAATTTATTAAATGCTGATCACGTGATTTCTTTTTCTGGTACTTTCAATAAATTTATCGTCACGTGCGTAACAACTAAATAGACAAAAAAATATTTTTTTCTCTTTCTAATGCAGCAGACGATTGGATATTATCCAAAAAAAATGCATATCCCTTACGATTTTTTTATAAATATATATATATAGATAGATATATATTTTACATCAATTGTATACATTGATCATCGCATTTATTATAAATATATATATTTATTTTTTGGCATAAATTGCATACGTTGACCGTTGTATTTAATTTGAATGTACTCCGTAGCGAAGCGCGGGTTTTCAGCTAGTATATAATAAACTAGCTGAATACCCGTGCTTCGTTACGGAGTACATTCAAATTAAATACAACAGTCAATGCATGCAATTAATATGCCAAAAAATATTTGAAATTTAAGTTTTATATACTTAACTGTATATCAAATAAATCTTATTGAAAAAAATTATGCTTCGTAGCTCAGAATTTCTAAATTTTGTACATGAAAAGAGGATTTATAGGTATTTTGCGTAATAAAAAGGGTGTTTTCACTATTATTATTTTTTTCTCTTTATATATAGATTAGTATATATTTAGGTATATTTTTATGCAGGTATACCGAGCTGACAACATGTTATGGTTTATCCGTAACAATATATGCATGGTTTGTGCAGTCCTTATTTTTCAATACGAATATTTCCGAAGAGCCAATATTTCTGTTATTTGCAAAATGGAGACGAAAAGTAACTAACATTTTTCCGGTATTATTTAAACATTTCTGCCTGTTTTCTATATTGCCGTCAAATCGACGGCTTTTAGTCTTAGTAGGTATACAACACATTCCCCCCCCCCCTTTACTATCGAATATAATTTTGTAAATGTGTGTGCATATTTCGCGTAAAATTAGAAAAAGTCATAAAATTTCAGAAGCCTAAGGACATAAATTCAGACATATCGTTCAATAGTATGCCTCAAAATGATGGCAGCCGTTTTCTAGTGTTAATACTATTTTTATTTTAATTGTTTTGTCAAAGGATTCAAATCTGCCTTATTTTGAGTTATAGTTCGTACTCATTCAGTTTAATTTGATTTATCAACAGTGACCATTGTTTATCTATCTATACTTATATATAAAGAGAGAGAGCGATTTTGTACGTGGAGGGTAATCTCCGGAACCACTGCACCTATTTCAAAAATTCTTTCACTGTTTGAAAGGTACATTATTCCAGATGGACATAGGCTATATATTATGTATATCTGATCAGTAGAAATAAAGTTAGGGGGGATACTCTAGATTTGTGTGCACGGCCGCCATCTCGGATTTTTCCGCCAGGGTTTGGCGCATTTCGCATGGCGATAATTATTGCGTTCTGGTAAAAATAACCCAATGTCAAATTCTCTAATTTTAAGATCAAACAGTTATTTCTGATGTGATCTTTTAATTACAGTATAATAATTTTAGGTCAGATCTTGGCCTTGACCTGGAAATCTGAGTCAAGTTGACTAGACTCAAAAGAGTAAATTATTTTTAAAACTAAGAGTCTTTTTGTTGAAAATTTTTGAATCCATTATCAGTTTTTCGTTAACTTATTAAATTTAAGTTGCTTTTAATTTTGTTTATCGATTGTCAATTAGTATACTATAATGATACACCATTTCATTTATTTGAAGTAAAAATTATCTGCCATCATTTTTTCTTAAAATGTAAAATACAGTATACGTTTTAAATACAATATATTTTAAAATATTTTATAATTCCAAGTTGTAGTGGATTACAAATAAATTTAAATAACTGAAGTTCAACTTCTCTCTCCCCAGGAACCTAAGTTAAAAAGTTAGTTAAGGTTAAGTTATTGGTTTAGGAAAAGGGTTTTTTTTTTTCTTATTTCCAACACAGCAGGATAAATGGTTAAATAATCCTTGTCCCGATGTTATTGTATGCACCAAATTTTTGGTTAAGGTCAAATCTGAAGAAAAATTTCATTACCACAATGCCCTAAACCCCCCCCCCCCCCCCCCCAAAAAAAAAAAAAAAAAAAAAAAGTGGATCTGGTTACTCACCATAAATTTATGGGTTCATAATTATTTTACATTTTTCAAAGCTGAATTTTAGATAATTTTTAAATTGCAAGTTATTTAGGTGGTACGAAAATGCTGTATTTTTTTTCTAATTAACAATATATTGGCATAATATTTTGGTGATTCATTGCTATTAGTCAAAGAGTTAGGGCAAACTGAATAGATGGCATTGAAATTTTATCTGTAAGTAAAATTCATTTGACCAAATTTTTCATATGGATCATAATTTGAAAAGGTAGTTTTTAATTAAAAATGACAAAAAAAAATCTCAGTCCAAAGATTAAATGATTTTTCAAAAATATTTCTAAGTTTCACAATTTAAAAAGGTCGTTTTTATTAAAAAAGCTAAAAGAAAAACCCAAAATTTCCAATATTTGAGAATGATTTTTTCAAAAAAAGTGGTTTTTATCAAAAACCCAAAAATAAATCTAAGTCCAACGTTTAAATGATTTTTCAAAAATTTTTCTAAGGTTCATAATTTAAACAGGTGGTTTTTATTAAAAAAGCTAAAGAAATTCAAAGTCCAGCGTTTTGAAAAACACCGCTTAAAACACATTGGCGAGAAATTTTCCACTCCTCAAAACACGGTAAAATCGCCAAGTTGGCGAAAAAAAATCCAAGATGGCGGCCGTGCACACAATTATTAAGTAACGTAATTTAATTTGAATATTATTTTAGGTGCTTAAAATAATTAAAAAAACATTCTTTACTTAAAATCCTTTTTTTATTTTTTTATTTTTATTTCATCTCTTACTCTAATTTTGAGATGCCAATGTGTATCTATAATTCTATAATCTATACTTATATATAAACAGAGAGAGCGATTTTGTACGTGGAGGGTAATCTCCGGAACCACTGCACCTATTTGAAAAATTCTTTCACTGTTTGAAAGGTACATTATTCCAGATGGACATAGGCTATATATTATGTATATCTGATCAGTAGAAATAAAGTTAGGGGCTTAATCCTAACAATCTCCATTGTTACCGCTACTGTCCTCTACCGCTTTTTGTACCAAACACTTCAACGATCTTTGGCGTGGTGCTATCGCAGTGGGCTTCTGTTCTGACGTTAGCGGTTCGAAACTAGCCGTTCTCAGGCACGCTCTTTTCTTTTAAAAAATTAACGTTAAAATTTAACTAACGTAATATTAATTTGAATATTATTTTAAGAATATAATTTTTAAAAAAATTGAATATTTAAAAAAAAACATTCTTTACTTTACTTAAAATCCTTTTTTTATTTTTGTATTTTTATTTCATCTCTTAACCTCTTTCTATTAATTTGAATACTATTTTAGGTGCTTAAAATAATTAAAAAAGCATTCTTTTCTTAAAATCCTTTTTTTGTTTTTGAATAAAACTACGGTCTCAAGCACACCTCTTTCTTTTAAAAAACTACTTTTTCTATTAATTTCAATACTATTTTAGGTGCTTAAAATAATTAAAAAAACATTCTTTACTTAAAATCCTTTTTTTATTTTTGTACTATCTATACTTATATATAAAGAGAGAGAGCGATGATATATAAAGAGAGAGAGCGATTTTGTACGTGGAGGGTAATCTCCGGAACCACTGCACCTATTTGAAAAATTCTTTCACTGTTAGAAAGGTACCTTATTCCAGATGGACATAGGCTATATATTATGTATATCTGATCAGTAGAAATAAAGTTAGGGGCTTAATCCTCACAATGTCCATTGTTTCCGTTACTGTCTTCTACCGATTTTTGTGCCGATTTCAACGATCCTTAGCGTGGTGCTATCGCGGTGGGTCATTCTGACGGTAGCGGTTCAAACCTAGCCGTTCTCCGGCACGCCTTTTTCTTTTAAAAAATCAATTTTAATTATTAACTGACGTAATATCAATTTAATGTATTATTTAGTTTATTATTAAGGTAAAAAAAGATTTACAATTTATTGGCTATCAACTGGAAATTTATTGGTATAATATTTTGTTCAACCCGAACAAAGTCGGGACGGGCCGCTAGTTTTTTATATAAACGTGATTTAAAATACAAGGATTCACAGCTATAGGTTGTAGAGATTGTCCAGAGAGGAATTTATAAGACTTTCTTGTATAAATTTTTTGAAAAATTAATCATTGAACCAAAAGCCACAAAAAGGGGAAAACAGCCGCAATTTTGCCACCCTTGTTCTACAAGATTCTTCCTCCATTCTAGAGTCGAAAAATGAAATATTACCAACTAAATTTTATTATTATGCATAGTATAATTTTAAAATTATATTTTGAGCATATCTTTGGTTTAACGTAATTTGGTCTTCTACCCAAACAATATCTAAAAATTAATTCATTTACATTGCTGGCTCCATCTAGCAACCACGCATGGAAACTAGAGACATAATATAATAGTATTGTTGTGGAAAAAATGGACTTAATGCAACCACAAAACGAAATAATTCGATTACTGAACTGAATTCTGTCCTTCGAATCGACTCGCCAAATGACCGTTTCCACAGTCTTTGGAAGCTGATATCTAGGTGGTGGGATCGGGCATTCTTACCGTATGTTCCAATCTCGACGGGCCTATTCATTATTTTCCACAGATCAAGTAAAGTGAGAAGGAATATTCATGTAGTACAGATAGAGAGAAGTGGGAAGGGGGGGGATTATGGAGCAAAAAACAATCTTAATATGATTCACGGGATAACAAATAGTTGAACTGTAAAAATAAAACTAGAATTCTCGGTTTTCCAACACATGCGCAACGTTGAATTTGGATAGTATGATAGCAGTTCTTAAGAAACTATTCAATAGATGGCAGCACTGCCAAACAAATTAAATTGACAGTGAAAATTACTTATCGGAGTAGAAGTATATGCACATTGATTTACTTTTTACTTTTTTCCTTTATTGATGATAACAGGAAAATGAAATCAAGTAAAATTTCATCATGAAGTTTTCACTGTCACGTTATATAATTTTTCGTGACTGGTAATGGGATTATTTTTTTATGTTTGGACTGTAGGTGGAAACAGATGGTCCTATATTTCTGAACACGCCACATTCAACATATATACATTTCTTAGGGGTGGGAGTTTACTGCGTTAAAATCTATGCGGTTATTTTCTTAAAAAAGCCTTGGAATTGATAGAGTCACTTTTAAAGGGTAAAAGGAATGATTCTTTTTATTTATTTATTTATTTTGTAGGAGGGAGCGATAACATAATAGGTTGGTTGGTGGTTGAGAGCACTACTCACAAATTTTGATGTACAAAGATTAATTAGACCGGGGCTTACAGTTTAGAGCCAATTCCGAAAAGCTATAAATATCCATGGCAACAGTGGGAAGATGTGGGAAGGCATGTCACATATTGGCTCTTGAAAAAACAAAGGGCGCAGAGTTTTGATGTAAAACGCCTTGATAACTAAAATTCACACGGAGATTCATATCAAAGCAATTGCTTTTTTGCTAATAGAAGACAGCAGAGTTCCACGTGAAAATGTAATGGCATCGATTTTCTGACTTCCGTTTTTACACGTGGTTGTGCACAAGCCCTGATTTTCCATTTGGCCCGGTAGGCCCTGGTCTAGGGGCCCCCGAAAAATTTTAATTTTAAAAGGGAAAAAAATTCCCAATTAAATTTTTTTTAAATTTTACCCTTTTTAATAGCAATTTTTTTATATATCCTTTCAAATTTGATTTATTGATTGGTTCATCATAGGTATAGTTATATGTATAGTTCATCATATGTAAGTTATAGTGTATATAAGGGATTAATAATTTTTTACTGGTTGCATTGTATTGGTGTTTTAATGATTAAGTGAATATGTTGTATTGCTTTTTGTTATTTGATGACGTTCTAGGCTTCTATGCTTCAAATAGCCAGTTCTTGGTAAAATGGTACTTTCACAATGGTTCATGATTATTTTTTTTGTGTGCCAATTTTAACAAATTTTTCCCCACATCAGTGTTAAGGGGCCCCCATCCCGAGTTGTGCCTATAGTCAAGAACTTTCTAAATCGGGCCCTGGTTGTGCAAGTAATGCGAATTATTTTTAGATGTTTGCAAATAAATACCATAATACATCTTGTTTTTTCTTTGTGTGCATGTAGTATAATATTGTTACAAGCTGGATAAAGTGAAATTGTCGTTGTTGCTTATGCCACTTGACCGACAGCAACATCAGGTCAAGTCCCGAAGGCTATAGGCGATGAAGGTACGGTTCCGGTTTTGACTGGCACCACAGGGGTCGGAGTCCGACTTGGCCAAAGGACCAGTCCCGTAATTTTGAACTGAGTCAAGTGACGAGACCAGAACACTTGACCCCGCACCTCCAGAGGTAATTTTCAGAACTTAGGATGTATTGAACCAAGACGAATTTTCCTTACACCATAGTGTGAACGGCAGTTGATTTGTCAGCGACGAACATCTAACCAGTGACTTTCAGATCAATAGCCCACTGCTCTTGCCAACTGGACCACTGCGCCCGAAGTGAAATTTATAAAGCGTGAAAGATTTTGTGTAAATAGTAATGTAGATGATATTGTAGTTAAAGTGTATATGTTTTTGTAATTTGCATGTATTGTTAAATTGTTTGTAAATATATATGGTTCTGTTGTAAAAGAAACTGTTTAAAGGATAGGTCCCAACACATCAAGGCATGGTGGCTGCTCACCTTGGAGAGTTTCTCCCGATGGGAGCTAAGGAAAATTTGATAGCATGGGTTGTGAGTGGGGAGTGGGTTGCTGTCGTGTCGGCTGGTCTCCAGTTTGCAATGCCGCATCACCCTTGAGGGTGGGGACGGCGTAATCTATTGGAATTTACACGTGGTTGCATCGGTGATGGTGCATCACTTTGTCTTGTTATCTAACTAGAGGTGCAAAAACATGGAAATACTAATTCAGTGAAACAATGAGTAGTTATTTTTCAGATTTACGTAAATAGACAAACTTTTAGTCATTTCTGTAAAAGATATAAAATACTTTACTCCAGTTGTTTGGTATTTTAAAAAAAAAATTAACCAAGGTTATTCTACAATTTGCAATAAGAATATACTGTACTGTACAATAGAATGAACAGTAGTATTTTTAAAGCCATGAAAAGTATCTACGTATAATTCTATTTTTTGCGTATTTTTTTCTAGTTTTATTTAATACAACTTGGCAGAACACGATAATTCTGCAAGGTTTTATACAGATTATTTTCTATGATTTTTTTATTAATTCTGCTTCAGTTTATCCATATCTATAATCCATATTTTGTATGAAGATCCTGTTCCATCACGATCAAGTTCCTTTGGTTTATAAATGAAAATTTTCTAAATAATAGAATATTATGAAACACACATAAAGTATTTCATTTCTTTATTAAAATTATTAAATTTGTACAGACGAAACAAATGAATTTAAATGAAAGTTGTTCCGTAGCTTTAAGTTTGCAAATTGAAAAATTTCCATGCATTTACCGTTTGTAGGTTCAGTATCCACTCCTAGGTTATTACAATGTCAAGAATAATGCAGCTTTGTTTCCGAAATAAAGACTTTGATTTTGTATCAAAGACCGAAAAATCCCAACGACTTTCTGACTCTTAGAGATTGCTATTAAACTTGTTCGATTTATTCTTTCGCATACCTTGCACAAATTGTCAGAAATAGTGCGCACGCACATACACACAAAAAAGTGACTTAAATGCTTAGAAGATAACGTGAATGTGTTTCAATGTTCCTTAAAGATAAAAATTTTCAAAAAGTAATACCTTCAGATCAATAACCTGGATTCATTGACTAGAATCTTGTACGGAAGTTCTCGTTTTCTTAAGTAGAATTTTTCGTGACGAATTTGCAGAGACCGTTAAGTCTTTCTTCCTGTACACAATTTAACCTCTTTCAATTAAAATAAAGCGGAAGTATAAAATTGTAATTGTTCGTAGAACTGTATAAACTTTGTGATAGAGTTGGGGGAAAATAAGCGTCATATACCATCGAAGAAATTATGAGATAACACAATCCCGTGCCGTTTTTAATTACTCGCAGATTCTTTAACAATTTAAATCTAAGCGAAAACTTAAGGATACCCCCAATTTAAAATTGCCTTTTTTATTGTACTCTTTTCTGGTTTGCCGTATGACCTTAGTCGAGAATTTTTATAAATGTTTAAAACGTAAGTTATTAGAACATTATGAATTTTCAACTCGCCTTTTTCTTTTTATATTTTACTAGCTGAATATTCGTGCTTCGCTACGGAGTACATTCAAACTAAATACAACGGTCAATGTATGCAATTAATGCCAATATATATATATATATATATATATATATATATATATATATATATATATATATATATATATATATATATATATATATATATATATATATATATACATATATATATATATATACATATATATATATATATATATGTGTGTGTGTGTGTGTGTGTAAGTAACAAGAAAACGCGTCTTCCTAAATTACTTTACTTTAAAGCATATTCTCTTGTTAATAAAGCACGACCCCTTTTCCAAAAATTGCAACCTAAAAGTAAAATAAGATAATTTATCGTAGCCCTGCAGATCATTAAGCAGGCATGTGAACTATCGGAACTCAATAACATCCCCAGATATGAGTGTTAGAAGTTTATGAGATTCCGAATGTCAGTATAGAGTCAAAATTCATCAAGAGCCCTCGAACCACTCTGAAGTTATGTCTCCTATAACGTCAAAAACCCCACTTTGCAAGAACTTTATGGCCACTTATCCTACGCCCAGGTCAACAGTTCGCGGTTCTAACAAGCGCGGGATCTAGCAGTAAAGTCCCCGATAAACTTAAGTGGACACGTGAACTCCACAAATCTGAAGTCGCCCAATTAAAATTTAAGTAGTTTAGGCCCCCTGGTGACAATATCGAAAAACACCCATTTAATATTGCATGAACAGAAGACTTTTCTCTCTTCGTTTTTAACTCTTGTTGCTGTCGGACCTACTGTCCACAGTCCGGTGGTTACAACGCTTTTCTCTTAACTCTCCAATGTAAGCACTTCTGTTTTTACGTCCCGTCCTGGCATGGACGCCGGACACGCCATGTGGCCGCTGCAGCCTTTACGATGCTTCATAATTGAATAAAGGTGATTTCCTGGATAGCGTCATAAATCTGTGTTCCTCTTCTATGGCTCCGCGTGTGTTACTCTCCTAAATTTCGTAAGTGTTTTCCTGAATGAACACTCAGCCCGACTGCATCACTCCTCGTACCGACTGCATCTCCCATAAGTTCTACGCGTCAATCCCTTTGTGCTAAATTTTCCAAATGTGATTATTATCACATTTATAATTTTCGAATCCATTCGGGTTTCCCCGCACAGGTTCGTATCCTGTCGACTTTATAAATGTGATAATAATCACATTTGGAAAATTTCGCAGAAGGGGACTGACGCGTAGAACTTATAGGAGATGCAGTCGGTACGAGGAGTGATGCAGTCGGGCGGAGTGTTCATCCAGAAAAACACTGATTATATCTAGGAGATTATCACACGAGGAGCCATAGAAGAGGAACACACATTTCCGACGATATCCAGGAAATCACCTTTATTCAATTATGAAGCATCGCGAAGGTATTAGCTGCAGTGGCCACATGACTTGTCAGGCGTCCATGCCAGCATGGGACGTGTTAACAGCAGTGTTTACATGCCAGAGTTAAGAGAAAAGCGTTGTAACCACCGGACTAGGGACAGTAGGTCCGACAGCAACAAGAGTTAGAAACGGAGAGAGAAAAGTCTTCTGTTCATACAATATTAAATGGGTGTTTTGCGATATTTACGCCAGAGGGCCTAAACTACTTAATTTTTAACTGGGCGACTTTAGATTCGTGGAGTTCACATGTCCACTTCAGTTTCCCAGAGACTGATAGATTCCGCGCTTGTTAGAGCTGCGATCTATTGACCTGGGTGCAGGATGAGTGGCCATAAAGTTCTTGGAGTGTAGTTTCGACATTTTAAAAGGCATAAATCCAGAGTGGTTCGAGGGCTCTTCAAGAATTTTGACACTATACTGACATTCAGAATCTCATAAACTTTGAACACTCATATCTGGGGATGTTATTGAGTTCAGATACTTAACATGCCTGCTTAATGATCAGCAGGGCTACGATAAATTATCTGTTTTACTTTTAGGTCGCAATTTTTGAAAAGGGGTCGTACTTTATTAACAATAGAATATGCTTTAAAGTAAAGTAATTTAGGAATACCCGTTTTCTTGTTACAAATAAATGTACTAAATTCTTTCTCAATATATATCATATTTAATTTCTTATATAAACACTATAACTTCCATAAGTAACACGATATTTTTATTTAATCTTACTACTAGCAGTTTGGTATGAATCCTCCTGTTATATAACCTCTTACATCTTAAAAACATACCTCTCTTTTAATCATATATGAAATTATAAATGTGATAATAATCACATTTGGAAAATTTAGCACAAAGGGATTGACGCGTAGAACATATGGGAGATGCAGTCGGTACGAGGAGTGATGCAGTCGGGCTGAGTGTTCATTCAGGAAAACACTTACGAAATTTAGGAGAGTAACACACGCGGAGCCATAGAAGAGGAACACAGATTTATGACGATATCCAGGAAATCACCTTTATTCAATTATGAAGCATCGCAAAGGCTGCAGCGGGGACGTAAAAACAGAAGTGCTTACATTGGAGAGTTAAGAGAAAAGCGTTGTAACCATCGGACTGTGGACAGTAGGTCCGACAGCAACAAGAGTTAGAAACGAAGAGAGAAAAGTCTTCTGTTCGTGCAATATTAAATGGGTGTTTTTCGATATTGTCGCCAGAGGGCCTAAACTACTTAATTTTTAATTGGGCGACTTTAGATTCGTGGAGTTCACGTGTCCACTTAAGTTTATAGGGGACTTTAGTGCTAGATCCCGCGCTTTTTAGAACCGCAAACTGTTGACCTGGGCGTAGGATAAGTGGCCATAAAGTTCTTGCAAAGTAGGGTTTTTGACGTTATAGAAAACATAACTTCAGAGTGGTTCGAGGGCTCTTCATGAATTTTGACTCTATACTGACATTCGGAATCTCATAAACTTCTAACACTCATATCTGGGGATGTTATTGAGTTCCGATAGTTCACATGCATGCTTAATGATCTGCAGGGCTACGATAAATTATCTTATTTTACTTTTAGGTTGCCATTTTTGGAAAAGGGGTCGTGCTTTATTAACAAGAGAATATGCTTTAAAGTAAAGTAATTTAGGAAGACTCGTTTTCTTGTTACATATATATATATATATATATATATATATATATATATATATATAAATCGTAACGGATATTTTTATAGGCAAAATAATGTAAAAGAAAACATTCAAATTAAATACAACGGTCAGTGTATTCAATTAATTTGTATATTTAATATCCATAAAACATACTAATTTGAATTACATTCTTAAAAAACTTCCACCTCAATTAGTCTAGTAGTTAAATTTTGTCTTTTACCGTATTTTAATATTTTATTTGTAATTTATTTCGTTGTGATACTCGTGACGCAAAATTAATTTAAAGTATCACAAAAAGAAAGGAAACCACGTGATCAGCATTTAAAAAATTAAATTCTAAAATTAAATTTTTTAAAATTCACCAAAAATCAGAAAATGGAGGTAAAGATTCGAAAAGTATTTCATTTTAAAGGAATATTTAGGATCTTTCTCGTGATATAAATTTTATAACCCTCAGATTATTATTTTAAATGCAAACTTTAAAAAAGTTACAAAAACAGCTTAAAAATTTAATTTTAAAAAATCTAAGAAGAATTTTTTAAAAATCTTCCTTAGTGCACCCCTACACTATAAGAAGAATCGCCATGCAAAATTTCAGTCCTTTATGTCCAGCGGTTTGGTCTGTGAGTTGTCTGTCAGTCAGTCAGTCAGTCACGAAACTGTTTTATATAGTATAGATTGATTTGAACCGTAGTATGGTTTCTATACTATAAAAACTACTAGACCGCTAATGACCCACTAGGTTACATAAAAAGAATAGTTACGGAGAAGTTATGTTAATTTCGATATTGTGCCAAAATGAAGCCATACTTTGAGATATCATATAAACATTTCAATTTATTCGTGCCATTCGTTATTGAATTGGAACTGATTTATTTTCAGTCTTCTCTCAGCTGAGCAAACGTGGTGAAAAATACTATCTTGAGGGTGGGATTCGCAAAATAAACCTTCATCACTCTGCTTGGCGACGAAGGTTAAAAGAGACATAAAAGACATTCACAAGCCAAATTGGTTAAGTCCACTTTTTGAAAATTTTGAAAACAAATAGGCTTATCAAATGCCATTTTTTTTCTGCTACTGTGCAGGCAAAACGATATAATAGTACGACGTCTCCGCTGACAATGCGCACGCAACGCCCCTTCTTGAAGTCCGGGATTTTAAAAACGGAACGAATTCGAGGGTACTTTGACCTCGGGGGCACCCGAATAGGGAGGGGGACGAGCAATGATCTCGGCAGTGACGCGCCAAGCATCTTCTGCGCCGTCGTGCGAAATACTGATAAGCGCCTTTATTGAGCCAAAAGTATGATTACGTTAAATTTTAACCTCCGTTAATTTTTCGTCATCGTTAGCCCTTTGAGTTTTTACATTGTTTGAAAAAAGACAATAATTTAATGATCGTTAAAATTTAACGTAGGTAATAGTTACAGAATTAACACTTCAGACGAGCAAGTACACACACAAAAAAAGTATTATTAAAATTTTTATTGCACAGTAACAAAAGAACAGTGTTATAGTCGTAAAACATGTATTCCAAATTATTGAAAAACAAAAGGTCAAATAAAATATATTTAGATTGCCCGCTTTTTTAAATAGACATATTTGATGGTAAAAGACGGAAATATCTTATAGAAATTGCCCTTTTATAGCTTTACTTTTGGCAAATTCGTTAATAAGATTTTCAATATCTAGCTGTTTTAACAGGTCAGACTCTATAGAAATGATAGCAAGATTTTCTAACCGCTCCTGGCCCATTCTAGATCGTAAGTAATCCTTAATTAATTTTAATTTAGAGAATGATCTCTCAGCTGTAGCTACAGAAATTGGTATAGTTAATAATATACGTAATGCAATAGTAATGTTTGGGAATGAATGACTTAAATTATTTATCATAATGTAATTGAGTGTTTCTACTACAAACAACGTCACATTTTTATCGCAATTCTGCAGAAATTGTAATTCGTGTAAAAGTTCTGTTCCGTCTATATCTTTTTCGTTTCGATCTTTGTCGGTTAAAGCTTCATCAAGCTTTCTACAAGAATTAAATTGTTCTTGGTCAGAATACTTGCCAAAATCCTAAATATTACACAAAAATTTAAAAACATCAGAATGAGAGGATAATAGCTCAAATCTTTCATTAACAGATGAAAGAGTAATGTCTAACACTGCAAAGAAACAATTGATTTTAAATTTTAATTCTGGGTTTTCTATTGGCTGATCTTTCCTTTCGTAGGAAAATTGTTTTTTTTTTACTTTTCGTGGTCTTAAAATTTCTGAATATTTAAATTTCGCATCTATTTCCAAGCAAGATGCTAATTCTTTGGCATCTACGAGAATGTTACTAAACCCTTAATCTGAACGATATTCCTTTAAAAAGGCATCCAGGTTGTTAAAACTTTCGCAAGCCTGCGAAATATTAAATTTTTTTGTTTGCAGAATCTTGGTAACAATATCAACTTTACTTAGTATTCTGTACCACAAGACTAACATACACATAAACTCATAATTTTTAATATTTTTTTAAACTAGACCAATAGCCAAATGTTTTGTACTGTTATCGAAATTTCTTTCAGACAAAATTTCGTAAAGAGCATCGTAAATTTCGCCCAACTGGAATCTTAGAGGGGTTATTGCATCAATTATGCTAGGTCATCTGGTATCCGACAAAGGCTTTAACGTTAAATTTGAAACGTTACTTTTCAAAACAGACCACCGATTGGTTGAGGCAGAAAAAAAATTATATAACTCTTGAACAAGTGAGAAAAAATGTATACTGAACATATTGGATTTTACACCATCGTATATAACAAGGTTCAAACTGTGGTTACAGCAAGGTACAAATATTGCTCGTGAATTAATGTCTAAAATTCTTTTTTGTACACCTTGATGTTTACCCTTCATATTCGAACCATTGTCGTATCCTTATCCGCGCATATTATAAATGTCTAAACCATAATCTTCTAAAGTTTTGAGTAAAAAGTTGGTTAAACCTTCACCTGCTGTATCACTTACAGGACGAAATGTTAAAAAACGCTCTTCAACACTAAATTCATTGTTTTTTAAATTAACATACCTAATGCAAATAGAAATTTGCTCCTGGTTGCTTACATCCGGAGTACAATCAAGTAATATAGAAAAGTACTTTGCTTTCTTAACTTCATTTAAAATATTATTTCTTATATTATCATCTAATAATTTTATCATTTCATTTTGAATTTTATCTCCAAGATAAAGTGGCATACTTTTTTTAGATCTATTAAAATATACAGACATAACTGGATCAAATTTTGCTATCATTTCTACACATTTTAGGTAATTTCCATTATTTCTTTCAAATAATTTATTACTAGGACCACGAAAAGCCAAGTTTTGTTCAGCTAAAAATTGAATTGTATAAATTATTCTTTCAATGACACTCCGCCAGTGTTTAGTTTCACTTTTTAATAAATTTTGTATTTCGGAATCTACAGTTCGATTCTCTTTTAATTTTTCCTGTAAGTCTGACCAGAAACGTAAATTTTGAAAATGAGATTTACTTTTTTCGGGAATTTTCAAATGTTCACTTAAGTGATGCCAATCATTAAAACCGTCTTGATTACTTAATTTAGTATTTTTAAAGGTCAATGGATTACTAGTGTTATTGAATATTTTAGAACAGAAACAAAAAACTACATTTTTCTTGATAGAATACAGTAACCAATCTCGCTGAACCTTTTCACCATTTGACAGAATTCGAGTGAAATATACATCCGAAAACTTACGTCCACTTTTGTCTTTAGGATACATAGTTTTATTTTGAAAATACATAGGACCTTTTTCGACTAGTTCTTGCACCTGGGCTGGAGATAATATACTCGGCCAAAGACCTGGATCGTTAGAGAGACGCGAATCCGTGTCTTTGGATGATTCGACTTGCTTACTCGAACATGATGGTACCGAGTGAAACGTATCAGAACTTGAATCTATTGGATCGTCATTGGCTTGTTTTCCTAATTCGGATGGCAACTTCGATATTGATGGAGTTGGAAAACCACTGTTATAACTTCTCATTAGCAGTACTGTCTTGAAAACCTGTGGGCTCCCAAAAAAAGTTGGTAATTTTTAAATTGTTCTTCTCCAAGTCTTCCTTCCGTTTTCGCTTGGCAACGGAAAGCAAGTTAAGCAAGTTTTGTTAACCAGACAATTTCTTTTTTTCTTCTCTGGCCATCTAAATAAAATCAATAAAAAGTTAAGAAGCACAAAGTTTTTATGTTTTGTATAAAAAAATTATTGAAGAAAATTCAAAATATAAAATTTTGTAATTCAGTTGTTATTTATTGCAAAACATGTTATCTGCCTTTTTTACAAAATGTACTTATAAGTATTTTGCCATTTTAATTTAAAACGTCACGTAGATGGTACATAGTGATTTTTAATTTTCATTTTTTACAACTAAATTCACTATACTTACCCTATTTGTGACTATTTAATGTGGAAAAGTGCCTACATTTTCTAAAAAAATCTAATAGCGTGTTTTGCTATAACAGTACTGAAATATTATAACGCCAGATTTCGTTAAGTATTTAAAATTAGAAAAACTGAATGTATAATTAATTTTTTAAAGCAATTTTATTAAAAACTACAGGGGATAAAGACGTAATGTCGCATAATATCAATTACGAGAAACATCCATTTTAAAGTTTAGAACTTCCAAGGATTCTTAAACACTATATGTATCAAAACATGGTTGAGATGATTTAAATCAGTTAAAAATTATCTAAAAAATCATAAAATAATGATTTTTAAAAAAAATTTTGATTTTTGATTTTTTTAAAATCCTGATTTTTATTAACCCTGTCTCAAAATAAAGTGAATCGATTTTTATTCTTAAACAAAAGGTATCTGTATTGAGTTTTTGAAATGATTCTAACGGAAAATGCATTTGTATAAAAAATAATGTACAATAAACTTGAATATTTTTTCACCCCAAAAAGAGGGAATGTTAAATAAAAATTAATTACCTAGTTCAAAAGGAGGTACCTCTGTCCAGTACTCTGAAGTGCCTGAATAATAAAAATATAGATACTTTTCTACTAGATGACGGTATTAACTCAATTTTCGATATTTTGTGACATTCTTGTTTTTTTCCTGTAGTCTTAAATTTATGTAAAGCTCATTTGTTAATCACTAACCTTATTTTTAAATGATTTTTCACAATCAATCACCCTTATAGAAAGTTACGCAGATGAACCTGCACCGACCACGAAAGCGTTTAAATAAACCCAACTGATTATATTAACACTCTCAAACACAGTTTATATAAGAAATGGACTGTAACACTAATTTCACTCACATATTTATTATCAAACACAGCACTGAGCTAAGCGAACACTCTGGTCGCCATTGCTCCACAAAAACATATACTACACTTTTCAAGTTCGGCTTGGGGACGCTACCAGCCACACATTTTTATACTGTTAGGTTGCGGCGTACATGAGTTGAGCTCGCATGAGTTGGGGCCCTAACACCAACATTTTGCAAGCTTAAACCTGAAAACTAGGTAGAGGAGTAGTATAATTTCACCACCGGTCTGGCCGGTCAGTATTGGTAGATGGCAGATAATAAAATTTCACCATTGGTATTGATAAATAATCTTTGGAATTATGTAAATTTGTTGTAATAGAGTTTCAAAAAATGTTTAAACTTAACTTGACGGCGCCTTTCACGCTTTCGCGCCGTTGTGCGCCGCACGACCTTGCCCATATGGACCTGGATCTCGGTAACCTGTAATTTCGATATTGTCATCTCACGTGTAAAAGCAGAATTCGGAGACCGCGCCCTAGTCTTTACTTTAGGTATAAACTCTCCGAGCATATGGTTTCGGAACAGTCATGCAAAATTTGTAATAATATAACAATTACTCAAAGGATATTCTATCTTATAAATTTTATATGTCGTCAGTTAAAAGCTACATCTGCAGTAATACATTCTACAATGTTTATTCGAATTGATATTTTCAGAGGAATTTTGAAAAATAATGTATATAATTTTAGCACTTTTCTCCACTTCTTTCCATGTTTTTATTAACTTGCTTTCTTGTTTGTGTGTGTGTTAGTGTGTTTGTCCAGTACAAATCTTGCAATCGGTTTTTAACTAACTTCTCGACTAGGACTGGGCTTTATATCCATGTAACGCAAATATCGATTTAGTACTAATATCGACGATGCGATTTAGAGCTAACATCGTTTGCGAAATATCGAAATTCCGATGTAACGCACTACATCGATATAACGCCGACATCCGCGACCGCGATGTTCCAAATCTCGATTTAGTATTATTATTGACGATGCGATTTAGAGCTAACATCGTTTGCAAAATTTCGATGTAACGCACTACATCGATATAGCACCGACATCCGCGACCGCGATATTCCGGAATTCCGATGCAAAAACGAAAGATAAATGGCTCTGCGCCAACATCGATTTAAGCTGCGCATGCGCCCTGCTTGCTAAATCGCCACCCCGATTTAAGGAAAACGATCCACGCTGCCCTGCTTGCTAAATCGCCACCCCGATTTAAGGAAGACGATCCACGCTCCAGAATTCGATTTAAGCTGCGCATGGGCACTGCTTGCTAAATCGCCATCTCGATATAAGGAGATATAAGGATCCACGCTCGGATAATTTCGATATAAGGATCCACGCTCCAGAATTCGATTTAAGCTGCACATAGGCAGTAATAATTGTAATTTTATTAATTATGTATAGCAGAGATGTCAAATAGAATTTATCAAAGTACCAAAATTAAAGTACTAAATTGAAAATATGTATGTTTGCAATAAATAATAAAAAAATTAAAGAGATAGAGTACAATATTAAATAGTACAATATTAAATATATAAGTGTCAATAAATAGTTAAATATTTTAATAGTACTTACTTATATTTGAAGAAAACTATTATGATTTGTTACAGTTTACTTAAGTTTTTTATTTCATGTTACTTTCAAGATTTTTGCTATCAGGTTGGTATGTTGTTGATTTCAAGGTATTAATTATAATCAACTATTCTGTATTAAACAGCTCTTTAAAATCATCCCTGTTCCACTTATTTAAAACGAGACTTATTTTTCCAGGCAATTCACACTTTTTTTTGACTTGAGCATATCAAACAAAGCAACTTATTTATTTTTATTGTAATTTCAAATTTTTTTCTGGCATGTAGAACCATGGCAAGAAATTTGTCAATGTGCAACAAATTTGCCATTACTGATGCATAAGTCATGTAGAAGAATAATTATATTAAAATTATCTCATTCAATGAATAGTTTAATTCAGAGAAAGTAATTTTTCTAATCTTTATTATATTTCAAATGAAATTTCCCCAACTAAGTTTAATTAATAAAATTAATTTATTTATATTGCCTTTGTTATAAAAGATGGCTAACATCTTCAGCTTAAAAACATATACGTGCGGGGGGGGGGGGGGGGCAAGATAGGGACATATTCTACAGCGGAGTTAAATCGATTTATCTCTAAATCGCGATGTTAAACTGATGATAAATCGATTTAAGAAATCTCTAAATCGCCCAGCCCTATTCTCGACAAGCTAGACATTTGAAACTTTTAGAATAGCTCAGAACACGATCACAATACATTTTTTCAATACTTTTAGCCATCTTTAAGCAGATTTTTACCATGTTTTTATAATTTTCAGTTGATTTTGTTTTGTAGACTGGTGCAGCCATCTATCGTCCGGAACGGGAACGAAAAGTTAAACGGAAGTTAACTTCCAATTAACTTCATTTTCTTTCAAGTTGATGGGATAATTCATCAAAAAAAAATTTAAAGTATTTATTAGTACATAGAATTGTCAAGTTTATATGATTCAACAGAAAATTTAAAAACATGGTATATAAAAAGTTCTTTTTATCTTGTAGTTATTGTTTTATTGACTTAACCAATTTCTCAAGTGAGCGACTCGTATTCAAATCCTCGTATTGGGAGATGGTCGTTAAACAGTGCATTGATTTACTTTTTTATATTACATATTGTCAAAAAATATTTATTGTTTTGGAATCTTGAGATATTCATAGTTTTCCCCAGCAGTATGAAAATATGAAATAACTAGCTGAATACCCGTGCTTCGCCACGGAGTACATTTTAGGATAATTACAATGGAAATCGCAAGGGTTTAATAGACAAAATAATATAGAAGAAAATATTCAAATTAAATCTCATAGAACATACTAAAGAATATAGTACAGTTTGAGGAACATTTTCCAGTCAATAACCAAAATTTCCTCAACCATTTTTTGACGGAGATCCGCGCAAAGAAGATAAGCCGAGAATAGTGGCAGAGAGTACGATTTTCAACAGAAACGTATTGGAGTGTCACAATTTACCCCCTGAGAGATGGAATTTCAAAAAATCCTTTCTTAGCGGCTATTCACGTCATTATAAGAATACACGATCAAAATTTCAGCCCTTTAGGTCCAGCGATTTGAACTGTGCGAGATATGTCAGACAGTCACGGAACTGTTTTGTATATAGGTTTAATTTAATATCAATGAAACATACTAATTTGAATTAAATTTTTTAAAAAAACTTTCATCTCAATTAGTCTAGGGTTAAATTTGATCTTTTACTGTATTTTAATAATTTTTGTCAATTTATTTCGTTGCTATGCACGTGACGCAAAATTAATTTAAAGTATTTAAAGTATCACAAGAAAAGAAATCTCGTGATCAGCATTTAATCAATTAAATTCTAAAAATTAATCTTTAAAAATTCACCAAAAATCCAAAAATGAAGGTAAAGATTCGAAAGAGATTTCATTTTAAAGGAAGTTTTATAATCTTTCTTATAATATAAATTTTATAACCCTCAAATTATTATTTTAAATGCAAATTATTAAAAAAAGTTGCAAATACAGCTAAAAATTTAATTTTAAAAAATCTAAGAAGAATTTTTCAAAAATCTTGCTTAGCGGACCTTTACATTATAAGAAGAATCGCCATGCAAAATTTCAGCCCTTTAGGTCCAACGGTTTGGTCTGTGCGTTATCTGTCTGTCATTCAATCGCGGAACTTATATATACACTGCTGGCCACTGTAAATGCAACACCCTGAAGGAAACATGCAAATAACATGAAATTTACAACATGCATTAGCGGAGGTGAGATATGCAAATGATTAGAATTTCAGCGCAGACGCACATCACGCGCGCCTGTGGCGCCACTTCAAAGCGCTATTTAAGGCTTGGAGATTTCGACGATTTCAAGTTCGGCAATTGTGTTTTTCTTGTGGTTTTTTCAAAAAAAATGATCAATTATGCCTCGTCGAAAACAGCGATCATCTTTTGATCAAGTATCCGAGTTCGACAGAGGAAGGATAGTGGCCTACCGAGATTGTGGATTATCTTTCAGGGAAATCGGTAGTCGTGTTGGACGAAACCAAACAACTGTAATGCGGATATGTGATCGTTGGATGCAGGAGGGTACGACGGACCGGCGTGTTCGATCGCATCCACCTCAGCGCACCACTTCACGTGATGACAGGCAAATTGTGCGCATGGCAGTGACGGATCGCTCAGTCACATCACGAACCATAGCACAGCACATGCAGTCTGTAACGCATCATCCAGTGTCTGCGCGTACCATTCGACGCCGTTTACAGCAGAGTGGTCTGTCCGCAAGACGTCCATTGCTTTGTCTACCCTTGACGCAGAACCACAGACGTCTCCGCCGCCAATGGTGCGATGACAGAAGGATGTGGACGGCAGAATGGAATGAAATTGTCTTTACTGACGTGCCACGCTTCTGTCTGCAACACCACGATGGTCGCATTCGAGTCTGGAGACACCGTGAAGAGGGGATGCTGAACAGCTGCGTTATGCACCGCCACACTGGTCCTGCACCGGGTATTATGGTATGGGGCGGTATTGGATATCACTCTCGCACACCTCTAGTAAGCATTGCCGGTACTTTAAACAGCCAGAGCTACATCTCCGAGGTGTTGGAGCCAGTTGTCCTTCCTTACCTTCAGGGCTTGCCCACAGCCATATTTCAACAGGATAATGCGCGACCACACGTGGCACGCATTGTCCAACGGTTCTTCGTCAATCGCCAGATTGAATTGCTTCCCTGGCCACCTCGCTCTCCGGATCTTTCGCCGATAGAAAACATATGGTCCATGGTTGCTCTACGATTGACCCAGATTCCATCCCCAGCTGCCACAGCAGATCAACTTTAGCAACGTGTGGAAGCTGCTTGGTCTGCTGTACCCCAAGAACTCATCCAAAGTCTCTTTGAATCATTGCCGAGGCGTGTGGCAGCGGTGATCTCCAACAATGGCGGCTACTCTGGCTACTGATTTTGGCAGGAACCACACTTCACAGAAGTCTATAAATTTAATCATTTAATACTTGGTCAACATGTTATCTACAAAATAAATTTTGTTGTGATATCTCTTGTCTTTCTTGGTGTTGCAATTTGGGTGGCCAGCAGTGTATATATATATATATATATATATATACAGAGAGAGAGAGAGAGAGAGAGAGAGAGAGAGATTGATTATATTCAGGTCAGTTAGAAGTGCAAAAAAATTGCTTCTCTCACCAAATACAACAATTTGTCTCTAAAATAGTCATGGTTTTTCGTGAGTTTCGGTATTGTTATAATTCCGATTTTTATATGTATAAGCCGAAGCGAAAAATGACAAATGTGCAAGAAATGACTTAAGGAATTTGCTTGTTCATGCTTGTTCATTGGGAAAACAAGGAGAAACTATTTAAAGAATTTAAGAGGGAGGGAAAAAAATTGTTAAAATGATTGTAATCATCTTCACGATTGTTGTGCGTGATAAAAGGATAATTTTGAAACGAAATGTAAGAGAAAATACGGTTAATTTAGAAACCTAAATGACGGAAGCGTGTATGTTTATTGAAAGATAATAAATTGTGCTAAAAGGAAAGAAAAAAAACGCGTTAACCGTTATAAATCGGTCAATTTTACTCTCGTGTTGCAAAAAATGACCGTAGAGCTCCAAATTAACGAAACGGCTCAACTTTTTAGAATGATAATCTTAAGAATGGTAAACATGTTAGTCGATACACTGCTGGCCATTAAAATTGCAACACCAGGAAGGAAAGCAAATAGCAAAACTTTGCTTATTGTACGTTTAAAGCATTGTAGGAAGAAAACATGATTAAATTTGTAAGCAATTTCGGGGTATACAGGATCCGAAATTAGAACACACAGTTGCCGCCTCTGGCAGCTAAAACGGCTCTAACTCGGTTAGGCATCGAGTCGAAGTGGGCTTGGATGACAGATACGAGTAAGTCATTCCATGCTGTTTCAAGTTTATGCCACACTTCATTAATCGTAGTGGCGCGAACGGTGGTGGCGAAGTCTCTCAGCAACCCATGACCAGATGTTTTCAGTGCGTGAAAGATCTGGAGAACGTGCTGACCACGGCAACAGTCAAACACTCTCTGTGTCGAGGTAGGTCAGGACGACGGGCAACATGTGGTCTTGCGTAAGCTTGTTGAAAGCTGCCTTATCCGAGGCCTCGAAGATAGAGCATAGCCACCGGCCTTAGGATCTGAGAAATGTAACGCTGGCTGTTTATATTATCGACGACGCGAACAAAAGGTATTCGTGTCGTGTACCCAAAGGCTGTCTGTACCATCACACCAGGCGAAGGGCCCGTATGACGATATCGAATTCAAGCAGGCCACATGCGTTCTCCACGGTGACTCCAGACACGGTTTTGTCGTAGGAGGCACCATTGTCACCGCGCAATGTCAAGGGAAACCGCAATAATGGTCGCTGTGCAGACAGTCCGTGCTGCTCCAGGCGTCGTCCCACTGTCCGTGCGGATACTTGTCGTGCTGCAAACAAGCCCATTTCCTGACACAAGGTCCGTGATGTGACTGTAAGATCCTGCAAGGTCGACCTGATAACATGTCTGTCCGCTCGAGCGTTAGTGGCGGGAGACCATTGAAATTTTGTATAGCGTTCAGTATTACCCTCTTGAACCCACCTATTCCATATTCGCATGACAGTCGTTGGGTTTAGACCAATGCGAGTAACAGTATCGCGGAACGATAAGCCACACTCTCGATAGGCCGCGATCTGCCGCTATCGAATTCCGACATGTGCTGGTAGCCGTTTCTCGTTCTTAACCTTCCAGCAGTCACGCGTATGTGGGAGATACACTCGAGTTGAATTCGGTTTTATATCTTTAGATCAGAGAGCGCTACGAACGCCAGCACTTGGCTGTTCTACCTGCTTACTTTGACCTAATTTTAGTCATCGTCTGAATTTTGAGGCGTTAATAGGGTGCCGCATATCCGCCATTTGTATTTGAGATATACACGCCACTGCTCGTATAAGTTTTCGTTATATCTTATTTTAAATTTTTTTTATAAGACTAGGGGCTTCGCCCCTACCCTCGCTACGCTCGCTCCTCTGGTGAATCAAGTGAATGAATGACTCAATAGTTTTTTACAGCGATTGAGTCATTCATTTGTTTACAGTTGAAGCTTCCCACCCCCTCCCGACGAAATGGATGAAGCCCGGCGAAATGGATGAATGGGTGAAAAATCGGATCTTCTTTCAAAGGAAGCGAATGAGAAGATTTTTTTGAAGTATTTCTTTAAAATTCAATTAAAAATCGAAATTTTAAGATAGAGACTTGAAATGAAGTTTATATGAATGAGAAAGCTTTCATCTTCCAGTTGATATAAATATTTTCTTTGTAACATAATAAGTCTGAGCGCATCGAATTTATATATCTCGAAACGATAAATTTTTCCAAAAAAAGGGTTTTCAATTTTAATAAAAATATCAGTCTGTTTTAAATTATTTTTAAACAAATGAGGTCTTGTTTGAAGGAGAAATGTCTGTAGTCTTAGATTGTAAAAAAAAAAAATTCTACGATCCTTTTTTGGCGAGTTATCGTAATCTGAACATGAAAAAGTCAATATTTTCCCACAAAACATAAAATAAAAAAAAAGTCCGACGAATATTAGACATGTCTTACTTTCTTCCCCACATTGTTCGGCATCGATTGGTATTGGTCTCGACCCCATACCCCCAGCGGTTTCGGAGGAGATAGCGTGACAAGCTTTTGACAGCGGCGGCGGCGGCAGCGGCAGTTAGTTCTTTTTAGAATAGAGAGAAACCTTTATTGTTTTATTATTAAACATTATGGTTGTAACTTTTGCGTCTAATGTGCCCTTGTGAAAGAAAATGTTGACCTCAGAGCAACGATCTCTCTGCAAAGCGAGCTAAAAATTAAAGTGTTAAAAAGAAAAGCAGAACTAGGCGTTGAAGAAGTGGAAGAAGCGACGTTAGGGAAAAAAAAGATGCAAGCCCTGCCAAAAGGTCAAGCGCACTAGGATCGCGAGGTTCAGCTGTGATATTTGCAAGAAATTTATATGTTTGGAACACTCTAAACACATTTGCCCAGACTGCAACGCTTCGACTCACAATGACTATAAAGTCTAATTTCTTCCTTTTTATATCTAAGTTTAAATTCTTTTTCTTTTATATTATGCTTATATCTTTATATTACAAGTGTAAATAGTTCAGTAGGGTTATCCAAAATTTTATTTATTTTATTTTCACGCCATTTCAACAATTCTTTAGTCATTTTACATTGTTTACATGATTTATATTTATGATGTTTCTGTTTCTTTAAGTAAAGGAATAATCATGTAATTTAAATAACATTTGTTTAAAGAAAGCGTACTTATTAACTCTTAACTAATTACAACATAATTTCACTAATTAAACTCTTAAAAATTTATATTTTACAATAACGTATCTGAGAAATACACTCGACCTTTTACGTTGGAATAGAGCGCGCGACTGCTGGAAGGTTAACGAGGCATAACACGATCTTCTCATAAACAACCAACACTCAAATGAGATTTCCGAATGAGAAACCCGCTGCGTAACTTTCCTTTTATAGAGAGTTTGAAATGCCATTTCTCCCCCTCTCCCCGTTCGATTGCGCTTAAATGCTAATCATTTGCTTATCCCAGCATCTTCCTTTCATGCTAATTTGACGTTCATATCATCCCTCCTTCACGGTGTTACAATTTTAATGACCAGCAGTGTATAAATGAAAGCTCTACTCAGGAAAAATAGAAATGGAAAAGTTAAAAGAGGCAACATTTCAAAATTTTTTATTCGGGCTGTTTATAATTAAGTAAAAGGAAGTTTAGAAGACGACACACGTTCGGAGTAATGGAAGGGATGACTAATTTCTTGATTTGTGTACTTACGTTTAAAATATTCGAATACGGTAGAGCGACCTTTATATGTTATTGCCACGTTGACGAGCTGTTTTTGGTAAAGCCGAACTTTGAAGGTGAATTTTACTTACAGCCGACTGATGTCAACTGATGATTAATTAGTGAGTTCTGGTGATTCAATAAATCACTCGAGAAAAATATGATATGATGGTGCTTTTAGGTAACTGTCATAGTCTTTGTTGCGTCTTGACGCTTCTAGGGGCCGAACGCTTTCCCACGCGATCACGTGATATGCATCTGTTGCTATCTGTAGAAGTGAAATGGTATAATTCCCCACGGTGTGTGGCCAATAACGAATGTATTATAAAGGATGCAGAGGCAGGGGCAAATACAGGCTTGTAAACCAATAAAAAATAGAAGAATAGCTGTCGGTGTGGCTAGTGATAGCGATCGGAAGTCTAAATTTTACAAGATGGGTGGTCGTTATTTTATGGCCCACAGTAAAAAGGTCAGATGAGAAGGGTCAAAGTTGTTTTGCAAAATAAAATTATGGTGGGGAGGTACTTCATAGATTATGGACAGAGGCGACAGAGGCGGTTTAATAAAGAACCAATTGGGGCAGGAACCACTGAAAGAAAAACAGCCCACTGCCCAATGAAAGTGAGGGGAGGGTCAGAATGGCCCCCTTTAAACGGACAACAGCTCCGCTAAGGACGGAAGGAATTGGAGAAGAAGGAGAGGGATCTTAGACTTGGTTCCTCAGAGTTAGATGTTAGAGAATCTCTTCTTCCCCAGATTCTTGGAGAAGTGCGAATATCCCGCCAAGGTGTTCCTATACTGGAGATGATTCTGGCTCCCGGTCGCCGATGCTACCATCATCGCTGCATACATCAGCTATAGTAAGTGCCTCCCCAATAGACTCTAACAATCATCTTTGACAATATAGTTTGCCTCTGCTTCTGGGTTCTCAATGTTAAAATTGTTAATATGAAACGGATTGTTATATTAATAGCTGTGACAATTTAATTGAAATTTGTGCATTATCAAATAAATGTATGTTTAAGGTCAATGCTTTGTCTTCCTTGCTTGTTCCAACCCATGCATGCATCCATTGTTTTAAGGTAATTAAAACCCTACATCCGTGATCCTGGTCACGGCACCACAGATGTAGGGTTTTGTATTAGCTATTGACCCAACATAAGGTTGAAAAGTCAAGTTTTTCCTTTGATTCAAAGCACAATGTTTGAGGTTATAACGGGAATACTCCCATCTTTTTCTTCCCAGCTGAGAAAAATGATAAAGAAATTTTTCATAAATAACCCCAAGACAAGGAAATTCACTACCCTCCAGAGATTTTGGCTGTATCCTCGCCGTTATATTTCGCAAGTAAGGACCAGCTCAAACTTGCTTGGGGTTTCGAAGATTACAGTGGATCTCAATCTTTCACATCTCAATTTTTTAATCAGTAGATAACAGATAATAATTTGGCAACATTAAGTTTCAGCCAATCAGCGGCTAGTGTTTCAAGGTTTTGATATTTGTAAACAAAGTTTGAGATGTGATTTACTTTTTATCATTGCCTGTTGTTTATTCGTGTGTCAATTTTATTATTATTAGGTAATGTCTGTAGTGTAATTCTTTTTAAAAAATCTGCTGCCATTTGTGTTAATGTTGAAAATATCTTTCGTTGGTAGTGATTAGCTCTATTGAATTTTGTTATTATTAATGAAATATTGGTAAATATTTTACTGGAGCTCATGACTGCATCAGCTATGTATCTTTTTATTCCAAGTTTTCGTTGGCTCCAGTGTGTTGTATTATTAACAGTTTGAAAAATAACAATCAGAGTAGTTAAACAAAATGATTTTAAATGCATCTAAAATTTTTTAAGAAAGTGATTATTTAAAGTATTGTAAAATCCTATGATGTGACTCTGAGATAATGCAGGGCGGCGACGATTTGACAGAGTTTTTAGCGCTCGTTGCTCTTCAAAAATCTTTCTCAATGTATTTATTTACTAAATTGTTTTTTGTGTTTTAGGCATTTTAATGATCTATGAAATGATACAATGTTCATAAATAGATTTTTCTTTTTCATCTTTTATTTCTGAGTACTTGAACATGATGCATTAAATTAGTATAATAGCATTAAATTATTAAGCTGAGCTTAAAATAGTAACTCATAATCTAGAAGTGCATTTACTGGTTGTTTATGTGATCTGTATTATTACTTGAGACATTTGTTTGTTTTTTCATTAAAATGATTAATCATATCATTTTTTAAAAAAAATTTTACTTACTTTTAGTTCATCCCTAAATTTCTGTCATAAATATGTTTTATTTATTGAAATAATGGTCAAAATCAACTTGTTTTTTTTTCTTAAGAATAGATTAAATTAGATTTTTTTAAAACTTTAGATTAAAATTAATTTTTCTTATGTATAAATTTTTAGTGCTGATACACTTTCACTTCTATTCTTATGAAATGGCTGTTTCGCTGTGCTGTTGTGTGTTGTAGGCAGTTGCTATCTGTATAAACCATGCATTTAATTTCATTTGTCACTGAGCCTTTTTTTTTCTTTTCAGTGTATAGGTTAAAATGGATCATGATCCTGTAGTCAAAAGTATGTATTCTTTTATCCCATATGTTTTGTCACCATTGTTTTATAAGTTCTGCCTGTTGGAAATGAATGGATTCAATTTTTTCACTGTTGTATCCTCCCTTTTAGCTCCCTGTTTTACTTAAAATTGTCAACTAAAAATTTATATAAAAGTGCATTTTTTATATAAAAGTGATACTCTCAGTATTTAAATAGTGCAATCTTAGAAGTTTAAAAAAAACACTTATCTTAGTTTAATTATATAGCTATATTAATAGTCACATACTTATTCAATTAAGTTTTGCTTTGATTTTCTCAAAAAATGTTGAATATGAAAATAAAATCAGATTCAAAATTCAGTTTTTTAAATCAAGCATAATAAAGACCAGATAGTTTTATGGTTTAAAAATGAAACCAGCAGAGCTTTAATAGAGATTCTTTAAATTTTTTTATGACTTATGTTTAAAACCAAGAATTAAAATTATGTCATTCATAATCATTTAAATACATTGTATTATCAATTTAATTATTTTTTTTTTGTTGTTCAGATTTTGGTAATAAGTAGGGAAAGTTTTCCAAATTTCTCTCAAGTTTGATTTTATGCAATAAAGAGACTTGCCAAAATGTGAAAAGGCCTTGAAATTTTGAATTTAAATAATGGAGAGTAATTTATCAGCTAAGCTTTTATTTTTGACATGAATTTAATAATATACTGGGTGCAAATCTTATCCATTATGCATTTGAGGAGGACTTAAGATCTTTTTCAAGTACACTTAATATCTGCTTTATATGTGATCGTAGTTGTATTTTGTTCCCATCCACTGAAAACAGAATGTAGAGTTGTAAAAGTTCATTATATCTATGTATTTTTTAAATAATTAAGTTTTGAAATTTTAAGTTATGAATACTTTTGCTTTTTAGGCCAGTTGGATGTAAAACAGAGGTTTGACATCCTTTTGGCATTAGATAATATATATATATATATATATATATATATATATTTATATATATATATATATATATATATATATATATATATATATATATATATATATATATATATATATATATATATATTTATTTATTTATTTGCACTTCAAGGTACAAGAATGCTCATACTGAAGCTTGTAGCTCAAAAAAAAATTTTTTTTTTTGCTCAGAACAGTACATAGGGTTGCAATGAGGGGTAAGGGAGGGTTGATTACAATTGAATAGTTATTGTCCATGATGGAGTGTTTCTCAATATCCAAGGAAAATGTTTTCTGTTTTCAAGAGCAGTATTGCTCCTGAAATAATACTGTGCTGAGTGAATTTACTAAAACATTAGAATCACTGCTAAATAAAGCAAATGTATTTGAATATTGTTTTAACTAACACTTATTTATTCCTTAATTTATATCTAATTTTATTGCAATTGTTTTTGTGATGTATATGTATATTACAGATCAACTTAATCCAGGATGTCCAGCCTTTAGGCAGAGGAAATCCATATATCCTATGTTTGACCTGGATATTGCTGTTGAATTAGTGTTGAATGAAGCTACTGTCTTGAGCAAAGAAGTAAAATCATTAAGAGGTATGTACTGTTATGACATAACATGTTAAAATAATTGTTAAAAAAAATTGAAAATTATATTTTCAGTGTACAATTATATCACCGTTATCTGATCTAAGTAAGAGTATGTTTTGTGTTGAAGGATAATTTATACTGCCAAGTTAGATAATTTATATTACCAAGAAATGTTTTTTTAACTTTTCATAAGTTTAAATTCAAAATGCGACGATTACTTGTAAATTAGCAATTACTCAATGCATTATTCAAACAGTTGGTTTGGTTTACCTCCACTGTGGCAAAGGTGCTCAAAATCTAACCAACTAATCCCTCAAACAGGATAAAATAATGATGTTTGTGTACATAAATATAAATTTATTAGAAGCTAACAAAATATATGAGAGCAATCACTAAGTAAAAAAATACCTTTAATCTCTCAGTATATTGAGTCTTTGAAATAGGTTTTGTTCTAATCATGGGCTACTTTGCAAAGCAAAGTTGAGATATAAATTAACTTTTGTAAAACTTTATCCATTTATGTCTGTCATAGTTCCTTTCCATCAAAAGTAACTTTGTATTATTTCTGAAAGGTGCATATGGATAAAGCTGTGTTAAAAATAGATACCCGATGTTCTTTTAAGTCTCCCTAAAGTTCTTTTGTTTATTGGAATCAGGAAGATATCAGAAAATTTGGAAAGGAATTTTAATCATTCAGTGTAAAATTTTTGAATTTGAACTTGTGATGAACGTGTCACTTAGCTGGCACAATATATTAGTAAGAGGGTTTGTAGGCAGTTATAGCTTATTATGTTCCTGGAACATAATAAGCTATACTTACATTACTGTTGTAGCACCTCATCCATACCCTTCGTTTAGGGCATCTTCTTAGATGGCTGCGGAGTCATCTAAGAACAAGAGTCGGGCGATTCTTGTCGAGAATCCCAATTATGTTCCCGAGGCCCCAAGAAAAACTGCCGTAGCGCATTTTAGATTATTAACTGGACGTGACTGTTTAAGGTCCCATCTTTTCCGTATCGGCATTGCCGATTCGGCTGTCTGTACCCTCTGTGACTCTGGCCGGACTATGACGGCGGAACATTTAGACGAGTGCTCTGCACTAAAACGTTTTACTGATCTTGTTGAGAAGTATTGGAGAGCACGTGCACTGATGGCATAGGTGCTATTTTTTGTAGTGTGTGGCATTTGTAAAATAAATAAATGTTCCTGGAACATTATTCATTTTCTTAAATTAAAGCCATAGTAGAGAAGTGTGTAGCAGTTTTTAATATTACAATATTATTTATTAAATGGACTTACATTACTATGTATAAATTAGTATGCTAATTTATTTTGTAATGATCCCTTTGAAAATTCAACCAAATGTATATAATTTCTTGAAAAATTTCAACTTGAAACTTATTTGATCTTAGTATAAGAGTGATATTAGAATAGGGCTATGATTATGTATATATGTCTATATATATATAAATATATACTTAGTGTCCTAATTTCTATTTTTATATCATTAAGATTCTCACAGTTTTGTACTCGCTGAACCTGTTGTAGCACCTCATCCATACCCTTCGTTTAGGGCATCTATAAAAGATGGTTATGCTGTAATAGGTATTTTAAATTTTTATATTTTAGTTTTCAAATATTGGACTTTATAAATGATTATTATGTAAGAATTAATGCTTTGTTTTTCTTCTGTTTGTATTTCTTATAGTTATTTTTTTTTATTTATGTATATTTATTGAGTTTTATTTTCCCATCTTCATATATTTTCATCATTGTCTAAAATTCTAATTTTCATTTGTAAATTGTAATTATGAATTTATTTACTAATTTTATAGAATTAAACACATTTTAATGTTAATGGTAAATAATTAAGCTCTTAAAAATTCTTGTGATGTTCTAGTTATAAATTATGAGGATCACAAAGGACTATGGAAATGCTCCAGTTTGAAGAAAAGTTGTTTTAAGCAATATTTTACCTAGATAGGGAAAATTCAAAATTAGTTTATTATTAATGTCAGTAATCAATAATAATAAAACAAACTTAATATTTAATTTAAGGATTTTTTTATATTCTTACTTTTATATGTGAAAAATTTTACAGTTTTTATAAATTACTAGCATTATTGCCTGGCGTTGCCCGGGTAGATATATAGATATAAAATTTTTCATGCTTTCCATAAAAAAAATACTGGGCTGCACCCCCCGCAAAATAAACACTTCGCCTTGCCCCCCCCACCCCCCGTCACCCCCAGACCAACTCTCAAACCACCCCTCAGAATAAACCTCTTTCCCCCCGCATATCGAATTAGACTGGTTGTGGTAAAGGGGCTGTATCCACATTTAAGAGGTGTGCTTAGGGGCACAAAAATCATTAAAAAATTAATTAAGAAAAAACTAATTGAGCCCCAAGTTTCGTTTTTCCTGATTTAAGTTTCTCGGGTCCTAAACATTAACTGTGCCGAATTTGATCCCGGTGGGTGAAACAGTCTATGATTCTATAGCGGACAAACAAACAGACAAGCTCTTTTATATATATAGAAAAAATAAATAAATTTCACAGATGAGTTTTTCATTTCTGTCTTATGTAAAAGTTATTGAACCCTTAAAGCTGACCACAGCCTATTTGTACAAGGCTATTCATGTAAGAAAATTGGAAAAACAGAAGGTTTCTGTGATCAGTTATTAAACTATGGAGTCCAGGTAATCAAACTATGTTCTTCTGTGGAGGAGTATAGTGTGGGGAGCCATCCTCAATTTTGAAAAAAAAAAAAAAGCAGTAAAACTTAAAAACTGTTGAAATTTTAAACTGAATGAAAAACATTTTGAATAGTTTCAGAAAGTAATACACTTTTTAAATTAAATGTTTTGATTTCTTCAATTTTCCTACAGTTTTAAGATCTTACAACTATTGAAAAATAACAAAATATAAAGTATTATTTTATAGCAGTTTCATCCTAAATTTTTTAACAATTGTTTCTATAGAAAAATCATTAAAGTAAAGCTGAATCAAGCCTGAAAGAACTTTAAAAATGTTTCATCCCTTCCAAAGTATAATGAAACTATGATTTGTTGTCCAACATTTCTCATTTTTCCTCTCTTCTCTCATAGACTCTTTCTGATGTTTTATGTGGCCAAACTCTGGATTGCATTTATTTTTCTTGAAATTTTCTACGAATTGATATATATATATATATATATATATATATTTTTTGCTGTTCTAAGGATTTTGGTTAAACAATATTTAGTTTTGAATCTTGCTTTCCTTTAAACAGCTAATACCATTTATTACCCAAAAACTTCTTTAAAAGGCATTCATTTTAATTCTGGTTTTTAAGTAATCTTCAAAATCGTTAATTTTAACATGATCTTTTCATAGAACCCATCAGACTCTGAACTGATTCAGGCCAGGGGGGTATTAAAAACAACAACAGATGACTTTAAACTGAAAATATTTTTTAATCGTTTCTTACTTTATACAATTAACCTTTTATTGAGTAATTTATTTAAATCTGACTAATGTAGACAGGGACATAACTAATAATTTAATTTTGAGTACGCTAAGGGATTTTGAAAAAATGCTGTACTACCAAAGAAAGAATTATAATCCTAATATAATAATCAACATGAAAGTTCGGGCTGAATAAAGGAACTTGATATGATACTTAGGAAAACCTTTTGAATAACCCTTTCTGGGCTTGTTAAAAGAGAGGAATGCAAAGAATTCATTTTTGGTAGTTGTTTTATTTACTTCTTTGGCATTGGAGTTCTGTGTTGCTAATATGTACAAGGGGAAGTTTTAAGCACTCCCTCCTTTATTATAAGAATGAAAACAATTTCTGTGATTTGTAGAAAAGCACCATAATAAAGATTTTTTAAAAAAATCATGATGTGTAGAAAAGGTTTCTTTCTACTACTCTAGGAAGGTAGAATTTAAGTTAATTGACTATTTTCATTAAAGTACAGCAGACTATAAATGCCTATAACTCAAAGTGTGTTATATATAAAAAATATATAGAAAAAAAAGTACATGCAGAAAATATGAAGAATATATCTAGAGAAATTTTTTTTCATTCTTAATCTTTTTTAATGTGTTTAATCATTTTTTTTCTACTTAAATGTATTACATTTTTCAGTTCTTATTGAAAATAATTCTTTCAAATTAAATAAATTAATTTCAAAATGTACATCTATTTTTCAGCTATTTACAAAATATCAAATGTTCATTTTGAAGAATGAAATATTATACACAGATTTCGTATAAAATGTATCTAAAATTTTCTGAAATAAATTGCATAGAAAAATGTACTAAGATACAGTAAGAGATAAAATAAAATAATGAATCCTTTACTTTTCAGTGTAATGCATGCTTTTTTATTCTTTTATAAGAAATGATCAACGTTTTGTTTTTCACAGATGATATTTTGTTATAATTTATGTTTAGTTTAGGCTTTGAAAAAAATCTAAAATAGCCGTCAATAATAGTGTGTTAAATGAATATGCTTAATGAGTGAATAGGTTTGATGTAATTGTTATAACATATACTAGTTAATAAATACATTGTAAATGCATTTATGTGTATTCATCAATTGTTATAATAATTATACAAATTGGTATAATATATATATCAACAATACTCTGATATATAATGCTTTTCTATACAATGATGTTAATATCTTGTAAACTCATTTATCTATTACATGTTTATATTAATTATCTATATTGTATTTTTATGTTAGCAAATGACAGTGCCTTTGTAAATGAAGCAGCTGTTTTAAAGGTTCTTGGAAGTGTTACTGCTGGCTGTAATGTAAGATCCTCTTTTTGTATTTATGCACAAGGATTTATTTTGTTCTAGGACTGTATTGAATATTGATTTATTTTAATGTAATCAGTATTACTTTGTTTTGTCTTTACAAAACACTTTTTGTTAATATTTTAAAGAGACTTAAAATCATTATTTACTCATTCAGATTTTCTTTTCTGTAATATTTAAGTGCTGTATTCCATGTTTTGAAGCTTGAGCAGCCATAGTAAATACATATATTTTGGGAAGATTTGATATCTAGTATTTTGTAGTTTTTATGAGACACATTCCAGCACATTTACACATTTAATTATTTTAAATTTGTGTGTGTTATTTATAAAATATCTCAAATTTAATTTCCAGCTTTGAAGTTTACTAGAAGTCTTTAACTTTTTCAATTATGGAGATATAATTGAACATGTCATGCTATTAGTTCTTCATCATCCACCCAACATAGATTTAATTAGCTGTCTTAGAGAATTTTATATTGTTTGAAGAACTTTACTAAAGTAATATTGTTTTAAATAAAGTGGCTAATTGCCCTGATAAATGAACCTTGAAACCAAAATTTTCTAGGCATCATATTTTATCATTATTTTTAATCTGTTGATTTCAGCTTTGATACTTATACATTCCAAAAAGGAAGGTTTAACTTGACAAAAGTTATATTATGAAGATTTTAAAGTTTATTTAAATTAAGGATAAACTTTTAATAAATGTTATTTGATTCCTCTGTTATTATGCATTGTATTATTATTTTATAATATGCACTTACACATGAATTTTTTGAACGGTTGAACATGACAAAAGTTATATTATGAAGCTTGTGAAGTTAATTTACATTAATGATAAATAGGGGTACATAAATTTTGCATAAAAAATGTTGAAATTTCGCAAAAAAAATTTACAATATATAAAATTTCACATTTATTCGCAATATATATATATATATATAATTTCAAAAATTTCGCATTTATTAAAATCAATCCACATTTTACTTACTTGGTTAGGTCAGTAACAAAATTCTGAGTTAAAAGCTAACATTGTAGTAGTCGCCACGTTCTCTTCCTTAAGTCTTTAGCAATAAGTAATAAGCAAATTTCGAGAATGAGATCTCTCAGTTAAAGACCGTGGATGGTCTTGGATAAGCAGTTATGTTAATAAATTATTACTATTATTACATAATATCGCATAAAAATCCGTTTATCACAGTTTTCGCCAAAAAGTAGTAAAAAATTTTTTCTCACATTTATTCGCATCTATTTCGTAAATACGAAAATTACGTATCCCTAATGATAAACTTTTTGTAAATGTAATTTGGTTCTTCTGGGGTTGTGCATTGTAATATTATTTTATAATAACACCTACACATGAATCTTTTGAATTAATTCACTTCTCATTTATATTACTTTTGGAATGACTAATATAAGTCTGCTTATGAAACATGTTATTCTTTAAAGCCCAGTGTCATAGTCACTCCTGGAACATGTGTACGAGTGAATACTGGTGGTATTGTACCTCATGGAGCTGATGCTGTTGTTCAAATTGAAGATACAAAATTGCATCAACCTAGAGAGGTAATAAATACTGTTGTCTACTTCTTTTAATAACTTTAAGGTCTGAAATGTTCATTTCCGTTTGAACCTTGACCTTCCTTGTTACACAAACGTGTGACCTTTAAAAAAATAGGAGACTCATTTAAAAATAAAATAAAACTTGATTAGGATAACGTTAGAACATGACCGCTCTGATTCGCGATCTACTCCATCTACTGTCTGTTACATTTGCTGTGCTCACAGCGCCATCTCTTGGCGAGCAAAATAGCTTTAACAATACAGCTATTGTTTTAACTTCATGAATTGTCATGAATAATCTCTCTTTTTATACATAGCAAAAACAACCAAAAGAAAGAAAAAAAAAATCTGTGATAACCCAAGCACCCATTATTTTTAGTTGTTCTTGTTGGTTTTTCTATCATATTATTACAGTCAGTAAATATTAATATAGGATGAAGGAAAAAAGTATAATTATTGTCAATATTAGTTCTCATGCCAGCTGGCTTAGCAATGTAGTGATTTCATTGAAGTTAATAGTGTCCTTGCTGAGATTGCTAACGCTGTTATAAAATTTGTAGTGTTGATATAAAATTATCTGTGTTTGAAAATAAAGGTGTACATTTTATAAATAAACAGAGATAGTTCTTTTATGAGATTGATTATTTAATATATCGTTTATGTAAGAGTACTGTCACACATAAAGGTTGACAGGAATTATTGATCTCTTGTGTTTCTTTTCTACTTTGATGTGTGTGAGTGAACATCACCAAAACTCTCGTTCCAGGCATACAGTTATGATTGTAATCTCTTTCACTGTGATGTTAAAAGTGACACACTCTTTTAAAAGGAGCCACTTGATACGACTTCTTAATACAATAGAACCATGCATTTTTAGGATATTTAGATTGCCATTAAGAAGTTTGATTTTGATTTTTTAATCAGTTCTACATTTTATACCATTATTTATGAAAAAATCGATGCTCTCCACATCCACAAGATGGGTTGATAAATGTCAAGAATGAGTTTCATTCATTTTTATTAGTAGTAAAAATTTATGGAGATCTCATGTATTTAATGGTTATGTTTTCATGACAAACCCATTAATGATGGTAATATTTTGACCATTTGACTTCTGTTCGAACATGTAAGAGATTTTGTCTTGCTTTATATGTTATTTATTTACAAATGAAGAATTTTTAAAAATCTGTTAATAGTAATGTTGTAGACTAAATATATTTTATTTTTAGATTTATACTTTATTTTTGTTGAACATTTGTTTAATATAATATTAAGGATTTTAAAGATTTGTTTCATATATCAATTGTTCTACATTATTTATTCATTTATTTGTGTAACGATAATCCATTTGTGTTTTGAACTTTTTTTACTCTTTAATATTTTAATAATTTCATTTTAATCTTTGTTTTTGTTCTTATATTTCAACAATTATCTAATAATTATATATTAAAATGTTTGTTTTAATTACATGAAATAGATTTTTTTTTTTTCTATCAGGATGGTGAAGAGGCTTCAATTGAAATACTAAAAACACCAGATAAGCATCAGGATATTAGGCATGTTATTTTAGAAAATTTCTAATTATGCATGAAGTAATCTGTAATTATGGATTTCTATATGTTTATGTATTTGCAACTAAAATTATTTGAATTACTGATTATACCTGAGTATTGTATTGTGAACTTAGAAATAGATGACAAGTGCCTCCGCCTCAAAAACAAAAATAAAAACAAGCTTAGAAATAGTTCTTAATTAACTGTTATTACTCATTCTGATCTAACAGTTGGCTTTCATCATGATCTCATAACTAAAGAGAAACTAGTAGGTTCCCTGACATTTTTTATTCTCATAATTTTTTGTTTTTCTGATTTTCTGCTCAGATAAGAGGTTCTTTCCATTTTTAACAGGCTTTTACAAAATCCATATGATATGTTGTATTAAAGCCCCCTAATGCACTTGAATATTAGCTTTACAGAGAATTACTAAGACAGTGTAGATTTTATTTTTGCCTATAAGGTGAAAAATTTATACATATCTCTTTCAACATGACTGTAAAAATTTGAATTATTCATCTGTAGAAAAAAAAAATCAAGTTCTACCCAGTTGTTGAATAAATGAGCTGAAGGATTCATTTTGTTTTTAAACTCAGTGGAATCAGGTAGATTTTTTTGATGATTTTTAAAAGATATACTAAGCTGGCTTGACCAAATTAATATTCTTTGATCAACAGTTGTTGATATCTAAAGATAAATAAAGTTCAATACTATACCAGTGATACACAAGTAATGTAGAGCATTCTTGTTATACCATGCAACTATGCTGAGTATTGGTATAACAAGAATGCCAACTGGGTAGATTTTTTGAGGATATTTAAAAGATATACTAATGTGGCTTGACCAAATTAATATTCTTTGATCATTAGTTGTTGATATCTAAAGATAAGTAAAGTTCAATAGAATACCAATGATACACAAGTAATGTAAAGTATTCTTGTTATACCATGCGACTATGCTGAGCGTTGTAGGATATTACATTAAACAAGAGAATTAGGGATATTACAGAGGGTAACTATTCAATGTAATGTTGGTAAGATTTTTTAGAAACAAAATTGAGAATCTGAAAATTTTTCGAGTGAAATTTGAGCAAAGCAGTGTATAAGAACTCCTACAACTCTATGGAAGAATAACAGCTTATTAAAAATTTTAGTTCAGGTGTCATGAGCCTAACATTTGAGAATTACTTTTAGTTTTACTCATATTCTAACTCTAAAATACTATGTTAGTATTTTCTTATAAAAGAATATGTTGAATATATCACTGAAATGTAAGTTTCATAACTTTTTTGTTAATTTTTCTCTTTCTCTAACTTATTTAAATTTAGAGGATTTTTTTCTTTGAACAGAATTTTAAGTCCAACTGAAACAGTAAAAATATATTCCAGCCATTTTTTCTAGGAACTTTCCTTCTTGTATTGCTTTGATGCATTTTAGACCCGTGTTTTTACACTTCAAAAACATTCTGATTTCTTTTCATAAATCTTCTGGCCTCTTTAAGAAAAAAACTATTATTTTTTTTAATAGTTGAGACTGTTTGAGTGATCATAATGAAAATCATTTTCTTTTTAAGATGAAAATGTGTATTAGAATTCTAAAAGTTTAGCACTGTTTAATAGTTGTGGTTTTTATTGTATTGTGTGTTTACATGTATAATAAAATTGTTTCATGGAATGAAGAATCAATTGAAGCAGAACACAATTTAAAGTATTTATTGGCTAAGGTGGGTATCTAATTAGTTTTGTAGAGATTCATTTACTGATTTGCCCGTAAACTCCTTGAATAGAAATTTTTAATATAGTGGTTATAAGCCTTTTATGAAAAAATCCTATGTATTTTTCAACACTATTAATCTATGACCACAGAACATGGAATATTAGTGTTGTATTTGGAAAAGCTGGAAGGATATGTTAAACATTTTATGGGAGAGTTGTTGGATTCATTTCTTTGAATAGAGGCAGTAATGCATTAACATTCTATAAATGCTTCTATGCATTAATTTTTGTACTAAAGATTGTCTTCAAATGATGGAATTTTGAAGCTTTTAAATATTTTCCCTGTCATTTAAACAAAGAATGGCTTTGTTAGTTAAATGGGAATAATGAGAAAATGATTTGAAACTGTGAACTTGCATTCTTGTCAGAAGTTTTCTGTATATCTCATTAATTGTTATTTTTGTATTATTGACACTTAATTTTTTTAACCATTATTAATATTAATTCTTTTAGATCTATAGGTAGTGATGTTGCTGAAGGAGAACTTTTATTAGCTGCTGGTAAGAAAATTACTGCTGCAGAAATAGGGATTATGTCTGCTTTTGGAATAAACAGTGTAGCTGTGCATGTTAAACCCAAAGTAGCAGTTTTTTCAACTGGTGATGAGGTAAGAACTACTACATGTACCAGATTTGGAAAATAATGTTTTAATGCAGATTTATTTAATATATCTGATTACAAACTAAAATTGTATCCAAATTTAGTTTGTGTAAGCAGATTTTGCATCTATCTTTATAAAGTTTGTAGTATTATACAGTAACTGTGTGTACAAAAGAAAATGAAAAACAAAACCTTAAATTTTGCAGTTGTAGCTGACATTACATTGTTTTATTATTATGTAAAGAAGCTGCATGTACATTAAAAAAACAGGTATATATATATATATATATATATATATATATATATATATATATATATATATATATATATATATATATATATATATATATATATATATATATATATACACACACACAGTGGAGTCCCAATAATCCGTACTTTGGTAATCTGAAAGTCCACTGAATCCGAAACCAAAAGTCAAAAAGAACTAAGGTTGCAATAAAACCATAGTGATACTAAGTAATATAAAGTATATTTTTGAAAATTAAAAGAAAATTCATAGTTAGACAATGTACTGAACTAATTATTACTAAACTACATTGATTTGAAAGAATCCGTTAAATTTTTTTGTTGAAGAGAATAATACCTCTCCCTTGAAGCCAAATTACGTCAATGTGTCAGAAAAATGGTGTCTGCTCCGGCCGTGGCAGAGTGTTGCTCTATATAGCATAGCACTACATTTAATGCATATGTTCAAAACCATTTCAACAATCTACTGATCGTGTAAAATCTTGCACTCCACTGAAGGAACAACTTACACACTACTGAACGAACATCTTACACTTACAGTTCTACTGTACTGTCCGCTCTCTTACCACCCATTTCGTCTTGAGATTTGGTAATGTTTAGACAGCCCTTATAAAATAAACTGTGTAGTCACACGTAATGTGTAATATTTATGTAATCACACATTATGTAATTTAAGTATATTTTATGAATGATTTTACTTAATCCGGTCTGGTCCCAATCATTTCAGATTTTCGTGAGTCCACTGTATATATATATATATATATATATATATATATATACAGTCAAACTTCCATATATCGAACTTCCCCATATCAAAATTTTCTATATATCAAACTCTTAGCAAATCTCCATGTTCATTACATAGAAAAACTGTTTCCATATATCGAAAAAATCTCTATTTTATCTAAATTTTTTTTCAAGACATATTGGGAGATTTCATTCCAGTTTACAATAAAATCTCCCAATTTTTGGCATTTGAAACAATACGTCGTAGACTTCAATTCGCGGAAAATGTCCCTGATGAAGTTTTTAGTGGTCTGAATAAATGCGAACATTTCTTTGAACTTTCTGAAAAACTGGCTGTTCAGCAAGATATTCATAGTTTTTTTTAAAAGAATGTAACTGTGATCATTGTAACCACTGTCTGGATTATTGTTTTTTTAAAAGGTATGTAGTACTCAATAAATCTTTCATATTAATTCATTTTTTAGTTGTCAACTTTCATTTAATGTGATTCACATATAAAATGGAAATGGAGTTTCGTATACAAAAATTAGCTTTAATTTTAATGTTTTAGGAGAATTATGATAAAACTAAGACCAAGTATATATATCCAAATTTCTATATATCGAATTTTTTTTCGGCACTTTGCTACTTCGATATATGGAGGTTCGACTGTATATATATATATATATATAAAATAAAAAATGCTGAAATTCAATTCAGTATGTGAATTTTGAATAAGAAAACTGACTTTTCTTTATTGTTTTTTTCTTATTTTCTTTTCTATTTTTCTGTATTTTGAAATACTTGCATCTTAGTTACTCATTGTGTCTTATTTAGTTTTTATTATTAGATTGTAGAGCCTGATTGCCCTGACATACAAAATGGCTATGTAAGAGACAGCAATAAAAATACTCTTTGCTATATGCTACATGAAAATTCTATTCCATTTATTGATGCTGGTATAGTAAAAGATAAGTAAGTTTTGTATCCTACTTGATGTCCTTTATTCTTGATGTGTAATATATCTTTAAGCCAACAGTTTTATTAAATCTACTTAAAAAATAAATACAGTTATTCAAATTGAATGATATTGCCTTGTTAAAGATATGCAGTTTCCATATGCTCAAGGTCTTGATTATGAATCATGAATTTGTTGAAAGTATTACCAAGTAATATTTAAGTTAACAGGAGCTATAGGTATTAGTAACAGTTTTGGTTTAATTCCCAGATGTGAATGAACCATCCAGGGTTTCTGAACATATATTGAGTGTGGGCACATTAAATTTATTTGTCTAAAAGTCCCTCCATGAGATCATAATGACTGAAGGAAAAGAACAAGGATTTTGGAGGTAGTACTTCCATGTGTTTAGATTAAAATTTTTTATTGCTTTTCATATCAACCTTAGCTCAGTATGAGAATGATCTGTGAGATATGCATTGCTTTAATTAAACTAATAATAAATTATATCTTTCCTGGGAGGTTTATAATTTTTGCCTCTTCTGTTATAATTACATCTTGTACAAAACAGTTCATGCACTGATGGCCATTGAACATAAATGTGTTAATAAGTACACTTTTTGTGAAGTCCTGTCCCAAGGGCCACTTCTATGATATTCAGATTTTTTTTTTTTTGCTTGCTTGTTTGTTTGTTTGTTCTGCATTTCTGCTATTGTGACAATTATGTTGATGCGATTTTTTAAAAATGAAATTTTCATGTTTTTGTTTAATATGCTTTTGTGTGAGATCAGTCGGTAAAGATTTGCAATGAAGATGTGTTTGGAGTCTCTCTCTCTCTCTCTATATATATATATATATATGTATAAAGGGTCTTTATTTCATATTTCTAAGGCCTAGTGCTCTCATAGTTTTTTTTTATGAAGAATAACAGAGTGTAAACCATTATATTTTGAGGTATCATATTTATGAAAAAATCATAAATTTAATTTCAGCAATTGGGTATATAGATATATTTTTTGCTCAAATTTTTGAGTTTACTATGTTGTACAGCAAGGACATTCTAACATTTCATAATAGCATTATATCAATGGTTAGGATTACAAACCATAGATTTATTGCTATTAGATTAGTACTGCTATTAATATTTCATAATAGCAGTATATCTATGGATATGATTACAAACCATTGATATAATGCTATTATGAATGAATGCAATTAAAATTGAACTCTCTTTTTGGTTTTAAGAAAAATTTTGGTGCCTGTGTTTCAAATATCACTTGCTTCTTACAGAAATGATAGCGTTTCAAAGGAATCTTTATCCAAGTATGAATTGATCACAATTGATTTAGTACAAAAAATGCTATTTACAAAGGTTGATATTAAAACTAAACTCCCTTTTTGGTTTTAGAAAATTTTAGTGCTTCATACAACTATAGCCTTTCAATGAAATCCTTATCCTTCTTATTGAGGTTCTATGATTTATATCTGTTATCATAGTATGTAATATTTTTTTTTCAATTTCCAGCCCTACTGAAGTAAAAAATCATCTAACTCAGGCATTACAAAATGCTGATATTGTTATCACTACTGGGGGAGTCTCAATGGGAGAAAAAGTGAGTAATATTAAATTTTGTACTCATTGTATACCTTTGGTGCCTTTGAATTTAAGGAAGTTATTTTATGTCTTTGTTCTGATCTGAGTTATTACATGAGGATACATGAGGAATTTTTTGTGAAAATCTGGAAGGTTACAAAAATGTTCACTTTTATTTTTTGCAAGTATGTATATACTGTGTTAATACATAGATGTCAGTTGATATTTTTCATGTTGTAATTTTTATGAAAATTCTGATAAGATTTTTGAAATGCTGGTAAACATTAACTTTTGTTTTATCTGTAGATTTAAGGAAAAAACTATCCTGTGAACTTTTTAATATTAAAACATATGTTTCGAAATATTGTTAAACTTTCAATTGTTAGAACTAACTCTCTCTCTCTCTCTCTCTCTCTCTCTCTCTCTCTCTCTCTATATATATATATATATATATATATATATATATATATATATATATATATATATATGTGTGTGTGTGTGTCATGATTTGGATTCAAGACAGAAATCAACTCGTTTTAATTTAATATGTTTATTTATTCCATTAACTTCGGGACAAACATTCTAGCTTAGCGAACAAGACGTATCGTGATCACAGACCAAGTAGTACAAAGCAAATCTGAAAACGCTCATCTCCAACTGTTGCCAACCCTAAATAGCTAAACTTTTCTAGCAGGACATTCGGCAAGAAAACCAGTTACCCTACAAACTCCTGACTTTGATTCATCGGGGTTGTACTCAAAGTGATTGACGAGTCATTAAAAATAATAATTACTGGATCTGATTCTTATATATATATATATAAGAGTGTGTATGTGTGTGTACTGAACTTAATGATTATTACCTAGTTTATAATTGTCGTACCATTTCCAGTCATTTTCTTAATTAAAATCCAGTCATTTGTTAATTAAAATCCATGGTGAGAATTTTTTGATATATTTTTTGTGATAGAATATCCTATAAAAAGGACTGACAATGTTGTGAGATAAGAATTTTGCATCTTAGTCAATTAAACCAGATAGGAGACATAATTTTCTTTTGTTTTGATTACTTTATATGATACGAAAAGTTTATAACATTTTACATTAGTTTTTAAATTTCTGAAATAAGGTATTTTCTGTGGCTATAGCAGACATTGTGATTGAATAGAACTAAATTCAAGTTCATGTCAGTTGTTTTACTGTTCTCCTAAGTTTCATGAAAATGTCATTTTCATTTTAGTGTTATATTAAAACAAATTTTGATAATTTTTTTGCTCATCAAACTTACTGCTAGAAGGTGTGAATGCGCAAGAAAGTTTTTTTTTTTAATGCTAAGTTGATGTTTCAATATATTTCTCTCTTATAGAGAAGAGTAGACTTATTATAATCTTTCAGGGAAAACTGGACCATCAGGGACCATTTCTTTTAGAAGATTAAAACATATTGTTTTTATGAAGTATAGATTATTGTTTATTTTTTTGACTGTACAGTGATTTCCGCTTATAAGAATCACATTTGTTATTACTGTTTTTGATTCTTATAGCCGAAATTTAGGTTTTTGGACAAGCACACACACACCTATATATACATATATTAGATAATTTACCATAAAATACTCTTTAATTTACATTAATTATCTTTTATTAAAATTATTTTTTATAGTTTTAAAAATGCAACTTAATTTTTAGACCTATAAGTAGATAAACATGATTATAGTAAGAGAAGAAAGAAATACAATATTTGTTACAAGTTGCAACATACCTGCTTAACAGTTTTAACATTTCAACTACAGGAAGGGTGCAAGAAAAAGTTTTCTACGGTAGTTGGACGTAATGATGTTTTCAGGAGGCTGTTTATACCTCTTTCAATAGTTATAGTCTCAGACGAAGATTCACCTTCTAGCTTACGTTTCTCGGTTTGATAACGTGCTGAATCTACTAATGTCACGTTTCCCTGAATGCTAGTGGACACTTCGCCGAAGATTTATGTGTTTCAGGGTCCAGGAAGCCGCAACCAGGATGTGGGAGGTGGGAAAAGAGTCCTTATTTTTGTTTGTCAGTGGAGAAAAGTGAAATCGGACTCGGACGGGTAAAGATGCCCCCAGGTCAAGCTAATAGGACAGTCTTGTGGTAAAGCGTTTAAGTTATGCCTAATAAAGAAAGTGCTTATGCCTAATATGTTATGCCTAATAAAGAAAGGGGTGAATTTTACGACTATATTCCATCCCATCTTATCAATCTTTCTTTTAAAAAAAGAACTTCGTGCCTTTTGAAAGTTTAAGTGGCTTTTTTTGAAAAATGAAAAGAAAGCGAAGAGTGTAAATTGATTCTTAAAACCGGTGGATTGATTCTTTAAAGCGAAAGTTTTAACATGGAAATAATACATTTGTTTTTGTTTTCGCGATATTGATTCTTGTAAACGGTTGATTCTTATAACCAGTGATCACTATAAGCGGTGGTTACTGTATGTACAAGCTATTGTCAAAAAGACTTGCCATTTAACTAGTCATCATGTAATATGTCATATAGCTTTATCATTGGGATGTCTTGAAGCATGTCTGTAGTATCACTACAATGTAGAATGTGTTAAATTCCTTATTAGAAATAAAATTACATCATATGCTTTATTTCTTTCATTAGCTGTAATAGCATAATAGCTTCCATTAAAAATGATTTGATTATTGCATATATTGAATAATTATCTCATGGTTTTCACAGGACAAGAGGCCAAAGTTCAATCAATACTATAAATTTAGTTTTTCTTGGTAATTTGTTAAACCATATAAATACTTGAATTATTAAAAAAGTATTGTAAGATATTTATTTGAAGTTATCCTTTATTAGAGTTTTAGTATGCATGAATGTTTGTATGAATAATAGTGAAGCATAATAATCTAGTATGTACTTAGATGTTGTCATCATACTTTACTTGATGTGATACTATTTTATTTTTAAAGGATATTTTAAAGCAAGTGTTGATGGATATGGGAGCTAAACTTCATTTTGGCAGAGTTAAACTTAAACCTGGGTATGTTTTTCAATTTAATTATGTTATTTTAAATGCTTCATTTATTCCAAAAGTTTTTTAATGTTTAAAAAAAGTAAGACTTTTAGGAAATAACTGTAGTGTTCAAAGCTTTATAACTGAACACTACAGTTATATTTTATATAATTGTGTAGTAAATAAAATTTTCTATATTTCATTTGCAGGTGATATATAAAGATCATCTTCTGTAAAATTCATAACAATGTATTTCTGTGAGAAAAAAATATATAAGATATGAAATATCTAGTTGTAAAGGTCTCAATAATTAATCTAAAATATATGTTTGTGCAATGCAAAAAGGTATAAAGCATCTCTGATTAGTTAAATTAGGGTTATTACAAAATGGGAAATATCAGGGACTTTGGAGCTTCTGCAGTTGTCAAAAAAAAAGTCAAGGAAATCATTTACTTTCTCTTTAGACTGAACGATTAAGCAACACTGGTCATTTCATTGCATTGGATGGAGCCCAACATAGCAACTGGGCCTTCCATGTTGGAACCCCAACACTGCTTATTTATGTTGCCATTTTTCAGTTGGGGAGTGTTAAAATATAGAACTGTATCCAATACTTGTGCCTAAAATTACAAAAGTTATTTTATGCTTGGCTAAGAGTCAGTGTAGTTGTGTGAGTTAATTTATGCTTCAACCTATAAAATTTTCTGTTTAGTGAGATGACTTTGTAAAAAATTTTATAATGTCTCTCAGTATACAATATGATATCTTTTTATGTTCTTACCAAATAAGTAAGAGTTTTGTTCAAAATTTAGTGCTTTTGATATAAAGCTTCAAGTATAATTTTTGAACTCATTCTTAGTTACCCTAAAGCTATTATAATAGCAGAATCTGACAATAAATTTGCTAAAACTGAAGAATTTATGGAATAACATGGTACTATCTGTGTAATAATGAGAGCACACACTCACCTAAGAATGTTCTAAAATTATATTCAAACAAAATTATTCATACAAAATTATGTGTACATATAAAAGTAATAATTTCACTTAATTTATTTGACAGCCGTAATTTTATTTTTTAATTGAAAAGTAATTATTTGCATTGTCTGGAGTGCTTATTAGATTACAAGCAAAACTTCTTCAAATATTCTTCAAATGCATAATATATACTTGCTATTGTTTGTTTTAAATACTATGCAAAAACATTTTTGTGTATTTATTGCAAGTACATTGTTTCTATACAGACATAATTCTTCACTTTATTTAAATGTTTAATATTATTGAAACTAATTTTTGCTTTGTTCCCTTGTAGAAAGCCTACTACATTTTTTACTGTCACAGTTGAAAATAAGAAGAAATTAATATTTGCTCTGCCTGGAAACCCTGTTTCAGCATGTGTGTGCTTTTACCTCTTTGTCATACCATGCATAAAAAAAATTATGGGTTTTTCTGAAGTCGAACATAAAACTTTCAAAGTGAAGGTAATATTTTCTTCTAAACTTATATCCATTTCATCTGATATTACAATTTGTGAGAGAATTATGATTTCCCCTTGTTTCCTTAAAAGGAGGAACAAAAATGGATAATAGGTATTAAAATGATAGCCTCAAATTTTTATAAAATTTTATTGCTATTTTCTTTAATTTTCTTCTTTCCTTGTTTTAAATTTGTTTTGTAAATTTTTCCATGATGCAAATATTGTGATAATTATGTGTATGACTTACTTTATTAATTAATTGTCCTCTAAACCTGCTGTTAAAAAGATGTCTTTAGTTTCAAAAGCGCTGATAATTCAGTTTAAGATACCATTAAAAAATGTGGTTCTACACCAATGGCAGGCAAACTGTGTGTAAACGTGACTGACAAAGTATGTTAGCCAAAAATGGGTTGCCAAAAGAATTGCAGGCAACGTAGATAGTTTGAAGTAAATTTATATCATATTAAGTACCATATAAAATAAATTTATATCATATTCAATTAGTTTATTAAAAATATACTTTGAATTTTCTATAGTTATAATTTTTAACATTTAATTTTTTTTTCTGTGTTAAAAATATATGTCATGATATTGTTTCTAAATATATAATCCTTTTGGCCCCAGTAATCTAATTTAAATATGAACTTTAGCAAACATTTAATTACAAAACCGAAGTTTTTAGTTTTCTTAAATAAATAAAGTTTATAATTTTCAATGTTTTAATATAAAGTTTATAATTTTAATTTTTGTTAATATTTACCTTACTGAAATACAAATCCATATTAATATTTCAATAGGAAGTTTTAGCCATATGAGATATGCAAAAAACAAGTGCAGAAGGCAAGCGAGACATTTTCTTTACTGTTATTATGCAAAGTTAATATTTACCCAAAATACACAATTCATTGATTTTTAAATAATTTGTCATTCCTTTTTTCTATTGTTTTGTTAACATTTTTCCTAATTTTAGAGAAATTTTGCTACTTCCAAAAAATTTTCATTGAGGGTTGAGTGATTTTTATTTAAAGAAAGTGGGTCACGGTCAATTAAAGTTTCTGCACCTCTGGTGTACACCATTATTAGTAAACATTACTTTCATTTCAAAGTCATGGCACATTTTATAATAATTTCTTCAGACTCTTAACCCATTCATTATGGCTGTTGTGATCACGCGCCTTCTGCTGAGGCCGGAGGTGTTTCCCATGAGCACTCCCTCCAAGCTAGCTATCTTTTAAGCGCTATGCCTAATTTTAAAAAATATTCCAAAAAAAGTAACATTTTTGGAAAAATCTATACATTTAAGCTATATATGGGTTACATACACATTCATTTATAATTTCTCTATTAACAATTTTTTGTTTTACAGATTAAAGTTTTTTATAGTAATTAACTATTGGTGTAAATCAGAAATCTTACAGCATCAAGGGTCTGATTGTGCCTCAGAACTAAATGGTGAACCTGTATGTCCAACGTTATAATCCCACACCAAATGAAAAACAAAATTACTCGTAAATAAAGAACACATGCAAAGTTTAAATGCCCTAGCTGCTGAAAGCTAGCAGCAATAAATAGCTCTCTCCATTTGTTTACAAAAAACTACCACCAGCATTTGAGTCATATCCCTCTCTATTTCAAAAACAAGGTCACAACTATGTGTATTCCAAATTTCATAGACATAGGATGCCATATAGTGCCCCAAAAATTAACTAAAAAAATGTTCTGATCTACTGTCATGTATACGTGACAGTCGGTAGCAGAAGTCTTTTCTCTCTGTCACGCCGGCAGTACAGCCGGGAGAAAATACAGATAGCAGCTGTCACATACACATGACGTTCGCACGAAAGGGTTAAAGGAGCATTGTATATAATTTTAATTTGTTTTTTAAAACTTTTTCTCTCCTGTGAGAGAGTGGTCTTTTTCCTCTTTGTAAGCTGGTAAACATACAAGAAGAAAAACAATTCCAACTGTGATATTACTTAACTTGTGTGTCATTGATCAGTTAAACTCTCTTAAGACCTTTGTTGAAAACATGAAAACAGCAGTGATTTCTTAAAGGGAATATGTTTATGAAATCGTTCTCCTATTATACATTATTGTCCATTATCTATATGTGGCTGTTGAGTGAACTTAGAAGACATGCATGGACATATGTTAAAATACATCTGAACACTGTCTTATGCATAATGCTATCATATTTACTTAAATATAAAAGTTTGAATCTGTCTTGAAATTCATAATTTTATCAAACAGTACATTGTGTAGACTGTTCTGCAAAGCTTTATATTGAAATACATACATGCAGAGAGAGAGAGAGACAGATGTAAAACATCTATTATTTTCATGAATGTGATGACTATATTTTAATATTTTGACTGATGTCAACATTATGTTGTTTCTAATGCCCCCTGGCTGGAAGCATTCCAAACCAGGTCCATATAGGCTAGCAGGCTGAAGGATGCAGCTTCAGTTTATAATGACACCACAACGGCCAGAGTCCGATTTAGCCAGGTGCTACTTCAATTTTGACTGAGCACCCCCAGGGATGAGATCTGGGGGGATTCTACCCTCTCCCACCCTGTCTCACCTCTTAGAGGGCCTTTCCAGTCTATGGATTTAACTTGCCCATATCTGGCATAGACACGGAGCTAATTAGTGGCACTTTGTCGGGATTTGATCTGAATATCCGCAACATTTAAAGCCGACACTGTAACCCATAAGCTGCTTCAGGTGTCAACATTATGTATGTGACTAAGATGTTGATAAGAAACTGCTTTAACAAAGTTGCATCTATGTACATTTTTCTTCAGTGATTAAGACACTGATTTATTATCATTTATTTGAAAAAAGTAATGATTTTGTAACAAAATCATTACTTTTTCCTGTCATAAAAAATGAATATTTATGTTTGTCATAAATAAATGGATATTTTTATTTAAACATGCATTGAGTATTTTTTTTGTGTATTTTCCTGTTTTTGTTTATTATATTATGAAGTTTTCTGTTATTTCTTGTGCTATTTGTTTTCATTAATTTTGAGTCATAGAATGTGATAGTGAATGTTGAAAATAAGTGGGTTCACAAAGAAAATTTAAATTTTGAAGAATATCAGACTTTGGTTGTTTTCAATATATATTTGGTTGTATAATATGCAAGTCATTGACTCTGCTTGTCAGAGTATTCTTCCCTGTGAGGGCTGAAGTTGATGTCTCATGTCATTAAGGTAAAATATTTTTAATTATATTTGAAATATAGTTATGTAAATCTGGAGTTGTAGGCCAAAAGGTAAGAATAATTAAGGGTAAGGAGAGACAAACTCTAGAGGTGTTGATATTTCCAGAAAGCATTCAGAATTACTTTGGCTTTTAATATCACTGTTATTTTTTATGCTTAATTTAAAATAAATAAAATCTACCTGTTTATTTAATAATCAAAATTTAATTAAATTTCCAATTGTACCAATGCTGTGTGTCAGTGCAACATCTGATGACATTCAGTTAATGTAACAAGGTAACTCTTATAGTGCTCTTGAAAGTTCTGTGTGTGGTATGAAACATTGACATTTTGTTTCTCTTCCTTACCTCCTTACTGAGTTATCTCTTTCTCTCTGTTTTAAGCCCCTAACACATGCAAAAATTTGCACAGCATAACATTATTACTTCTGAAGCAATACTGCTTCCAAAAACAGAAAGCATTTTCCTAGACCAATGAGAAAGGAGCAAGCACTCCATCATGCATGATAACTACTCTATTGTGATCGACCCTCCCTCATCCCTCATAGAAACCTTATGTGTTTATGTAATTTTGTCACATGCTAGGGGCTTTATAGAGACAATGCTGCTGTCAGTTATATATTTTCATCAGTTTCTTCACTGTATGGGACCTGTTTCTTAAGGTTTATAATTTCATGAAATGCATCAACTGATTTTTTGCTATAGCTGATATCCCTAATTGTGTGACATCAGATTTTGCCAGAGCATTGTCCTTTTTTCAAGATTTTCTCTCTTGCATTCACATTCTAAATTTCGGCTCATTTTTACTCTCTTATACTTTTTAAATTCCTATATTTTCATGAATAATGTAGTGCATTAACTTATATAATGAGGAAATATATTGTACAAATGCATTATGAAAACCATTAAAAGCATCCAAAATTCCCTGTAATCAGCACTAGTTTGTACCCTCAATAAGTTTAAATAAGAGAGGGTTGGTCCCACAACAGTTTAAATATTTTGTGTGTTTTTCTTGTATAATTTTAAATATTTTATTTTTTTATTTTTTATATGCAGCTAGGACATGACATAAAGCTTGATGAAAGACCAGAATGTCAAAGAGCAGAATTAAACTGTGGTGAAGATGGAGTTTTCATAGCGGAAAGCACTGGGGCACAACAAAGTAGCCGACTTCCCAGCATGCATAATGCAGATGCATTATTAATGTTGCCTGGTAGGACAGATGCTCATCCTGTGTTGAAAGAAGGAACTCTTGTAAAGGCGATGTTTTTAAAATCCATTTAATAAAAAATATTTTTTGCCTGTAAAAATTGTTTCCCTGAACTTTATCAAAATGAGAAATTAATTATGTTAAATAAGAGTAATGATGTCATCATAGGATATTTTCATAGCATGAGTTATAACTGCTATAATGATATAATTTTGATGTGCTGTGTTGATGGTTAATTAACAGTTCATATTTTGTTAAAATGGATTTATTTTATTTTTTATCCATCTGAATTAGGATTGTATCATGCTCAATTAATGTAAAATAAAAGTAAGTTTTGGCCAGCATCCTCAAATATTGCATCTCAAGTTTTATATAATGATAAGACACTATGACTACATTAAAAGTTTATGAGATTTAATGGGTACTGGCATTCAGTCCCAGTGTTTGCAGGTCCTAGCCTGTTCAGCCCTTGGGCAGTAAAAGATTACTGTAGGGCTTTCAACCAACCACCCTACTAATTGCCCATCATTTGACTTTTCATAGAAGTCAATTGAGCTTTCTGTTCGATAGTGTAATTCAGATTGGAGCTGCAGGGAGCTCCTGATGGGTATTCAAGGAACTTCATTCATTGGGTACCATCCCATTGTGGTTTTTGGGGAAACGAGATGGTGGACTTTATGGCAAAAAGGGGAACTGATATTCTTCAAAGGTCTTGTAGAGACCTGCCATTCCATTCTGCGAAATTGGAGATAAAGAGAATCTTCAAATAATCGTTTCGTAGTGTGGCTTCCCATGCTGCTGGAGATAGGTCCTGGAGTGTGTTTTGTGGATCTCACTGAATCCTGGATTCACCCTGTGTAGCTGCAGTGGTCGAGTTTATACTTTTGACTGGACATGATTGTCTTAGTGCTCATTTATTCTGTTTTAATTTAACTAATTCACCAGATTGTGTCTTGTGTGACTCTGGACAAGACATGACTGCTGCTCATCTGGACGAGAGTTCTGCACTAAATGATACGGAATGCATAGATAAAAAAAAAAAAAGCTTGTTGCCTGATATCTTGATGGTCAACCAACCAACCAATTGCCCATCATTTGACTTTTCATAAAAGTTAATCAAGCTTTCTGTTTTCAAGTATAATTCAGATTGGATGAATTGCCATTAGAATCTACTGAAGTGTGCTATTGGAATTTTTAAAAAAAAATTGCTCTTTTAATTTTAATACTTTATACAAATGCTTCTGGTTGCATTAAGGCAGCTTTCTGGGCCGCAGGAGATTCATGTGAAGACCAGGGAAATTGATAAACTGACATGAATATCTGGAAACTGAGAAGAAAATTTGATTTAAGTTTTTTTAAAAACTAAATTTATATATATATATATATCTTAAAATGAGTTAAATTAATATAATAATTAAAAGCAGAGAAAATTATGATGACTCCCCTCTCTCTGTTATGAATTAATGTACTTAATTTAAATCTGTGAGTTTTTTTGTAATTTATAAAGAAAGACAATGTAATGATGAAAGATAAAAGATTAATGTTTTTAAACTGTAAATAAGCATTAACTATAAAAATACTAATAAAGAAAGTGTTATCGAAAATATCTATTCAAGACTTATGAAAGTTTTTTTTTCTTGTCTATAGTAATGCTGCCATATTAGCTTTCAATGCTTATTAATATTTGGTGAACTTTAGAGTCATTCAGAAAGCCTTTCATTTGGGAATATGATCAATAACCATTTACCTACTGAAGTTTTAATTTATTTTTCTTTTCATACTATATAAAGTATTACAAAAAGATATGTGTATTTCTTGGGTGAACATCAAATTTTCTCACCGGTGCCCATGTAAGGAACAATCATACCCTCAATCATCTTTACTATCATGTACTGTTGTTGTTGTTCCTATTGCCCCCTTGAGAGAAGTTCCTGACAAAGTCCATATAAGCTTTGCGCTGTGGCTTGAATTTATAATAGCACTGCAAGGGTCAGAGTGTGTCTTAGCTAGGTGTCACCACAATTTAGACCGAGCACCCCCAGGGGCAATATCTAGGGAGATCATATCTTCCCCACACTCTAAACTCATAAAAGGACTTTCCGGTCTATGGATTCAATGTGCCCATATCTGGCCTAGGCACGAAGGTATTTTTAATGGTGCTTGTTGGGATTTGATCCGAGCAGCCTCAATACCAAAAGCTGCTACCACTATGCTACCTGAAACCAACCACATACTTTATTTTATAAACATCTTCATTCACTTATATGAGGAAATTCCAGTTTGATTAAAAAAAATATTCTGTAGTAATTATCAGATTTTGATGTGATGCATATTTTCTTATTGGTCTTAACCCCTTCAGCCCCAGACGTACACTGCATATGTCACAATTTTATCCTAAACCCCCTACTGGATATACTACCCATACGTGAGGTATAACATCTAAATCCGAAATTTCCAACGGGGTCCAGGTGAACCCCTTGGGGGTCGATGGAAGTTTAAAAAGAGGCTATAGTATTCCAGGGGTTTACTGGGGGTATATGATAAATTTTTCTGTTTTAAAGTTTAATTTAATTTTTTAGGAATGTAATTATTGGATAATAATATCCATTTTAATATATATAAATACAGATTTGCATAGGGCAGAGTGATCCACGCATCTAAAGTCGAATGTCATGACGCTTTTGAATATGCTTCGAATGCCGTTGTCAGCTTTTTTTTTGTGTACCAATACTAGGCAGAACTGGGGAAATCCATTGGACCTTAAACAGCACATGGATCCTCCTGATGCAACCAATCGGAAGCAGTTTTGTTTTTCTCTTGGCAATGTTTGTGCAATTACAATGTGTTTCTGAAATCTTGTTTATATTTGTGAAATTAAAAAAAAATGAAAATAGTTCAAAAATAAGTCCATAAATAAAGCATAAACCTAATGAACTACTTTTTCTAATTTTTTGTTCATATTCTTAGTAAAACTGTCATCTTTAAGTGTTTTATGTCCAATTATTAGTATTATAATTATGTTGTATGCTGTATATTATAGAGAAAATGTGAGGGAGGTTAATGAAGAAAATCATTCTATTAAAAGGGGTCGATGTAGGAAAAAAATTGGGAACCCCTGATTTAACTGATTGGTCTTGTTTGATTTTGTGGTAAAAATGATAAATTCATGGTTGAGTCATCTATTTAATTTATGGATCGGTTTGAGAACTAGCCAACAAGCCCCAGACTATTCTATTCACATTGATGAATGGAAAAATCTGGGGTGTAAGGGGTCAATAAACAATAATATCATCCCTAATTTTAGAAACTTGGCATGATTATTCTCTTTGCAAATTTTATCTGTTAGATATTACTATTATCTCTATTTTTAAAGTCTAATGTGGAGGCATTTGTTGTTAGAGATTCACTTTTTGTTATTCACTGCTATTTTACTGGCTACTTTATTATTTGAGCACCTTATAGATGAGCTAGCATTGCTCCCTATGAGGGAATGACACAGAAACGACCAAGCCTTATTCGGGGTTTGAACCCAAGCCCACTGCATGGCAACTCAGAACGCTAACCACTACACCATGTAGGCAGCAAAAATATGATTTAGACATTAGTATTATGATGCATTTAATGGTCAAGTTTAAGATCTTTTTACATTTAAAAATTTTCAATTCTTAAGACACCTGTTCTTTTATGGGATTAAAGTTTTTTCTTTTTCTGAGAATGTTTTGTGAAATTGTGTAACTTTTAATGCTGTTTTCAAGGTACTTGAGTATTATACTGGTTTTAAAAGCCTCAGATTTTGAAACAGAACCTAATAAAACTCCCAAAATAAATGTAGAATTATTTGTTTGATTCTGTTTCAAAGTTTCAAATAAATTTAAGGTAAAAAAGTATAGAACAACTTTGAAATTGTATATATAGTTATGCCAATTTCATTACTTCAGTGAAATTCTAAAATTACTGCCACTACAGGTTTTATCAAAGAGTTGCAAATCATTTTTATTCATTTTATTATCAATTCCAGTGAATATTTTGCAAAATTTCCTTAATTACATTATGAAGTAAATAGATATTTCATACCTTGTCATGTCATAATTTACAGTTAAGTAATTTTTATTGATAAAATGATTAAAGAAAAAGGAGCTAAATATCTTTTAGTTTAAGCACCATAGAATTTTATAAAATCATTTTAAATTTTCCATAGTTATATTTTACTTAAGATTGAGCTATTGAGGGAAAAAAAAGATGTAGCTGCCTTGATGCATTCTTTGCTAGAATTTTTTTGTAGACTAACTAAAGTACTCATTTTAATATGGGAATTTTACTACCGATTAAACCAAATTATTTGTCATTTCATATTTATTTCTCTTTCAAAATCTGAAAAATTACTACCTTTTCTCAAGGTAGCTTCAAATTATTTATATGTTTGACTTGTTATTGTTAACTCTAAAATTTAGGACAAGATATATTTTAATAGTGTTCTTTAACTTAATATTAAAGCTTTTCAGTTATGTTCTGGATGAGAGGATGTTGTTAAAAATTTTATAACCTGAAAATGATTTTGATCTCTCTTTATTTAGAATGTTGCATTCACAAACTTTTATAAGCTTATTAATTTATTTTTACGTATTGGTTAAATAATTAATTCATCATTAAATTTTATAGATTTCACTTAATTAGTAGAGTATATCATTTTTATGTAATTTTTAAAAAAAGAGGTTAAAAATACTGCGCAACGGAAAGGAAAGGTATAAAACTTTATCCAATACAGGTACACAATGCAAGAAGTATAATATTTTGCACACAATTAATATAATTAAATTTAAAATTTGTTCTGTACCAAGTGTGATAACTTCAGACTCCGGGTAGCTAAAAATGTTCAGAGTCAGTCTACTACATTAAATTGCAGTTCTTTAAATTTTAGTCGGAAACTTTTTACACTATTTACACATGAGTTGATCTACCTCTAGACATAGAGGGAGCTTTGCCTTCGTAATAACCAAATGATTTCGATGATAAGATGCACGTACAGTCACAGCGGAACTAGAAGGTCGGTACACAGCCTCTAGAGCGTACAGCTCTGAAAATAGAATAACTTCGTAAAGACAGTTAGAATCACGGGAAGCTTATAGAGCGGGCTGCTCTGAAATATGAAGATAACTTCTTGATGAAGTAAAGAACTAACAGAAGCCTGTAGAGCAGGATGCTCTGAGATAGTTATACTTCAGGGTGAAGTATTCGTTGACGAGAAGCTTCGAGCGGCTGCTCTGAAAAATAAGTCAGGATCAAGTCGGTCGCTCCAGGACCACGTAGACGATAGGTGCTCTCTAGATGAGAGTCTCGACCAAGTCTGTCCAAAAACTGGATTTTGGCGGCGTCGGCAACCGTGCTTCCGGTCACGTGACTGCACAGGTTTAGGTTGGCTGGCACAATTTGTGACGTCATGTCCGTTGGCTGTGATTCGCCTGACCACGAGGCCATGTGGTGGGTTCCCATAATTCAGCTGATCTGAAAATCATTAGTTCACGTCGAAATAGTCATTAGTTTACGTCCTCCCAGGCCCGGCGGCTAGGAGCAACACTATTCTCTGCTTGCAGACACCTTGACGCTGATAGATAGAACTGTTCGCTGGTCACCTGCTGTGGGAGGTCCGGCTGTCTGGGTGATTTATTCGGAAAGGTCGTAACGGATTCTTACACAAGTAACACGTTCACATTTTAAATAATTACAAGATAAATAGAACTTTTTATATACCACGTTTTTAAATTTTCTGTTGAATCATATAAACTTGACAGTTCTATGTATTAATAAATACTTTTTAAAATTTTTTTGATGAATTATCCCATCAACTTGAAAGAAAATGATCAAATGCGTAATAAAGAGGTATCAAATGCGTAATCAATCGTTTAGCTCGGGAATTGCGAGCGTGACTTGCGTTTAACTTTTCGTTCCCGTCCTGGCCGATAGACGGCTGCACCATTCTACAAAACAAAATTAACTGAATAATTTTAATCACTTTTTAGTCGTTTCCACTATCCACAGACTTTATAAACTGCTAACTTTTATAATTTTTTAAAATTTTTCGCACAATATTTTTGTAAACAAACTAAATTCACATGTATTCTGTTTTCAAAATTGTCAAACGCCGTTACGCAAAAGTGCAAGCATTGAATTCGATTGAAGCTCCACCTTGCGGATTTTTCTGCTTAAAGATGGCTAAAAGTAATAAAATACTGCATTGTCATCCTGTTCTGAGCTATTCTAAAAGTTTCAAATGTCTAGCTAGTCAGGAAGTTAGTTAAAAATCGATTGCAAGATTTCTACTTTACAAACACACAAACAAGAAAGCGAGTTAATAAAAACGTGGTGAAATGGGAAAAATATTGCAAAAGTTATGAAAAATTCTGTACATAATATCCACATTTATGGATTAATTGTTATTTCAAATAAGATGTTTTGATAGGGTTTTATTACTATTGATGCCAATTTAACAGCTATGCGAGGTCTTTAAATTGTTATCTCTCAATTTCCTCTGACCTATTTTTTTTAATAACACCCATCAGACGCACTTCATAAAACTATTATGCTATTCAAAATGCTTAATCCGTTAGAAGATGCATAAACAATGTCAACATTTCTTTACACATAAAGTTTTCCCTATTTCAAATTTTGCTCTTTAAAGAACGTTTTTGTTAACAGGAAAATTGTTTTATTATTGTAGCCTTTGTTTTCAACGGTAATATCCCCGTGATTCATTTTGTTTTATTACAGGGGGAAATGCGACTGTTATGTAGAATTTGCGAGAGAAAGCAGTCAAAATATGAAAATAAATAATTATACTTTGAAAAGTCAATTCAATGTGTACGTAAGAAAACTTCGTTTGTTAAAATTTATTGCTGTAGAGTTTCCTGTTTTATGTTTCGAATAAAATGGGACGGAAACGTTAATTTTGGGAAAGAATATTTTGACATATATCATTAAAATTTTCGTTCATTAAATTTCCCTGAAAATAAAAGCTTTTGGGGTCTGCAGATTTATGTCGGATTCTGGGCACTATTCCTTGTTATCAATTGTAGAGGACCTATATTTCTTTGAACGTTTTTCGCTAAATAATAAGAGTTGGAGTCTTTTAAATGAACCAGATTTTCTCTTATTAATAACTTAGAAAATGGTTAGAAAAGACTAGTTTTAAAGGTTAGATTTGTTAAGAGATTTTAAAGCTCCCACAGGAAAACAATATATGGATTCATTAACTTGTGTTTCCCCCCCCCCCCCCCCTTTTTTTCCGGGCATTGATTTTAAATAAATTTTCTGTTTATAGTTAGCAGGTTTTTTCTCTTCATGTATTGATAAATGTGCTTCCGATAATGAAAGTAATTATGCTTCTTATTTAGTCATTCATTACATTTTTCTATAAGATCCTTAGAAACAAACTATTCAGCGAAAATTGTAGATTTTAATTACGATAGCTAACGTTTAGCTTAAAAAAAAGTTTAAATAAATATGCTTCGCTGCGCTATTACCGATATTTTAATGGCGCCGATATTACATGGCGCAAAAGAACAGTTGCCCATGAATTTAAACAAAAAGTTTTTTCTTTTTAATTAGGCTCGTGTAGACGATTCAGCTAATTTCATATTAAATAATATATGGTGAGGAATTAAAAGTAATAAGTACGAGCCTCCTAACGAAGTAATTGTTTATTAAATATGCTAGGTTTACATAATTAAGAATATTGGCTCTAAATAATCTTTGAATACGCAGTGAAATTTTATTCGGCCTCTGTAAGTTATTGCGTTCTGATTTTTGAAAATGACTCAAACTCACCACAGTTATGTTTTAAGCCAGTTTTGCAGTTCTTACTGAAGGGAATGACAAACATTTTCTATTTTCAATCAATAACAAGTGTTTATTAACGGATGATACAATGTCATATTACTTAAACAAAAATACAATCCTTGTGTTAAGACGGGCGCCATCTTGTGGCGTATACACTAATTATAAACAACGTCTTTTCGAACTTTATGTCGTTTCTTTAGATTTTACGTTATGATGCAAAGCAATTAAAATTTAAAAAAATTGTCATTCTAGAGAGAGTGTGAGAAAAATTTGTCGTAAGTTTAGATTAAGACTAAGGGCCCGTTCACATAGGAGTCCGGTAGCGGAAGCGTTAAAGTATTGAAATATATTTAACCAATGACAAACTCCAAACGATTAGCAACGAAATTTTTAACGGCTATGATTGGTTTATTTCCATCTCAGCGCCATCTTTCCTTTTACGCTACCGGACTCCTATGTGAACAGGCCCTAAGAATCGATTTTCTTATAATCTTTACTGAAGTTTGAGACCAGTGTTGCCAAGCTGTTGGGGAAGTTATTTTCAAGCAATCTCTTTCTGTGTTTTTATTAATTTTAAAGTGTTGCTAATGTTACACAATTTTTAATAATGTTTCTAGTTACTTAGATTTTTAATAGTGTAATCTTCGACCTGTAATTGCTGCTGCGTATGTCACTCCCAAGAAGCACACGTCGGGCCCGACCTGACAGAAGCCCAACTGGGATAATCCCGACGGTGCGGATAGACCCGCAGTAGGCAACCACCCCGCGCACGACCCAGACAAGGCCCCTCGCACCCACCGCCCACAGGACATACCCCACAAAGCCAGGGACACAGACGGACTCCAAGCAGAACAGACGGATTAGCGTAGGAAAAGAATGAATTTTTGAAGACGAATTAGCTCTGCCGGAGGACACTCGTACAGGCCAACCTTCAAGAGGACAAATCTAAGAAGAGAAGGAGGCAAAGGGGCCCAAACGAAACGGCTGCACGTAATTAATGGCTGAGAGCGAGGACGCGAAGAACTTAAAAAGAAAAAAACCAAGAGAGGAGTCACCATAAATTACTGGCATTGTGACTCAAAAATTTGGAAAAATAAGAAAAAGACGGCATCGTTGCAAATCCCAGACAGGAGACGACTTGGCCTAAATTGGGAATGGTCGATTTTGAGAGGGGACAGTCGCAACCCTGGGCGCAGAACCAGCAACTTGGTAAAGACCTCATCGTTGCTGTGCAACCCACCCTGCGAGACCGTCGTGAACGGGCGTGTCCTGTGTTCGCCAAAGGATACCACCCCAATGACGAGGACCGTGACCAAAGGGTTGGACCAACTCAAAGATGGCCCAGCCTACCTAACAAGGCTGCAGTCGATAGGTCAGAATCCGAGGACAAGACCAAATCTCCTGACTTACGCAGGCCCCGTGCCATTTCGCTCATCATTGCAGGCCCTAACCTTAGCCCTACCTTGCCTTCGGATTTCCTACTCACCACAAGTGCTGAGCAGTTCCTCCTCGGGGAATTCCTATCATTAACGATCTGGACCATTCAGATCAACTAGAAAAACTAATTGAACTAAGCTAAAGCCGGACGATAAGTTTTAAAACTGACTGAAAAAGGGTGAAAAATAGGGGTTAGTCAGTAAGAGTTAGGCTCAACTACGGCTTACTAATTAGATTAGACAGCAGGTGGAAGAATTTTAGTGGGTGAGATGGTAAAGTAAAATACTTACATACGACCCCCGGCGTAGAACTAGAAATTACTGGTAGTAGGCCTGCTGAAACACTTGACTAGCGCATGCTAGCTGCTGGCTTGTTGTCATGGTTTCTCCTTCTATAAAACTAGTTTTTAACCGAAACGTGAATTTAGAATCCCCAGCCAGCTGCATATGTGACTCACCTCGATTTGACACACAATTTCTCCCTAAATATCGGGGCTTAAATATATCTAACCGAAGAACGTATTCTTTTGAGGGGCGCGGTGGCCCAGTTGGCATGATCAGCAGGCTTATAGGCGTACCGTCAGGGGGGGGGGGGAGGGCACGTGCCCCCCAACTTAACTTGAAATAAATTAAAACGTTAATAGAAGTTCAGTTAAAATCGGAAAATTATAAAATTTTTAAGAAAGTTGTTTTTTCTGCGTTTTTTTCAAACTGTGAAACAGAGGATTCCAATTATGTCTTTAGCCTTAACATAGTTTTTAACAATGATATGATCCATAACGAAAATTCAATGCTATATTTTTTTTCTTATTTTATTTATAGTATATTTTTTTCTTATTGCATAACTTTTGAATATTACTCAAACATCAATTTTATTGTTATTCAATTTAAAAATTCATACTTTAAGGATCGTCCGGAAGTCAATGCATTGAGGAGGGCCCTAACTGAATTCAATTCGTGCCCCCCCCCCCAAAAAAAAAGAAAGTAAAATAAAAAAAGTTAGAAGCACGCTACGCCTATGAGCGGGCCAGTGATCTGAACGTCCCTGGTTCGATGGTCGTCGCTGCAAATCCACCGCCGTGTTCTCTAATGGTGACCGGGGCACGTAAAATAGGGCGTCGCTGCAATGTTCTCCAAGTTCTCAAATTTACCTCTATCGGTGCGGGGTCAAGTGTTCCGGTCTCGTCACTTGACTCGGTTCAAAATTACGGGACCGGTTATTTAGCCAAGTAGGACTCCGACCCTTGTGGTGCTAATTCAAAACAGGAGCCGCACCTTCATCGCCCATACCCTTAGGGACTTGATCTGATGTTTCTGTCGGTCAAGTGGCATAAGCAACAACAACGTATCCTTTTTGCTCCTATTTGAATCTCTACGAGCCGAATAGAAATAGGAAGGGTGAGACGATTTCTATCCGAACCGGAACAAAAAGAAGGAAAGAAAAAAAAATCTGATCTCTAGAGTGAAGTTCCCTTGAGGATTGAATATATATATATATATATATATATATATATATATATATATATATATATATATATATATATATTAACAACTTAAACGGACAACTTAATTTTCTTCGAAAATGCACCAAAGAAAAAGACAGAACAAAATCCTTTGTGAGCGATATTTTTTGTACCGGCTCGGAGGAGTTCCTTAGTGGGATCAAATGAATTGCTCCGAATCGAATAAATATCCGGAACGATCAAAATGTTTAGGAGCAAAATCAACTCAATTCCAAAATAATCGTTTCACGTGGATAAATAAATAAAAACTTCCACGAAAACCAATTCGAACGGAACTTTTCATTTTGGTTCATATCTATTTCAAGCCCTGCTAGAAATGTTTCTTAGAAATTCAAGGACTATTACCTGGCTGTTAAAAAGGTGGCTTTAGAAATTGAATCGTTTATTTCAGAAACCCGTCAATAGGCATTTTTTTAGATTTTTATTTTTTTACAGAATTAGGGTCTTCTATTATAAATGCATATTTTTGGACAGAAATCCGCCCACTACCATTCCCCTTTTAGGCGTTACTATTGACAGTGCATATTAATTTTAGTGCAGAAACCTGACAACGACATCACATAGCGTGTTTCTGCAGTAAATCTAATTTTCGTCCTGCTTTCAACACTGCGCTGTTGACAACACTGGAGTTGCTTTTGCTTTTCGTATAGAGGTTAAACTACTGTGTTGTGGGTATAATTTTATTGTACGGTTTTATGTAGTGCTTTATGATAATTTGTTTTTTAAAATGGCTAGTAGTAGTCCTGAAGACGAACCCCAAACAAAAAGGAAATGAAGTATTGCAAATGAAGAAAACTATGCACGAAATGTCATACGAAAAGCAAGATCAGGGCCCGATTTAGAAAATTCTTGACAATAAGCACAACTCCGGATGGGGGCCCCCTAACACTGATGTGGGCGTAACATTTCCAAAACTGACACACAAATAAGTAATCATGAATCATCGTGAAAGTACCATTTTACCAAGAATTGACTATTTGAAGCGTAGAAGCCTAGAACATTATCAAATAACAAAAAGCAATACAACATATTAACTTCATCATTAAATCACCAATACAATGCAACCAAAAAACTTTTTAATCCCTTATATACACTATAACATACATATGTTGAACTATACATATAACTATACATATGATGAACCAATCAAATTTGAAATTTTCTTTTTTTTACTTTAAAAATAAATTTTTTTTTTTTTTTTGGGGGGGGGGGGCAACATTCGGGGGTCCCTAGACCCGCGCCTAGTGGGAAACCGGGGCCTGAGCAAGAGTGAAAGGTGAAGGCAACAAAAGTAATAAAGTAAAATGGTTCCATCAAAGTCTGTTCCTGATGAGATAATGTGCAAATGTCCAGGTATATGCAGTTTATCTATTGCTGATGAAACAAAAAATCAGATATGGAATTCTTTTATCCGTTAGATGCTAAGAACAATGAAGATATTCATACAAACGTTTCTAGAAGTAAGAGAAATGAAGCGTAGAGTTTCAAGTAAAACCCCATTTTTAAAAACAAGAAATAAATCATTCGTGTATAGTATTAAGATCAATGGTGTTCTCTAGTTTGCAAAAATGTATTTTTACTAATCCATGGAATTTCTCGCGATCGAGTTGGAAAGCTGCCTACCCTTTTAGTTCAGAATAAAACACTTGGAAGGACATCTGGAAGAGTTGTTCCCAAGAACCAAATAATAACATTTAAAAGTCTGATCTTACAAACAATTTGAATTCAACAAAGCTAACCAAGGAAAAGTTGTTGTAATGACGGCAGGTCCTCAACGTTTACCTTAAAAAAGTACAACAACGGTCCTGAACTCCCAACGGTCCACTTCTGGTAAAGTACCGATCAATAACGAAAAAATTGACGACCCGAAGAAGCTAAGTATCTACACGATAGGGTATGAAAGTTTCTACGGTAATATTTTCCAGTGGTCTACTACGGAAGCGAAGTGCCATGTAAACAGATAATACGAAGATGAGTAAGGGCCTGTTCACATAGAATCCGTCAGCGTCAGCGTTATTCGTATTGGAATGCATTTAACCAATTGCAGATCTCCAAACGATTACCCAGGAAATTGTTAAGATCTGTGATTGGTTTAAAATATGTCAATACGAGTAACACTGACGCTGACGGACTGTTATGTGAACAGGCCCTAAGTCGACAGACAGAAAGCAGAATAGGATAAGAGTCGTTTTTTAAAACACTGTAGTATTAATTTCTAACTTTTTAACGTTTGATTCTGTTTAAATAAAACATATAGGTTATAACATTATCCTCCTCGGTATTTTTGTATCACATGTGATATTAAAGTTTGATATTTTTTTCAACAGGGCTGGACGATAGCAACGATTCTGAAACTGGTTGTATCATATGTGATATAAAGTGAAATACCTCCCTTAATTTTCTCTTCTCGTCAACTGATGGCAGTACTTGTCCACGATTGTGTTTGTAGTAGCGTCTTTGAATCAAAGCACGATGTCTGTACGCCGTCGAAACAAGTTTTTTTATTGCCTAATTATACAAATATTTAACTAATTTTAAAATATGCATTTACTTTGTATATGTACAAGTTAATTATCTATATCAACAAAAGAAAATTTCACGGAAATATTCATGCATATTAACTTGTTAAACTCTTTTGTATCACATGTGATACAATGGGTCCCTACGTCGTCAAATCAGTTTTTTGTGACTGTGTTTTGTGGGTTTTTTAAGTCTTAAAAAACACACTGAGTTACATAGGTTTGAAAGTTGATAAAAACATTATTTTTTGAGTTAAAAATCTTCAGTTGAAGTGCTTGCTTTGCATTTTTACACATTTTTACACATTCCGCATGAAGAAGCACGTAGCAAAGAAGCTAGACATTTGCCAGAAATTATGGTGGATAGGACCCATCGAAGCAGATGCAGAAATGATAAGTGCCCGGCCTTAATCACTGTACAGTATGCAGAATGAAAGTTTTTTTTGTGTGTTCCACAGCTTCAAGAAATTGTTTTAAATCTTTTCATGAAAAATAAAAAGTCATATAAAGTTAGCACAACATACTGCATATACTTATTTTTCATGCAGCATTCATGTATTTTTTATATTGTGTGATACAAACTCAGAATTAACTAATTGAAACAGTCCTATCTAATATTTAAAAAATTCTGATTGTAGTGTCTCGGTCCTGATGTATCACATGTGATACATGCCCCCTAGCTCTTATATTTATAAAGAAAAAATTTAAATGCCCCATTTCTACATCATAATGACCTAAACAACTATTTAAGTACCTATTACAAAATATCTAACTTTTATTTTTGTCTCAGGTCTGAGGAGGCTATATTTATTTTAAAAAATCCTAATAATACAACAAAATGAGGAAATTATCCTTAAAAACCTTACTTTTTAAAGAAAACGTATTTTATTGCAGAAACCCACTAACTGCAAAATTAAAAAAAAAATTTTAACACGCAACTAGTAAATATAAGTTAACTAGCTGAATACCCGTGCTTCACTACGGAGTACATTCAAATTAAATACAACGGTCAATGTATGCAATTAATGAAATATATATATATATATATATATTTATAAAACAATCGTAACGGATATATTTGTAGACAATGTAGGATAAAATATTCAAATTAAATCCAGTAGATCATACTAAAGAATATAGTACAGTTTGAGGAACATTTCTTTTACTGTATTTTAATATTTTTTTGAATAATGTCCAATCGTCTGCTGTATTAGAAAGAAAAACAATTGTTTTGTCAATTTATTTCGTTGTTATGCACGTGACGCAAAATTAGTTTAAAGTATCATAAAAAGAAAAGAAACCACGTGATCAGCATTTAATAAATGAATCTTTAAAAATTCACCAAAAATATGAAAATGGAGGATTTCATTTTAAAGGAATTTGTAGGATCTTTCTTGTGATATAAATTTTATATCCCTCAAGTTTTTATTTTAAATTCAAACTTTAAAGAATGTTACAAAACAGCTTAAAAATTTAATTAAAAAAAATCTAAGAAGAATTTTTCAAAAATCTTTCTTAGTGCACCCCTACACTATAAGAAGAATCGCCATGCAAAATTTCAGCCGTTTAGGTCCAGCGGTTTGGTCTGTGCGTTATCTATCAGTCAGTCAGTTACAGAACTGTTTTATATGTATGTAGATTACAGGCAACATGCACTTCGAGAAGATATTAACAAATGCTGTAATTTTTTTTTAAATCCAAAAATCTATTATAATATCAAAAGTATAATGTTTTTCTTTGTTTCCCAAAAATTTGAAAAAGTGCACTTAACGAGTTTCCAAAATAAACGATTCAATTATCCTTCTCATCTTCATTCGGGAGAAAAAAAAATAAGAAAGCTACGTACATATTTTTATCAAAATTGTTTTAAGTCGGTACTTTTCGAGAGAACTTTCACATTATCTGGGCCCTAAGCACCATTCAAGCGAGTTCTTGTAATTAAATGAATTTAGTTGTTAAGCAGGGGTTACACAATTTAAATTTAGAGAAAGGATTTTGAAATCAAACAGGTATCGGCTTGTTCTCTTTCAAAACTTGTATATTTGTTGTCATTTTAATGCTAAAATCATGTACTTATTCATTTAAAAAAATGCTACTTTTCCCATCTTTAACAATGTTTTCTTTTTTAAACATTTCAAGCTAAGAGTAGCACTCACCTATCAGAGTGTCTATCTTTCAAGACAGTCACAAAAGTTCCGAAAAAGTCGCAAAAATGGATTATTGGTTCCAAAAATGACACGACATTGAAAATCTGTCTCGGATAAATGTAATCGTGCCAGGAAAAGTCCACGAATTTTTCTCTCTATAAAATCTAAATATCCTTTTACTCTCGTTTTTTTCTATGGGGAGCGGTTTTTGCCTAAATCTAAAGGAGCGCTCTGCGATCCATGTATAAAATGTTTGCAGATTTTATTCAGAGTTAAAATTGAAAAAAAAATAATGAGCCCCATTTTCACTTGTCTCGTATGCTTAAAATTCCATTCCAGCTTAAAAAGCAATATTGATATTGTTCCCAATGGTCGGTAAGTTTTTCTTTCTTTTTTTTTGGGGGGGGGATTAGTTATTGATCAGATCGTGTGTAGACCCCTTGCAAGAGTTTCTGAAATCCTAATTTACGAGGTATTTATTTATTTATATATTTTATTTTTGAATTAAATAATGACTAGCTTAAAGAACGAAAATATATTAAAAAGTTACTCGCCATTTTAAAGTTGGGATCATAGGCGCTTTAGTTCTCTTTTGTTTGTTCGTTCTTGTTTTTATTTATTTATATTCTTGTAACCCGCCATTAGAAATTTAATAATTACAAGATAAAAATAACTTTTTATATACCATGTTTTTAAATTTTCTGTTGAATCATATAAACTTGACAATTCTATGTATTAATAAATACTTTTTTAAAATTTTTTTGATGATTTATCCCATCGACTTGAAGAAAATGAAGTTAATTGGAAGTTAACTTGCGTTTAACTTTTCATTGCCGTTCCGGCCGATAGATGGCTGCACCAGTCTACAAATCAAAATTAACTGAAAATAACTGAAAATGAATTTAATTCTGCTTAAAGATGGCTAAAAGTATTAAATAATGTATTGTCATCGTGTTCTGAGCTATTCTAAAAGTTTCAAATGTCTAGCTAGTCGGGAAGTTAGTTAAAAATCGATTGCAAGATTTGAACTGGACAAACACACACACACACAAACAAACAAGAAAGCTAGTTAATAAAAGCATCTTAAAAAACAAAACGTTTTAAAGTAGATCTGATTTTCAATATTTGATTGGAACATTTTCCGAAATCGTGATGTAAAATTGTTTACAAAATTACATTTTATAAAGTTTTTTCTGACGTTTGAAATCGTTCCTGTTTTGCAAAAACTTTCTGTATGAGATTAACCTGAGGCCTGTTTTTCGCACCTCATCATTGTATACTCGTATATTTATTTCAAGCATTGCTGATATATTCACGCTTAGAGCTTATTGAAGAAATTAATGCAAAACTGTTTTTATTGTAGTTTTACTCTTAGTTTAGTTAGTTAATCTAATTTGCTAGAACTTTCTCACAATAACCATTGGTACGATAATACTTTTCAAGTATTCGACAATTTTGTTCTTATATAATTCAGTACTTACGATTTCTTTTTCACGTAAGTCGTCAAAATTTGAAGCAAAATTTCACTTCAAAAGCCAGTTTTTAATGTGATAATTTAGAAAACCGTACTAGAATCAATCCGCACAATCGCATATATTAAAGATGGAGATCGGGACATTAAATACAGTAAACTGAGAATACTCCGGTATAATTTACTCAGGTCTTAGATTCAAGATGACAGTTTTATAACGACACAGTACTGGGTCATAACCATAAAAAAATGTATGGGTACTTTTAAAAACAGAGAAACTGCTTGTAGGTTTTATTCTTAATAGTATTTTCTAGGGCTGCATTTTTTTTTCACAGACTAATTCATACAAACTCGCACAAATTCACATAAACATGTCAATGCATAATTTTAATTAAAAGATTTAACTGTATGCATAAATATTATGAAAGTAAATAATAAGTTCTGCGTTGATATTAATTTGTATTAATCTTTTAAGGAATGCGAATTAATTATTTCAACAATGTGGTTACATTTAAATTAAAAATTTTAAATCCCGATGAAATATGAGCCCAGGAAATTTCTTGTTGATGTGCTGTCTGTCCGAAAGCTGTCTCTTTTCTTGCGCTCAGAAATTTCATTGCATTTAGGTTTTTGTTGCTTTGCGAAATATAAGCTGTTGTTTCCTATTTAATTTTAAAAGCTAACATTTAAAAATGACATATTTACTAAGTAAAATAGTAACAAGATGTTTCGAGTTTTCAGAGTGTGTTTTTTTGTATCTTACACTTTTTGTAATTTTTGTGTCTTGTGATCAGAATCGATATTTTAGCCGCCAAATCAGTTAAGTCCATAAAACAAAAAGTGGAGAAAAGTAAAAAAATAATATACATTTAAAAAAAATTCCTCTGTGAATATGAATTCAAATAAACATATTTTTTAAAATTGTCTTCCCATATTTTCAATTTCGAAATGCTCATCGGCTTTTACTTAATTCGGCTGAGGAAAAATTACGGCAGTTTATTAATTTGATAGATAATTTTTGGGAAGTCGAGGTAAAAATATTTCCTGACTAATAAGTTTTCTTAGAATCCATTAATTTAAGTGAATTGAAATATCATAACTACTCTAACAATACGAAATTAATATATCTATCTATCTATCTATCTATCTATCTAGCTATATATATATATATATATATATATATATATATATATATATGTGGGAAATTTATTCCCACGGTTGAAATATCAAATTGCAATAACACGCTTTCTTACGTTTAATCAAACACAAACCATTTACAACTTATGGTCACAACAGATTATCACAATAAGAAAATACAGAATGTCAGTGCCCGTCTGACACGACATTAACACTCATCTAGCGTGAGCAAGATAATACAGCCTGCAATCTGCACTCAGTAAAAGTAAAAACACAGCGTGCCATTTTCATCCAGCGAAAATAAAAATAGCGTGCGTTCCATTGAAAGCGGTTGAGTTGCAACTCGTTTGCTCAAGCGGCGCGTCATCCGTAACTTGTGGCGCGGCGTGTGTCCTGTAACTCTAAAACATCCGTGTTGCCACAAGAGTGGAATTCTCACATATATATATATATATCTATATATCTATATACTATATATACATACATACATACATACATACATATATATATATATATATATATATATATATATATATATATATATATATATATATATATATATATATATATATATATATATATATATATATATATATGACACGTTCGCTACTTACACCCTTCCCAATACGTCGTCTTTAATCCAAACTTACTCTTTCTTAATTTATCTCTACATAATTATTAAAGTTATAGCAGTCAATGAGTTAAAAGGCCGGTGGCAAAGAACTACAATTAATATATCTAACATCGTTTATTTCCAACATCTTAAGCTACCTGATTCAATCTGGAAATTTTATCAAGAACTCATCAAGCTACCCGCGCGACGCGTGACTGTCTCAATGAAGAATTTCACTCCGTCTGATTAAAACGCTATTGTTTTTTACCATCTAAAGCCATCGCGCATGCTTGTGACGTCGGCACCGGAGATGAACCAAAGGCGTGACCACGGATGTCAATCAAATCCAACGAAAAACCAGGGGATTCCCCTCTTTTTCCCGATGCATTTCGAACCAAGATATGAGAATAGTGGCGAATTACGCCACGACAATAAATTAAATACTAAGCCCCCTTTAAATTTAGAGTAATTATTCTTTCCCCACTAAATCCTTGACATATATATATATATATATATATATATATATATATATGGCTTTGGGCCTTTGCAGTTAGCCCTGAGGAATAGTTTCGATATTTTTCAACAGTTAAAAAATGGATGCTAGGGGTTCCGAGTTCATACAAACTCTGAGCTAGTCGATCACAAAATAACAAGACAGTTAAGTGCTGTGAATGATCCGCATGGAAATGTATCCGAATTTCCGTTTTGCCTGTGGTCATCACATTTTACTACACAAAATGTGGTTGAAAAGTCGATAAATCGTGGCTTTTACCAACTGTTTTTAAATAAAAGACAGTTTGCATTTTTCAGATAGAAACATTTCTTTGATATTTTCCATTGGTACTAGATAGCAAAAGGCAATTTCCTTTAATAAGATTGTTCTCTAAGAGCTTAATTGGACATAAATCAGGCATCATATTCGTAATAGGAATATATTTTTTCCTTCGCTATAAAAGTAAGACATATAATAAGATTCAGTATCTGAATCAAAATTTAGTTTCTTAGAATTACAGCGTAATCGCTACAAAGCTGAACCCGCCATGTACTTAATGGATCGCTTCGAATCTTACGATAATTTTAGATATCTTCTATCATCATCTTTTTTTTTAAAAACTCCTTAATTGACCAATTATATTGGGATCTAGACGTAAGATTTATTTCGATGTATAATTATGACGCAAGAGAGACTAAGAAAATTACTGCGTATTGTTTCAAAAAGAGAATCGTATAAGACAGGATAATGATTTGACCTCTGAATTCTAACAAGCAATCAAATGTAATAATGAAAATCTTTGCGATAATGTACCTCAGAAATTCTCAATGTTGTTTCCACTTATTTGATATATTGGTTATTAATAAACTAGTTATTAAGATATTGAAGTAATTGCTCTCAAAGAATATTCAAAATTATAAATGTTAATGGCAATATATATATATATATATATATATATATTATATATATATATATACATACACACACACACATATATACACACACAAATACGGCACTTGCTTATTAAAGCGGCCCACACGAAATTTTTCAAGGGAGGTTGCAAACCTTCGCCAGTTGCATTACATTACTTCTTGCATGCAGTTTCTGGCTGCCATATTCCTCAAATTCCTTTCAATATGGCATCAAAAGCCTTTTCTTGTCCAATGTATTTTCGCCAGCTGAATTCTGTGGGATACAATTCAAGGTGATGGTGAGCCGTGCCTTCTTTCAACATTTCGTGTATGGTCACCCGTTTCTCCACCCATTTCTCATTGAAACGACTGTAACCTGCATTTTCCAGATCCTCTGTTTCGCACACAGTTTGAATAAATCGTCAATTCTCATCTATGTAGTCTGTGATCTCTGCCATGAGTGCGAATGCCTCACTATTCAGCACTAGAATGAGGAAGCCTTCCCCAGTTTTTCGGCATATCCTGCTGAAAATCCACTGTTGTGGAAAACCCCTGCCAGCGTTGTTTTTTTTTCGCCGGAAGAACAGGGTTTCGTCAATTTCCAAAATGTTATCTTTACCACCTCTTCGTTCTCTGGGTTGTTGGATTAAATGCATCAAACACACCTGAAATGAACTTTGGTTAGGATTGAAATGAAGTAGGATTAGTTAGGATTGAAATGAAGAAGGGTTAGTTGGGACTGCCATTTCAGCTTTAAGTCGGCGTAATTTTCATCACCAATATCAGTATACAGAGTTGATCAATTGCTTGAACATTGTGGACATAAAGTAATCAGACTACCACCGTATCACTGCGATTTAAAACCCATTGAACTTGCATGATAGGGAATTATACGGGAACGGAACGTTAGCGAAAATTTAAATATGAAGAAACTGCGAGAACTGACTGAAGAGGGATTAGACAGAATTGATGCTGGTAAGTGGAAAAATTTCTGTAGTCACGATCAGCACATAGAAGAAAAATATTGGAAAAACGACGGTATACTCGAAAATGTAGTTTACGAACTAATAATAACTGGGCGCAATGGCCCAGTTGGCAAAGGCAGTGAGCCAGTGATCTGAACGTCCCTGGTTCGATAACCGTCGCTGACAAATCCACTGCCGTGTACACTAACGGCGGCTGGTTCACGAAAAATCTGTCGTGGCTGCAATGTTCTCCAAGTTCTCAAATTTGCCTCTGGAGGTGCGCGGTCAAGTATTTCAGGTCTCGTCACTCGGTTAAAAATTACGGGACCGGTTCATAGGGGGGGGGGGGAAAGCTGGGCCACCTATATGGGGCTCCAATAATAAAGAGGCCAACAATATTGCGGTATTAACAGGTGAATGTCTAAGGACAAGGCCACCGTATTGGAAAAAAAGTAATAACTTTTAGCGGAGAAGATTCAGAAGACGAAGCCAGTGAAAACAACGACTGTAAGGAAAATATAGAAGGTGATGATGATTTATATGGCATTGAATTTCTTCAAGACGACAGTGAATAAAAAAGCTCCAATCAGAAAAACGGAGTTTTCAATCCCTCTCCGTCAACTCCAGGAGCATGCAACAATATTCGCCCGTGTAAAATGAAGCTGTATGGTAAGTTTTTAAACATGGCTTGAGTATTTTATTTTTGATAACTTTTAGGTGTTACGTAATCGTCTTATGTTTAATCCCTCATTTCTAGAACCGACTACTTATATCCCAAGTAAAAACAAAATTCGTTAAAATATAATATCTGTAAGAAATGAGTGTATAAATCCAAAAATTGAATTTGCCGTAACTCTGATAATAATCGACTCTGCACAATACTTGCAATGTAAAAAACTCTATAATTGGAACCAGACTTCAGTAGTGAAATGTTTATTATTTATTCGTGATGTCATCGGTTTCAGAAAGCCCATTTGTTTTGTGTTTCATTATTCATTAATATAACTGGCCACACTTATTATTTTAAAGGAAAACAAAATTGCCGAAAAAGATCGCGTCTTCTTTGGCGAAAGAAAAAACTAACAATTGAAAAACCCAAATACACAGAAATCGGCATCTATAATACCATAAGATGGGGTTACTTTGTGACAGATTTTAATTTTTTTCCTGTGCCTATCAGTTTTAAAAGCAACCCAAAACGAACAATTGCTGCAAAACATTGGTACATCCTTTCTGTACGTAGTAATGTATTGCTCTAACCCGGATCTTTAATTACCATTGAAATATAAAATTTAAAATGCGTCAAAAATTTGCCCCGCCGAGTGAGGCTACCTTTTGACATCTGTGTTTTCGCCTTGAAATGCAAGAGGAAAAATTACTTTATACAAAGTTAGACAATAAAACGCTTATTATAAGCCTGATGCACAATTATATAGAGAAGGCCGTTCGCACTTTATGGAAACGATTTCGATAGTTACGTTTTATGTATAAATGCCGTATTTTATGCAGTGATTTGCTTCTATCTGATAGCCATGGTTCTTGACAATAGCTCTAGCTCGAATTTTCCATGAGAGTAAATTTTTGATTAGTACTGTTATGTCACTTTTACTTCATTCCTCTTGGACCGTTTTCCAAAGTCCGTTCAGTGTTCTCAGATGCCGTTTTCCTAAGGCTCGCATTAAAAAAGCGAAATCGCAAAAGTCCATTGGAGGAGAGTTAGGTAATTTTACAGGTATTTCATTAAATGGGATACATTTTCTTCCTGTTTCTGATTCTTTCTTTGCTAAATAAGCGGCAGTTGATTTAGACGTGTGACTAGAGGTTTTGTCCATATGAAGCTCAAGTTTATCAATGTCTTTTCCATATAAGGCTGGAATTTCTTCTTCAAAAATTGGTTCTAAAATATTTTGCTGATAGTAGAGTGAATAAATTTTGGCTTTACTTGAGACTTTTTTTATTTTTAATTTGCCGTTGTAACAAAATCCTGCTGCTATCATGAACTCCTTTGAGAACTTTTCTGTACACTGACGTAACCATTTCGTACAGTCATTCCCGTCAGTTGAGCAATAGAAAATTGATCTTTTTTTTATTACAGTCACTTAAATACACCCATGCCCCATCGAGTGTTACCGCAAATTTTCATTTTTAAGCAGCTAGGTGTTTTTCATATAATTTTCTACAATTTATTTTCCTTTCAGCAATATGCTTTGGCAAAAGCAGATGAACTTTAGGTTTAAACATCTTTTAACTTCAAATCTTTATGAATGATTTTACTTACAGTGACAGGAGACATTCCTAGTTTCGATGCAATGGATCTTTGAGTCGGCGGATTTTCTTTTAGGATCAGAGACTTCACTTTCTTGATATTTATCTGCATTTGAACAGTTTTAGGATGAGGTTTAGTGGTAATGTTTTCATTTTTACTTTCAGTTAGACGTTTTTTTCCCTTTCAAATTTAATATATTATAAATACCTATTTTTGAAATGCCATAACTGCAATTTTTATACCGCTTTATAATTTGTCGATACGAATATTTCGCCCAGGAAAGTGTAGTTACGTAACCTTCGAGCCAACTACCAATTTTAGGAGCCATTTTCAGAATAATTTTTTTATTTTATATTCCAATCAAAGCAAAACAATAGCAGACGATTATTCTGAAGTTGTCAAATTTTTATCTCAAAATGCAAACGCCAAAAACAAATTACAAAATCGTTTCCATAAAGTGCGAAAGACCTTCTGTATAACTATTACACATATTGGATAGCTTTATCTATATCTTTGACACCAAAGAGTTCTCGGGTGCCCAGGGCAGCCATCAGTTCTTTGAGAGGATGAAGAAACTCGTCTTTCGGCACATTCTGCTCCTTCGGGTAGTTTTTTCCCCAGATAGTCAATACTTCTCTCTCTCCACTGGTATTTTAGAGGACGGAAAAATGCACCATCGAGCGGCTGGAGGAGGTGGGTCGACTTTGTGGGTTATTTTGTAGCGTTAAATTTTATTTGATGTTTCTTTTATCTATTCTCGCTCTTAGTAGTATGAGTTAACATCTACAACAATGGTTTTGAGACACATTATATTTGATTTTGTACCAGGGAAGGGTTGTAAAACCTTGGAGTAACACAATGTGAGCTTCACACTCATAAGAAAAATGAAGGATTAAGTGATAATTAAGTACCTTGGAACACGGGTTGAAGACGTCTATTCTAAAGTATCAGACTTTTTCAATGATACAACTGTATTTTAGTATGAATGTATTTTCAGTGTTATATTTCCGTATTTTTTTAATGTTCTATACATATGTGAGGTTAAAAAAATATAAGGGGCAATGTAATTATACTGCAATTCCTTTTGTTGGTAATGAACTTCATGTTATTGAGTTCATCGTAAGAAACCAACTGTTGTTTGCATTTGATATTAAAGTTAATGTAATGTGGGTTTATAATTTTTTCGTTTCCACCGTTTTGGGTTTAAAGTTTATAGGATAATAAAAAAATAAGGGATAAAATCTGTAGTCTCCTTAAATTTGTTTTGACAGACATTTGGCTCTGCTTTTATTTAACATAGTAAGTAAGCAACCCATACCATCACGATATTAATATCCATAAACAATTATTACCATGTTTTTATTAACTTGTTTCTTGTTTGTTTGTGTGTTTGTCCCTTACAAATCTTGCAATCGATTTTTAACTAACTTCCCGACTAGCTTGACATTTGAAACTTTTAGAATAGCTCAGAACACGATGACAATGCATTTTTAATACTTTTAGCCATCTTTAAGCAGAATTAAATTAGTTTTCAGTTATTTTCAGTTAATTTTGTTTTGTAGACTGGTGCAGCCATCTATCGTCCGGAACGGGAACGAAAAGTTAAACGGAAGTTAACTTCCAATTAACTTCATTTTCTTTCAAGTTGATGGGATAATTCATCAAAAAAATTTTTTTAAAAGTATTTATTAATACATAGAATTGTCGTTTATATGATTTAACAGAAAATTTAAAAACATGGTATATAAAAAGTTCTTTTTATCTTGTAATTATTTTTCATATTAGATCACATAGGTATAATTGCGTTGTCACTTGAATAATTTATTTTGAGTTCAATCTACATGTGAGAGCTTACTGAATTCCCAGAGAAAACTGGTTTTCCATTTTTGAAACTTTTGTCTTTTTTTGGTTTAAAGTTGCTGACTTTTGTCTCAAAATTAAATTTTTCTATCATTTATTGTGGTTATTCAGCACTCTGTTTACGCAAACAACTTCATAAAATACAGAGAGTATACCGTATTCAAAGTTATATTTTACTGTCTGTTCGTAATTTAAGAACCACTTTTATGCCATAAAGTCGTTAACGCATTTTCTCAGTTGGTGAATTCATCATCATACACGTTATCGTATTCTCCCTGTTGGAATAATCCTAGAAATATCTATGATAACGGAGAACTTTATAACAATTCCTAAAATTTATAGCAAATCGTGTAGCATTTCTAAAATAACAAAAGTATCTTAAAAGAATTTATATTCCAGGATTGAAATTCCCCCGAGGTTTTTCTCTCATGTTCCCGATAAACACAGGAACGTGCTCGTAAAACAATATCACCGGGATAGGTCTTGTATTGTTACAGGATTAGGGTGGGCTTGAAATCCTCTTAAAGTTTTATGCGATGTCAAACAAGTTTTTCAGTCGTTAACTTAGGCCATAAATTGTATATAAGCTACAGGAAAAGCTTAAAGGTCTACTCTTGAAATCGCTAATGCTTCTCCGCATTGTACTTATACCCTGGCAGTTTTTGTTCTTACGAATATTTCCTAACTTTTCTTCATTATGATCTTAATGTTTCGGCCGTGCTTTATAAAGAAAGATCCTGTTTTATAAAGAAATACCAGAGATTTAGTTTAAGATGGTATGTGAATTTTTTATCGCAAAAGAGACGAGCTTTCCATATCAGTTGTTAAACCATTGTAGGTACAGTAGAGTCCCGATAATACGAACCTCGGTAATCCGAAAGTCCGTTTAATCCGAAACGAAAAGTCAAAAAGAACTAAGTTTTCAATAAAACCACAGTGATACTAAGTAATATAAATTATATGTCTGAAAATTACATGAAAATTCAAAGTTAGGCAATGCAGTGAACAAATTATTACTGAAATTCATTGGTTTGAAAAATCTGTTAATTTTTTTTTCGAAGAGAAGAATACCTCTCCCTTGAAGCCAAATTACGCTAATGCGTCAGAAAAATGGTGTCCGCTGGGTCGAGTGGAGTGTTCCTCTATGCAGCGTAGCTCTACATCAAATTCAGCCGCGGCGTCTGAATGGGATACCCTCTGCTCGCTGTCACCGTCTGATTCTCGTCTGAGACGTTGACAGGTTCTTTCAAAACCATTTCAACAATCTGATGATCGTCTAAAATCCAACTGTCGAGCACTGTGAAGTATTGCTAGAACAACTTACACTCTACTGTACTGTACTAGGCAGCGGTCCGCTCTTTTATCACCCATTTGGTACCGAGATTTGGTTGTTTAGACAGACCTTATAAAATAAACTGCGTAATCACACGTAATATGTAATATTTATGTAATCACACGTTATTATGTAATTTAATTTTATTTTAAGGAAGATTTCGCTTAATCCGAAAAGGGTTTGGTCCCGATCATTTCGGATTATCGGGACTCTATTGTGTATTATTATAAAAATCTGCATTTGATGCCAAAATTTGTAAACTGAATAAGTGTAATTTTACTTCACCAGACACAGTGGAGGAGTTGGGACTGAGTCTTACGAGGGGATTCAACTCGGGCCGTGTCATCGATTGAACAGCGAAGACAACTTTAACACTAGAAAGGCGGGAATCTTTTTCTTACTAAAATGACTGAACGTCGTCATTTTGACGGTTTAAAATAAAATCTAGAATATAAAATATTTAATGTTTTTTTAACATAGTTAAATACTTTAAATTTTGAACTATTTCTTACCAATATATAATAAATTAGTATATATTTAGATATATTTTTATGCAGGTATGCCGAGCTGACAACCTGGTATGGTTTATTCGTAAAAATATATGCATGGTTTGTGTAGTCCCTATTTTTCAACACCAATATTTCCGAAGAGCCAATATTTCTGTCATTTGCAAAAGGGGGAAGAGACGAAAAGTAACTAACATTTTTCTGGTATTATTTTAAAGATTTCTGCCTGTTTCCTATATTGCCGTCAAATCGACGGCTTTCAGTTTTAGTAGGCCTACAGCACATTTTCTCCCCCTCTTTACTATCGAATATAATTTTGTAAATGCGTGTGCATATTTTGCGTAAAATGAGAAAAAGTTATAAAATTTCAGAAGCCCGAGGACATAAATACAGACATAGTACTCAGTTGTATGTCCGAAACCGTCAAAATGACGGCAGTCGTCTTTCTAGTGTTAAAACACCCGATGTGGCCCTACATCTCAAATCGTGTAACACGTCGACTACGATCGCCTACTTTTCGACCGATTTTGCGCAAGGGCTCAACACACGGTCAACTCGTGTGTTTAGTTCAGTATGATACACAACAGCGTTTATGACAGTTGTTTTGCAATGGAATTTGACTTAGGACTGTTTATATTATGCGGGACATGACTGTCACGATTACGAAAATCGGGACTTCTCCATAAAACGAACTGCTACTTTTGAGGTTTAAAAGTTTTGTTTCCTTATATAGCTCCCCTATAGGTTTTATATATTTGCAAGTGCGAGTGAATTTATGAATTTTTTCACAAAACAATTTACATTTTTGTCAACAAACATTTTTGAGGAAATAGGACAATATGAGGTTATTTGATAAGTCCGTGAAAAATCGCCACTGCACCGAAACTGTTGGCGCTTTCACATATACCATGCTCCATAGGCCTGCATGTCAAATTGGCAACATATTCAACGCTTAGTTTGTGATTGATCTTCATTAATCTTTATTATCGACTACTTGGAAAAAGGCAGAATAGTCACCTGAGAGTACTATGCATCTTCAGTGGACCGTTTAACCCTTTCAGGGGCGCCTTTCGCACAGTGCGAACGCCTAAATCTAGCCTTCTTTTCACTTGCTATCAATGTATTCCAGTTAAATGAGCAGAAAAATGGCTAGTGCTGCCATGTGTTATCAGTTTAAATAACTAAAAACATTAATTTTCAAAATTTTTTAGGTTAAAAAAATATCGGGAAAAAATCTGCACCGTGCAAACAGGGAAATCAAGCCAAGGGAACGCATTTAGGGAACAAAAATTTTTTCCTCCTTCGTGACAACGCTCCGGTTCATTGATCTGAGATTGCGGCTGTAAATCTGTTAGAATTGCGCAACGGAATGGTTCTCAACCCTCCGTATTCTCCAGATTAGGCCGGACAGCCACTTGTCTCCAAATGCGAAAAAAATTCATGCAAGGCAGCAATTTGCATCAAACATCGATGTGATTATTGAAACAAACGTCTACTTTGCAGAGTTGGAAAAGTCTTACTTTATGGAGGGGATGAAAAAGCTGGAAAATCCTTAGATCAAACCTATTGACCTTAAGAGATATTAAATAGAAAAAAAAATTATTATTTTTGCATGGGCTTATGAAACGACCCTCGAAAAAGGAGAGTGATTACATGAATATTTGCATTTCATCATGTTTGAAATTTCGCATAAAAACATTTTTATCATGTGTCGGTTTCCTTTATGAATTTTATTCGCAGCCTCTTTCATATCGTTTCCCATGCGATTTAAATATATATATATATATTTATATTCCCATTATTATTATATATTTGTTTCCCATGTGATTTAAATATATATATTTCGTTGGATTAAGTTTTATGCGCAATATTTACTATTTTATATATTTTTTTGTAATTTAGAAAATAGTTTATTTTCAATTATGGGAAAGCATTTTAAGTTAAAAATTTGGCAAAGCTGGTTGGGAAGCTTTTCAATTTAAGTAAATTGAACTCAACCAATTCCTGTGCTATATTATTGAGCAATTAAATGTATAACAATATTTAAAATATTTTCATCTCAATATTTAAAATATTTTCATTTTTTTTTCTTTAAAAAGAAAACTGTAGATGTGTAAACTGTATGGCAAGCAGAAAGGTACCTTTACTGCATGTTTAATCAACTTTAAAAAAATAATAAAAAATGGAAAAGGAAGGGAAAAAATTAAAAAAAAGAAGAAAATGAAGGACAAGTTCTGATTGGTACCGGGTTTTAATAGGTTTTAGAATTGCAAAAAACCAACTAGCTTGCTGTTATTGATGAGCCTTCCTGTGAAGAGGAGTTGCCACACTAAACGACAAGTACTGATTGGTCTTTGAAATGATAATATTGGCTAAATTCGGCGTTGCTAGAAGGTAACCTGTCATTTTGACGTCATAATACTAATAATGACGTCATAATGTAAAAAGTACATGAAAGTTAAAAAATATCCCGATTTATCTAACAATATTGCATTTAATCCACACCTTGTAAAAGCAAACCCTTTCATTATTTTCTATTTACTTAGTTTTTCATGCGATTGGAGTAGTAGACTGCCATCCAACCCGTCATTTTGACGTCATAATACTAATAATGACGTCATAATGGAAAAAGTCTATGAAAGTTAAAAAAATATCCCGAATTATCTAACAATATTGCATTTAATCCACACCTTGTAAAAGCAAACCCTTTCATTATTTTTTATTTATTTAGTTTTTCATGCGATTGGAGTAGTAGACTGCCATCCAGTTTTTTACAGCTCACTACGCGATATGAATACTTGAGCTACTTGATTCATTCACATTCAAGTTTGTTTACTTTCAGAATTCATCGCAAAAGTAAACAGATTTTTAAAAACTGTTAAATATACAGCTAAAAACATCCAATTTTTTTTAGTTCTGAATGCTTTATAGAAAAATAGGCTGAACAAACGTGATTTGATGGAGAAGATATTAGTTTTTAGGTAAGAAAAAATTCTGATCCACATCTGAAATTGAAATTAAGCCTAACCGGCCATTTGTTTACTGAGGGCTTCAATTGAAAGATGAGTACAGCCCGGAAGTGTTATACAGAGACAACGGCTATTATATTTTATATATTTTCATCTCTTTTTTAGGTATACAAATACATATTTTCCACTAGTTTATAGATAAAACATAAAAGAATGATGATGTTTGTGTAGAAAAACATTGCAGAATCTCACTACAGTAATGGTTAACATAACAATGTATTTTTTTTACTATCACAAAGTCTACGCAGTTTGCTCTATACTACAGTCTGTTTTACAGATAGAAAGCAAAACAAAATCACATATTTATTAAATTTTTATTTTGTCCTTTTGTACTAAAAATACCCATATATCTTTTTAAATAGTCTTATGTGAACATTTCTCTTTGTGGCAAATTTAATAGGCGCACACACAAAATAATAATTGGAGTCCAACTGTCCTAAAATGACTGATAATCATGACAAAATTAAACCATCATTTGAAAGTTCGTTTTTTTTTCAGCTATGCAACGCTTGAGAGACGACATGGCACTGTACTCCTAATGTTTTCTCAATAGCGTTAAGATGGGATAGTTTTTTTTTTTTACGGCCAGTCTTCAACAGTAACATTTTTAGAAGAAAATTACTGTTTAGAGCAGTGATTCCCAACCAGAGTGGCGCGAGATTTTTTGGGGAATAAACAAGAAAATACTAGTGGGGCCCTATTAAAGTAAATATTAAGTTAAGGAGATGGTGGACATTACAAAGCAATTTTTCAAATTTTTACCTAAGGGATATGAAATTTTGTATATATATTCATTAAAGTATAAATATATCAAAAAGCTTATAAAATTTTATAAATATTTAATTTTTTTCATATTTAAAAAATTGAAATTTTTATTATGTTTTTTAAAATGCTCCTTGCGAACCAATTTTTAACTTCCCCCCTTAATTTTGCATTTATATTGCTTATAAATACATTTTGAACAGAGTTATGCATTACTTTGGGCTTTCGTTTGATAGTCAATTTTTAGTAAATATTTTTATGATTGTACTCTGAATTTTGGGGAAATTTTTGTACTTTTCTACACTTATTCGAACCATTTTGGTCCAGGACACAAAATGGTTCGAATTTTCGAAAATTATTTTATTGCATTAAAATTTTATTTTGTTCTTTTGCGCTTAAAATGACGTTTAAATCATGTTTCTATCTTAATTAGAACAGGATAAATTATTATTTTTTTTTGCAACATTCTAATAGTAGCCAATCGTTGTTTAAACCTGTAAGTGCGTTTTTCTGCATGATGGGTTTTTTCCCTATTTCTCGTCTTTAAATTGTTATAAGTCAAGAACCGTTAAAGATAAAGGATTGAAACTTGGAACATGTCTTTTTCAACTGCTTTACTTTAATTTTGTTTCAGAAAATTTGGAAAAAGTATTTACTTTTGAAAATATGATTTTTTAAAAATAAGTTACATAATTTTTTTATAATTTTTAATCTAAATGTTTTTAATTTCTTTAAAAATTAATATTTAAAAAAATGCTGAATCAAAATTAAAACTTATATATTTATATTTAATTAAATGAAAAAATTTTGAAATTCGACAAATAATATTTCGAGTTATAAAGATTTTAAATTACCCCATTTTATTAAAAATTTTAAATTTAAAAATTTTTAAAATGCTTTTTGAGAAATTTTATGATGTGATTTTGTTTACAAATTATATGGTTGACCATCACAAAAAAAATTTTAAAATTTTAACTCAATAAATAAAATAAATTTTAAAATGTCTCCCCGACCCCCTTAAATTAAACTTCGAAAATCTGAACGATGTCGAAACCTGAAATGGATACATAACTTTATTTTTATGTATTAGAGGATTCTTTATTATAAATTTTATAAAATTTCGTCAAAAATTATGACGCAAGGAACAATTAAAAGACTTGCAAATCTGGAAATTACGCATTTTGAGAAAAAGCCATTTAAAAGATATTTTTTTCACCTACCTTTAATATTTACTTTTCTAAAGCCACCAAGTTTTCATTTTAATTTTCATTACATATTTTAAACGTATTTTATTCCAATATTTACGTGTTTTTAAAATATTAATACACCCCAAAAATATTCCAATTTTTGTTCGATTTTTGGTAATTTGAAAGTCCCCCATCCCTTAAAATAATTACTCTCACTCCTAACAGATTGTGACAAAGATCAAAGCACTCGTTACTGAGGAGATATTAGCTACTCTAACGCTCTCAACTGTTGCCTGATACCAAACATTTGTGACGTGAGCATCACTACCAAGTCTCATATTAGTAAAACAAAAATTCTTTCTAACGATTTCAATTGTAGTCCTCTAGTGCAGGGGTTCCCAACCTTTTCCTCCATGGACCCCTTTTAAAAGAATTATTTCCTTCATCGACCCCCGTCACATTTTTATCTATAATATGCAGCATACAGCATAATTGTAATACTAATAATTGCAAATAAAACACTTCAAGATAACAATTTGACTAGGAATATGAAGAAAAAATTGAAAGTGGTTCATTAGGTTTATGTTTTATTTTTGTGCTATTTTAATTTTTAATTTCACAAATATAAACAAGATTTCAGAGATACAGATTGTAATTGCACAAAATTTCGATTTCAATTAATGTGGTGGTTGTGCTTGATGCATTGATACATTTTTTTAATGTTAGGCCTGAAGTTGCTTATCATCGTATAGTTATAATATCTAACATAACGAATATAGATATATATTTTACTAAACAATTTTACTGCCTTATATGTAATTATAATATAATTCATTCGACACATATACAAAAGCGTCAAGACATTCGACTTTAGATGGGTGGATCACTCCGCTTTATGCAAATCTGTATTTATACATATTAAAACGGATATTATTATCTAATAATTACATTCCTAAAAAATTAATTAATTTTAAAACAGAAAAATTTATTATCGACCCACAATAGACCCCTTGAATATTATAGACCCTTTTTAAACTTCCATCGACCTCTTAGGGGTCCACCTGGATCCCGTTGGGAATCCCTGCTCTAGTGTATTACTATACTGAGGGCCCGAGGTAGCCTATCAGTAGAGCGCCGGTTTTCGGTACTGAGGGTGCTCGGATCGAATCTCCACAAGCGCTGATAAATACCTTCGTGCCTAGACCGGATATGAGCACGTGAAATATCGTAGACCGGAAAGTCCTTTTATGAGGTCAGTGGGGAGGGGATGGTACGACCCCCTAGTTGTCGCTCCTAGGGTTGCTCGGTCAAAATTGTGGTGGCACCTACCCAAGTCGCACTTTGACTCTTGTGGTGCTATTATAAACTGGAACCGCACTACTCAGCCCGAAGCCTTTATGGACCTGGTCTGGAACTTCCGGCCAGGGGGCATTAAGAACAACAACAACAATACTAAACTGCATCCAAATGCAACTTTTGAAACGGCATTAATACGTATAAGCTATTATGGTGCTCGCTACTTATATATTTTAATTAATGAATAAAATCAGCAATGGGGTATGTATTCATTTGAACTTAAATTTGACATGTTCCTGATATGCATTCCCCTTCGATTCATTATTTAAAAAAATTGAAAAAAAGAGCAAAATTCTCACAACGATGCCTGAAGTTTCTAATCTCTTTTATAAAGGTGCCGCAAACGTAAAAATGTTGGAAATACCTGGTTTAGAAGATTATGCAATGTGGATTATAGCATCATTTTGATGGACTAGACAATTTGATTCCTCCTATGCGTTTAATCAAGAAATTAATTAGTTGAGAAGTAAACGTTGATAGTTTTGAAAACTAACTGATTTTAGAAGCTAACTGAGTCGTGTTTTTATCTGTTTCTTTCAAAGTTTAGATTTTAAATGTTTTTCACAATTTCCCATTAACGGTATACATAGAAACATATTTTACCATTCTACGTCCAGTTTGTCGAATGTACATCGATTGTTTTGGTGCCAAAATATCTAATTTTCTATCGGCTTGGCTAGAGAAACATTTTTTAATACTAGTAAGTTTTTTTTTTTAGTATCTGGTTTGAGTTTTCTGTTTTCACATTAATAATTCTGCGCTAATTTGTTTATTTTTTCGCAAACTTTTTAACAGTTAATCCTTATGGGTTACTAATAATTTAAGAGCTTCTGTTTCCGTTATTAGTACAGCCGAAATCATTGATCCTTCGAATTCAAACTTTCAAGTCATCTTGTTCTGCAGATATGCAGATTCAAAGAAATGCTTATTTGTAACATAATTTTCATGTATAAAACATTTGATTTCAATTTTGTGTGTGTGTGTGGGGGGGGGGGGGGAGGAGCTGCATTTATATTTCAAAATAAAAACATTTCGGAACCGTGATTCTCTCAAAAGGTTTATTTTTCGGCCACGGATTTGAATATTAGATAAAGAACTGCCCCAACGAAAAAGCCTTCTGTAAAGGTTTTTTTTCTAATTAAAAATGAATTCCAGTTACATAATGTGTGGATGCTGTAAACAGAAGATTGAATATAATAGAAAATAGTACATTATAAGTTTGAAAAATTATAGATCGGAAATTTTACCAATAACTGCTATACACAATTAACAGAAAAAGAATCAATTAAACAATCCATGAATGTATTTATTTTGAAATCATCTTGCTCTCTCTCTTATTTTTAAAAAATTCTTTTGTAAAAAAATTCGTTCCTACCTCCTCTCCCACATGGAGATTTTTCTTAAGAGCATTTCTATGGTCTTTTGTTCCACTGTAAGAGAGTTCAAATAATATTACGAGGGATAAAGGGTTTTTTTCCGTTGCCAGAAAGTTTCTTATTTTTCCCTTCTTGCACCATTTGCTGGGATTTGCTTTCAAAGGAATCCCCAAAAGCGGAGGGGGGTAGGAATCGATCTAAAAATATAGAATAAACTTGTAGCCCCTCTTTTTTTATTATTAAAACCGTACCAAAGTGGAAACCGTTTATGATTTCAAATTGGAATGTGATTAATGCAATTGGAATGTGTACATGCTTTTATTTTGTTTTGCTCCAAATTTTTACTAACTATATAAGATAATCCCCATCGGGTAACTCTAATTCCTTTTTGAAAACAATTATAGCTTCTCATTCTAGATTTTAGTCAATGCAAATGCTTCTTTGCCAGATAAATAATTAAAAATAAGGTAATAAAAAAGAACAAGAATACAACAAGTGGAACAATCACCATTTGTTGTTTGCTCATAAGACCTCTAGATTCCTGATATCTATACCAAATAGATCTGTCAGTAATGGATAGTTCTTGAGATGATTCCCCTTCATGAATTCCGTAGATCTGTACAAGGTACGAAATAGCTCCCGTCAGATACAAATGTAAAAAAAAAATTTCAGGTAGTCTCTTCTAACGAAACTACCGCGGGTTATTAACGTAGGATTACTTATCGTTGCTTACCTCTTTTGGATGTATATATGTATCTATATATATGTACGTATGTATATATATATATATATACATATATGTATGTCAAAATTTTGACGCATCTTGGTACTTCTTTATTTAACTTGTCCAAGCGATAGACTGGGTTAGGCGCGCTGCCAAAATTTTAGCTCGCGGAGACAGATGGACGGACAGTTTTAGGGTCTGAAATTTTCCTTTCCGCAAGACCATTATGGAGGAACGTAATCCTACGTTAAAAGATGACTTGTAAGACCCGTGCATAGTCGACTGCTTTCTTTCTGGGATGTGTTCAACCCGATTTTGTGAGAGTTAAGAGATCTCAACGACTTATAAGCATGTAGATTTATGGATTGGTATGGGTAATTTTTTTGTCTATTAATTGTGTAAATTGCAGATGTTCCTGTCTTGGTCATTCGTTTGGCTCTTTAGTCTCCCGGACTAGGAGGGAATCCATTCTTCTGTCTAGGTCTCTCATAATAATTTGTCAGCCCTATACCTTTTGATTGTTATCAACTGTTAATGATCCAATGGATTCAATATCATGTAAATATTAAAATACATAACTTTTCATTTGAATGAATAAAAAAGTTCAAAAGGCACATGAATATAACAATTTGGTTTTTTTATACAGGGTGTTCCAAAATTCGACCGACAAATTCATAGGGGTGATATTAGGCATCAAGACGAGCAATAATCGCATAGGAATGGATGACCGGAAACCCAAACCTGATCAGCTAGAGGATAAACAAAAATGCAGATATGAAAAGCCACCATTTCTGCATCTTTGTTTATCCTCTAGCATCTAGCTGATCAGGTTTGCGTTTCCGGTCATACATTCCTATGTGATTCTGTTTTGTTTTTAAGTTTTCTACCTCCTCCAGAAAAGTGCGATATTTCCGGCCATCTAGTGGGGTTGGCAAGAGGTATGGTCCGATTAAGTAAACAGCGTCTCCAGCGTCAGGTTTGTGTTTTCGGTCATACATTCCTATGTGATTATTGCTCATCTTGATGCCTTCTATCACCCCTCTGAATTTAACGGTTGTATTTTGGAACACCCTGTATAAAATGAAAGCTCCTTATTGCACCATTTCGCTTCTTGCTAAAGTTCTTAATAAAGGACTGTTGATGGTGTTGCTAATTAAAATTTAAACAAAGGGTATGGCAATGATGAGTCTTGAATATCTGATGGCTGTCTTTAAATGTATGTTTAAATTTGCATTTATACTAATTTTATCATATTTAGGTGATTTTCAGTAAAACCTTTCAGCAATAATTTAAATAAATTCGATTATTTAAACTACCTAATGCTTATGAACAAACATATGTATTTCTGCCCTTATCATTGGGCAGAAATACATATATGTTTGTTCATAAGCATCTCTCCAACATATAATAACATCCAACTCATTACACGATAGATGCTGAAACGAAAACTATAATTTCAAAATGTGTAAAGAAAGCGGTACAAAAGAGGGTGTGGCTACAATTAGTTTACATGATTCTCATCAGCTATCATCAAAGTAGTCCAAATTCAAAATGGCAGCAAACAGTTAAAATTTATACCGGATCGGCTCTGGAACCCACAATATCAGCTATGAGAAAACAGTGACTATTTAAAAACATATAAAACATGAGGTATGTCCATGCCGAAGCGGTATTACTAAAATAATCGTTCAAAATATAAAATTCTGACAAAATTCTTCAAGGTGGTCTTTTCCCAATTGTCAATCCTCAATGACTCAGTGGGAAACTGGGGTATGTATAAAACAGTCTGCCAGCGTGCGACTTACATCGGACATACTAAACGTGTTTTTATATTCCGATTAAATAAACAAGAAAACTATGTCAAAATATGTGCAATTTACTTTTTAACGGCTGACCATTTTAAGTTTCCTGGGTTACGAAAAAAATTCGTTTTGACTATGGCACAATTTTACATGTTTGTCTAAAAAATGACCCGTAATATATAATTTTTTATATTTTAGTTTGAAGCATGAAATCTCAACGGTCTGACGGATATTTATCAAAATTAATAAAGTTGATAACATTTTCTGACTTTTTGTAGATCATAGAGAAATTTTCATTTCAATTAATGTCTTAAAATTCAATTCCTATCATACTGAGGTCAACGTTTTTTGAAACTGATTGAAAATTTAAACATTTCATCGTTTAAGTTTTCGATACACATAAAGTCGGATTTCTAGGCAAACAGTCAAAATAAATATGCATTTGACACAAAGATGCCATATGCATGCTAAACCTCGTTTTATCCTTTCAAAACATATTTGACGTTTTCCTTAAAATTTATTTTATGTTGTCGAATGAAAAATTCCAGCGCCTGGAGCTTCAAAACAGATTATCTCAATTATGGTACAAAAAGAAAATCAGTAGGGATTAGATTATTTATTACGTTTTAAATTGTAGTAGTTGAGAAATTTTTGGGCCAAACTCAAATGATTCGAGAATTAGAAATTTTACATTCAAAGGAAGACATTGAAATTCAGACTCTATAAATCTTGCGGGATAGCATTATTACGTTCTAAATTCTAGTTGTTGAGAAATTTTGTGGGCCAAACTCAAATGATTCGAGAATTAGAGATTTTACATCCAAAGGAAGGCATTGAAATTCAAACTGTATAAATCTTGCAGGATAGTATTATCTATTTATCTATATATATAAAAATGGATGTATGTGTGTATGTTCCAGCATCACTCTAGAACGCCTGGAGCAATTTCAACCAAACTTGGTACACATATAATTTACAATTTGGTAACAAACACTGGGGGAGGGGTAAGACACCCCTAGCACCCATAGGGGGGGGGGGCAGGGGGCACATGTAAAAATAATCGAAAACGACTGATATAAGTGTCGAATCCATAGTTTTCGGGGTCGCTGAGATTAATGGTGACACTCCCGTTGCCGTCTATGTGAAAGTTCAGCCCCCCATCAGCATTGGGGGGAGAAGGGAGGGGGAAGAAGGAGTGAATATAAGATGTCCAAAATACAGAGAGTAGTGTCGAAACCCTAGTTTTCGGGGTCGCTGAGACGAATAATGACATTTTTGATGCCGTTTAAGTGCAATTTTAGTCCCCCCCTCATTAGCACTGGGGGTGAGGGGTGAAGAAGGGGTGAATATAAAATATCTAAAATGACCGAGAGTAGTGTCAAAATCATAGTTTTCGGGTCGCTGAGACGAATAGTGACAATTCTGATGCCGCTTAAGTGCAAGTTCAGCCCCTATTAGCATAGGGGGGAGGGGAGAGAAGAAGGGGTGAATATAAATCTATATATATATAAATGTATGTATGTGCATGTGTGCATGTTCCAGCATAACTCTGCAACGCCTGGAGCAATTTCAACCAAACTTGAGACACATATCACTTACAATCTGGAGAGAAACACTGGGGGGGGGGGGGAGTAAGACACCCCTAGCACCCATAGGAGGGACAGGGGGCACATGTAAAAATAATCGAAAACGACTGATACAAGTGTCGAATCTATAGTTTTCGGGATCGCTGAGATTAATGGTGACACTCCCGTTGCCGTCTATGTGAAAGTTCAGCCCCCATCAGAATTGGGGAGGGGGGAGGGGGAAGAAGGAGTGAATATAAGATGTTCAAAATACCGAGAGTAGTGTCGAAACCATAGTTTTCGGGGTCGCTGAGACGGATAGTGACATTTCTGATGCCGTTTAAGTGCACGCTCAGCTCCCCATTAGCATAGGGGGAGGGGGGAAGAAGGGGTGAATATAAAATGTCCATAATACCGAGATTAGTGTCAAAACCATGGTTTTCGGAGTCGCTGAGACGAATAGTGACATTTCTGATGCCGTTTAAGTGCAAGTTCAGCCCTCCCCATTAGCACTGGGGATGAGGGGGGGGGAAGAAGGGGGAATATAAAATGTCTAAAATGACCGAGAGTAGTGTCAAAATCATAGTTTTCGGGCGGCTGAGACGAATAGTGACATTTCTGATGCCGTTTAAGTTCAAGTTCAGCTCCCCCCCCCATTAGCATTGGGGAGAGGGGGGAGGGAAGAAGGGGTGAATATGAAATGTCCAAAATGATCGAGAGTAATGTCAAAATCATAGTTTTAGGGGTCGCTGAGACGAATAATGACATTTTTGATGCCGTTTAAGTGCAAGTTCAGCCCCCCCCATTAGAATAGGGGGAGGGAAGAAGAGGTGAATATAAATATCCAAAGTGACTGGGAATAGTTTCGAATCCGTAGTTTTCAGGTTCTCTGCGACGAATGGGGACACTCCCGATGACGTTTAAATGTAAGTTCAGCCTCCGACCTCCATTAGGGGGGGGGAGAAGGGGTAAAAATAAAATGTCCAAAATGACCGAGAGTAATGTCGAATCAATAGCTTTCGAGGTCACAGAGATGAATAGTGATACTTCCGATGCTGTTTAAGTGCAAGTTCATCCCCCATCAGCAGGGGGGAGGGGAGAAGGGGGAATATAAAATGTCCATAATGACCGAGAGTAGTGTCGAATCTATAATTTTCGATGTCTCTGAGATGAATAGGGACACTACCGATGACATTTAAGTGAGAGTGCAGCCCCGCATCAGTATTGTTGGGTGAGGTGGGGGTAAGAAAGTGTGAATATAAAATCACCAAAATGGGCGTGAATAGTGTCGAATCCATAGTTTTCGGGTTCGCTGCGAATAATAGGGTTAGTCCCGATATTGCTTAAATTCAAGTTTGGCCTCCCAACACCATTGGGGGGGGGGGAAGGGGGAGAAGCAAAATGCCCAAAATTATCGAGAGTAGTGTCAAATCCATAGTTTTTGTGTCGCTGAGATGAATAGGGCCCACCCGATGCCGTTTAAGTGCAAGCACAGCCTCCCATCACCATTGATGGTGGAAAAGGGGTAATAAAAAAATCCAAACTGACCGAGATTAGTGTCGAATCCATAGTTTTCGGAGTCACTGAGAGGAATATAGGAAACAAAAAAATGTTGTTTATAATCAAGTTTTGAGTTAAATTAATAATAGAGTGAATTTTTAATTTTTCTTTATCATTTGCATACTGTACTTACTTTGAAATATCTGTAATTTAAATTACTTAGATTTTATACTATAGGTAGAATCCATTCCTTTTCCTGTGTAATAAAAAAATTGGGATAAATAAATACCCGGGCAACGCCGGGCAAATAGCTAGTTACGTTTATAATTCTAGTTGTTGAGAAATTTTGTGGACCAAACCCAAATGATTCGAGATTTAGAGATTTTACATCCAAAGAAAAACATTGAAATTCAGACTGTATTAATCTTGCGGAATAGTATTATTACGTTTTAAATTCTAGGTGTTGAGAAATTTTATGAGCCAAACTCAAATGATTCGAGAATTAGATATTTTACATCCAAAGGAAGACATTGAAATTCAGACTGTATTAATCTTGCGGGATAGTTTTATTACGTTTTAAATTCTATTTGTTGAGAAATTTTGTGGGCCAAACTCAAATGATTCGAGAATTAGAGATTTTACATCCAAAGGAAGACATTGAAATTCAGACTGTATTAATCTTGCGGGATAGTTTTATTACGTTTTAAATTCTATTTGTTGAGAAATTTTGTGGGCCAAACTCAAATGATTCGAGAATTAGAGATTTTACATCCAAAGGAAGACATTGAAATTCAGACTGTATTAATCTTGCGGGATAGTTTTATTACGTTTTAAATTCTATTTGTTGAGAAATTTTGTGGGCCAAACTCAAATGATTCGAGAATTAGAGATTTTACATCCAAAGGAAGACATTGAAATTCAGACTGTATAAATCTTGCAATATCTAGATTACCAGTTCTCGCAAGAAGCTTGATTTTAAATATTACCATGCGAAGATCGCTAATGTAACATGGGTCAGCACAACACACTTTAGTTCAGATTAATTAATACACCACAGAATACACTGTTCTACTCAATTCATCGTTAAATATATAAATACTCTTAGGGGGAATTCTATTGGGAAACATAAGCAAAGAGCACATAAAATAACTGCGCTTTCATGCTCTACTTTTTCTCCGAGTCCATTTACATTCCTTTTTTATTTTATCTAAAAACATTAGTTTCCACTTCGCTTTAGCTGCGAAAATTTCCTACTGAGCATTTCCATGGTCTTTTGTTTCGCCCTTAGAGAGCTCAAATAACGCTAGATGGGATCAATGATTTTTATTCCCTCAAAAAGTTTATTCATTTCCACTTTCTGGAGCTTCGGGGCCACTCATGAGATTTTACTTGAATGAAGTCGCAAACATTAAACGGAGATGCTCTGAAAGATACATTTCACTTCAAACTTTTTTTAAAATTTCCACTTAATAAAAAAGTCTGTCTTCTTTCAAAGGAGATGGCATTTCCAGAATTGAAATTAGAAGGTAATTCAGAGTTAAATATAAGGTTGCAATTTAAATAAAAATTTGAGCTTCAAATTTACAAAAACGTTCTTAAAAATGTGAAAAATATTAAAAGAAACACACTCTTTGGTCTTCAAAATTTATAGTTATACATATATTATGTTTCCTGAAAACTATGTTTTTCTGAAATAAATATTATGAACTTTTGGATATGCTTCTTATGCGGGCAAATCGCTTAAATGAAGAGTTTAATTTTGAGTTATATTAACTTTAACAACCAATGTTTTATATACTCGGGATATATACTTTCTTTTCCATATTTGTTTCCAAACGCTTTTGAAATCTTTGTTTTGTTCACTTTTATGTCTCTTAATTGAAAAATAACTTTAACACAATAATTTTGCTTTTGCCGATTATCTGTTTAAACCCTTTATTCCCACGACGATCTTAAGGTAACGTAAAACTCTGGATTTAAGTGGTATTTGATGCATAGGAATAGGCATCATTAACTTTAGAGGCTCCTGGGAACTAGAGCTCCATACACTGTATTCAATGTGGAATATATCATTATTACCGTTCTCTAAAATTGATTTTGATTGTACTGGGAGTGTGTGTGAAAAAAAGATTAAATTAAATTGCAAAAAATTTTAAAAGTTTAGGTTTGTTGGTAATGAAGGAATAACTGGGGGTGTAGAGAAAAGATCAATAAAAGAGAGAGAGGATTTTGGAAAAAAATATTTAACCTGAGACAAACGAGGAAGATTCAAAGCGTAAGGATGGCCGGACAGAGATCCAATGAGAAAGAAGAAGCTAATCCTATGAAGAGAGCAAATGGGATGTGAGTCAGTGGGCGGAGCAATATGAATGGAGCTGTGGTTGATTGTTCGGAGTGACAGTTCGGAAACCAGAAGTAGTCAAGCGAGTGGGGGTTTGAAGCAAGGAGAGGGAAAGGAAGTTAGCTGTTGTGAATGGGAACAATCCCAGGGTTTATTATCAGTGTGGCCTTAGGCCGCCTGGGAAATTCTCTAGGGTCATAATCCGGGAGGCTAATTAGGTCTTCATTATTTGCTGCATATAGGTTATCATAAAAGTTTGTTGCGAGTTCTTTGATATGGTGTCTAATGGGCTCTATTGTCAAATCTCTATGAATAACTTCGTTACGGAGGTACCAAGGGGCTTTCCTAATTCGGCGGAGGGTTTTATTTCGAATAGTCTGCAGTCTAAGGATGTGAGTGTCCGCTGCTGAGCCACAAACGTGAGCAGCGTAAAGTAAGATGCGCCTAAGGACAGTCTTATAGAGAAGAAGTTTGTTTTCTATACTCATTTGGCTCTGGTACCAGGGCCCGACTTAGCCTAATTGGGGCCCGGGGCAAAAACTTCTTTGGGGCCCCCCTCTGCTTCACTACTTCAGTAATGAAGAACTTAATACTTAATACTAAACTTTCTATTCGATTTCGGGGCCCCTCTCTGATGTGGGGGCCCGGGGCAACTGCCCCGTATGCCCCTGCCTTAGTCAGGCTCTGTCTGGTACAGTAGGTGAGCTAACCCTATGGGCTTTAAAGAACTTGCCAATGTTGAAGCTAGGATATTTGATGATTATATTCTAAAAAAGTAGATGAAAGCCGTTTGTAACTTGATTAAAGATAATATATATTGTAGAACCGAAATTCCAGCGAATGTATTTTCCTTTCCTGTGAATGGAAACAGTCATTTATGGTAGGCCGCGAAAAGTCCCCTCTATTTGGTAGGTATCTATACCTGTTATTACCAAACTTCGGTGTTAAAATAAAATAAAAACCATGCATTCGTTTACTCTTTAAAGTCCTGACTGATTTAAAGAGAAACTTCTAATTTTACCAATACTATACGTGGATGCTTTAAAAGATACATTTAACAACAGATTTTTTTCCTATTTATTTAGTAAAATATTCTTTCTTCTTTTAAGCGAGATAGAACTTACAGAATTGAAATAGGAGTATAATTAACTGCTTAATCATAGTGAAATTTTAAAAAAGTTTGAATTTTGAGTATATAAAAATAATATCAGCTAGTGAAGTATGGGAAAGGAGCAAATGCGTTTGCTTTCAGATTTCGCAGTTTCAATTAATAATAACCCCTGAAAATTGCCCTGTTATGAAGTAACTATTTATAAATTTTTTAATATACTTCTGGTTTAGGCAAATAGCTTACATACTGAATGCTAGAGTTTAATTTTGAATTATATTACCTTTAATAATAAATTTTTTATGTACATATGTTATTAACTTCCTTGTATATTTACCAATTCTAAATTTCGGATTAAGTCAACAGTAGGAAATAAATTTGCCAATAAAAAATTGCATGTTGTTTTGCCAATGCAGGGTACTTGTGAATGAAGACAATCACACATAATAAGTGAGAATCATTGGTTGCTTTCAATGGGGGCACCGTGTAGATGAACAAACACCACCCTTTGATGCCACCTCAATTTTGACCGAGCCCCTGGGGGGGGGTAGCATCTTCTTCCCCCCTCTCTGACCTCATAGAAGGATTTTACGCTCTGAGGATTTAACGTTCCCATATCCGGTCTAGACACGAAGGTATTTAGTGGCGTTCGCCGGGATTCGAACCGAGTACTCACAGTAACAAGCCCAACCCACTACCACTAGGCTACCTCGGGTCCATAAAAATTTGTACACCAATAGTCAAAATTTGTCAAAATTTGCCAATTCTAAATAATGGAAGAAGTGAAAAGTCGAAAATTTAAAAGGGTTGAACTCACAAACGAAATCATTTTCCTCGGTGAAAACCTCGCAAAAAATTTATAAACGCTTTTTGCTGAAATTCCTTTAATGAAAGGGAGTTTAGTTAATTTAATATGGACAAAGTAATAAAGCAGAAGATTACTTTGCTCCAAGGTTGCAGGTAAAAATAAAAATTTCATCTTAAAAACATTAAAATACAATTAAAAATTTGATATTATTATCTCGATAGTGCTGCTGAGATGGTACTTGTTTCGTGATTGTACTCGTTTTCTCATCATATAAATTAAATTGGAGAGGGGAAATTAATTATTGCTTCAGGCAGAAAGTAATCATATTATTTATAATTATAACTTAAGACTCACATTAAAAGAATGATTTGTCGAAAATTAAAACTTGACATATACAAAAGCTGTTTTCTTACAGAGTTGGTAATTGCATTTCATTCATGAGAGGTTATGATAAAGGCGAAAGAGTTAATAACTTTAATTAAGGAATAAATTATCGTTCTGGGTGATGATTTTGAAATGGTCAGTCTTATAAAATCGTTTATCCTATATGAAGAACTGATAAGGATATATTGATTATTAGGATGATAATGCTTTTGGCTACATTGCAAACAATATCTTGTTATTAAGGCTGCTGTGTACTAACCCTATTGAATTCACTCGCCTCAATGTTAAACTATGGAGAAAATGTGTCCAAGGATTGCCCACTTGGAAAGAATTTTTCCTTTAAATTGTACTCCGTAATAGAGAAAGAAATCGTTTGCATTTTTCGTTTTTTTTTTAAAAATGCAAATAATATTTTAAAATTTATATTATTCGGGGAAAAATCTTTTATAGTATGTTTTAAGCGATCCTAAATTCCTTTAGGGGAAGAAATTTATAAAATGAATGCTCTTGCAAGGTGCAGAAAAGTTCGAATTGGATTGTCAGCATTTATGTAGCTGTAAATACTAGACAGATTTTCTCCATAGGTTAACATTGAGATCAGCGAATCCAATAGGATTAGTACACAGCAGTCTTAAGGTACTTTGGTGCAAAATTTTTATATAAGCGGAAGCATAGCGAGGGCTGCTATGCTCCTCCCCCCCAAAAAATCTTCATGAAACTTAAATAGGATTAATGAACATGAAACCCTGCTAGAATTAGTAAGCTACACTAACGGATTTGGCATTATGTTGATAAGCAGAATAAAAAGAAATTTATTAAGGAAATGTGAGATTTTACTCACAGTATATCCTGAATAGGATAACGCGATTACAGTAGTACCATTATTGATAAAAAGACAGATTGATTATATGTTTAATAGGTTGGTTGGGAACACGAGGGTCGCCTTTTGCAGCTCGAACGTTAAACTGAATTGAACCTGCAGCTTAAAGACGTTTTCGAACGGTTACAAACTCCTATGCTCCTGCGGGATTTGAACACTCAGGTCCTGGTTCCAAAGACTTGAGCCCTTGGCCATCGTCCGGCAAATGTTTGATAGAAAAGACTTAAATTCGATAAATAAATTCAATATACTGCTATAAATCGGTGCCTTGTAAAAGCGTAGAGAGAAATAGCATATCCCCTTCCTTCCTTCAACGGTTGTTGTTAGGAATATTGCTACTTAAATTTCCATTATTGCTTTGATTATATACATAAACTAGCTGAATATCCGTACTTCGCTACGGAGTACATTCAAATTAAATACAATAGTCAATGTATGCAATTAATGCAAAAAAAATCGTAACGGATATTTTTATAGACAAAATAATATAGAAGAAACTATTCAAATTAAATACAACGGTCAACGTACGCAAATAATTTGTCTGTTTAATATCCAAAAAACATACTATTTTGAATTAAATTCTTAAAAAACGTCCATCTCAATTAATCTAGTGGTTAAATTTTATCTTTTACCTTATTTTAATAATTCTTTTGTCAATTTATTTCGTTGTTATGCACGTGACGCAAAATTAATTTAAAGTAACACAAAAAGAAAAGAAACCACGTGGTCAGCATTTAATAAATTAAATTCTAAAAATTAATATTTAAAAATTACCCAAAAATCAGAAAATGGAGGTAAAGATTCGAAAAAGATTTGTTTTAAAAGAATTTTTATGATCTTTCTCGTGATATAAATTCTATAACCCTCAGATTATTATTTTAAATGAAAACTTAAAAGAACGTTACAAAAACAGCTTAAAAATTTAATTTAAAAAAATCTAAGAAGAATTTTTCAAAAACCATTCTTAGTGCACTCCTACACTATAAGAAGAATCGCCGTGCAGAATTTCAGCCCTTTAGGTCCAGCGGTTTGGTCTGTGCGTTATTTGTTAGTGAGTTACGGAACTGCTTTATATATATAGATTAGTTTAGATGAACATGATTGATGACTTTCCCTCAATGTTTTCAATCTCAGATACGCCACTTTGCTAATTGCTACCTAGGTTATTTGGTACAAGGTGCGAGATAATGTCTTTATACATATCGCACCCCGACAAGAAAAGTGACACAACTCAAAAATGCAGCATTTGAGAAAAATCGACTTAAAGAATACTATATAGCTTGAAATAACATTACAATAAAACTGATACAACTGCCCTCCGGTGGAAAATTGTGAGATAGAGATGTGTAGCTTTTTGAGCACGGTGGGGCACTTCTTACATATTTTTCAACAACATAACCTCAAAATTGCCATTTGTTTTTTACTTGTGTCTCTTTTCTTATCGGGGTGCGATATATTGTTTGAAGAGGCCTAACGGGTGTTGTTATCTGAAGAATGTTTGAATAGAAATTGAGGAAACTATCCTTACAGGGCCTTTAGTGCCTGTTTACATAGTATCCGTCAGCGTCAGCGTAAAAATTTTTAACCAATAATATATCAATCATTGACCCATTTAACGAATCAGCGTCAACGGAATCTTTAACGCTGACGGTGACGGATTCTATGTGAACAGACCTTTCACTGATTGCGGTTAAAGGGCTGCACGTGTTCTGAGATCCGTGTTGTTTGAATTAGAAATGTTCCAAGAAATATACGCTTTGGTTTAGGAAAATAGAGCACCGTTTCAGAAGCAACCGTTGCGACCAGATGATAGTGTGAAGGGACCATTAGTTTCGTTTTCTGTTCCCTTTTTTTGGGGGGCGGAAACTTCGACTCTTAGGGTTATATATATATATATATATATATATATATATATATATATATATATATATATATTATATATATAAGAAATAAACATCGTCTCGTTTTAAATTTAAACTCATTTAGTATTAAGTCTACGATTATATAATTTTAGGCTATGAAAAAATTACGCTTGGCTTTTTTGGGAGGGGCAATTGCCCCTACTGCCCCCCCCCCTCTGGAGCCGCCAACGCTTTTAGATGACCTTTTATTTGGACATAGTGAGTGCATAAGACAGTCTTGTCAACCGTTTAACGCTCATTTGATAATGGTTTGTTGAAATGCGTGAAAGCAAGATGTATAAAGAAAGTACTTTAGAGAAAAGATAGGATAGGAATTTAAAAACAAATTAAGAAACTTTTTCTATGATAATAATAAGTATTAAACTGCATTAATATAATCTAAAAATTTTATACCAATGAAAGCCATTTAAAAGAACTCATATTTCTTTTTATAAACAAAAGTAAAATTCTTTGAAAAAAAGAGAATATAATATATATTATCTTGGAAATATTTTGGGATTCCCTTTTCACGTCTCTTATTTTTGGCTAACTTACGAACTCCTTGTTTACTTCAAGTTTATGTAGTATATTACTTTAACTGTATTCCACTAGTCTGTGTTTTGATTTTGGAGAGAGCTCAAATTACGCTTTAGGGTAGAAACGATCTTTTTGCCACCAAAAAGTGTCCCCTTTTGTGCCACTCTTGGAAATGTTGTCTCAAAGAAGTTGCCACGAGCGATTTGAAATCATATTTTTATAAAACTCAATAACTCTTTCGTTTTAAGTTGAGAAGTATATGATCATTTTGTAAGAGAAATCTCTCCAGGGACTTCATTTGCGCGTGAGAATTTATCATTTTTTATCTTGTTGTAGTTTTTGTTGTTTCGAATGCCCCCCCCCAGACCGGAAATATTCCTGTCTAGGTCCATATAGGCTAGCGGGCGGCAACGGGGTTGCGGCTCCAGTTTATAATGGCACCACGAGGATCAAAGTCCGATTTAGCCAAGTGCCACCTCAGTTTTGACCGAGCACCCCCAGGGGCGACATCTGGGAGGATTGTACACTCTCCCACCCTCTCTGCCCTCTCTAGTGACTTTCCGGTATACGGAATTAACGTGCTCATATTCGGCCGAGACATGGAAGTATTTAATATTCAAATTAGCTTGTCGGGATTTGAACCGAGCACACTCGGCACCGAAAGTTGACGCGCTACCACTAGGCTATCTCAGGTCCTACGTGAATCTTTATCACTGGATTATTATGAGCCTAAAACAAGAAACAGCTTAAGCCGTTCAACCAAAGTTAGAGGTACAGTAAAACCTCGTTAATCTGGCCCTCGTCGATCCGGATCAGATTTACAGACATTATTTTTATTTAATGTTCACATTAGATAGTAATTTTTATCTATGATAGCAAAAAAGTTCGCTTTTTAGTTTGATTCAATGTACAGTTCCTGCATGGATCGTACAATAAATTATGGTAATAAAAAGCTCTTTGTTGAGTTCAAGAAAGCTTTACTAGACATACCAATTCTTTGTTCAGAAATGATGTGAAAAGTTATTTTTATATTTTTTAATGTCTTGTAAACAATTCTATGAAATTTTGTTACAAAAAATAGTTTTTTATCGTAATAAACGGGGAAGTCTGCTTAGTTAAGGATTTTGTTTTGTTTATTATCCATATTATCCGGATTTTTGATTGTCTGCATTGCCTATGGTCCCAGTTAGTCCGGATGAACGAGGTTTTACTTTTTTACTTTTGTTGGTGAATCTTGCTGCTTTTTTTAAAAATGAAAATTCTAAAATTTGTTGGAAGACATGTTCCACTCATTGTTTGCAACTTGTACTTATGAACGAGCTGAAACACTCTTTTTTATAGCCATCAGATGAGAAAATATTTTTTGTTTATTAGATCAGATACGTTTAATAGCTCGCATGACAATATGACGGAATTATTTTTGATGAACGAATGTAATATTCGTTCATCAAAAATACTTTCATCATATTACCGTACCATATTTTTACATTACATTCATTTATCAAAAATAATTTCTTCATATTACCGTACCATATTTTTACATTGCATTCGTTCATCAAAAATAATTTCGTCATATTACCATACCATAATTTTACATTACATAAGTTCATCAAAAATAATTTCGTCATATTACCATACCATATTTTTACATTACATTCGTTCACCAAGAATAATTTCGTCATATTACCATACCATAATTTTACATTACATTCGTTCATCAAGAATAATTTCATCATATTACCATACCATATTTTTACATTACATTCGTTCATCAAAAATAATTTCGTCATAATACCATACCATATTTTTACATTACATTCGTTCATCAAAATAATTTCGTCATATTACCATACCATATTTTACATTACATTCGTTCATCAAGAATAATTTCGTCATATTACCGTTCCATAATTTTTTACTTTTCGTTAGTTGCCACGAGGGCTCCAAGAAAATGGGTTTTTCATTGAGAATATGGGTTTACTTTTGTTTTGTTTTTCAAAAACATCTCAAAAACTGGGTTTTTCCCTCGTAAGTTAAAAAAATAGCTAAAAGCTAGTATATTTTCTTATAATAAGTATAATTTTAATATAATAAGACAGTATAATGACATTAGAAAGACATTAGTATGTGTTTGAATATAAAACGAAACGAGGGGAGATCGTTTAGCTTGAATCGTGATATATTTCTCTCTTGCTAAACTACAGGTATTCCTTGACTTACGACCGCTCGCACTTACTATCGAAATTTTTAAATTAAAAAAAATTATTCTTTCTCATAAATACTGTTCCTCGAATGTACAGTACATGCCTATATGTTTTACACAATTATTAAAAAATATGAAGCAATATTCTGCAATACTGCAAAAACTTATGACGCAAGAATAAAAATGTACGGCGCAATAGTTTCCACACGATAAATCAAATAAATCTTCGTTGGCTTCAGAAACGGCTTCAGCGTTTCATTATATTAATATGGAATTACAACAGTTAGAAACAATGGACCCAAATGAAGAAAGATTCACAAGAGTAAATCGTCGTATTCGGGAAAATCTGGCTTGCTATCAAACAATATACAAGCAAAATAAGACGCAACCTGTTCAAACTAACTTGGATAACTTTGTTAAAAAACGTATCTTCTGTCGCAAATTCTGAACCAATGAACAATGGATTGTACTAACATAATAAGTACATTCTGAACAATGGATTGTACTAACATAATAAGTAGTGATGACGAAGAATAATTTATGTTTTCTCAATACAATGCATTTTAAATTACGTATGTATGTATGAAAGTAAAAAATAGATGTATGTACATATACAAAAAAATTGTTTGAAACTCAACGTAAAACCAATTCAACTTGCAACCAATGTCTCGGTCCCTATCTCAGTCGTATCTGTATCCTCGAAATCTGTATCCTCGAATATCTGTATCCTCGAAATTTGGAATCTGTTACGTGATATCAAAGACGGATTCGATTATCCTAAATATGAAATCTTATTAAACTTCATGACCTGTTTAACTATTTTGCCCTACTCATTTGAGTGCGTAGAAAGAGTTCTTTTTTACAAGTTAGTAGAATCACAACTAAAGACACACATTTTATAAAACCTGAAATCGTAAACAATCGTATGATGGGAAAACAGGCAATAAATAGATATAATCAAAATTGTCACACCTAGATACTTAAAACAGAACTACTAAAGGATGTAAGAGAAAAAGCATGCTGTAGACGATAAGAAGCACGGATAATAAAAATGTAAGATCTTTAGAAAATTAATTTTGAGGTGAATGACGAAATGGATAAAATTTGACAATTAAATTAAATGATTTTATTCCTGAATACCTCAAACAGAACTAGTGAATGACGTAATAGAAAAATCTTGCTGTAGTCGAAAGGAAGCACGAATAATAAAAATCAGATAGATATTTAGAAAATTAATTTGGAGGTGAATGATAAATGGATAAAATTTGACAATTAAATTAAACAATTTTATTCCTGGATACCTCAAACAGAACTAGTGAGTGATGTAATAGAAAAAGCATGCTGTAGACACCAGGAAACACGAATAATAAAAATCACATAGATATTTAGAATATTAATTTGGAGGTGAATGATAAATGGATAAAACTTGAAAATTAAATTAAATAATTTTATTCCTGGATACCTCAAACAGAACTAGTGAGTGACGTAATACGAAAAGCATGTTGTAGACAACAGGAAGCAAGAATAATGAAAGTCAGATAGAGATGTAGAAAACTAATTTGGAGGTGAATGATGAAATGGATAAAATTTGACAATTAAATTAAACAATTTTATTAATGGATACCTCAAGCAGAACTAGTGAGTGACGTAACAGAAAAAGCATGCTGTAGATAACAGGAAGCACGAATAATAAAAATCAGATAGATATTTAGAATATTAATTTGGAGGTGAATGATAAATGGATAAAACTTCACAATTAAATTAAACAATTTTATTCCTGGATACCTCAAACAGAACTAGTGAATGACGTAATAGAAAAAGCATGTTGTAGACGACATGAAGCACGAATAATAAAAATTAGATAGATATGTAGAAAACTAATTTGGAGGTGAATGATGAAATGGATAAAATTTGACAATTAAATTAAACAATTTTATTCCTGGGTACCTGAAACAGAACTAGCGAATGACGTAATAGAAAAAACAGGTTGTAGATGTCGGGAAGCGAGAAAAATAAAAATCAGATAGATATTTTGAAAATTAATTTGGAGGTGAATGATATATGGATAAAAATTGACAATTAAATTAAACAATTTTATTAATGGATACCTCAAACAGAACTAGTGAATGACGTAATAGAAAAAGCATGCTGTAGACGACAGGCAGCACGAATAATAAAAATCAGATAGATATTTAGAAAATTAATTTGGAGGCGAATGATAAATGTATAAAACTTGACAATTAAATTAAACAATTTTATTCCTGGATACCTCAAACAGAACTAGTGAATGACGTAATAGAAAAAAAACATGTTGTAGACTGCAGGAAGCACGAATAATAAAAATCGGATACATATTTAGGAAATTAATTTGGAGGTGAATGATAAAATGGATAAAATTGGACAATTTAATAAAATAACTTTACTTCAAGTAATCTTAGAAAATGCGATTTGTACTATCTTATTTGTATTTTTTTAATAATTTTTAATAAAAAAATATACATTTTAGAAAACTGGGTTTTTTACTACAATCTGGGTTTTTTCAGATACAATCTATGTTTATTATATTTTCTCGCTGGTAGCCCTGGTAGTAATGCAATAACATCAACTTTAAAGGCATTAAAAATCTCAAAAACGAATTAAGAAATAAGAATTTTTTATAAGCAGATATGTTCCTCTTTCCCCAGATTGCAAATTGCGAATTGGCTAAAAATCTGAAATTTAGCTCATATTAAAAAACTTTTGAATTATAATAATGGAAAAGATAAAAAGGCAGAACGACAGCATAGTAAAAATTTGTAATAATCTACTAAACAACGGATAGAAAAAAAATCAAAAATAAGTTCCCGCAATATAGAGAAACAAAGACAAATAAAAATGAGGTTTAAAACTAGATATTTTTTGGGATTTACAGAAGGAAGAAAAAGAAAATTTTAAGGGGAAAATTGTGAAATGGAAAAAAAAAAGAGACAAGGAAATGTCTTTGGAGAAAGTTTTTAAATTATAGAACAACTCACACTCAGCGAAAACTTCTCAAAACTGAAAATCAGCTTTCATTATTGTAGATGAATTCAAAATATACTTTTTATTGTCTCTGAATATTCTTGCTCATTACAGTGTATAAATGTAGTTCCATTAAGCCTTAGCTATGGAATTCTCCAAGATCTGACTTATTTTTGTCATTTACGCTAAATGGTGCATGCAACATGCCAAAGACTATGTTAGAGAGCCTTCATAGTCACTCTTTCTTATACACAAACCATGAAATTTTAAGCCAGATTTTAAAGCTTGTACATGAAATTATTAAGAAAGGTTGCTATTGCATAAATTGCTGAAATTCCCCTATAGTGTTCAGTATAAAACTATATTTTTTTCTTCCAAATTTATTTGTAAAATCGGTGTAACGATACTACTACATACTTTGGCTACACGTCCACTAAGCAGGTTGGTCAACCAGCCATCTTTAACTGAGAGATCTCTCCAAGATTATATATCTGATCCTGGTATTCAGTTATCTCCTGTTCTGTGTAGTGGCAACACCACAAAAGGGTTATAATTACTGTACTTATTTAGCAATTCATTAAAATTTAGAAGTGAACTAAACTAATTGCTTCAGTTGTATTAAAAGAATCTATTTAGGGATTAAAAGAACATAATTTCATATACGAAAAAAACCGCAGTTCTTTACATGGTTTACATGAGTTAAATTCCTCTTCATTTAAATTTACAGGTTCTAACTGCTTCCTATTTAAGATACTAATTTACACCTTTCTTTTTGGCTTTATCGCAAAGATTTATGATAGATCTTTTATTACAGTAATACAATTTTTACAAATAACGACTCACTTTGCTTTAATGAATAAACCATCATCGTAATTGCATAACTTGTGGAACAACAGAGTTTAAAGATTAGTCTCTCTTACTCAAGTAAGTCATTTAAATAAAATAGCACAACTAAAAATTAGCTGATACCATGCAGTTAGTTTTTCTTTTTTAGTTTGCTTACAGTTAGGTTTACCTTAAAAATATTTTATGCATGTTGTTTTTAAATACAAAGATTACCCAAACATAAATAATAATAGAAATGACTTCGGAGTCATGAGTGACATTCATTCCTTGTGTGTTGTGTGTTGCATGTGTTGTGGCTTATGCCCCTTGACTGACAGTAAATCAGATCAAGTCCATAAAGGCTATTGGGCAGAGTGGTGCGGCTCCGGTTATTAATAGCACCAGAAGGGTCGGAGTCCGACTTGGCTAAAGGACCGGTCCCGTAATTTAGAACCGAAACAAGTGACGAGACCAGTACACTTGACCCCGCACCTCCAGAGGTACATTTTGAGAACTTGGAGGACATTGCAGCCACGACAGATTTTTCGTGCACCAGCCGCCATCAGTGTACACAGCGGTGGATTTGTCAGCGACTTGCATCGAACCAGAGACGGTTGTTGTTATTGTTAGAGCTCCTTGGCCGCCTGAAGTGTTCTACACCAGGTCCATATAGGCTTTGCAGGCTGAGGAATGCGGCTCCAGTTTACAATAACACCAAAAGTGTCAGAGTCCGTCTTAGCTAGGTGCCACCTGAATTTTGACCAAGCACCCCTAGGGGCGACATCTGGGAGTATCGTACCCTCACCCACCTTCTCTGACCTCATAAAGGGACTTTCCGGTCTACGGATTTAACGTGCCCATATTCGGCATAGACACGAAGGTATTTAATGGCACTTCTCGGGATTCTAACCAAGCTTCCTCGGCCCCAAAAGTCGACGCGCTACCATTAGGATATCTCGGGCCCGATACATTCCTTAGGAAATCCCTCTAATAAAAATAAATTTATATTTATCAAAATTATCTAGGCATACCATACTGTTTAATTACACTTGTCGGCAAAAAATTATTTTTTGAGCCCTGACACCATTCCTGCTGATTCTTATTCAAAATGACCTCCTGAATTCGAATATGACCCCCGTTTTCCCCCGTTACCCACCGTTTTCGGGGGAGCCCCCCCACCTATTTTTATCACTTTTCGATAATTTTGAGGGATAAAAAGGATTATTTTAGCCTTCTCATTTCTTCTGAGGGGCTAGAAAGGTGAAAAGTTCGAAAACATGAACATTTGTAGCAAGGAGTTAGGTTGGGGGGGATTTGCCCCCTAAAATTGTAAAAAAAAACCCATTAAAAATGATCGATTTTTTTCGTTTTTTTCGGAATTTTTCCCCTTATTTTCTACATATTCCAGCTTCCACGCTCCCTCATCCTCCTCCAAACACCCCAAATAATAAAAATATATAGCAACAATATATAACAACAGAAATAAAAATGTATAGCAGCAATAATAAAAATATATAGCAAAAGGTCGGAAGATTCCCTGTACCATGCTGGAGCTCTCAATACCTTGCGCGCACAGGTTTGCACAGGAATTTTCATGCTTTGACAAATTGAAACTTGCATTGCTCTTGTAAGTATATTCCTGTACTGTAATCCTTATCTTTCCTTAGTACATCTCTAGCGATCGTAGAGTCAACTTGTCGGTGTTCTAGGCGAGGATTCTGTGTTTTCAAGTTGTTTAACTTATGTAAAACGGTAGAAAAGTTTTTTCCCGGTGTCGTGGTGAGACACGACACGTTATCAGAAAAAGAGGGTTAGAGAATATGTAACTGGAGGAAAGCAGGCAACGAAGTGCCTTGACCAGCTGGGTTTAATGATCTGCGTAGGCGAAACGGAAGATGAGAGGTGACAAGTTGAGAGGGGGCAGTTGAAAGTTGAATACAAGAAAATGGGACCAGCTGGGTTTAATGATCTGTGCAGGCAAAAGCTTGAAAACGATGGGTCTGAAATTGAAGATTGAAAGGGGAGAGATAGGCAGTTTTACGATGTTGACTTCGTTAGGAGGACAGCAGGAGGTCGGAGAATAACGTGAGAATATTGGTGTGTGAGAAACCCCAGAAGGGAGCACGGGCAACGCCCCCTTCAATTTTGATTGGAAAAAATATTAGTATAAAAAATATATGGTCGGCCAATGATGTGGGCCCAGATCGACTTATTGGTCAGGAGATGGCCATCAATGAAAGCATGAGGTGAAAATGTTTGGAGTTTTGCTCGGAGTGAAGAAGATAGAGAGGGTTCAGATTAGTTTAAGAACTCGAAAGAGACGCAGATAGCAGTAAATCGTGCAGTGAGTGCGCCCGTCGGAACATAAGCCCCCGAAGTCTACGGAGGATGAGATGACGAGCTGATAACGGACGGAACCAAGCGAACCGCGGCCGTCATATACGCCAGCTACATAAGAGCACGATATCGAAAGCTCCGCAGATGACGAATAGACGTGCCAGTGAAGTTATTCTGGAGAAATAGTTGCAAGTCCCCTGTTCCAGCACACCCGAAAGCTTCCTTGCAGACAACTGGAGAGGAGCTGATCAAACAAACTCTAAACAACGCACAGCCATGACGAATTTGGATCGACGGACAAAGTCACCTGAGCTACGCCGCAGATTCATCGAGAGGGTCCCGCTACGCGGTACCATTGATGTCTAATGACCCGTTCCAGTCGTGAGGAATCTATTGTGATGACGGTGAATCTTCAAAACAAGGTAGGAGAGTTTTAGTTGCTTTTCTGCCTGTGCCCAGTACGTATTAGTGATCTAAGGTAATTAGATGGGGTTAGCTTAATGTGAAGGGTTGCTTAATGTGAATTGTTATTAGTACATAGATATCTATCATAGAATATTGATTGTTTAGTTCCGTAGTAATTGGAATACTATGATATGATGATATTAACAGTGTATATGTGTGTTTATCAGTTAAGAATCTTTGAATAAGTAAATGATGATATTGAGTAGATAATTTATATGACGATATTAACAGTGTATATGTGTGTTTATCAGTTAAGAATCTATGAATAAGAAAATGATGATAGATAATTGATATGATGATATTAGCAATGTATATGTGTGTTTATCAGTTAAGAATCTTTGAATAAGTGAATGATGATATGGAGTAGATAATTGATAGGATGATATTAGCAAAACGTATGTGTGTTTATCAGTTAAGAATCTTTGAATAATTAAAGAATGATAGAGAGTAGTTAACGGAGAATATTAGTAAGAGTAAATAACGAATTAATATGATATAGGAATGGGGGTAATTTGAATTGTATATGTATTGTGTTAATAAGATATAAGATTTGGAATTCAGTAATGAATAGTATTAATTGTATATATATTGTGAAGTTTTAATAAATTGATTTGTATGTATACATATGAGTAATCACTTTATATTATTCTAAATACTAACCACTACAACAAAAACTCTATCACATCCGGCATTTTCCAAGAGAATTACATTACGTGAGTGTGAGTTGTGATTAATATAGAACATTGATTTACTGTTTAATTATGCCACGCAAGTGTAATAATCATACTGATAGCTTCTGCTATGTTTGCGGGGAACTGACTTTAAAAGTGCAACGAAAACCCCATTCTCTGCTTCTTAAAACTGCTTATAAATTTTTCTTTGGTTGCCAAGTTGGCGATCAGGACAAGGATTGGGCTCCAACAGTTTTCTGCACTACTACTTGTTACAGTATCTTGACCAAATGGCTCAAAGGTACCGTAAATCAATGTCATTTGCTGTGACCATGGTTTGGCGCGAACCTCGCTGTCATCTCACAGATTGTTATTTTTGTATGACTTCCCCCGTCGGGTTGTCTAGCAATAGTAAGCATACAATTCAGTATCCTAATATCCATACAGCTTTACGACCAGTTCCTCACTTAGAATATTTGCCAATCCCAGTGTCCCCCAAAACCTATATTCTAGAGCCAGAAACGGATTTGGAAGACTTTGAGCCACAGCCAGGAGCATCAAATGATACGTTCATCGAAGATGAAGAATGTTCAGCTGATCCAGCTCATCGACAACCTCACCTCGTTACTCAGTCGGAATTGAATGATCTCGTCAGGGATTTGGAGTTACCTAAGAGTAAATCTGAATTTCTTGGATCTCGACTTCAGCAGTGTAATCTCTTAGAAAAGAGCATAAAAATCTCTTCTTACAGGACCAGGCAGTCAACCCTGAAATTACTTTTTTCGGAAGATGAAGGCTTAGTGTTCTGCCCCCAATTCCAATGCATTGATGATAGAACTGAAGACGCCATGTTATCCAGACAAGTGCAGGACTATAGTGACAAGAGCAATGCAAGTTTAAACTTGTTAACACATGAAAATTCCTGTGCAAACCTGTGCTCGCGAGGTATTGAGAGCTGGCGCTCTCAATACCAGGGAATCTTCCGAACAGGGAATTGGTACAAGGAATCTTCCGAACTGTTGCTATATATTTTTATTATTGAAGCTATATATTGTTGCTATATATATTTTTATTATTTGGTGGTGTTTTGGGGAGGATTAAGGGGGCTAGATGCTGGAATATGAAGAAAATAAGTGAAAAAATTGTGAAATAACCGGAAAAAATCTATCCTTTTTAATGATTTTTTTACAATTTAAGGGGGCAAATCTCCCCCAAATCTACCTCCTAGCTACAAATGTTCATGTATGTGAACTTTTCACCTCTCTAGTCCGTCAGAAGAAATGTAAAGGCTGAAATAATTCTTTTCATCTCTACAAAATTATCGAAATGTGATAAAAATAGGTGGGGTGCCTCCCCCGAAAACGGTGGGTGATGGGGGGGGGGAAGCGGGGGTCATATTCGGATTCAGGAGGATATTTTGCATAAGAATCAGCAGGAATGGTGTCAGGGCCGATTTTCATGCCGACCAGTGTTATTATAGTATCGGCAATGAATAGAGAAAGAGATAAACGAATGAAGCAGCTCAAACATTCTTAGACTTGTTTGGATATATGTCCAGACTTTGCACCTCAAATTTTAATAAAAGATTGCCTTTTTTAAAGATAATTTAATCAGATTCTTTTAAAATTGTCTGTTTCAAGATATAAAATGTTTTCCGTGTTAAGTTCAGTGGAAGAATATTGCAAGAAATTAACATTTGCGTTTCTATCCTATTGTTAAATTCTTGCTGTTTGTCAGCAAATTTACGTAACATATCTCACGAGGAACCTCATACAAATAAATCTTCTACAATTAAACATTTTAAACTCAAATATCTAAAATCCATCTGTTACCGAACATGTCGTAGATTAGGGTAAGTGCAATTTATTTAGCCAAGGCCCCCTTTATACCTGAAATGCCTACCTCTGAAAGATAAATAAAGCAATTACGAATCTTGCCAAGATTAGAAAATGTTTCATATACAGTTTTACGTGAAACGAACTGCATGTGCCCACTATGCATAAGAGTTTCCGGTGACAGATGGGTAACAGATTTTAAGTCCATAGAAAAGGAGTTCTCTATATACAACTAGATGAAATATAAACAGAGCTTCAGAATTTTCTAAACATTCTTTTTTTCTAAGTTCAGTATCTGAAATTGAATTTGATCATCCGTGCCCCACTCTGATATATTACGTCAGTCATTTATCCCGATATTAAATGTCTGGCGGATTGACAGTATTGACGGAAGTTATGAGGCGTATATTAAATCTGAAATCCATGTGCATATGCAAAGTGATCGTCCTTTATATATGTGCCTTCTTTGTACACGCCTTGATTTTCTTTTTAGCATAAAATTGAAAAGGGCATAGAATTTGAAATGTTCTTCAGATATCCTCTACAAAGAATTCTGTTTGAGTTTAGAGGATTTAAAAAACAATAGAAATTCCCAAATATTTTGTTATTGTTGTTGTTGTTTCTAATGACCCCTGGCCGGAATTTATTCCAGAACAGGTACATACAGGCTAGTGGGCTGAGGGGTGCGCATCCGGTTTATAGTGGCACAAGGGTTGGAGTGCAACTTAGTCAGGTGCCAGCGCAATTTTGACCGAGCAACCTTAGGTGCGACATCTGGGGGATCGTACCATCACCCACCCTCTCTGACGCATAGAAGGAATTCCCGGTATGGATTTAACGTGCCCATATCCGACCTAGACACGGAGGTATTTAACGGCTATTGTCCGGATTCGATCCGAACACCCTCAGCAACTAAACCCCACATTCTACCTCTAGGCTACCACGGGTCCTATGTACAAAGTAGTACCCCGTAGTAATTACAGTGGGGGCACAGTATAGGTGAACCCCCTTGGAACCACCTCAATTTTGACCGAGCACCCAAGGACGACTTCTTGGGCGATCGTACCCTCTCTCACCCTTACTGACTTCATAGAGAGGTTTTCCGGTCTACGAATTTTACGTGCCCATATCCGACATAGACACGGAGGTATTTAACGGCACTTGTCGGGATTCGATCCTAGCACATTCAACCACGAAAGCCGACGTGCTACCACTAGGTTATCTCGAGCCCCCAAATCTGAATATAGCTTCGGATTCCCCTTTCTCCTTTTATGTAAGTAAACAATTTTAAATATAAAATCTTGTTAGAGAGTTTATGGATATGATAAATTATCCATATAGTTTATCTAGTAGTTTGGATAAATAAATCATAAATAAATTATCCATGTAGTTTGGATAAATTATCCAAACTAGAATTTACGTTTGACACATGTATAAGATTAGTTAACGATTAACATAAAATCTTTTTTAAACTTTAGTTTCTCGAGGAAGGCTATGTACAAACTTTTAGGATAAGAGATTTTTAAGGAGAATGCACCCTAGAAAAATCAATTTATGCCTTTGCATGTTACGTTTGAAAATTCATATTAATAGAATTTACCTTCTGTAAATTAACATTTACAGAAGGTAGTTCTAATAAATACAATGCAAAGTATACAAACAGATACTATATTCTAAGTTTTTTCAATTTTTTGGTCATAGAATCAGGACATGTTCACTTAAAAGATCATGCTGCGTTAAGGACATGTTGATTTTCAGATACATAGCGCAAACATACATACGTACAAGCAAAAATGTGTTATTGGAACCTTATAATTACTTAAAAAACTAATTTATACTGAAAAACAAAAGGAAAATACACAAAAGAATTGAATACAATTTTATATGATTTACAATCATTCTCAAATTTTGAATGGGAAATTTTTTTATATACTTACAGACACTAAAATCATATCAAAGTACACTGAGAAATAATTTTCCATTTCATAAATTAAAGTATAAAAAAAATACGTATCAAATTGAATAAGCTTTCTGAAAAATACTAGTAACGTTTCTAGGAAAAACAAATATTTATTCTGTTATTAATCATTACCGAGTAATGTTCCGTTTTCATCTATTTTAAAATACACAAAAAAACTTTTTTCATCTACTGCATGAAACGTAATAATGCGACCGTAGTTCCTCCATTTTTAAAACTTGAAAAAATCTGTTTGAGCATACAAAAAATTTAATTTCAAATTTTAGAAATAACCGCTAACTTTGTAAGAAATTTAAAAAAAATTTAGTGTTTGAAAATTCGCTCCAGGATAAAGTTTATTTTAATTTGGTAGGGATTTTTTTCGCCGAAAGTTATAGAAATGCTTACTAGCATGAAATTCGAGAAAAACCATTCCATTTTTCTTTCATTTTCAACTCAAAAAAAGCGGGTATTACCAGAAACTCTTTTCAGAATATTGATAATAAAATGTTGCCATTGTGAAAAATCTTTTGCGCTATATTGTATCTTTTAAACCGCTACGTTTTTTACGTTATCACTTTGAATGTTATTTTTATGCGTACGACGAATACAATTTATTTTGTATTCTTATGTATTTCTAAGAATAAAGACCAGAGTTATTTTCAAGGAACGTCACAAGTAATAATATTTTAAACTTAATTAGATCTCATTCCCTTGTGAAATCCTTCTTGCTGTGGTGTAAACATATGAGTGTTTTCATTCCACAAGAATGAATTTTTTGGGACTTTTGCAGTATATTAGTTGCCTGTGCATAAGAAATTTATATTAGTTGCATGTTAACTTTTAATGTATCATAGTAGATAATAATTTATGTTTCAAGGAGTTAACATGATTTCGCTAGAAAAACAATTTGTGCTCAAGATGAACACTATGATTTTAGTGCATTCTTACAGAGATAATCAAATGGTGGCAATAGATCTACTAATTAGTATAACTTCGAAATCTGTGGTACGGCCTTAGAACGATATGAAACGACTCTTTGAATTTAAATCATGTAATCCCAAATCAATAAACCGACCCGACCGTTAGGTATGCGGCTTGAATAAACCAGCAGACCAGCCGCTGCGTGCAGTCCTGATTACGCAGCCGAGGGTGCTCTTGTTCGTGCTAATTATTTAGGACTTTAGAGCCGTGTCAAGCAGTACATACTGCCGACTTTTTGCTCCCCCCTCCCCATTAGAATCATGTAATATAATCTTTTATAATATTATGGTATTTCTTTTCATTTAACCCGTTTTCAAGTTTTCTTTACTGTCAAGCTCTTGAAAAATTTTCGCGAAGCCTCATTCACTCTCTAAATGCGGGGTGGGAGGGGATTCAGTGAGAACATGTTTTGCAAATTTCAATATCTGGATCATAAAATGCATGCGGTGAATAAAAGAAAGAATGAGAGTCTTCCGCAGCCTAAGCAAGCCGAGACAATTCATCAACGAAATTGAGTCTCTGAGAAAAGTGCCTATAAGATCAAGACATGGGTGCGGAAGTGAAATTTTTTCATTTTGGTGTAGCATTAATATCGTGGTGTATTCATCGACGGTGCAATTTATATTTTCCTTGTAAGTAGAGTACCTACAATCTTCTGTAAAAATGAAGCTGAGATTACGATAATTGGCAATAGTTTAGTGCCTTGGCTACTATTTGGCGCTTATAATTTAGACTTTGCTATACACAGCAATATTAAGCAGTAATACTCAAAATTCTGTATCATTTGACTCCTTAAGGTTAGATTACGATTATCATTAAGAAAGTTTGATATGTATTTAACAAAGCTATAAGAACAGAAAATATTGTAATATCTGTTTAATATTCTGTCCTCGTGAGAGTTATAAAAAATTTAAATACTGAGAATATGCCCTAGTACCAGAGTCCTTAAAATTTATTGTTAAAGTTCAATAATAAATAGCTGAATTTAGATAGTCGTATATAATTGTGAATTGTGTTCGATGAATAGTGTAGAAAAGTTTAAAACAGCGAAATAATCTCGTAACAAATTGAAATCCAGACTCTCACTCCATATTTTTCTGATACACGCTGACTATTAAAAAGAGTAAAGCAATTATGTTGGATTTTCTATTAATGAGTTACTTTAAGGTAAAAACCGCAATTGAACCTTGAGGGCATCGCCATTCTATCAGCCTTGGACCCTAAAAATGTCAGAATCAGACTTACCGAACTCAGTCAGTCATATAAAATGCAATAGATATTTTGAACTTCAGAAATCTTAACTGTGTGTCAATAAAATTAAGTTTCATTTTACATAAAGATGTTGTACCTTTGTAGTTCATAGTATAACTACTTGTTGCAAGTGATTTCCAATATCATTATTACCACGTTTTTATTAACTCGCTTTCTTGTTTGTGTGTTTTTCCAGTACAAATCTTGCAATCGATTTTTAACTTACTTCCCAACTAGCTAGAAATTTGAAACTCTTAGAATAGCTCAGAACATGATGACAATGATTTTTTTTAATACTTTTAGCCATCTTTAAGCAGTATTGAATTCATTTTCAGTTAATTTTGTTTTGTATGGAAAGTTAGTTCGGAAAAAATCCGCAAGGTGGAGCTTCGATGGAATTCAATGCTTGCACTTTGCGTAACGGCGTTTGACGATTTTGAGAACAGAATACATGTGAATTTAGTTTGTTTATAAAAATATTGTGCGAAAAAATTTAAAAAATATATAAAAGTTAGCAGTTTATAAAGTCTGTGGATGGTGGAAACGACTAATAAGTGACCTAAATTAAATAAAAGAAAGTGAAAAAGAATAATTAAGTGAAGGTTTGTGCAATTAGTTTATATGATTCAACAGAAAATTTAAAAACGTGATATATAAAAAGTTCTTTTTATCTTGTAATTATTTTTATGATAAACACTACTGAAGTATTTGGGCAAACTTTTTCTGAAGTTTTCTAATTTATAATTTAACAAGGTAGATTATACTGTGTTTATTTTCTAAATGTATCAATACATATTTCTTGCGTTTTTTGTTCATTGTGACTTAGGGAAGATAATGATAAAGAAATATATTTATGTGTTCATCTCCACCAGTGACCACAAAGTAAAATTTTTTCTTGAATTAATAAGCTGCTTACAAGCTTCCGAGTCTACGAAAATCACTCCTACAGAAGATCATATGGCAAGGTTTTGATGTCTCAACAACACTTAGCCGTCGTTTGATCTCTTCCACCGTTATTTTCATTTTATGGAAAGATATAGTGGCATTCTCTAGAGATGCAAATTCGAAGATAGTCACGAGCTCACCAGAAGGATAAGTGGTAGAATTCAACAGATAATGGGTGGCCGTGTTTGAAGTCTTTGATTAGCCCAACGACATTTAGAGCCAAATTACTTCCATGTTGCAGCTGGTTTTCTGTTTTCTCGTTTAGTAAAATAATTAGTAGTTAACTTGGTAATTGGAGGATTGCAATTCACATTTTTCATCTGAAATGAAAGTTTAATAACGTCTAACTATGCTTCATCTAAAAAATCTTTTATATTGTAACTAGTTCAAATTTTTCTCGTCATAAATATTTTTCGTAAATGAGTTTTCAGCCCTTTGATCGCTTTCCATTCCTTGTTTTTCAAATTACAAAAAATTAATCTACAATGCTATGAAACTTTTCACTCTCTGGTAAGCCGTTTTCACTTTAGAAGAGTTTTTCAATTTTCAATAAACAGAGTATAAAATTTCCACTACATATTCCCAGGGAATAAACTGTAGTCAGTGAACAGAACAACTTTAACGTCATCACTTACGGCGTTACATCTGTGTCTTCTTTACTCCGTGGTTTCTACTCTTATCTACTGTATGCAGTTTCACTCTTCAAAGTTTCTCTGTCATGGAATCACAACATTCCTTGGGTTCTATTTGCCTTCCTCGGCATACAGAGTAAGCGTTCTCTTGTTCTATGCTGATGAAGAATGCAATTTTTCTTTTCGAAATTCGAATCAAGACCTTTTTTACTGTCATCAATTGTGAAATTATAAGGTTATGTCTATTCCTATTCTCGCATTGTTTAACTGTTTGAAATTCCACTTAGTTATCAATTGTAAAATTTGAATATCCTTTGAAAAAACCAGCTTGTAACGAACATCAACAAAAAACAACAACAAAAAAAAAACCAATTTCATAGCAGAAGAATTTTTAAATTTTACCACGTGATGCATAATTTACTTTCCTTTCATATTTCTTTGACTGATATTTAAACTGCATATTTCAATAATTAGACAGCGTATTTAAAAGGCTTTTCTGGTCTCTGTTAGTTTCAACTCAAAGGAAGAATGAGAAATACTCCTTTGATGTCTGGTTATAAATTTATATCCCTACCTCGAACTTCCGATATTTCAAACAATAGAATAGTTAAGGTACAAAAGATTCAGCAAGCTTAATGTTTATATTAATCACTCAGAAAAGCAGTGAAATTTCATTTCAGAAGGAATACTTGTACTGATTTCTTTAAATTTCAGTTTCGAAACTTATTAAAGGTCATAGATTGTATGGGAGAGAAATTATAAGCATAAAGAAAGGTGAAAGTTTACCAGGCGTCAGAATCCGAACTTCATTTTGTCATCATAGAAACTCCTATTGTAGTTCAAGGATATGCATTAATTTACTCTTGGATTTCAAAGCTGGGAAAGTTCACGAGGTTTGAAATGCAATACTTTGAAGGAAAAGTTTTAAATTGTGTGCGAAATTAAATTGAAGCCCGGTTGTGTTTTTACTGTGTCCATATAAAAATATTCAATTATGACAAATTAGGAAAGCCCGCATTTTAATATATCCCAATGAAACAAATCATTTAAAATAGTTCCGGGCTTAATATGCAGTAATTTACGGAATAATACACTATCCTTTTAGTACACTATCCTTATAGGGGCACTGAATTTTTGAAGGGATGCATTTAAAAATGCTTTAACAATTTGAAAATTTATTTTAAAAAGATTAAAATTCAAAATTTAAAGCATATTTGCCTTTAATATATATCTTCTAAACAAAATCTCTGTTTGCATAATTTTTTTTTATTTTTCTGCTTTGGAAAAGTTTTAAAATAATTGATATTCAGAATTTATAAAAATTTTATTTATACATTTTTTAATCCCCTAAAAGAGCAAAAAAATTAGAACTTTTATTTTAAAAGCTTTTATTTTAATTTAAAACTTTTATTTTAAAAGCGAAAAAAAAAAACCAATTCTTTAAGATTAATTTTTGCACCAGGAAATATTTTTACTCCAAATCTAAAACCCACATGACAGTTTAGTGAAAAGAGAACAAAAGAAACACTAAACATTTTCACGGGAAAGCATTGCAAGGAATTCAAATATATCCTTTTAAATAAGGTGGATCCTAAAAATTTTTACTTCCGGATAAATAAATTTTACAGTATAGAAGTAGAATAGGTTATGCTTAGACAGCTGAATATAAAAATGTTGTATCGGGAAATGTATTAATCACAGATATATCGTAATTATATTTTTTGATTCTAAGAGCTCTGTAGTATATTTTATGCCAAGAAAAATGAAAATGATGATTTTGTATCCCTGTAAATTAACTGGTTTTACTGTGCGATAATTGAAGCTCCTGTAGTAATCTGGATTAATACCTAATCACACATAGAATAACATGAGCATAGGAGTAGCGTCGAGGGATGGGGGGTGGATGGGGGGGGGAAACGTGCCCCCCCAGCTTAACTTGAAATAAATTAAAACGTTAATAGAAGTTCAGTTAAAAGCGGGTAATTGTAGAAAACTTTTAAGAAAGTTGGTTTTTCCCCGCTTTTTCAAAATGTGCAACTGAAGATTCCTATTATGTCCCTTTAGCCTTAAAATAGTTTTTATCAATGATATGATCCATAACAAAAGTTCGATGCTATATTTTTTTCTCATTTTATTTATATTATATATATTTTTTCATTGTATAACTTCTGAATACTACTCAAACATCAATTCTACTGTTATTCAATTTTGAAAAAAAATCATATTTCATATTTTAAGGACCGTCCGGCAGTCAGTGCGCTGAGGAAGGCCCTAACTGAATTCAATTCGTGCCCCCTCCCCCAAAGCTAGAACACACTACGCCTATGAACATAAGCATGACAACCCTGGCAGTATTAAGTCCCAGGCAGATGATGTCTAACTGAAAATACATTGACACTATTCTTTTCTGCTAAGTGACTGACTTAGGATAATGAGACTTTTTAGAGTCATTTCAGCCATGCTACTGTCGGCTCTATCTCTTAAGCTCTCGTGTAACAGAAAATGACTGTAACGCTTTGAAACCTACCGGAAAACTGTCAAGTTAAATTTTATGTAAAAAACTAAACTAAGCTCATGGCGCAACAGTCCGCTGTGGACCAAGGCTGGCGGTGCCCATCTCCGCTTTCTTGACCGTGGGCTTGGGGTGCCATACAGCATATGTCTCAGTCAGGTGGTCAACCTAACATGGAAACTTTATGTAATCTCCCTCTTATTCAAGGCACACATCTACTGACATGTTCAGAGCATCAGTTTTCTATAACGTAACAGCAAGTTTTCTATAACGAAATTGTGAAATTAGAGAAATGACACTACAAAAACTAGCACTTGTATTTTCAACATATTAACTTGCTCGACATGCCATGAAATTTTAAACATATAAAACTCTGTCACTGGAAAGTTTAAAGTGCACCAATTATTTATTTTCAAATTTTGCCTTATCCACGCTGCTGTTACTGCTAATCTCCACGTCTAGCCCCATGTAGACCAAATCCACGGGAAAGTTTGAAGTGCAGCGATTATTTATTTTAAAATTTTTTCCTTGTGTTGATGTTGTTGTTACTGCTAATCTCCATGTCTTGTCCCAGCTAGACCAAATCCATTCACCAGCACAAAATCATAGTCCATTCATCCGCACAAAATCATAGACCATTAGAGGATCTGAAAAAAGCTCGTCGAGAGTCAACTCCAGGCACTCGAGAATGTGCGCTGGGGAGGCCTGGTGTGAATTGGATTTAAGGCAGACGGGATGAGTCTTGCAACCACAGTTGTATGTGAGACACTTCAGATGGCCACTAAAAAAAAGAGAGTGCTTCTGAGTGGTCTGTCGCAGATGAGAGCAAGAGATCTTCCGGGACGATCACCACGATACCAAGAGTGTTCCAGGGGCGCAATACAAGTCTACGTATCAAGATTTTTCTGATAGAATAGAGTTCAAGAAACGTCAAAGAGTGAGAGGTGGACAAAGGCTCATCAGCACCCTCCTTTGCCAAATTGTCTGCCACGTCGTTTCCCGCAAACGACGGTCCACGTGAGAAGGGATCCGCTCCCCCTTCCTTGTTGAAAAATCTCTTTTTGAAATACTATGTTCTTCAGTATGCCCCGCAACTTTTTTTGTAATTGCATTTATATATTATATACTAGCTGAATACCCGTGCTTCGCTACGGGGTACATTTTAGGATAATCACAATGAAAAAGTAATGAAATTGCTTTTTAGAGGATTTTATTATAAACAATATATTTTGTTTCTTCATTGGGAGGAACTAATATTACCAGGCTCGTCCGCGAACTTACGCGTGAGCAAGCTACGTAAAACTGACCGTGGGAGAAACAATTTTCTCGTAAATGTACTCCAACATATTTTAATGTTTGGCCTTGGGACTTATTTATCGTCATGGCGAAGCATATTTTGAGAGGAAATTACAGTTTTATATATAGATTTGATTTAATATCCATAAAACATACTAATTTGAACTAAATTTTTAAAAATTTCCATCTCAATTAGTCTAGTGGTTAAATTTTATCTTTTACTGTATTTTAATATTTTCTTTGTCAATTAATTTCGTTGTTATGCACGTCACGCAAAATTAATTTAAAGTATCGCAAAAAGAAAAGAAATCTCGTGATCAGCATTTAATAAATTAAATTCAAAACTTTCCAAACGATTACTGTTTTAGAAGCTAATGTTCTGCTAATTTCCAGTAAAAGCTAAAATCATTTGAAAACCACACACCAGTGTTACACTCACACGCAACACTATAAACCCCTAAAAGAATGAAAGAATAAAACGTTTAAAAAATATAAATCTATTAATTTAAATAATTAAACACACACAAATGTATAAATTACACGAAAGTTTACTTAAATTCTTTAATCTGTCTACATCTCCTGTATAGAAACATTTTCGGGGCATTTACAGAACATGGTATATTTCACTTTTGAAAACACGCATTAAATGAGCATCATCTCAATGAGAAATTTCTGAAATGAGCATGGCAATGAAGATCGTGTGTTTACAAGCAACAGCAGTAACCGAAATGCGTTAAAATATAAATTTTAAGAGTATTATGGTAGTGAGTTGTGTATATAAATAAAAACTTTCCAAACGATTACGGTTTTGGAAAATAATGTTCTGCTAATTTCCAGTAAAAGCTAAAATCAATTGAAAACCACACATCAGTGTTCCACTCACATGCAACACTATAAAACTGAATTACAGTACTCTACGTTTATATGGGCATTGAAAATTGTGGTTAGTAGAGGGCAATACGGGACAATTCACGCATTGTCTATAGACACTTGCTATCTTTGGCTATTATTTGATCCGTAATATCTGCCTCATACTCATATGCCGTATGTTTCTAAACGGTATTCCCGAATGAAGAAATCGTGTAGAGGAGGCTTCTGCAACATGTGGACGGAGACAGTTGTCTTGTGACAACTGACTGAAGTGGCGTCATCTTTGGCCATTATTTGATCTGTAATATCTGCCTCATACGCTGTATGTTTCTAAACGCCATTCCCATATGAACCACAGCCTAATTCCTTTAAAATGGGACAAAATGAGTAACTCCAGTTAACCATGTAATCCACTACTGCTACAGGGACATCAAAATGTGAGAATACAGAGTTTAAATCAGCCAAAACTGCAATTATGGTATACATATGACACCTAACTTCTGCAAAAATCTTTGCCTTTGTGATGAGACTCATAAGTGATTTTTGTTTTTCATGAAACACTCTTGCTAACAAATCATGACGATTCTGTGGTTTTAGTCCAACTATTCTTTGCTGTTGTTGTCTGACTACTTCCAGTCTCGCTTCTCTTTCCGGGGTAAAGATTCCGAAAATCATTCGGGAAAAGCTGAAAAGTAAACAATACCAAATCAATTTAAAAACTAAATACAGTATAAATAACGTAGAAAAAAATAACAGTATAAATAACACAGTATGAATAAAAAGTACAGGCTGCGGGCAGATATGCTCAGGCGAATAATAGAAAAAAAATTTTTAGATCGTAATAAGCAATGAAAAATATTTTACACACTTCAATAATAGCAAAAGAAAACATGATGGTAAAATAGAAAGGAAAGTTAAAACAGAAGTAAGAAGTTAAATTCTAAAACTATAAATGAGGTATAAATCAGCTATCGATTCTAATTTATGAACCATTTATCAGGACATGAAAAAATTTCTGCATGTAAAAAAAATTAACCTTACCTCCATTAATTTCAACACTTCTTGACCTGTGACTTGTCCAATCATGTGAAATATAATTCTTGACAATAATTCTTGTTAACCTAAACTATTATTTGTGTTTTTTTTTTTAATTTAAAAAAGTTATGTTATCAAAATATGACAATTAAGAAAAAGATATCATCGAGAAAAAATAAATCATGCTACTTAAGAAAGTCATACCAAAAATTTCTATAAAATTAATGTGCAACTATATTTGACGTACAAAATAATGCATATGTAATACATTGCTAACATGTTTTAACATAAAAAATTTCCACAATCAAAAGCTAAAATTAGTTTAAAATATTAGCTTTAGGATTTTGTGCAGAATGATAGATGTTTTAGCTAAATTTCATTAAAAATTACTTCAAATTGATCAACTTATAAAAAAGGTGTGCTATTTACAGGCAAGTTTTTGTTTCTTTTTTTGATTTTTAAGTGCTATTTTAGCATAAAAGACCAAAAAAACCTTTACAAAATTATTTTTTCTCAAAGCTAAACAGAAACATAATTAACAGTTGTTTTAAAACGCCCCTGTTAAACATTGTTAAGTTTCGAAGTATTAGAATGATAATAAAAATATTCCAGAGTTTCAGACCGAAGCATAAAAAGAAAGAATATACAAAAAAGTAACTAAATTAAACAAAATTTGACAGAATACAGAAAAAGTGAGCACCGGCAAAAGTAAATGAAACGTTTCCTTGTGCGCATGCGCAGTTCTTATGAATGATTGATTCCAACGCCTAGAGTACCGCGTTCGAATAATCGCGCATAAAATTTGTGTTGAAGCATCGTTCTTCAAAATTCAATTAAAAATCGAAATTTTAAGATAGAGACTTGAAATGAGGTTTATATGAATGAGAAAGCTTTCATCTTCCAGATGATGTAAATATTTTCTTTGTAAGATAAAAACTCAAAGAGCATCGACCGTAGATCTTCAAAAGGGCATAAATTTCTCGAAAAAGTGGGTTTAATATTTTGATGAAAATATTAGTCTGTTTTAAATTATTTTTAAACAAATTAGATCTTTTTTAAGGAGAAATGTCTGTAGTCTTAGATTGTAAAAAGATCAAAATTCTACGATCATTTTTTGCCGAGATATCGTAATCTGAAGTTAAGAAACATAAAATATCCCACAAAACATAAAATTAAATATTTTCTAGAATAAAATTTAAAATTCGGGCTTCGAGGTGCACCTTCCCATAATCTGCACTACCCGTGTGCCAAATTTCATGGCTGTAAGTTTCACAGATTAGAATGGAAACACTAAAAAAAAACGAAACAAGGTATCTAAATTTTTTGGCTACGTATCCCACGTCCAGCAAACAGTCGCAGCCTGAAGAAAAATTCTCCCCCCCCCCCACCGGTGAGAAATTTCGTTCTGTCCACCGCTCCAAGTATGGGCGAAAAATTCTTTCTTCGAGACTACGGCATTTAAAATTTGTGTTGACGTATCATTCTTTAAAATTCAATTAAAAATCGAAATTTTAAGATAGAGACTTGAAATGAGGTTTATATGAATGAGAAAGCTTTCATTTTCCAGATGATGTAAATATTTTCTTTGTAAGATAAAAACACGAAGAGCATCGACCGTAGATGCTCAAAAGGGCGTAAATTTCTCGAAAAAGTGGGTTTAATATTTTGATGAAAATATTAGTCTGTTTTAAATTATTTTTAAACAAATGAGGTCTTGTTTGAAGAAGAAATGTCTGTAGTCTTAGATTGTAAAAAGATCAAAATTCTACGATCATGTTTTGCCGAGATATCGTAATCTGAAGTTAAAAAAACATAAAATATCCCACAAAGCATAATTGAATGACCCAATCGCTTACGATCCAAGGGAAGAAAATTTCGTCATTCAATTCCGCGCTTGAGGAACCAAGCAGGAAATTTGTTTTGCATTATCGTTCTTTAAAATTCAATTAAAAATCGAAATTTTAAGATAGAGATTTGAAATAAGGTTTATATGAATGAGAAAGCTTTCATCTTCCAGATGACGTAAATATTTTCTTTGTAAGATAAAAAGTCGAAGAGCATCAACCGTAGATCCTCAAAAGTGCATAAATTTCTCGAAAAAGTGGGTTTAATATTTTGATGAAAATATTTGTCTGTTTTAAATTATTTTTAAACAAATGTGGTCTTGTTTGAACGAGAAATGTCTGTAGTCTTAGATTGTAAAAAGATCAAAATTCTACGATCATTTTTTGCCGAGATATCGTAATCTGAAGTTAAAAAAACTTAAAATATCGCACAAAACATACAAAAAAAAATTTTCTAGAATAAAATTTAAAATTCGGGCTTCGAGGTGCACCTTCCCATAGTCTGCAGTACCCGTATGCCAAATTTCACGGGTGTAAGTTTCACAGATTCGCCTGGGGGCCGCATACACACACGCAAGCACGCAAACACTTGCTTTTATTAATAAGATGTCAGCCCTCTATAGCATTAGTTAGCCTTGTGTTGCTCTGATTAAGAGATCCTAAACGTTAGGTGAAATTATGTGATATAATGATATTGTTATTATATTACAAATGTAAATATTAGATATAATTATGTTAAACAACGGTGAACAAATTTTCTTACTGTCAAGGACGAGAGCATCATCTCTCAGGAGAAAAATGTAATTAAGTTTTTATATTGAAGGGTGCAATGTTTGATCACGTGTAACGAAGCCCCTTCCCCATATTTTAGAAAAATTGCCCATTTCCTCCTATTACCGAGGGATTGTTTTTTGTTTCTAATGGCGGGTTACAAGATTATATATATATAAAAGCAAGAATAAACAAACGAAAGGGAACTAAAACGTCTATAAACCCAAAAGTTTCCTAGCTATCCAATATCTCTCGCACACTGCAGTTGGAGTCAGAGCGAAGCAACTCAATACATAGATAAAGGACATGTTCTCCTGTCCATTACAGAGCTTTCAATAGTATTCTGAAAGGATATTTATACGGTAGGGATGATTCAGTAGGCAATCATGGCCCGTCACTAGGATAAACAAGGGGACTGCTTTCTGCCTCGGCCATTCTGGGACTTCAGCAATTTTGTTCCACCATATCTTTGTGAACTCTTCGACAATAGTTCTTATGAGAGGGAGTTCCTAAAAGTCTCCCTCACAAGCAACTTGAGCGAGTTGCAAGAGACCTCATTATTGTATGTTTGAAGGACAGATGCACCTTTGTTTTGCTAGGGTGTCGGACAGCTCGTTACCCCGGATACCACAGTGGTCTGGTATCTACTTCAGGGCTATCTACCAACCGTTATTGGGGAGTTTGTCCAATACTAATTGACACATATATACATCAGATGACTTCGGGACACCCCAGGAGCTGATATCTTGAAGAGCTGACCTAGAATCTCTAAGGAGATGACCACTTTAGTGAAATTATTCATCTGGCATAAAAGATGGTCCAGAGCAATACTAATTGCTACAATCTCTTCATCATAGGCTGTGTTATGTGTCACTACAGGTTTATAAAATGATAAAAAAGTCACGGACTCCTGCACTAACATTAATATACTAATCTGCATATTTTGAGTCGTCAGGAAACACACAAAACAAGTCCTCCTCGGGATACTATGATTCAACTGTTTCGAAGAAGAAAGATCTTTAAACGTCTTCGCTAGTATCAACCTTAATTACCCTTTTGACAATTTTGATACAGACACAATAATCAGTTAAATCTAATGGATTACGAGAGGGTGATATAAAATTTGGTAACGTGACTACATGTATTTAACTATCTGTCTTGTGATAGTAAAGATAACTCATACGGATACCCATAGTTCTTCAGTAGTTACAGACTTATTAGGGTATTGAATCTGAGGGAAATAACAACTTGTTTAGTTGGACTATGGTTATTTGATTCAATATGAAAAAAATTAGAGTAGCAAAATAAAATTAAAGGGAAATTCGTCAGTGGTCGGAGCACCTGAAGGGAACGAAAATCAGTCTTAGATAAGATGTAAGATGGTGAGATTAAAAATATTCTTTGAAAATGTGATTCAGATAATACTTACAGGAATTGATACTTTTATAAAAATAATTTTTATTCATTTTATAATGCTGTTTCGTATAATTTTACGCAGAATGGTTTTATAACCTTCCATTCTTCAAGCCTCGTTATTAAGAATGTATAATAATTTTTCTCATTCTGTTAGGTTTAGTTAGCTAAGATTTACTAATTATCCCAATATGATCCGGATATGAGCCTAAATCTACCCAAGTCAATTCATAATGTTATTGCTAATTAAAAAGTCTTTAAAGTCACTTACGAACTGCTCTTAAATAAGATGATTCTACTTTTCTGGTAGGAATACGAGCTTAGAATTAAAACTTATACTTCAAGCTTGTTTTCAGGAGCTAAGAAGGAACTTAAGCTACAAAAGTTGTGAGAGTTAAACATTTTAAAATCTACTTCAAAGGCAAACTATGAAAGGTGAAATAATATTTTTACATAGGGATTTGTAAAAGAATTTTTTTAACATTAATGTGGAAAATTAATTTTTAATTGAACTAAAAAAGGAAATAGAACCATGAGATCGGAGGAATGAGAGTGTTTTCAGCTGGTTGTGGGAAAATTCAGAGAACTGGGCTACGTATTACCTAAGCTATAAATTTTCCACATTTATAAGGATAGCATAGCGATAATTAATGCTACGTCTGGAATATAAAACGCAATAAGTCCATTGCAACACTGATATTTTTGTCTTGAAACACATAAGCATTCTAACTTATATAAATTAACCCCACATTAAAAAATTATTCTTGGTACGTATGCCAGTAAAGATAAAGACATTTCTTTCAGAGAAGTTCCGAAAGAGAAAATGAAGAAAGAGTTCTATTACGTCGGTAAAGCAGCACTTTATTTTCTCTTATGATATATGGAAGCGTCCCACATCTTCTGAACACCTCAGACACGTGACAGAACTGATAACTTACAAACGCAGATTACAGAATGTGAAAAAAACTTTTCCTCCTCGGATAAATATTTCATAATTAATTACCAAGAATGTGACATACTAACAAAATGGAAGAACTCTTATAAGGCATAGCGTTCCTTTTTTTCTGTACCAGTCTCAAGTTAAAGAGAAGATTCACTTGGCATATAATTAAACATATTTAGTTTTGTTACTAAAGTTGTGAACCCCGCGAATCATGATAAATCTGAAACCCAATTTGATAAGAAAAGTCTGACTTAGATATTTATGTTGCTTCTTTAGACATACATGAATATAAAGTTCTGTCACTCAAAGTTATGCATTCTCTGAGACTACAACTTTATAATTTTAAAGAATGCGTATGGTCTACGTTTTAAAACTGGTTTCTAATCATATATAATTGTAGATAGAAACTGTACAGTAAATTATGAATTTTGTTTTATTATAAAAATCATACTTTACATGCATTCAGTTATATATTCAAATTAATATATTTTGGTATGATTTTATTGGCTGACCGCTGCCTTTAATATTGTTTGAATTCCCATTGCAATGATGTTTACTGAATGTAAGTTTCATTCTTTTTTTTTTAATTTAGTCCCTTTGCGGGAATGTACCACTCTGAGTAGGTGAGGCAAACCTTGTTTATAGTTATAAAACTTATCGTTAATTCTTGACTTGAGAATTGTAGCTACATAAAAAACACTTAATACTTTATTTCATTTAAAAGAGTTCTAAAGGAGAATGGATATGAATTTTAAATTAGACTTAATTGGGTTTTAATTGCTGTCGACTGCAGTTGAGTTGAGTGATCGACCTACAAGATTTCATTTAGAAATCATCTGTCACACAAGGCATCTTCGACTAAAGGTAGCGGCCTATTTCAACTGCGTAGCAATCATATTTTAATATAATTCCTTTTATACGTTACCGGTTTTCAATATATCCCTTCGTCTGCGTATAACTCAGATTCCCCTTTACAGGCTCGGGTGTAGTGATATGAACCTTAACAAAAGGTTTGCAAAAGTTGCGATAGGAAAACCTACAAAAACTTATTAGTATATAAAAAAAGTATGATAATACATACTAAAGTCAGTGTATTTTTCATGTTCACCAGATCATCGAAAGGTGTAGTTATTAATAGTAGTGTTCTCAATACTGATGAATGATATCAATTAATTCCTCAATAGCGAGATTGGTTCAACGAAAACCATGTTGTACTTAATTTTTTTAAGGGGGATGTAAGACGAACTTTTAATTTCATAATTATAGTTAAAAATTCTTAAAGTTTAAATATATTTTATCCTTGAAAATTCCCTCAGCTAATCGCAATATTTTGTGAAATACAGGGTGATTTTTATTAAACTGACACTCTTCAGAGTCATCTGTAGCATCATCTATCAACCAGAATTCCACCAAAATTGATAGAGGGACTAAGGACGATATGGGAAAGAGTTTCTGTGAAAAAAAAAACCCTCCAACAGTCGCCGATAGGGGATGATATGGCGCTGTTGTTGTGGGCGCACCCGAGAATTTGCACAAAACGCAGGTAAAACATCAAAATGCAAATTCACGACTACGTAGTCGACAGCAGCGCCAGTATTTCGGGCTACAAAGATAAGGGGTGAATACCGAAAAAGGTGAAACAAACGAATAACAAAAAATGTTCACTGGAACACCACTTTATGCAGCAAATACACTTCTCCCTCCTTCAATGTGACCACCATCCTGGTGGACGACACATTGCATCCTGAACACTACGTTCTCAACGGCCGAGCGTAACATGTCACCAGGAATGTTCATCACAGTCCGAGATATGTTGTCCTTTAAGGCCGCCAAGTTAGAGACTCCACCAAGATATCCCTTGGACTTTAAATAACCCCACAGAAAGAAGTCACGTGGGTTTGGTCCGGGGAGTGAGGTGGCCATGCAAGTTGAAAAAAGCGACTGATGACCCTTTCTTCTGTAAAGCGATGGTACACCAGATTCCGCACCGATCTTTGTAGCCCAAAATACTGGCGCTGCTGTCGACTATGTAGTCATGAATTTGCGTTTTGATGTTTTATTTTTATGCAAATTCTCTTGTGCGCCGAAACAACAGCGCCATATCTACCCCTATCGGCGACTTTTGGAACTAATTTTTTCTCTTTATAAAAACTATTTCCCATGTCATCCTTAGTTCCTCTATCAATTTTGGTGGAATTCGGGCTGATAGATCGCGCTACAGGTTGCTCTGAGTAGTGTCAATTTAATAAAAATCACCCTGTAAAATAGATAATCTGTTTCAAATGAGATTGTGATGTCGTGCAACATCCCATTTTTCCTCTCAACGTTCTTAGGACAACTGTGTACAAAAAGACTGAAGCTGAGACGTGAAAACCAATCACAGAGCTCAACGTATATGGCCACGTGATATGTCAAACCAATCACAAATTATGCCAACAATCTCGGCAGCAAAGGGGGAATCCGTTTGGTGGTGACTTGGAAGAGCGAACGGTCAGACGGCAGAGAAGCAAAGGCTAGAGATTGGTCAGCGTTGGGATGCTGATAAGATTGTGTTTTGAGACCAAATTGTAAATAATTTGTATATAGTGAGTTCTAATAAAGGAGCTTAATTTTTATTTTAATTCGTGCCTCTGCTTATCTCAATGTCGAGTTTGAATTACTGGATCTCATGTGAGATTGTGTTGGCTTGTTGTCGGCCAAGACATGACAAGATACGATGCCAAGGAGGAAGTTTTAATTGTGGTTTCATTTAAAACTTCCATAAAGGATTCTTTACTTTTAAAGAGAAATTATCTAATCTCGAAGAAAAGTTTTCTTCAAACGCTTTCATTTAAATAGATAATACTCCATTCTAATCTCCTCCTTAAAAACAAAAACAAAACATCTCTAGCAGTTTTAAAATAAAGAAAAAGAAAGGACAAAATAAGTTACCATTATCTGCTTACTGTTAGTTATGTTATAGCAGAAGTTTCTTAGTCTGTTAGGCCGTTCAATAAATATAAAAATAAGCACAGCCAGAGAAAACATGAATTTCGGAGATCATTCTCACGGACTAAAGGTTGAAGTGATAAAACATGGTGAGCTGTTAAAATATTAAGAAACGTTGCATAAAATAAAATAAAATATGAATTATACATGTTTTTCGTAAATGATAAGAAATGGAAAGTAGGATATTTAAATTTATTTCTTTTTTGGGCAGATTTTTCTACGTTATCGTTTGGCAAAATGTAATAAACATATATCATGCGGGGAGAAGCATCAGTTTATATTTGTTGAGGGAAACGAGTCATAAATATAAAGAACATTTTTTTAAGATTTCGCTTTTAAAAGTATGATTGCAATTTCATAAATATTTATTTTTTTAGCAAGGAATCTGGTTAGTCTTGCACACATATCACAATGTAAAATATAAGTAAAATGGAAAATATGTTTAGAACTGAATTAAAAGATTTTTTGCGGACAAAAATGTTTTTAAATTTTGTTAATATGTTTACGTTTATCACGTAATTTTATTTAAATCATGGAATTTTGTATACAAGAGAAATTTTAGACAACTTAAAATTATATATATATATATATATATGTGTGTGTGTGTGTATCTCCAGGATACCTATGCCAATTGGTTTCAGTGTTGTTGCATGCTCTATGAAATACGCATTGAAAGCCTCTACTAAAAATCTTACCCAGTATACATTTGAGATTTTTCAAGGAACGCTGTATAAGTGCTTAATGGTAATACTTTGTCTATTTCACTCTTATCCTCACAAATTTTAAAAGTGGGGTACATCTCAAAATTAATAGTAATTAATGTATTTGAGGTTTCCTTATAACAATAGTGTCTAAAATATTTTTTAGGCACTTTGTTATAAGGAAAAATATTTTTAGGCAATATTACAGATAGAGAGGGCTTCAGCTCCACTACTACTAAGATAAACCACCATATCTCCCTCTTAACGTTCAGTGGATTTTTATGTTTTAGCTGAAAAATTTAAGTATTGGTTATCTGAATGGAATTAAAGAAAACTTTGACTGATAAAGTGTGTGGTAAAAATAACTGGTAAATAAATGAGCTCAAACAATGAAAATTTCTCCATAAAAAGCATTATCTAACACGGCATCATTTCAACTCCATGATATCAAGCAGCAATGAATTCGCTAATGCTTCTTTTTAAATCATTTGTCTTGCCTTATAGATGAACTATTGGACTTTCAGTTATGATAAGCAAACCAACAGAATAAGTGGAAAAGTCAGGAAGAATGAATATTTAAAAATAACATGGAAATCTAATGTTATTTTGAAAGACCTAATTGATGTAGGTTCGTTTAATTAAAACATTAAGCCGAAATAAATGGGTGTTGAATGCAAAATAGTTGTATGATACTAATTAAATTCAAATAAAAAAAGGGAAAGCGTTGAAAAAAAGCAATTGGAATGAAGTGATGAATAAAAAAAAAAATTTAATGTGCCATAATAAACCTAAATAATACGTTTATAAAGGGCATTGCGAGTTTACTTTCTTTATTTATAAATATTAGATGTTTGATATTCATTATTCCATTTGCTTGAAACTCTTAAAATTTACAAGGTCCTTCCTTGTGATTTGCTATATGCTGCATTTTCTTGGCAGAATTAGTTTTTGAATGTGGTAAAGTCCTTAAGTTGATATAAATTTGTAAGCATCAGTAACGGGAAAATACGTTTATGAAGTTAGAGCTGCTTGTTAGAAAAAAATGATGAACTTATTAATTAAGAGCGTTGCGAGTTTACTTTCTTTATTTATCAATATTAGAAGTTTGATATTCATTATTCCATTTGCTTGAAACTGCTAAAATTTATTACGGGGACCTTCTTTGTGATTTGCTATATGCTTCTTTTTCAGCATGAATCTTTTAATGTGGTAAAGTCCTTAAATTGACGTAAATTTAAAGACATCGGTATCGGGAAAGTACATTAATGAAATTAGAACTGCTTGTTAGAAACTTGAAATTGTTAATCTCCCTTGATCAAGTAGGGGAGAAACTAAAAGAAAAAACCGAGAAAAATTTTGATGGTCTGATGGTCAAGTCACAAAACCAAAACGACGTAAAGTCTCTAATTTGAATCATGTACCTGGAATGTCCTCTATGAGGAGAAAAAACTGTACTTTAAGCTGGCTGTACCATTTTATTCAATACGAATTTAACATTTCCATTATCTAACTCGAAGTGGCAATTTTTCATGAAATTTCATTGCAGACGCATCTGTTTTTCCACTATGAATGGCTTCCAAAATGAAATCACTTCTGAGAAATTCAAATGAGGAATTTGTTCCGAAAGCGGTACCAAAAACGAATGAAAATAGCTATGTCGCACACGTTTATGATTTTGTCTCGTCGCTGTCTGATTTTTTAAAATTTAGAAAAACTAGTTAATGCATATAGTTTTTGTAATTTGAATCGAAACTTTCGCATTGCTGATTTCGTACATGCAGTTCATTCCCTGCTGAAATATCTGAAACATTAACATTGTTTATTCTTTTTCAAACAAAAATTGATTTATATATAAAGCGTTAAAGTAAAATATATAGGTTCACAAATTTTAAGCCTAAGTATATTTGTAGAAACATAATTACAAGATAAAAAGAACTTTTTATATACCATGTTTTTAAATTTTCTGTTGAATCATACAAACTTGACAATTTTATGTATTAATAAATACTTTTTTAAAATTTTTTTGATGAATTATCCGATCAACTTGACAGGTTTGGAGCGCTACGGTCAACTTTTTGCTACACGAGGACTAATTTGACCGGGACCTACAGTTTAAAACAGATTCCGAACGGCTACAAACTTCCATGCCAACATTGAGATCGAACTCACAGGATCTGAACCGAATGCCAGCGCCCTAGCCATTCGGCCATCGACTTGACAGAAAATGATCAAATGCGTAATACAGAGGTATAAAATGCGTAATCAATCGTTTAGCTTGGGAATTGGAAGTTAAATTGCGTTTAACTTTTCGTTCCCGTCCCGGTCGATAGATGGCTGCACCAGTCTACAAACCAAAATTAACTGAAAAAGATTTTAATACTGCTTAAAGATGGCTAAAAGTAATAAAATAATGCATTGTCATCCTGTTCTGAGCTATTCTTAAAGTTTCAAATGTCTAGCTAGTCGGGAAGTTAGTTAAAAATCGATTGCAAGATTTGTACTGGACAAACACACACACACACACAAACAAACAAACAAGAAAGCGAGTTAATAAAAACATGGTAATAACAGAGGAAGAAATCCTTTCAAATAAAATTAAGAAATAAAATTTTCTTCTTGCGGATTTCTTTGTTTCTGAAGATTTATATATTTTTTCCACTAAAATAGTCTTTACCTGATCCATATTGCATTTCATGCTGAGATAAAAGGGTTATGCGATCAAGGGAGTTTAAAAACCATTCTTGCTCTAAATAAACTTTCTTATCTATGCAAATGCATGGATATATATAATGCAAAAAATTATCAACCAAAGTTGTTTACTTCATAAAAAAATAATGGAAACACCTTGTAGAAGCAGGTATTACGCTCCTAATAAGGTATTGGTTCTTATTTTGTATTCAAAACTACTTGAATCCTCCTTAGTATGGTTGTATACAATTTCTGGATTGTGATAAGTGATATGTCACGCATTCTTCACCGAGAAATTGCTGCAATTCCTTCAGAGATGCTGGTGGAGGATAACGAGTTCTCATTCTGTTTTCCAATACAGACCACAGTGGCTCGATGATGTTTCAATCTGGTGATTGTTCAGGCCAAGGAAGGTGTCCAACTTCATCATTATGTTCTTCAAATTATGATTTAACACATTATGATTTGTGAATAGGGGTGCTAACATCATGAAAGAAGTAATATTCTACAGGAAGCAATGCCTGAGGCTTTTGAATGGATATAGTCATCCAAAATAATTAAATAGTCACTGCCAGTTATCCTTCCTCTTAAGCTGATAATGGAACCTGCTGAAAACCACAATATGACCATCCAAAGCATGATGGAACCTCGACTATGCCTTTCTGTTGGAAGGAGAGAGTTTGGGTTGTAAGCCTCTGCCGGTGTTCTTCCCACTTAAATACTCCCGAGATGGGATATAGTATGAAGGATGATTCATCTGAAATCTGTGCATGTTTCAATTGATCAACATTCCATGTCTTATGTTCCTGGCACCACTGTAGTCCACGTTTTTCACTCATCTGTGACACAAAGAGCTGTGTAAAAGCAGCTCTGGTGCAAATACAAGGTCTGACAATAAAGTTCGGTGAATAGTCCTGTAACATTAACGTAGATGAAATATTAACGGAAGTTACCTTATTGTCCTTCGAAATAGTCACCTCCCATAACTATGCACCGTTGATATCTGCGATACATGTTCTGGAAACTTTGCAAGAAGTCTTCTTTTGGGATGGAGTTCAAAAGCCTCGTCACGTTTAGTTGGATGTCAGGAATATCGTCAAATCTCTTTCCTTTCAAAGTGAGTTTGAGTTGTGGGAATAGGAAGAAGTCTGGAGGATTGAGATCTGGCGAGTATGGTGGATGTTCAATTTTCCCCACCCCTTTTTTGCCAGGAACTGTTTGACGATATAGGCTGTGTGAGGGCGAGCATTGTCGTGAACAAAAAACCATGAACCTTGTTGTGCGTACTGGGGTCGTACCCTGCGTAGACGTTTCATGAAACGGGTCAAAATTTCAATGTACCCTTCAGCATTCATCGTCGTTGCCTCAGGTAGAAAATCCTTGTGGATAATGCCTTGACTATCAAAAAAGGTGATGACCATCGTTTTGATGCGTGATTTTTCTGCTCTGACCTTTTTCCGACGAAGTGATGCAGGAGAACGCCATTCCATGCTTTACCGTTTCGTTTCAGGGTCTTACCTGAGACACCAGGACTCATCCTTAGTGACAATACAGTTCAAGAAGTTTTTTGTCGCATCCGCCTTTTCGACAAAATCCTGTGAAGCCTCTAAACGTGCCTGCTTGTGATCGTCATCCAAGTGATGTGGCACAAGACGACAACACGCTTTTCTCATCCCTAAATTCTGGGTAACGATTTGTCGCACGGAACAAACGCACTAAACAAGCACTTTGTAAAACAAGTGTTACACGGAACACAAACGATGCTCAACTGAACAACGGTGGGGGCAGATGGTCAACACCTGCCGCTACGCAGGTGCAGCGTTTTGTTTCGCCAGTGTTGCCAGATCGGCCTGTCTGATTTCATTCACCGAACTTTATTGTCAGAGGTTGTATTTTGCTTATTATACAGTTCCCCTCTCACTGTACGAAACGAAACTGAGTTGTGTACATGCACATTAAAAGCAAAGCAGCCACCTCTGTCCCAGTGGTCTTTCTGTTTGGGGTAAAAATCGCATTTTAAGTCCCCCTGTCTCCATCTGTGAGTTTCATTTTCCTTCCACAATTGTGTATCGCACACAATGTTTTACCCCTAACTTTGTACGGTGTCATGAAGTTAGACACAATACCTCTCGCTACACCCAATAAGTTTACAATTGAGGTTGACGAAACTTCAAATAGGCGCGCACCTACAATTTGCCTTTTTTTTCAAACTCTGTCAGGTTGCTCCTTTCGCCTCCATCTTGAGATAATTTTCGCAAAACTCTGATTAAATGCAGTCAAACAAAGCCTTGAGAACTTAAGCTAAATGATTTCACACAAAAAAAAGTTGTGGCCATTTCTGCAATTAGCTCTTATCTCAGCAGGAATGAAAGTCACTCTCTTAAGCGCAGTGTTTCCATTATTTTGGACAACCCCTGTATAAACACAGTGAAACTTTTCTATGGGGGCTAGTAAAATGCTTTCTACGGCAACTAGGATCCCAAAAAGTGGCCGTTTAGTGGGGTGGACAGAGAAGATTCACTGTATATATATATATATATATATATATATATATATATATATATAACATATAAAAACACAAAAAAATTTCATAATTCTAAATTCTTTTTAAGTTTCCTTGAGCGTGGATAAATTACGTTTTTCGTTTTCGTTTTAAGAACAAAGGAATTGAATCCTATAAGATCCCTGGAAATTTTGATACAATCCCTTTGGTTATATAAGTTCTCTAACCCAGATATCCAGGCTGCTATCCAATAGCGCCCTTTACACGTACGCTCTTTTCAGCGTGAAACCACGATCCCGCGCGATTGAGTGCACGTGTGAAGGTGTCGGAGAGGAAGGGAAAGCTGATTTTGAGAGTATTGCAAGTTTTCTTGCGTGCAATTCCGTACGCTCCAAGCACTCGCGAAAGAGCGTACGTGGAAAGGGCGATATTCGCTCCACGTTGGCACGGTCATGTGACGAACCCTCTATGAGATTATAATTAATCGTGTGACAATGTAGTTACACGCTTTTGGATTCTGTAATTACCCAGAGGAGACGTACAATTGCCATCATAATAAAAGTATGTGGAAAAACTGAATAGCTCCATTGCCGTTTTGTCCATCCGGTCTTACGACTGTCTTTTTCACTGTAACATGTCGGGTCATAATCGTCTTACTCACTGGGTCTGATCCAACGTGTTATATATATATATATATATATATATATATATATATATATATATATATATATATATAAGGCGAACTTTAAAATCTGAACATAACAAGGATTGACTAGAAAAAATGAATACGGAAGTTTTGAAAAATGACTATTTGCAATTTAAATTTTCGGACATAATTTGTGGTAACTTAAGTTTTAAAAAGTTTATCATAAGTAAATAACAGGCTATTAAGCCAAACCTCCAGTTGATCCAGCAGTTTCGTAAAGGAATCTTTTATGTAATGTTACATATTTATTCGGACAAATTCCGACTCACTTAAGGCCTGAAACAAACACCAATGTTTCTGAAAATGAGAGGGGGCGGTTATTTCCGAAGGGATTCTAAGAAACGAAAGATCATCATTTCCATATGTTTCCGAGCGGTGTTAGTCTCGTTTTTTTTGTATTTCAGTTTTCACATGCTGATATATATATATATATATATATATATATATATATACACTCATGGACAAAAAAATTAGCGCACCAAGAAATAATTGCGGGATCGTAACGAAACTTGCAATGAAGGTACATGTCGGGGAGATATGCAAATGATTAGAAATGCAGCGTGATTGCGCATTACGTATAGCCGGTAGAGGGCGTTGAACATCGTACTCTGTGGAGTATAAAACAGGTAACCAAAGCTTGTTTGAGTGTGCTGAATCATTTACAAAGGAAGATCTGAGATAGACATGCCATTACGCCGTGTTCGAAGACAATATAAGCAGTTGTCGCAGTTTGAGAGGGGGAGAATCGTCGGGATGATGGAAGCTGGGTGGTCAGCTAGGCGAGTAGCTCGTCAATTAGGCCGCTCTGATTGTGTTGTGAGGAGGTGTTGGGACCAGTGGACCCGAGAGATGTCATGTACACGAAGACCAGGCTCAGTACGTCCTCAACAGACCAGTCGTCGAGAAGACCACCACATCGTAAGAAATGCACGCGTACAGCCAACTGCTTCATCGGCCGCCCTCCAGGCACAGGTAGCACCTTCACTAGGGGCCTCTGTGTCTTCTCAAACCATACGAACGCGCCTGGCTGAAGGACAGTTGGTATCGCGGCGCCCATTACGTGTGCTGCCCTTGACGCCCACCCATCGACGCCTCCGTTTGGAGTTTTGCCGCGCACGAGGAAACTGGACTGCAGCGGAATGGAACCAGGTCGTCTTTAGCGACGAATCCAGATTCAATCTCGGCAGTGATGACAATCGTGTTCGTGTGTGGAGAGCCCGTGGTGAACGCTTCAATTCTGCCTTTGCTGTACAGCGACACATCGCTCCCACAGCTGGTGTGATGGTATGGGGTGCCATTGCCTACAATACATGGTCACCCCTAGTATTGTTCCGTGGCACCATGACAGCCCAGCGGTATGTTCATGAAATCCTGCAACCATATGTGTTGTCACTCATGCAACGGCTCCCATGAGCCATTTTTCGCCAAGACAATGCTCGGCCGCATACGGCAAGGGTGTCACAAGACTGTCTCCGCACTGTTACTACCCTTCCTTGGCCTGTCCGATCCCCAGATTTGTCTCCAATCGAGCATATCTGGGATCATTTGGGACGACGAGTTGGGCATCCCACGAGTTTGAACGAACTAGAGGCAAGGTTACAGCAAATATGGAACGAAATGTCTGAAGACATCATACAGAAATTGTATGACTCAATGCCCGATCGTATCGCATCGTGCATTCGCGCTAGAGGGGGTCCAACGGAGTATTAACTCCTCCTTTCATTTGCCTTTTTCTCTGAAATAAATTATCCTTTTTCTTTGATTTTCTCATCATTTACTTATATCAAAATAGTCATTACGTATGTAAAATTTCGTTTCATTTTGACGACTCCTTCTTGGTGCGCTAATTTTTTTGTCCATGAGTATATATATATATATATATATATATATATATATATATATATATATATATATATGCATGCAGTTAATGTCTAATTAACAATGATTGAGATTAAAGAGGAATGTCAGGAAAGCATAAAAAAATTGTAAAGATTTCTTAAAAATCCATTGACGAGAAGGTTTTGGCAGATAGTTGCTCATGAATTGCTGCGTTCTACGTCGTATTTATCATTTAGATTCCCACTCTTTTGTATCATTCCCTTGGGCGCGGTGGCCCATTTGGCAAAAGAGTCGAGCCAGTGATCTGAAGGTTGCGGGTTCGAAGCTGGTCGCTGTTAAAATCCACCGCCGTGTTCACTAATGGTGGCCGGTGCACGTAAAATCGGTCATGGCTGCAATGTCCCCCTAAGTTCTCAAATTTACCTCTGAAGTTGCGGGTGCAAGTGTTCCGGTCTCGTCATTTGACTCGGTTCTAAATTATGGACTGGCTCGTATGGGGTAATACGGTGCCCCCTTAAATGAATGGCCAGCGGTCTCGCCCTTTACTGTGAACAAATCGCGTCATAGCCAATATTCCGGGAATTTGTTATAAATAAATAAATAAACATTGCCTCTGTATTTTTAATTCAAATGGAATGTTTTTAATTCGATATGTAGTCCCAGTAACTAAAACACAATTATGGGACGTATAGGTGTGTAGCGACGGTAACGAGTGGTCCGAGACAAACCCTAAATTGTGCTCTCCCTGGTCTTGAGATTAAACGTTGAAGACTTTTTTATATGGGCTTTGTATGGTAAAATCGTTGAAATAATAATAATTTGCTTAATTTTTTGGGGTATAATTTTCCATAATTTTCTTTCTTTTTTTGAGGGGGGGGGGGTATATTATTACATTTGCGCCTGGCGACCCTTTGGATGGTGATCCTGGGGGAAAATGCTATCCTCCTTTCCCCCATTGCTACGTCTCTGTGAGACAGAAAAATTATTCAAACTACTAAGAAAGGGTATGTCTAAGTATAGGGTAGGTAATGGACTCGCGTTTCAAAGGGTAATAAAAAACGAACGGAATAATTTATAGATAAATGCTTTATATTTTCGAAAAGTACAATGCAGTTTTTTTCCTACTAGGTTTTAAAAATAACATCCCTGAGGTGGAGCCTGTTGTTTGTAATGCACTGGCGAAGTCGTTCTCAAAAGTTTTCCTTCACTCTGTTGGTCCTCTCTGGGGTAATGGACGCAACTTCCTCGCGAATAACGGTATCAAGGACTCGTTTCGCCTTTTCTGGTATTCTAATGTTCCGAGGACGTCCACTTGGTTTCGTAGGCAATGCAGTCCCACTTGCTCTAACGTTTGAAACCCACCGCAGAATTGCCTTTCGATCAGGAACGGCACCAGTCGCATAGAGCCCGAAGTGCCTCCTAAATGCACTCTGCGTCGCGGTTACAGAATCATCGATTTTAAAGAACGCCTCGATAACGAAACCGCGATGTTCACCGGACCAGTTCATGGTGTTTACTGATAACTAGAAAATCCCCCGATCTGTTTCCACCTCCCTCACCGCCCTACCCCTACCACTCCCTTTCAGAAATGTGGGCTTCCATTTTTCCCCACTCTATATTTGACTCGCATAGGCTTACGGCATAGGGCTAATGAAAAACTTAAAGATGGTTGCCCAAAAATAAGAGAAATTATAGTCCGATAAAAATTCTACTACCTCGAGCTTTGCTTACGGTTTGAAGTTAGGATTTACGCTTAAGAAATTCTTATTTTTTCATCTATCTCAGTATTCAGTTTCTCGTCGAATACAATTTATTTTTATGCTACAACTGGAAAAATTAAAATTCAGTCTGTTTGGTGCTGATTTAAAATTTATCCGAGGCAGAAAGTCTGTCTCCAGTTACACTGAAATTGTTTCACGCAACCTTTATCTCGAGAAATTGATATTTGTAGAATAATAGCAATTTATATTTCCTCCCTGAATCCAGACAATGGAATAAATAATTAGAAAATGTAGAATGATAACGTTATTTCAAATGAATCTGATATTCGGAATCTCTCTTTTTTCTTTCTTGTTATTTTATTATTTTAAATTCTGTATGCGAATGGAAAATAATGGACGCATTTCAAGATTTTGATTAACAAAGGAAAAAAATACTAGAAGTCATTGAAAGTATGAAAAGTATGTATATATATATTTTTCCGAAACGAATTCTGTTTAACAAAATGAGATTTCAAAGTTTAGTATGTAAGGAATACTTATAATGGGTAAAACTAATGTATAACAAATGATGCTAAAAATAACATACTTTCATTTTATATTATGTAGGGTAGCAAAAATGTGTTCATTATTCCATTTATTATACCCATTTCTAAGTTTACAGTAAAAAGAAACATAACTGAATTTTTAAAATATGAAATTGTAATGCCTTTAGAATATTGTTACAAATGAGAGCAAAATTTATATCATTTTATCTATAATAACACTATAATCGACGTGAATTATTCTCAAAGGAAATTTAAGAAACACATTATTGATCCGAAACAGGAGTGTTCAATATCTTACCGAATTGCAATAGCTAACTTTTAACTAAATCCTGTTTTCCCGTTTATACGGCTTTAAAAATCCTTCATTGTTGAAAAATATATCTACATTGTTGATATCAATTTTTAACAATGAATGTAAACATATCCTTTTGCTAAAAATTTCATTCATTGTTGAAAGATTGAAACTGGCAACTTCAGCACTTAAATTTTAAGCAGATGAACAATATAACAAATTGGTCTATCCATTGCTTAAAAAAAACTGGTAGGAAAGTACCCTTTTAATGGTATTACATTTAAAATTCTATACACTAGTGATATCTTTGTGATGATAAAATAGTATATAATAGAAAATGATAAACTTTTCTGTTTTATACATAAAAAAGTTTCCGATTTAATAAACATTAAAAGATGCATAGTTGTATTACTTTACAATATCTCTTAAAGAAATAACTAAAGAGCATTTAAGTAAGCAATGCTTTTTTAATTGGAACCTTTTCATTATTACCTTTATTTAATTTAGTTTTCTTTAGTTGCATCATTTTAATGAATAAATATTGAAATCAGATACCTCTCAATTACTATGGTATATTTCCATTTCTATGTAAAGCAGTTCTATGTTCTGCGCATTTTGATGCTATATAGTTTTGAAAACTTTTAAGAAACTGAAAGAATGATTGTTTGCACGAAATAAAAGTAGAAATTTTTAATTATCACTGATCTTCCTTTCTATCTATTATAAATTATATTTAAGTAAAAGAAAATGAAAATTTTCTCTCCCATTTAAGCTTTTTTGTTTGTTTGTTTGTCTGTCATGAATTTGTGATAAATTACTTGACATTAACATCTGTGCCAAGACTTGCCGTGTAAGATGAAGATCAAAGAATTTATAGCCCAACCAGCTTGTGAACATGGTGTAAAATATTTTTGTCCAGATATTACAAGTCCAAGTTTTCCTGCTAGTTCTGTCATCTTATAATATATGAATATAATAAATATTCTTGCCTTTTTTGATAGGTTAAAAAAAGGCATTGTCACATAAATATGGATATACACGTAAAAAAATATTTTATGCATTAAATACTCAATGTGTCTAAGTCTGTGCGCTTGGAAAGATTACAAGCCAGTCCCTAGACTAAAAAGTGATTTTAGTATTAACAGGGTTCCCAGCGAGAAAAATGTAATGAATCCAAATTGCATCTAAAAAACTATGTAATAAAAAACTCAGCTTTTAAAAAACATTCTTGTCGTTTAAAACATGCTCCTCCTGTTATTCCTTTTACCAATTCTGTTTTAGGTATACAGGTACGACAATGATGTACAACTATACATTTATTTTGCCATCATAAGATCATATACAGTTCCAGTTTTAATAAAACAATTTGTTTGCCCGGCGTTTCCCGGACATTTGAGACATCTTGTTTTTTTCAGTGATTTTGGACATTTTATTTTTTACCCTTTCTCACCCTCCATGCCGATGGGGCTGAACTTAGAATTAAACGTTATTCGGAGTGTCACCATTCATCTTAGCGACCTCGAAAACTATCGATTCGACACTAATCTCGTTTTTTTAATGTCATTCACTTCCCACCCCACCCCACCCCTAGGTGTTCACTAAGCTTGGGCTTAAATATCACTAGGACTGTCACCAATCAGCTCAGCGACCCGAAAAACTAAAGATTCGACACTCCTCTCGGTTCATTTGGACATTTTATTTCACCCTCTTCTCCCCCCCCCATGTCGATGGGGATTAAACTTGCACTTAAACGGCATCGAGAGTGTCACTATTCCTCTCAGCGACCCCGAACATTATGGATTTGACACTAATATCAGTCGTTTTCGATTATTTTTTACATGCCAATCCCTTCCCACTTCCACCCTTAAGGGTGCTAGGGGTGTCTTACCCCCACAGTATTTTTTCCAGATTGTAAGTCATATGTATACCAAGTTTGGCTGAATATATATATATATATATATATATATATATGTGTGTGTGTTACAGTCAAAACCCGAATTTACCAGGGAAAACGCGTTCTAACTGGGAGTGCTAGGGAAAACCCGAATTAACTAGGGAAAACGCGTTCTAACTAACAGCGCTAGGGAAAACCCGTTTTATTCGGGTTTTGAATGATTTGTTAGACAATATTATTTGTATCTATCCAAAATTATTGTATTATTTCAACAATATATTATATAACAAGTTCTAATTTAAATCAAACTCTACTTAGTGAAACAGTGTTTGAGGAAAGAACCTATCATTGAAGAAAAAAAAATACTTTGTTTGGATATTGTTTAATATAGTACCGTTATTACGAATTACTTATTTCGACAAGGCAAACTACCGTGACACTTAGAATTGCAAAGAGAACCATTTTTCATAAAGAAACATCTCTTTGAAGAACAATCTTTTTTACAAGAACAGCGGACGAACCCTTGTCCAGTTCCCACAGCTTCTTTTCTTGCTGCTGTTCTCAGCGAAATTTGCTGATCCGGTACTCGCTCTTGAGTCAAGAAAATTTGCGGCGATACATCTAATTCAGATCTGAAAATCAGTGAATATGATAAACTTTTGTATTAAACTTGTACAAAAATTACACATTTTCAATCTTGGTTTGAAGTCAACACTTTAATTTATGAACATAAGAAAATTAATGTAATACCTAAATTTAATGCTTATTTATAACACATACACCTAATAGTTACTACATATAATATTTAATGGAATACTGTTAAATTTCTGTGAACAATTAACTGCAGGGGTGGATCCAAGGGGGGGCTGTTGGGGCGATCCCCCCCCCTTACAGCTAGTGAGCTAGAGGTATTATGCCAAAATACTATTTATTCTATTATAATTTGAGAAAATCAGTTTTCAAACTCATTCAACCTTTTTTTTTGCCCCCCCCCATTCCCGAAAAACTAAATTCTCCGGCTACGACCATGTCACCCCCCCCCCCCTAATGACTTGTTCTGGATCCGCCCCTGATTAGCTGTAGTCTACTGTATAAATACTTATAGAATTTACAGTTAATATAAATAATAACCATATATTTATTGAATAAATACTGAAATAATTAAGTTTAAATATAATTTCTTACCTCGAATACAGTTTGTTCAGAACTCCATCTTTCGTACCAATTTTGTACAGGCCATCTTTATTTTTTTCAAGCACTATACCAATGAGATTTCGCAAGTCCGCTTTTGCTCTATCAACATCTGGAATGGGAACAACAACATTACCTCCAATATCAACCTCAGGATGTGTTGCATCGGAGATTTGTTTGATTCGTTTGGCTTGTTTTATTAAATTTTCTTTCGCTTCCTTTCTAATTAGAAAAATGTTGGTCGACTTACTAGTAAGCATATACTCCCCTGATTGTGCGTGTTCAGTTTCTTGCTCTTCTGCATTCATGTCCTCGAAAATTTTCTGAAGTTCATCCTCGTTTTGAATACTTTTTATAATATCGGATGGCAAGGTTAAGGTTGTCAGTCCAACTCTTGGTTCAATCCCAAACATAGCTTTGTATGGCGATTGTTTAATTCCTGAATGTAAAGCTCTGTTTTTCATGAATTGGACAAAACGAAGACCATTGGACCACTTTGTAATTTGATTATCTTTCATCTATGAAACCAACATATTTTCTACATCTTGGTTGGCCTTCTCACCCGAACCCTGCGACTGGCTGTGACGAGGCTTCCCATGAGCAATCTTTAATTCTGGCCAATACGTAGATAACTGCTCTATAACGGAATTTACAAAACTCTCTTCCATTATCAGAATGCAATATACAAGTATCCCCAAATGTCAAAAAGATATCAAGTAGTTGCAAAGCAACCTCTTCCGCTCTTTTGCTTTGAAGTGCTCGCAGTAACACAAACCTTGTTAAATGGTCCTGGTAAACCATAATAAACCTAAATTCATTATCTGCCTGAGATTGCATGTCAATCAAATCCACTTGGCAGCGACTGTTCATTTCTGAGTGAATAATAGGTTTAGAAACCAAACCTTTCCTTTTTTATATTTTTTTGTTGACATGTTTCACACATCGATAAAAATTTTTGTATCATCTCAGTAGTTATGTTAACATATTTTCTTGAAGTTTCAATTTTGAGTTTGTCTCTACCACCATGTCCTATGGCCACATGCGCACTCCTATGGCCACATGCGCACTATGGCCTATGGCCACATGCATAAAAAATTTCTTCAACTGGTAAATAATATTTTATGGGCTCATTCGAAGAAACCAACTTTCTTACTCCTCTGATTTCAAGAATGTCAAACATTTTTAATCTGCGGTATTGAACACAAGTTTTGCTAACGGCAGATTTGGCTTCTTCAATCTCTGATAAAAGAGTGTTGTATTCATCACTTGTTATAACATTAAAGTTATTTTTTTTATTTAATAACTGTAATTATTCAAGAAATCTATTTTTCCAATTTTTAGCGCGAAAAGCATTAACATTTTCTTTACTCATCGTAAATAAATCAAACAGCACAAGCACGTTACTGCAAGAATAAAACTAAACGACTGCAATTGCTTTGAAAATTTCACAAGCAACAAATTCAGATTCAAGCGGTTCTAACTGGACAAAACCAGCATTAACTAGGGAAAACCCGTTTTCCCTAGCACTCTCAGTTAGAACGCGTTTTCCCTAGTTAATTCGGGTATTCCCTAGCGCTTCCAGTTAGAACGCGTTTTCCCTAGTTAATTCAGGTTTTGAATGATTTCGGGCTTTCACTGTAACTAACACACACACACACACACACACACACACTCATATATATATATAATTGCCGTTGTCTCTGTATAACACTTCCGGGCTGTACTCATCTTTCAATTGAAGCCCTCAGTAAACAAACGGCCGGTTAGGCTTAATTTCAATTTCAGATGTGGATCAGAATTTTTTCTTACCTAAAAACTAATATCTTCTCCATCAAATCACTTTTGTTCAGCCTATTTTTCTATAAAAAATTCAGAACTAAAAAAAATTGGATGCTTTTAGCTGTATATTTAACAGTTTTTAAAAATCTTTACTTTTGCGATGAATTCTGAAAGTAAACAAACTTGAATGTGAATGAATCAAGTAGCTCAAGTATTCATATCGCGTAGTGAGCTGTAAAAAACTGGATGGCAGTCTACTACTCCAATCGCATGAAAAACTAAATAAATAAAAATAATGAAAGGGTTTGCTTTTACAAGGTGTGGATTAAATGCAATATTGTTAGATAATTCGGGATATTTTTTAACTTTCATATACTTTTTCCATTATGACGTCATTATTAGTATTATGACGTCAAAATGGCGGGTTGGATGGCAGTCTACTACTCCAATCCCATGAAAAACTTAGGGCCTGTTCACATAGGAGTCAGTTACGTAGCGTTAAGGGAAAGATGACGTTGAGACGTAAATAAACCAATCATAGGCGTTAAAAATTTCATTGCTAATCGTTTGGAGGTTTGTCATTGGTTAAATATATTTCAATACTTTAACACTCCGCAACGGACTACTATGTGAACAGGCCCTAAATAAATTAAAAAAATGAAAGGGTTTGCTTTTACAAGGTGTGGATTAAATGCAATATTGTTAGATAATTCGGGATATTTTTTAACTTTCATATACTTTTTCATTATTAGTATTATGACGTCAAAATGACGGGTTACCTTCTAGTATATATATAAATATAAATGTATAAATAAATAAATAAATAAATATATATATATATATATATATATATATATCTATATCTATAAAGGAAGAAGTCCTGACTTATATATATATATATACATACACGTATCAACGCCCAGCAAAAACTATTGGAGATACAGATATCAAATTTTAGGAGCTTATTACGTTTGTACTGAAGGCGTCATTTAAGAAGCGATTTTTCAAAATTCGCCCCCCAAGGGGGGGAGGGGGGGCAAAACGTGTTTTTTACATATTCCTTTGTATCTCAAAGAAGAAAATCGATATCCATAAGATTCTTGCTTTAAAATGTAAGAAACATGAATACCTAAAAACCAATTTCAGGATTTTTCAAAATTCGTCTCCCAAGGGGGAGAGGGGTCTAAACGTGTTCTTACGTGTTTTATCTATATATATATAAAGGAATCAACACCCAGCAAAAACTATTGGAGATACAGATATCAAATTTTAAGAGCTTATTACTTTTGTGCTGAAGGCGTCATTTAAGAAGCGATTTTTCAAAAATCGCCTCCCAAGGGGGGGAGGGGGGCAAAACGTGTTTTTTACATATTCCTTTATATCTCAAAGAAGAAAATCGATATCTATAAGATTCTTGCTTTAAAATGTAAGGAACACGAATACCTTAAATCCAATTTCAGGATTTTTAAAAATTTGGCCCCAGGAACGGGGAGGGGGGCTTAACGTGTTTTTCACGTATTCCTTCATATCTCAAAGAAAGAAACAGATATCCATAAGATTCTTGCTTTAAAATGTAAGGAACACGAATACATTAAAACCAATTTCAGGTTTTTAAAAATTCGGCCCCATTGGGGGGGGGGGGGCAAAACGTATTTTTTACATATTACCTCATATCTCAAAGAAAGAAACAGATATCCATAAGATTCTTGCTTTAAAATGTAAGGAATATGAATACCTAAAAATCAATTTAAGGATTTTTCAAAATTCGGCCCCCAAGGGGGTTAGAGGGGCTAAACGTGTTTTTACGTGTTTTTTACATATTCCGTCATATGTCAAAGAAGGAAATAGATATCCATAAGATTCTTGATTTAAAATGTAAGAAACACGATTAAATGTAAGAAACACGATCAATGTCACGATTTTTTGACATTCGCTTTAGATTTTGAAAAAATTGCTAGAAACAATCCAATAATTTATATTTCCTATATATCACCATTTTGAACACCAAATTGGTGGTAGGAGAAAAGAGAGAGATCAACCTTAATTAAATGAAGTGTGGAAAGGTATGTGTGTGTGTGAATTGTATATATTTCAGTTGTTAGTACGTATACATCTAGAGCTCAGGTTAACTCCATTCATTTTTATTATCCTGGGTAACGTCAGGTAATTCTTTGTTTATGAAACCGGCGATTTTCACAAGGGTTTACGGGGAAGCCCTCAAACTCCTCGAAGGGCCGGGATCCAGTGGGTTATCAAAATTGAAAGAAACATTTTAATGCTGACATTAGCATGGGGAGGGGGGGTTATTATAATATGCTGATGGGATGATGACCAGTGGAGAGGGGTATAGATTGCCATAAAATACAAATATACATATCATACAAGTAAGCTTTATTAAGGGTTCACCCGTGCAACGCCGGGTATATAAAGCTAGTATATATATATATATATATATATATATATATATATATATATATATATATATATATATATATATATATATATGTATGTATATATATATATAAATTTGTTATGTTTTGTTGCGATTCTTTTAACTTATGGAAAAAAACTTTTAGGTAGTCTCTTCTAACGAAACTACCGCGGGTTATTAATGTAGGATTACTTATCGTTGCTTACCTCTTTTGTTTGTATATATGTATGTATGGGTTATGTATATATATATATATATATATATATATATATATATATATATATATATATATATATATATATGTAGGACGGCGTCTAGGGGTAAGTAACTTTACGGAAAGAATTATACGAAAGAAATAAAATGATTAATATCTAAACTAACATTTTATTTACTTTTAAACACATAAAGAAAAGACATCACGCTATTTACAGTTTACAAATTTACGAGGAAAGTAAATTAAGGTTTTACTACAGAGCATGGTTCACCTGTGAGATGGGGACTCCGAAATATCCCAATTCGTTTAGCGAATTCGATAAAAACGCGACGCGGGAAAGGCACGACTTTACTCGTCCATGTCAGCGGGGGGTCTCCGAGTGAGCTTTAAATGCTCTCCGAAAAGGTGACGTCACGCGAGAGCAAAGCTTTCCTATTGGACGCTTAAGCCCAACGGAATAAAATTCGTTCAGGTCGAAGTCTCCATCTCTCACAAATCAATTTTCTACAAGTTCGGCCAGCCTGGAATCACTGACCTCAGTGATCTGACTTTACATAAAACGATTGGCCTAAAACATCACTAAATAAATGTACATCAATATTTCCGAAATGATTTAGATATGAGAAATAACCATACAATTCGCGCAAATGAATTACAATGAGGAAATACAATAAACAAAAATAAAATAAAAACACAGTAAACAATTATGAATAAAAAGAAAAAACGTTTAATCCCTCATCCTGGTGAGTAGGATTTCATTAGATCGGCAGACGAGGAGGTCAATCTAGGACCCTCGTGGTTACCTACTTTCTCTAACTCGTATCTATCTCTAGGCTTTACTTCGATAACTCTATATGGTCCTAAAAATTTAGGCCTTAGTTTCAAGCCTGTTCCAAATTGTGTTCTTCGGATGACTACTAGATCTCCCTGCTGATACTCAGGGGCCTTCTTGCATTTCTTATCGTAGGTTCTTTTATTCTCAGCCTGGATCTTCTGAATGTTTCTTTTAGCATCTTGTCGTAATTGGTTTCTTTGCTCTTGAAATTCTTCCACCATCTCTTCCATTAGCAGATTTTTTAGGTGAAGGTCCTCCTTATTTCTCATGATAACGCCAGTTAATAGTTCAAATGGAGACCATTTAGTACTTCGGTTGGAGGTGCTGTTTAGAATTCTTTGCAATGGGTCTACGAATTTGTACCACTTGGTAGGATCGACGATGGACATCTTGGTCAAAACAGGGATAAGAGTTCGGTGGATTATCTCCACTTGACCGTTTCCTCGCGGTACGCCAGTGGTGATCTGCAGATGTTGGATGTTCTCTTCGGTACAATAGTCACTAAACACTTTGGAGATGAAAGCAGAACCGCGATCTGTTATTATTCTTTGGGGATTGCCGAAAGTCTTTTGTTGCAATTTCAATTTATCGAGGGCATCTTCTGCTGTGGTAGATCTTACGGGATACAGCCAGGTGAACTTCGTGAAGGCGTCGACTATTGTGAGGATATGTTTGTACCTTTTGTTGGTAGAGGGCATAGGACCAATGAAATCTACGTGATAGGTGCTTAACGGTACATCTTCTTTCGGAATAGGGTATAGGAAACCTTCTTTTTTCCCGCTCTTTCTGTTGGTTAAAATACATGGTACACAGTTAACGATCACGTTTTGCACTTGTCTGCTTAAATTAGGTATGAAAAATTCTCGTTTAACTATTTCTTCTGTTTTTGCAGCTGCGAAGTGTCCTTTCTCATGAGCTAGCTTGATTAACTCAGTTTGCATATCTCTTGGTACTACTATTAATTCGCGGCCATCTACGTATTTGTATAATATTTCGTTTTTAATGAAGAAGTCTGAAGTAGGGTTTGCTTCAATCAGTGATTTAAAATTTTGAGTGTTTTCTTCTCCTTGTTGAGCTCTTTTCAATCTGGCGGTGAGAGTATCGCTTGTAATTATGGCGACGGGGTATCGGCTTAAAGCGTCTACATGTTGCATTCTCGGGGGATGCACAATTAGCGGGGGATGCATCGACCGGGTCGATGCACAATTTCGTAATCACAATTTTCCAACAGTAGTGCCCATCTCGCTATACGAGTAACTAAATCTTTTTTGTCCATAGTCTTTTGAAAAGCTGAACAGTCCGTTATGATTTTGAAATGTTGCCCTAGAAGGTAGATTCGAAATTTCTTTAAAGCGGTGACAACAGCAAGAACTTCCAGTTCATAGCTACTATATTTCTCCTCGGCTGGAGTAGTTTTCTGCGACATGTATTGAACAGGATGTAATTTTCCGTCATCCGCTTCCTGGAGCAAAACAGCGCCATATCCTTGTTGGCTTGCATCGGTGTGTAGTTCGGTTCTTTTCCCTTGCTGAAAAATGCTTAAAACAGGACTTTCAGTTAATAGTTTCTTGAGCTTTTCGAATGCTTCAATTTGGGCTTGTTCGAATACAAATGGATTGTCTTTTCTTGTTAGATCACTCAGAGGTTTCGCTAATTTAGAGTACGCGGGAATAAATTTTCGAAAGTAGCCGGTTAGTCCTAAAAAACTTTGGATCTTCTTGACCGTTGTTGGCACAGGGAACTTCTTGACAGCTATCGTCTTCGCGACTGACGGGCGTATTGTTCCGTTTTCGACGACGTGGCCCAAAAATTCGACTTTCCTACTTAGGAATCGACATTTCTCAAACTTAATTTCTAAGCCATACTTCGAAGCAACTTCAAACACTTTCTTTAGTTTTTCTAAACCTTCTTCTTCATCTTTTGCCGGAATTATCAAATCGTCCATGTAAATTACTACAATACCTTTTCGCATTAGTTCTCGAAAAATAATGTACACATATCTTTGGAATACGCTGGGACTAGTGCTTAGGCCGAAAGGTACTTTATTGAACTCGAATTGTCCGTCTGGAACAACGAAGGAGGTGAGCTGTTTGCAGTCTTCATTGACATCGACATGGAAAAATCCATTTCCCAAATCTAACGTAGTGTACACCTTGGCTTCTTGGAGTTTATCTAATACGTCTTCTATCAACGGCAATGGAAAACGATCCTTGACTAATTTCCGATTCAACTTTCTGTAGTCCACACACAATCTAGTGGTGCCATCTTTTTTCTTGACTAGCACAATTGGACTCGCATATTCGGATGAGCTTGGTCTTATAATTCCTTGTTCAAGCCATTCGTCGACTTGCTTGTTGACTGCTTGGTTCTCGGTAAAGGATAAGCGACGTGCAGGCTGGTAAACCGGTATGTCATCTTTCAAAATAATCCTCATGGACACGTTTGTCGTTTCGGTCTTATTTGGCTCATAGTTGGAGATCAATTCAAACAGTTCTTTTCTTATTCGTGGATTGCTAACTTGTTTGACTTCAATTTCGTCTTCAGTTTTCGCTTCGTATACTTGCGTGTGCATGAACCAAGTTTTATCTTCATGTTTACGGAACTGAACACTTTCTTTGTCGAAGAAGACGGAGGCTTGTTCCAAAATATCTGATCCGATTACTGCCTGAAATTCTAAACACGGCGTAGATACGATGTGCCACGTGAGGGAATATTCTTTTCCATCCAATTCAATTTTCCGTTGGAACGACCCTTTTGTTTTGACTTCGTACTTCCCTAATCCGGATAACACTACTATGTCTTTCGAGAGTTCTGAGGGTTTGATTATTTCTTCACGAATGAGTGTCGCTGAACTGCCAGTGTCGATGAGAGCTTCAAAAGTCTTGTTACCCATGATTATTTTCTTTGTTTTAACTCTTCCTTGAGAGATTCGTGAGCAGACTTGGACCGGAGAGCTTGCAGATTTATTAATGTTTGAGTTTTTGGGTCGCTTTGTACAATCTACGGCATAATGACCCTGTCCTTTGCAGTAGCTACATATTAGTTGCTTATTTCTTCCGGCGTAAGGAGTTCCGTTCGATTGAAAGTATTTTTTTTCATGTCTATTGTTCCCAATTTGGAAATGTTCATGTCTTCGAGAATAAGTATCGTAAGATCCTCTGGCTTCATATTTTCCTTTAGCGAATGAGTTGGATTACTTCGGTTTTAATGTTCTTCGGACATCTTCATATTCTTCAAATTTTTTAGCTAGTTCGGCAGGTGAGTTAATAGTAGACCATTCGTCTAGAAAATTTTGCTGAAACTCGTAAGGTGCTTTCTTCTTAATTTGATCGGCTATAATTAACTCTCGCAGTTGATCGAAGGTTTCTATTTTCAAACCGGAAGTCCATCCGTCGAAATACGTCTGCAGTTCGTAGTGAAAATCTTGCCATGTTCGCTCATCAGATTTTTGGTGAGATACAAATAGTTGACGAAGTTTTTCCGGAGACAACTTAAATCTTTTCAATAGTAAATCCTTGACGTGGTCGTAATCATTACATTTATCTGCTGGTTCTCTTGCGATCAGATGAGCAACGTCAATGGGTATCAATCCTATCAGTCTCTGTACCCAATCTTTCTTCGGCAAAAATATCAATTCTGCGTGCCGTTCAAATAAGGTGAGGTTCAAGCTGATGTCATCCTTCATATTAAACTTATGGAAAGTTTCGTGAATCAATTTATTCGGCGCTTGGACGTTTTCGGCGTTGTTCGTCGTATTGACACTCTGTTGAGCCTGTATTCGTAATTTCTCGAGTTCATGTCCTCGCTGTTCTCGCTTCTGTTCAATTTCACTATCTTCTGCTTCTCGGCGTAATTTTTCTTCTTTTTCTTCTGCTTTTCGGCGTAATTTCTCTTCTTTTTTCTTCTGCTTCTCGGCGTACGCGTTCCTCAGCTATGCTATCGATCAGTATTTTGACATCTTCCTCTACGTAATTTGGACTTTTCACGATCAGTTCTTTTATTCGAAGTTTAGTTGAACCCTCTTGGATACTTAACGACAATTCTGAGGCAAGTTCTATCAGGTCTTCCCTTTTCTTAGAGAGAAGAAATGCCATTTCGTATAAAAATAAATCGGAGTGGTAACCCAGAGAACAAATTTAATTTAAAACTTAGTTCTATATTTCTTCAAAACTTATTCTCAATGTGAGAAATTTATTTAGTCGCACTTAAAAAAAAAACTCTTGCTCAACCAGGAAGAAAGATAAAACGTGAACAACAAAATGCAATCTCTTACGATATTCGAATAAAACAAACACATATTAGAAACTTCTGAAATCCGAAAATGGCACTAAAAACATATGCATAAACAACTTTTCAATTATTCACAATACCCAATTATTCATAAACAACTTTTAAAAAAAGAACAAAATATATATTTTTTTCGTTGCTATAAAAAACATTATTTGAACTCATGGTTTCACACAAAATGCAAAACATCCTTTCTCAGCATTAGACTAAACAGACAGAGAAAGATAAACACCTGTCGCGACAGCAATTCGCCTAATGTCTGCGAACGGAAATGATTTTCTCATTTTATTACTCTACTGTTAACATCTGATAGCCAACAAACACTCTGAGGGTAAAACTTTAGCTTTTCAATGTTCTATATCGAACAAGGCTGTATACCATAAAAATGGGTTAACTGATATCAGAAAAAGGTTAAATATTTAAATATAGACTATTCTTAATTTATAAACATGGAAAGATAAATATTCAAATGAAATTTCGACACTTATATATTTCATACAACGTAATAGTAATATCCTTCGAATAATGACTATGTTAATACCATTTTGTACAATCAATGTATTGGCGATTGTTCTTTGGCGTTGTCTCCTTGGCTTAATAATAAACATCACTGACCTGGCGATGGCGATTGATCGGCGATTGTTGTGCTGTCCCTCTTTCGCTGGCGGGCTGATTTCTTTGGCGAATCTGTTAGCTGTGGACTTAAAAAAATACATTAGCATAGGACGTTGGTCTGTGAGCGAAAACCGAAAAAGGTGAACCCGAAAGGAAAAAATGCTCTTAGTTAAAAATAAAATTATTTCAAACCGAAAACGGAAGTAAAAGTATAAAATTCTTTAAACCGAAAACGAAAGTAAAAGTAAGGATGTTCCTAGGCAAATGCCTAATGTAAGGAAGTAGGTTTTAATCCGGGCCGGGGCCCCAATTTGTAGGACGGCGTCTAGGGGTAAGTAACTTTACGGAAAGAATTATACGAAAGAAATAAAAAGATTAATATCTAAACTAACATTTTATTTACTTTTAAACACATAAAGAAAAGACATCACGCTATTTACAGTTTACAAATTTACGAGGAAAGTAAATTAAGGTTTTACTACAGAGCATGGTTCACCTGTGAGATGGGGACTCCGAAATATCCCAATTCGTTTAGCGAATTCGATAAAAACGCGACGCGGAAAAGGCACGACTTTACTCGTCCATGTCAGCGGGGGGTCTCCGAGTGAGCTTCAAATGCTCTCCGAAAAGGTGACGTCACGCGAGCGCAAAGCTTTCCTATTGGACGCTTAAGCCCAACGGAATAAAATTCGTTCAGGTCGAAGTCTCCATCTCTCACAAATCAATTTTCTACATATATATATACAACTAGCTGAAAACCCGCGCTTCGCTACAGAGTACATTCAAATTAAATATAACGGTCAATGTATGCAATTAATGCCAAAAAAATAAATGTATACTCGTATATTTATAATAAATGCGACGATCAATGTATACAATTGATGTAAAATCTATACTTATATATAAAGAGAGAGCGATTTTGTACGTGGAGGGTAATCTCCAGAACCACTGCACCTATTTGAAATTCTTTCACTGTTTGAATGGTACATTATTCCAAATGGACATAGGCTATATATTATGTATATCTGATCAGTATAAATAAAGTTAGGGGCTTAATCCTAACAATCTCCATTGTTACCGCTACTGTCCTCTACCGCTTTTTGTGCCGAAGTCTTCAACGATCCTTAGCGTCGTGCTATCGCGGTGGGCTTCTGTTCTGACGATAGTGGTTCGAACCTAGCCGTTCTCCGGCACGCCTTTTTCTTATAAAAAATTAACTTTAATTATTTACTAATGTAATATTAATTTGAATATTATTTTAGGAATATTATTTGAAAAAAAATTAATATTATTTTTAAAAAAAATTCTTTACTCAAAATCCTTTTTTTTAGTTTTGTATTTTATTTCATCTCTTAACCTCTCTCTTTTAAAAAATTTACTTTAATTAATAACTAACGTAATATTAATTTGAATATTATTTTAGGTGCTTAAAATAATTAAAAATACATTCTTTACTTAAAATCCTTTTTTTATTTTTGAATAAAACTACGGTCTCAAGCACACCTCTTTCTTTTAAAAAATTAACTTTAATTAATAAATAACGTAATATTAATTTGAATATTATTTTAGGTGCTTAAAATAATTAAAAAAATTCTTTACTTAAAATCCTTTTCTATTTTTGTATTTTTATTTCATCTCTTATTCTAATTTTGGGATACCAATGTGTATCTATACTTCTATAATAATATACAAAGAGAGAGAGCAGATTTTGTATGTGGAGGGTAATGTACAACTTTTGTACATTAAAATGTACCTTATATCTTTTCCTTTGTCAACCGCAGTCAAGTAACCATAGCAACACCCTTTAGCTTACGGGGTCCGTTTTTCGAAATCGCTCTTTACAACGGGAAAATGTTATCTACATCCTATCCCCATTTTACGTGGGGGACATTCAGCGTGGGAGGTCAGGGGAAAGAGTGGTTAATTGCTTTCTTACTATTGAAGAAGAATTTCAATAGTAGTTCATCGGCACTCCGTGCCTCTTTCATCTCTCAAATGGCTGAAAATGGATGAACCGCCCTTCTGATGACTCTGAAAAGAAATAGCCTCTAGCTAGAACGACAAAAGATTATTATTCAGTCCTTTTCGGCAAGATTGACCCTCCGTTCCCAGAATGTCACCCAATTATTCTTTGGGGGCAAAGACGTTAGGGAAGTCACAACGAAGTGGAATTCGAGACTATATCTCTGCCGACATCACACCGTATTTTTCGAGAGTATGTGCTTCGGATATATGCTATCCCACCTCGTAAGGAAAAGGTATAATATTTTTAAGATTCAAGTAGAGGAGGAATTGATAAATACAAAAAGGATTTTTGAAACTGGCAACGTTAAAGGGTTTATTGAAGAAAACTACATTTGGAACTACGCTTTTTATTGGACATTTAAGGTAAAAAAAGATTTACAATTAATTGGCTATCAACTGGAAATTTATTGGTATAACATTTTGCTCAACCCGGACAAAGTCGGGACGGGCCGCTAGTATATATATATATATATACAAACATATATATATATATATATATATATATATATATATATATATATATATATATACATATATATATATATATATATATGTTTATAAAAAAATCGTAAGGGATATTTATTTTTTTTGGATAAAATCCAATCGTCTGCTGCTTTAGAAAGAAAATTTTTTTTGTCTATTTAGTTGTTATGCACGTGACGATAAATTTATTTAAAGTACTAGAAAAAGAAATCACGTGATCAGCATTTAATAAATTAAATTCTAAAAATTGATCTTTAAAAACCCACCAAAAATCAGAAAATCGAGGTAAAGGTTCGAAAAAGATTTCATTTTGAAGGAATTTGTAGGATCTTTCTCGTGATATAAATTTTATAACCCTCAAATTATTATTTTAAATGCAAGCTTAAAAAAAAGTTACAAAAACAGCTTAAAAATTTAATTTAAAAAAATCTAAGAAGAAATTTTCAAAAATCTTACTTAGTGCACCCCTACACCATAAGAAGAATCGCCATGCAAAATTTCAGCCCTTTAGGTCCAGCGGTTTGGTCTGTTCGTTGTCTGTCAGTCAGTCAGTCACGGAACTGTTATATATATATATATATATATATATATATATATATATAAGGTCTGTCCCGAAAGTAATTACATAAAAAAAGAAAAAATTGCATAAATTAAATAATCGTTCTTACAAAGAAAAAAAGTTAATAATCTTCGAAATATGCATCTTGGGCAGCAATACATAGAGTTCAGCGTTGCTGCCAGTCACTGTAGCATATGAGAACTCATTTTGTGAGATGCCGTGAACCCTTGTGCTTACGGCTCTTCGGATAATCTTGGAGTGCGTCAAAATGGCGTCAAAATGTCTTCAACGTTCTGTCGGCAGTTCCTAAACGCAGTGTACTGTCGTGGATTACGCCATATAAAAAAAATAAATAGAAAAGGTGCAGACAAACCAATTAAGGAGAACAAACGGGACGGAAAATGAAACAGTGAAATGACGCCAAACGATACAAGAAGAATGTCGTGGGGATACGGTATGTTAGACGTTCGAAAAGTGCAGACAAGCCAATTAAATCGAACAAACGGTGGTAAAATGAAAAAAGTGAAATGGCGCTTGTTTGTACAAAGGACCGGATGAAGAAGAAGGAATTGAAAAGCAACAGTTAAGAGACGAAACAGCGAGGGGGCTACATGGAAGGGACATTGAGATGAAAAGGGAATTGTTGGCAAAGAGAAGATGACCCCACACATAGGAGATGTTCTGGGAAAACATGATCCCTAGAAAGGCAGGGGTGAGTCGAAGGCGGAATTGTTTTAATATGAAACGCCCCTCACTCTGAATGGTTTAAAGAAATAATTAGGTTGTAAAAATTAGCGAATGGAAGTGGAAGTGAGAGAAAAGGTTGAATATGAGTGACGAATGAAAATGAAAAAGGCGGAGCGTTGAGAAGATAAAAAATAGAGAGAGGGAGAATATTAAAAAAAGATATGATTGATTTTGGCGCTCAGACTCAGCACACGGATATAGAGTAGTAGCCTCGTACGCGAGAAGTTTTAAAAGAGTATATGGGAGATTGCGCCCAGATTTAGCGCATCGCTATAAGCCTGCAAGCCAACGATGAGGGAGAATAGATGATAGTGGAGCCGAGAGAGATTGACAGACCCCTGCAAGCTAGCGATGAGAGGAGCATAGAGGAGCGTCGGAGCCAAGATAGATTGCCTGACCCCTATAAGCTAGCGATGAGAGGAGAATAGTTGAGCTGCGGAACCAAGATAGATTGCCTGATCCCTACAAGCCAAAGATGGAGAACCGATCCTGCCGTTAAAGCCCACCTCTTCCCGCGCCATACAGCGATTCTGATGACTGCGTTCACCAGCGAAAGTGAATACCTGAAGAAAGATATCCCAATCGATGCACGTGAATATGCCGGAGAATGTTTACCCTCTGCAGTCTGCAAAAATGGAGGTAACCTTTCATTACCTATTGCCAAAAAGTCTTTAAACCCCCGAGTCTTTTAATATAGCGGAAGTTAAGAAATAATATATATTGCGTACTGAAATGAAATCAATTTAAATAAGTGAAATAGTACAGTCAAATAATACCTTGATATAATGAGTGTTTCTTTAGGTTGATAATTATCAATAATATAATTGAATGTGTATTCATATATGTGTTATGTTAATAAATCAATGTAGTGTTTAGAATTCAGAGTAATAGTATCATTGCCTACTACTATACTAAATCACGACCATACAATTTACTCTACCACATGTACCACTTGTAGACTTGCGATTGTGACAAAACTTCATCTTTGTAAACCTCCTTTAACATTTGCAAGGTTTCATTAGCACTTTTACCGAGTTTAATCGCTGCATCTTAAGCGTAACGAGCCACGTTCACAATGACTCACTGTTAGGCCACTGGGCATGCGCTGTGAATTAGGAGCAGTTCCGCGACTGTTGGAATACATCACTGACATTCCGATGCACATTTCTGAGCCACTTGTTTTCCTTGACGATTTGCCAGAAATGCGCAGAAAATTTTTTCTTATTACTTCGGGACAGACCTTGTATATATATATATATATCTCAAAATTTTGACGCATTTTAGTACTTTTCTGTTTAACTGTTTACTGCTTTCCCAAGCGATGTAAACTGGGTTTGGGGCACAAAATTATAACTCGCGACGACGGACGGTTTTAGCGTCTGAAATTTTACTTTCCGGAGGACCGTTATGGAGGAACATAATCCTACGTTAAAACTTTCTCTATGCACTCAAAGAGTGAGGTAAAATTGTCTAATGAGTCATGAAGTTTGGTAAGATTTCATATTTGGGACTATGGAGTCCATCTTTGATATGCCGTAACAAATACCAACATTCTGGGACGGTTTTGTAAGAGGGAGATATATTACGATTCAGCTGAAATGATCTCCGCTTGTAATATTGTGCATTCATAAATTTACGTTATTAAATAACGCAAATTATGCTTATACTGAGAAATAAACATTAATTTTTTGTTATATTTTTAAATTACGAGGGAAAAACCTAGATTTTGAAATATTTTTGGAAGAAATACCTAGATTTTGAGATAATTTTGGAAAAAAACCCTCATAAACACTACTGTTACTAAAATACCCAAAACTGGGAGCCATGTTTATCAGATACTGAATGATCAGCATACATTTTGATTTACAATACGTTAGAATTTTAGATCAGAAAAGTTGGAAGTAAACAATAAATAAAAAAATAGCCATGTTTAACCCTTTCAACGGCAGTGACGTAATATTACGTCGAGCCCTGACTGTCTCATCCGGGCAGTGACGAAATATTACGTCCGATCTTAGCCGTCTCATTTGGGCAGTGACGTACCCCTGTGCAGGCGCTGATGATTTTTCCAGCACTGCACGGAGTCCGTTCCCCGTTTTCGGAACGATAAAAGGTGCTTGATTTACAACTTCGAATTGTCCGAAATTGGGGAATGAGGACCCCTACATGTACATCTCCGACGCATTCACGGGATGGGGGTCTGAATAGAGCGGGGTTGGTAAGTTGGAGGGGGGGGGAGGTTGCAGATCGACTTGCTCGAAAAGTCATGTGTTCGGTAATTACACCAGTTTCCAAGAATGAGGGGTGTGGAATGGCTAGCTGGCTGTTGTTGTTAGCTGGCTGTTGTTGATTTTTTTATATTTTTTTTAAAGATTAACAAGTTAAATATTTCAAAGGCAATAATTTAAATTATGATTAAATTATTATTACGATTAACGATAAGGTTTTCATTGCACTATTAGTATTTACATATGATAAATTATATATTAAATACATGAAACCATGATTTTTTTTTCATCCTATGTCAACAAAATTCTTACTAATCGCAATGATAGATAAAATATGATATTGCAATGATAGAAGTTCCCTCCTACTTTATCTTTTACTTTACACTCTAGATAAAGCCACTATAGCTAATAAAATCGCATTTGAATGAACCATAATGTAAAAATATACACACAAGTATTTTTGATATCAATCAATGATTTCTTTAAAAAATCAAGTGATTTAAATCCTAATTTAAAACATGTATATTTAAATTTAATTAATCGTCTTTTAATAATTTTTATAACTAAAATAACGATTTTAATAACTAAAATAATGTCTAAATATATTTTATTTTATTTTATCAATTTGGCTACATTTCAAACTTTTCCATTATTATTTTATTACTTTCCATACAATTTTGAACAGTTATTTGATGTTGTATAGTGCTTCATACTGGGAGATGGCTGAATGGTAGGGCGCTGTCTTTCGATCCCGAATCCTACTTCTGGCATGGATGATTCTCGCCTTTCGTAATCGGCTTTAAAAGTAGGATCCGGTCTATCTAATTAACCCTCGTGTAACAAAATATTGTTTAGTTCTTCATCTCAATCTTCTGACATCTTGTTTTAATCTGTAAATTAATGCGTTGGAGGGATTGGTGAGAAATTCTTAGCTGTTTATTTTCTTTTTTTTTTAAACTCACGATGAACTACCTACCCAAATTATCACGTGTAAGGCGTTTAGAGCGCCACATCCGAGGTCATCTCCACAATTTTGATCATCCCCGTAGCTGTTTCCTTAAAATTTCATTGATTTTTGATAATGGTCGGAAGCAAATTAATGAAAGCATAATTTTTCGAGTGAACCTTACGGTGCCGGAGTTCGCAGATTCGAGTCTTTTTTCTATATGAATGTTTGTAGTCATCTGTGTCGATATTAAGCAGTAAGTCCCGATCAAATTAGTCTTCGAGAGTACCAAAAATTGACCTAAGCTCTCTAAATAACCGAATTATCGGAATTTCTTTATTACAGCATTTAACTAGGACATTGATATGACCGATACAATCTTACAATTACAGTTTTAAAAAAAAGATGTATTTTCACAGACACAAAAGAATATGCTTTAAACAAAACTGATTTGTAAAGTTATGTATGTAACTATAAACTTGCGTATGTACGTATGTACAATAGCGTCTAAACAGTGCATTCAGTTGAACTCAAATCCAATGTGTGTGTTGCGAGAAAATGCTAAATTTTTAATTCTGATATTTCAAACAATTTGATTTTCAGCATGAAAACCATGAAAATTGGCAAGTCATGAATAAGGCATGAATATTCATTCATAAACAAAATTTTTCGGCTGCAATATAAATATTATAAAAATTAATTTTTGATGTTGTTCCAAAATTGTTATTAATTTGCTGTTGCACTGCAAATCAATTACCTCCAGTATCTGTTCAATTTATTCATTTATCGTTGCCATCTCTCTAGCCATTTTCTTTATTTTCAAATCTCAATTTGAGTTCTTTTAAAATTTAATGTTACAACGTTAAGTTACCACGTGCGAAAAATATATCTGCAAACTGCCTTGGCTTTTTAATCGCGATTTAGTTTCAGATATTTTTAAATACCGAATTGATAATTGATAGATTATCAAAACATGGAATTAAAAAGGAAGAAAATCGTTTGCATCGTGTTACGAAAACCAGTGACATCATATTTAGTATTTAAAAAAATTAAGCTCGCAGTAAATTTAAAATCGTTTGCTAAAATAACAACATAGAGATAAAGAAAAGTTTGACTATGTATGTATCTATGTGGGCGATGTCCACACAAATCTATCGCACGCAAGTGGCTCTGACCTCAGAGCCCAAATTTTATTCAACCTAGAGCGAAGCCTGGGCGCAAAGCGGTTGGTTTAGTAATTGAAGCATGAGAAATAGAGTATTCAATTTTTAACTTTCTTTTGAATTCAAAATTTGATTTTTTAACCTTTCAGTGAGCTCACCTGCACAAATTTTACGAACAAATTTATTTTTTCTTACACTTCTTCAAAACTTTACAAATTGTTTTTCAAATTTGCCTCTTATTACTATAATGAACAATTTACAACAACGTAACTAAAAGTAACGCCTATGGCGCAAAAAGTACGACACACGCTTAGCCGTGCAAAAATTAATAAACACAAAAAAAATTTAAATTATAAATCTTAGAATAGATAAAAAATGTAAATCAAATTTTGAAGTTTCTTATTTTAATTTGTTTATTAAAAACTGTATTTTTTTTTTACTTTAAAAACTTATAAAACTCACTAGATATTTATATGAACTAACAGAACTCAAATACGGAACTCAAAGAAATAGATTTGTGAGAAAATGGATAATTTCAGGCAACACTTATTGCGTACGGCAGATTTTAATGTCAGACAAAGCTCATAGCTTTCGACATTGTCTAAATAAATAACAGATAATGCTGGCGCCATGACCCACTATTAGCCGTATTATTAAGGCGCCTATTGAAAATTGGACTGAAAGACTTATTTCGTGAGAAAATGAATGACACTACGGGCGCGTCATTTCTTACAATGACTTGAGTACGAGTAAAGTTCAGTACTAGCTTATTTCCCGCTTTTTCGAAGAATTGGAATAGAAACTGTCTGGCGTTAGTACCCCTACCCCTTGGTGATTTGGAGACTCAGATTACAGCTCAGGAGAAAAGAGTGAATATCCCATGATAGGAGGATCCAAACGAGGCACTTTCTGTAATAATAGAAGACTAACAAAAAAAAATAATTCGTGTGAATCCCTTAGGGTAGACCTGAAATTTCTAGAGTCGAACAACATCCTGTTGGTAACTAATGGGCTCATCAGCAAATGAAATCTTTTGAATTGTGAAGCAATCCAATACTTTTCTAGATCCGCTTTAAAAACATTTATAAACCTTCGCTTTTTCTTGCATTTGCTACTTGGTTATCCTAGTGCTGTTTGTATTAGAATTTGGATAAAAATATATTTTAACGTGTCTCTTCGAATATCGTATTCCAAACTGTCAGCTTTTTATTTCATTTAAGTATGTTAACTTCTAGTGAAAGTGAATACAGTGATGAATTTTCCGAATCAGATGATGATGAATCATCGAGTGATTCCTCTGCAGAAGACATTTCCTCTGTTAGAAACTGGTGTAAAATTGATTGTGTTTCATCTGTAGCTCCTCCAAGATTTCCATTTAAAGGAACGCCTGGCATTGTATGTGCTATTTCCAATTGTGAAGATCCCCTAGAGTATTTTTCGCTGTTCTTCGATGATAATGTGCTTCAGTATATCGTGGATCAGACGAACTTGTATGCTTCACAGTACTTCAGTTTAAATAAACTGACACCCAAATCAAGATGTTTGAAATGGGTTGAGACCAATAAGAGAGAAATTCTTTTATTTTTGTCGCTGCTTATCCTGGAGGGGATAAATCAAAAACCTGAAGAAAGAATGTATTGGTCTAAAATCCCAGCCATAGAGACCCCATACTTTTCGAAAATTATGGCTGAAAAAAGATTCAGCCTAATTATGAAATTTCTGCATTTTTCAAACAATCAGCAATATCCTGAAAGTGAAACTAAGGCAAAAAACTGCTTGGCAAAAATTGAAAATTTATCATTAATGCTATTGAAAAATTACCAGAAGGTTTATATACTGGAAAGAGATGTCTCCGTTGACGAGTCTCTTCTTTTGTTTAAAGGAAGACTTGGCTGGAAACAATATATTCCTTCGAAACGTGCAAGATTTGGTGTAAAATTTTTTATACTATGTGAATCATCTTCAGGCTATGTGTCAAATTTCATCATCTATACCGGAAGAAACACAAAATATCTACCGCAGTATGAGAAATATGGTGTAGGAATAAAAAGTGTCCTAACTCTGTTAGATTCCATGTTAGACAAAGGATATTGTGTAACTGTGGACAATTTTTACAACTCCCCAGACCTTGCAGAAATTCTCATTTCAAGGAAAACAGACATCTATGGAACACTTAGAACAAACAGAAGGGATGTGCCCGACGAAATCAAAAATAAGAAAATGAAAAAAGGTGAGCTGATTGCTTATCAACGGGGAAAAGCTTTGATAATGAAGTGGCATGATAAAAGATCTGTTGCCATTTTAAGCACGATCCATTCCACAGAAATGCAAAATATAACAAAACATGGGAAAACTTATAAAAAACCGGTAGCAGTTCTGGATTACAACCATACAATGGGTGGTGTGGACAGAATGGATGCATCTATTTCAAATTATGGGATAATAAGAAAACAGAAAAAATATTATAAAAAAATTTTCAGGCACCTTTTAGATATTAGCGTTTGGAATTCATTCCTTCTTTACAAAAAAAATGGAGGGAATCTTAATAATCTGAACTTCCGTTTGAAATTAATAGAGAGAATAACGGAAGAAAACATTTCTTCTGAATCAGAAAATAACTCTATCCATTCATGCAAAATTAGCTCTGCCCTAAGGTTTCAAGGAAGACATTTTCCCTCATATATTCCACAAACAGAAAAAAAGATCAATCCTTCCAGAAGATGCACTATTTGTTGCCAAACGGAAAATGAAAATGGCAAAAAAATAAGAAAAGAAACTAGATATTACTGTAAAATTTGTGATGTAGCTTTGTGCCCCGCTCCCTGTTTTGAAAAATACCATACAAAAGAATAGAATGTTTAACATATATTTCTATATTCAAAATAAGTATACGTATTTGTTTACATCATATTTTCACATAAGAAATAAGCAATTGTGTATGATATAACGATCTATTATCGATCTTTTGTTGTAAAAAATTGTAGCACTTAAAAATATGGTATTATGAATTAAGGTTATTACAAGATCATTGCATCTATAATTGTAACATCAGAAAGAACTAACAAATTTTTAGCGATATAATTATTCATTTGTAATATGAAAGAAAATAGTATACTGTCGCGAAAACATATAGAATAAATGAGTCGAAACCAAAAGCAAGGGTGAAACCATGACGCCCTTGCATGATAAAATAGTTGAATACCAGATGACACGGATTTGAGCCTGTTCCCTCATCCACAAGGATCAACCCCATGCCAGCTGAGAGATTCTGCACCCTTGCCCAATGATCTGGAACTGACGCTAAGAGTTTGAGCCTGTTTCCTTGACGACAACGATCAACCCCATGCCAGCCGTGAGACTCTGCCCCCTTGCACAAGGATCAGGAACTGAGTGGTAACTTCCAGACTGTGTTTACTGATATTCTACGTGGACTGCCAATTATGACGCAACGGATTATTATCCTTATACCTGTGAGTGTTAATGAGTCCGAGGACTAAAACTCATGCGTATACATGTGGTGTCATCGATGTCAGCCAAGGTTTGTTTCAGAGTATTTTATATTAATGATAGGGAAGTGTCATTTGGAACTCTAATTTCGGCATTCCTAAAATTTTAAGATTTTGAGAGAAAGATTGAAAACAATTAAAACATTAATTACAAAGTTATGTTGAGAAATTTAATTACTGATGAATTTGAATATGATTGATGATTGATGATTTTGAATATGATGTGTGTAACTATAAGTAAATGTTACTGATGATTTTAATTGGTAGTAACAAAGTTATTGTGAGGAATTTAATTACTGACAAAACATTATTATTGAGGTGTATAACTATTAGTAAAGATTATTGATGAATGTAATTGGTAGTAACAAAGTTATGATGAGGAATTTTATTACTGATGGAACTGATTATCAATGATGTGTGTATCTATTAGCAAATATTTATTGTTGAAATTAATTGTGATAATTATTGAGGTTAACATTGGTGAATATCTAGAAAAATTGCATTGAATGATTAACTTGAAAGAAATTTAGAATAAGATTAAATAATTTGAAGAGAGTTTAATGAATTTTTTTTAAAGTGTTATTGTATATAAAATATATAGTAGTGTAAATAAATCATATATATTCAAGCATAACCTTTGAGCAGTCATTTTGGTACTATGTGTCACTTTTTATACTAACCTTGAGATCATGCCAAAAATGGAATATTATGTTATAACCTTTATTCTAAAATTTAATATTAACTAATTTTGGTTTGTTAAAATAATTCTACCTTCCAAAATTTCATTACATATATGAAACAACAAGTAATTCTGTGTGTGAACTGCAATATTCTTTTATCGTTTTGTGTGAGTGTAATTCGTTTCACAATGAAATATAAAATTCATAGGATAAAACAATGTGGTTGTAACATGACACATTTAAATAATTTGTGTATTATTATGTTTTAATTATATAAAATTTACACTTATAATATTTTTTTACCACTTGCACTGTTGCAGAATGTGTAAATATTTTTTAACGACTGTTAAAATGTAGCTTGTGTGTAACAAAATGGTAATTATAGAAGTTTAAATTTTTGGTTCCTGAAATCAATGAAGTAATAAAATTTATATACCACCTCAGTATGATTGACTTTCTTTTTGTTTAGAATGAGTCAAGAATTAAATTTGTATGATGTTGTGCGCTAAATATAAATATCATATCAATGAAATATTATGGGAAAACGTGTGAAAAATATTATGCTAGTGAGATGAAATATTTAATGGAATTCTCTAGAATTTTTTATTAACTTAAAATTATAAGAGATGGTTTAAAATCTGAAATATTTAATGTTTAATTTATATTATCGAATGTTTTGTTTAGAAAATATCTGAAGTTTGGAAGAAATTGAATATAATACTTTTGCAAAATTTTCATAGCATTTTAACGTTATCATCAATAGAAGAGTTGATGTCTCGGGTTCGAATCCCGTTTGTGATAAGTATGTAAAATAAAGGATCATCTATAAAAGAAAACTGTTATATTTCTGAAAAAAAAAGTTGTGTTGCCGGTACTTCTCTTGACTAATAGATTCAAAGGCAATCAGAAGAAAGATTTTATATTCTTCACAGCCTTACACTATATTCCAATTATAATTTCAATACCGTGTTTTCGATCTACGATAATTTCAAATTCTGTTTAAAATGACAGAGGATATGAGGAATAATAGTTATTATTGCTGATGTGCATAAAAGAACATCAGGTACGTATATTTATATATCTATCTATCTATCTATATATATATATATATATTGTGAAGAATAGGAAATTCTTCAAGCAGTCAGTCGTGTGAATATTTGATGTGTCTTTGTCACCCCTGTCCTTGGCAACAGAGGGGGGCGTGAACTGGGTGGAACCCTAGTGTCAAGCTAACTGACTGATGGTCATCGCCGGACAGAGGGCGGTATTTCCTCTACTTGTCTACTGGCAAGAGGGTGTCAGCTGGCGACAAAGGCCACACACGTAGAGTCCGGCATTCTTCATGCACAAAAGTGCGGTTCGTTACGCTAAGCCCTCGGCGTGAGAAATTCTCGAATGTTGGAAATAGCTGATGTCACTGATTTCAGCAAATCAACGTCGAAACACAAAAACCAACGCATGATAGGACGAAATATGTTCCAGGGAGGTGCTTAGAGTTTTCTTGGAGAACCTCGGACCGAAAAAGAGGCAGAGAGACTTGAGATCTACTCTCAGAAGGTGACTGATACCTGCGGCCTTGGGCCAGATTACATTTTTGGGAACTTTGAATCCCGGGCTTAGTGCCGTTTCATATAGTCAGTGAACTCTGACTGTTTGGGGAAGAAGTTTAACTCCCCGGTGCCTTAGGGCGATTTTGACAGTAAAATTTTGGTGTAACTGAAGTGTACATATTGTATATAATTAAATACATAATTTTAAAACCTAAACTCCGTATCTTGAATTAATCTATGTCCAACTACCTGGGAGAAGTGTTCATATCGTCACAGTCTTATTATATAGATTAATTAAAGTGGTGGCAGCGGTGTTGATCGATCCCTCCACCTGAAGATTCCTGTGAGTAGTAATTTATACAGAGTTTTGCCAAGTTGGGCGTTCCAATCTACTTTCTTCGAACTGTGATTCCTGTAAATAGCAAGTTGGATTATTTTGCTGAACCTGCCTTGTGCGTGTCTACTTGTCGTCAAACTCCAATTCCTGTGAACTGAAAGTTAGAGAGAATCGTCGAGTGGTGCCTTCCTGTCTGCAATCTACTAGACTTTGTTACGTAGTGCACGAAATCTTCCTGACGTCCCGCTTCGTCAATTAAGGCTAACTGTTTGCAACGTTAAACAGAACCATTGTGGTCTTCTGTTCCGTCTTCATGCTGATCATCAAGAGCAGTCGTCAAAGCAGTGAGTACTATATGGTTTTCATTTCTCTATTGGGTTACTGAGGCAATTGAATAATAGTGTTCTTTTTTTTGTGTGTCATTCAACTTAAATCATTGCTAGTTGTGTTTCATAGATAAAGTTGTGTTTAAATATACTAGTAAAACAAATCTTAAAAATAACAGAGTAAAATAATTTAGTTTTGTATAATATAAAAGTGCATTTGAATGTGCAAAGTTATTTAGTATATCATAATTGAATTTAAGCTTAAACTGTAGTGAGCTAATTAAATTTTTGTGTGTTTTGTGTTAGAATTGTTGTGTGTAAAATTTAGGGTAAGGTTAAATTCTCTAACTGAAATCATGGCTTATTTATCTAAAGCCCTTAAGGCTGATTTGGTTTCACTCGCGGAAGATCTTGGAGTTTGTGCCAATTCCGATATGAACAAAAACGAAATTAGGAGACTAATAATGTCAGATGAGGGTTATGATGAAGAAAACGCGAAAGCAATGTTAGAAGCGATTGAACGTGAAAACCAGTTAAAGTTTGAGAGAGAGAGGGAACAGCGCGCTTACGAATTGGAGAGACTCAAAATAATAGGCTCAGGAAGTGGTAGAGTGTCAACTCCTGAACCGTTAGAAAACTCTCTAAGGAGATCTTCTCCAGAAATGAGGAGGATGATGCCGAAATTTATTCTAGAGGAGACAGACATAAGTTTGTTTTTGGCTATGTTTGAGCTCCAAGCTAAAAATCTTGAGATAGATGAAGCAGAGTGGGCAACCCAAATTCTTTCGTTATTGCCGCTAGAAGTAGGTCAGATTGTTTTACGTGAGTCAGAACAAGACTCAAGAGATTATAAGTACGTAAAGAAAATCTTGCTAGACCGTTTTAAACTGAGTCCAGATACCTTTAGGCAGAAATTCCTGCAACACACCCGCAAAGCAAATTCAAGGTGGAAAGATTTCGCTTATGAATTGCAGAGCTATTTTAATGGGTGGATTGAGGGGCTAGGAATAAATACTTTCGAGGCTTTGAAACAACTCGTGATTGCGGACCAAATTAAGAGACGCGTAAATAGCGAGGTGCAGGAACACTTCTTAGATGAATGGGGGAGCATTGTTTCACCTTCAGTGTTAGCCGAAAAACTGGATCGTTACGAGTCAGTAAGACAGGGTAAAAGAATCACAAATAATGGAAGGAAGGAATTTCAGGTGCGAAAACAAATTGATTTGGGGTTTAGGAATGAGGGGAAAGCCAAACCAGAAAAACAAGTTGATGGGCAATCTACCTCCCCAAGCAAAAACTCATATTTAAAATATGAAACCAAATTTAAAGAGTTTGATAAGCGAAAACCTCTTCGCTGTTATGAATGTAATTCGGAGGAGCATTTACGTCCAAAGTGTCCTTTCCGAAAAAAGAGAGATGCGGAGACTCTGAATAATATTGAACAAAACGATGATGTGGACAAATGGTTGAAACCATATTTGAGTGTGGCCAAGGTCAATGGCGTCCAAACTCAAGTCTTACGAGATTCGGGAGCCACTTTTGATCTGGTCTCACAGAAGTACGCTCCGCCAGAGACCTTTACGGGCGAAGTAGTTTGGGTAAAACAACCCCTTGACACGGAAGCAAAATGCCTCCCTGTGGCCAGGATAGAGTTAGAAGGGACATTCGGGCGCGTGACCACAAAGGCCGCTGTGTTCGATAATTCGCTAAACCAAGACAGGTACATTTTGGGGAATCGTACTTTTGCTCTTCTTTGTGAAGGCGCGGGAAAAGTGGGTGGAGTTCAGGAACTAAACGCCGTCACGCGCTCGCAAAGCAAATCGAAAGAGAAAGAATCCGGGGTTGAGCCAGCTGATAACGTTTCTGAGCAGACTATTGTTCTCAGTGCAGAGGTTCCGATCGAGGAGAAAATAGACTTACAGTTCGAGGGAGGGAATGTTGTGTCAAGTGACCCTAACCTGCTGATTTGTACACCATCAGAATTAAAATCCGCTCAAATTGAGTGTGATGATTTAAAAACGATTTGGGATAAATTGAAGACGGATGGAGAAAAAAACATTCAGGGACAGTATGTGACCGAAAACGTAGTCTCTCCGTACACGTTAGGGCGGGAAAATGCTCTAGAAAAGATAAGCGTTAAAGAAAAAGGAAGCGCTATCCTCAAGAAAGGCGATCGTAATGAGTTACAAATATCAGAATTGAGAAATCTGGAAAACTTCCTGCCAGAAGGTGGGGAAAATAACGAATATACTGTGTCAGCTATTTGTGAAATTTATGTATCGTATCTTTGGAATATAACACGTAAATCAGCTGGTAGAATGTCGCCGATAGATCAGTCACTATGTTCGGATCTAGTCGATTTATTTAGGAGCGAAAAGAAATTCTATGTTTTGATAGGAATTCACAATTATCACAAGTGGGCTCATAAGTTCATTCTTTGTGCTCGACCTAGAGTCCTTGAAAGATTGTTAGGAACTGGTAAATGTTTTGTTCAGCTGTCGTGCAACTTTTCATGTTTTAATTACGTAATTCTCTATATGTATTTTGGAACCTTCGATTACCGTGCAAGAAACGCGGGTTTTAGTATTGGATGGTATGAAATAGCGTGCGAATTAGCCTTAACTATCTTAAGAGTCATGCTTACTCCGTATGTAAGGGAGAAGAATTCGCGAATGAAAGTGCGTTGCTTTAAAGAAACGTGCATTATCTCCGGGTTCGACTTGGTCGAGATCTCCAGTCACAATGTGGAGACTCCCGTCGGTTTTGTCAGAGAATCGGGCATGAGTGTGAAAATTGTTCTGTATAAAATTAATTTTCTTTCTGAACGTGTTGGTATAATTATCAAAGTCGGCGGGGTTGCCAAAGTGAACGTGAATGTTTCATTCTTGAATACAAACTATGAACCATATAGAGATGTACCGGCAGAGCTTTTACCGGACTCACCCACCGAATTAAGAGGTATAACTCATGTGTCTTCCTTTGTAATCTCAAATACAGATATTTTGTCTTCTGTGACCAATGGCAAATTATTTATAAACGTTGAAGGCATAAATTATTTCCTACGAGGCAGATCAGATCTTCCAGTATATCTGAGTTACTTTACTTGGGACAATAAAACCTGGATTAACGAGTTATCAGCAGATCGGAAGGGATTGTTTAAAGCTGGCAAGTTAGGTGTTATCACGTTGATTGTAGAAAGTGAAGGGTTTAAGGTTAACCGTTCTAGACTAGGAGGCCGATCTCTCTTCTTTTATGCATTATTTTATCAAGATGATTACCTGAAAAGCGTCCTCGAACTTCGGGACACTGGACCTCGTAGTATACGGATAAGGCATACGCTTATTTACGGCGGTACATTCAGCCGCATACATGACCCTCCGTTAGAGGAATTCACTAAACTCTATAAAGTTTCTGTGAAGGGTAAAATTCCGTGTATAACAAAATTTCCCGTACTTTATTCGCCAGATTTCAAGCGCGAATTCATTATACAATGTGATGCCTCTGATGTTGTGATCGGGGTAGTACTAACACAAATGTTTGGGGCAGAAGAACATCCTGTCTTGTATCTTAGTCGGAAATTTAGCCCAGCTGAGAAGAATTACTCGACAATAGAACGGGAGTGCGCGTCGATAATTTTCGCGGTTCGGAAACTACATTTTTATTTAGATGGTGCAAATTTCAAAATCATAACAGACCACAAACCATTGAAGTGGTTAAAAAATCACACCGGCACGAATTCCAGGATTCTTCGGTGGTCCTTAATTCTGCAACCGTATAACTTTACTATTGAACACCGGGCTGGAAAGTTTAACCAGAATGCAGATACGCTTAGCCGTATGTCTTGCTAATGAAGGTGTAAATAGAATTAGTTCTTACAATAATTGTACTTGAAAGTGTGTTTTTTGTTTTGTTTTTTTTGTATGCTGTTATTTATGTTTATTTAGGTTAGTTAAAGTATAGTAGTGTAAATTATGTGCTTAAAGTTGCTTGCCTCAGAGCTCAAGTGTAGAGGTGGAAACACATATATGTACCACACTGTATCCCCGAACTATGATGTAAGGGGGGGGGAAGCTGTGAAGAATAGGAAATTCTTCAAGCAGTCAGTCGTGTGAATATTTGATGTGTCTTTGTCACCCCTGTCCTTGGCAACAGAGGGGGGCGTGAACTGGGTGGAACCCTAGTGTCAAGCTAACTGACTGATGGTCATCGCCGGACAGAGGGCGGTATTTCCTCTACTTGTCTACTGGCAAGAGGGTGTCAGCTGGCGACAAAGGCCACACACGTAGAGTCCGGCATTCTTCATGCACAAAAGTGCGGTTCGTTACGCTAAGCCCTCGGCGTGAGAAATTCTCGAATGTTGGAAATAGCTGATGTCACTGATTTCAGCAAATCAACGTCGAAACACAAAAACCAACGCATGATAGGACGAAATATGTTCCAGGGAGGTGCTTAGAGTTTTCTTGGAGAACCTCGGACCGAAAAAGAGGCAGAGAGACTTGAGATCTACTCTCAGAAGGTGACTGATACCTGCGGCCTTGGGCCAGATTACATTTTTGGGAACTTTGAATCCCGGGCTTAGTGCCGTTTCATATAGTCAGTGAACTCTGACTGTTTGGGGAAGAAGTTTAACTCCCCGGTGCCTTAGGGCGATTTTGACAGTAAAATTTTGGTGTAACTGAAGTGTACATATTGTATATAATTAAATACATAATTTTAAAACCTAAACTCCGTATCTTGAATTAATCTATGTCCAACTACCTGGGAGAAGTGTTCATATCGTCACAATATATATATATATATATTCCAAACTGCATGCTTTGTTCATATGTGGTCCGAAGAACTTAAATAGTGAGATGACGCAGTGAAAAAAAAATTAATTTTTTTAATTTAACTACTTATTTAATACTTTACGAACTTCTTTCTTCCCTTCGAATCCTGATTAATGCAATTTGTAACAGATTTCGACCAAACTTGGGGGAATAAATAGATTTTAGGGGATGACTAATAAGTGGGCGTAAAAAATTTATTTCTTGAAATAAGGGGGCAGGGACCGATATAACCCTCCTCAACGCAATCAGATCCCGTGCGAATAACGGGTAAAATGCTAGTAAGTGTATATAATATTATAAAAAATAGATCTTTCATGCAAAAAACTAGATCTTTCGTTAACAACAGCATTATTTTAAAGATTCATTGTAAAATAATGCTTTTTACCGAAACACTTGCAAATTGAATCAAATCAAGAAAGAGCAGAAACATTTTCTGCCGTGATTTATGAATATTATTTTTATATCTCAAGATATCTTAATGCAGATAAATAACAATATTTATCAATCTGCTTAACATATGACACACCACGTCAAAAATAATGTATTCGAGTTTTGATTATATTAGAAAATAAAGCATAAAATAAATTTTTAACAGTCATAAATTTTAGAATTATTTAAAAAAGACTCTAAATGCATAATCTTAACTAAAGAACATTTAACTGGCTCCTTTAAGTAATAAATAGACATAAACTGATTTAATATTTATTCTGAATAGCAGTTTTTGGTCTTTAATAACTTACAAATTAAATAAAGACGTGTTTTAAGATGAATTCTACATGGAAAATTAGATGAAACACAATTATGAATTTAAATATCTCTAAAAAATAATGATTAGTATATATATATATATATATATATATATATATATATATATATATATATATATAGTATAATGCTTTTTACCGAACATATATCTCAACATTCATCTATCCATCTCTGTGTTTATGTGTGTTTGTATATGTCAGTAAATATATTTATATTATGATATTTAGCGTGTTAATATTTATTTAAATTTCAAATCATAGATTGCATTTTTACGAAAGCGATAAAAGTTTCTGTACGCTACAAAGTCACGGGTAAGAGGAAGACTTCTGTCTTTCTATTCTACACGTACCCGTTTATAAGTAAAAACCCGTTTCTTTGTAAGAATTCTCCTGCAGTTGGGGAAGCAGTTGGGGGGGGGAGATTGCTGCCCCCAACGATTTCGTTGGGGAAACTCTAGGGGGTGGTAAACTTTATTACGGCCTCGGTGTGAGGAAGGAGGGCCGCGGTCTGACAAGCAAAACATTCCGACATTTGAAAAGGGGGGGAAAGAAATGCTATGCAAGAAAACAAACTTTTCACGAGGGGAATTGGGCCGGTTGAAGGGTAGAACCGTACAGATGTCAGAAGCCAGGATCGGTGAATTACTCTTTTGAATTGAGCCAGTGAAAGGGTTAATCGAAGTAAAAAACACATTTCTCTTTTAAACGTTATCGATATGACTTGGCCTTCGGTAATAAAATCTGTGGGTTCGAGTCCCAACAATTGCATGGTATTTGCAGTCTTTTGGAATCGTTTAGGTAGGCCACGGTCTGTTCTGTTCTCCAATAACCATACTGGCTATCGAAGATCCTGATTATCTCCTATGTGTGGTAGGGTTTGATTTTAATTACTCACTGTAATTCACTATTAATATTTATTGTTAGAAGTATATAGTTGTGATATATAAGCAGAACGGATACCTTTATAAATTTTTCACTTCCCAGTATAATTGTATATATATGCATAATTAATGGCTTGCATGATTTACATTTAATGCTTGCATTTCTTTCTACTGATTATGAATACAGTTTCCAGCAGGTTTTAATAAATATATTCTCTCGGTTGACAAAATGCGAGATTCTTAGTTAAAATTCCTGATCACCGCTAAATAATGACACATTTCTATATAATAGGAATTATTTAAGATTTTTTTTGTGAAAAAACTTATTCATTTAAACCTGCTTGAGTAGAAAAGAAAAGAGTCAAAACTTCAAGGTCTATGTAATGCTAAAATTTGAAGTTTTCTTTCTTAATACATTTAAGCTAAATTTTAAAGTTCCTGGAATAAATTTAAAGAAAAATAATTCTTGATTAAAGGAGTAAAAATTTAATTAGGCATACAAAGTTTTATTCTAGTCGTTTTACTTGTTATTTCCGGTCCAATAGAAAATTACTCTACGAGAATGATCGAATAAATCATTCACAAGACATTCGTTACATCCGTTGAAAAGGATATTTTATGTTTTCAAAGAATATATATTTTTTCTTCTTTTAGGGTTTATATTTTGGAAAGAATATTTACAAAACATTATTTTGCTGTTACCATACTTAAAATCTAAACAAATTAAACTATCAAAACAGTTTGCGATTTTTTTAGACTAAATGATATTTTTACAATAAAACAAAAATTTGTGCATGGCATGTAAAATTTAGCTTCCATTTTTTTGTCGTTTGAAGTCTCTTTTTTTAATATTTAAATCCATATTTTTGAAAAAATTAATTAAAAAAAATTTGATTGATTGCATGCAAAATGTGACTATATTTACTAATTATTGTAATGTGCAAAAGAAAGTTTAGCACAGAGATAAAAATTTATGATGGATGATTGTCATTATGATAAGTAAAATTATTTCAGGAGTTTATAAGACATTGTAAAGTTACTTTTATTTATTTAACGTTAAAAATCATTATAAAAAGTCAAAAGATATACTACACTGCTGGCATTAAAAATTGCAACACCAGAAACGAAACCAAATAACATTACTTATTATACGTATACAGCATAGTAGGAAGAAAACATGATTAAACTTGTTGGCAATTTGGGGGTATACAGGGTCCAAAATTAGTACACACAGCTGGCACCTCTGGCAGCTAAAATGGCTCTAACCCGGTTAGGCATCATATCGAACTGGGCTTGCATGACAGATACGGATAAGTCATTCCATGCTGTTTAAAGTCTATGCCCCACTTCATCAATCGTAGTGGCTGGAGAGCGGTGGCGACCTAGTCTCTCAGCAACCCAAGACTAGATTTTTCAATGCGTGAGAGATCTGGAGAACGTGCTGGCCAGGGCAACAGTCGAACACCCTATGTGTGTAGGTAAGTCAGGACGCGACGGGCAACATGCGGTCTTGCGTCTCCGAGGCCTCGAAGATAGAACACAGCAACTGGTCTTAACATCTGATAAATGTTACGCTGGCTGTTCAGATTACCGACGACGCGAGCAAGAGGTGTTCATGTCGTGTACCCAATGGCTGCCCATACCATCACATTAGGTGCAGGTCCCGTATGACGATATCGAATGCAAGCAGGCCACGTGCGTTCTCCTCGGTGCCTCCAGACACGGATACGTCCAACATGATGCTGCACGTAGAACCGGGTCTCATCTGAAAAAAACGACGTGGTGCCACTCCTTTATCCAGTTTTGCCGTTGGTCACACCACTATCGCCGCGCGTCTTTATGCTGCAGTGTCAAGGGAAGCTCAATAATTGTCGCCGTGCAGACAGTCCGTGCTGCTCCGGAAGTCGTCGCACCGTCCGTGCGGATACTTGCCGTGCTGCAAAAAAGCCAATTTTCTGACTCAAGGTCCACGATGTGGTTGTACGATCCTGCAAGGCCGACCTGACAACATGGTCTGTCCTTTCGAGCGTTAGTGGTGGGATGCCGTTGAGATCCTGCTCTATGCTGCAGTGTCAACGGAAGCCGCAATAATGGTCGCTGGACAGACAGTCCGTGGTGTTCCAGACTTCGTCGCACTGTCCGTGCGGATACTTGTCGTGCTGCAAACAAGCCCATTTCCTGACTCAAGGTCCGTGATGTGGCTGCACGATCCTGCAACGCCGACCTAACAACATGTCTGTCCTCTCGGGCGTTAGCGGCGGGAGGCGGTTGAGATCCTGCATGACGTTCAGTATGACCCTCTTGAACCCATCGATTCCGTATTCTCATGACAGTCGTTGGATTCTGACAAATGCGAGTAGCAATATTGCAGAACGATAAACCGCCCTCTCAATAGGCCACGTTCCTGCCGCTATCGAATTCCGACACGTACTGGTAGCCGTTTCTCCTTCTTATACGAGGCATAACACGATCTTCTCTCTACCAACCAACATTCAAATGCGGTTTCCGAAAGAGAAACCTACTGCGTAACTTACCTTTTATACAGAGTTTGAGATGCTGTATCTCCCTCCTGCATCGTTCGATTGCGCCTAAATTCTATTCATTTGTATACCCCAGCATCTTCTTCTTTTCATGAGAATCTGACATTTCTATTATCTCTCCATCATGGTGTTGCAATTTTTATGGCCAGCAGTGTAATTAAATTTCTCGGTCATCTGCTCTCAGAGAGAGAAAGAATTTACATTTGAGCTCATTGATAAAATACTGTCTAATTTACTGGGGATTTTTCAATTAAATCAATCGGAATGCCAAATCATTTAAAATCTTTTCTTAAAACATTTTTTAAACTGAAAATCTCTGTTTAATTGGACCAAGTTCTTAATATCTGTAATATAGGTATAAAATTGCAGTTATATTTTCTCTCTTTTTTTGAATCGTGCATTTCAAAGTCAAAACCTTGATGCATTTGTTCTGATAAACATGAATATACCTTTCAGTTTTGAAAATCTTTATTAAGCATGAAAAAAACTCCAAAACGTGTGCAGATTAATAAGAGAGAGAATATTAAAGGCAAGTTTCAAATGTCTACTGTTATTCAAATTTTTAGTGGGATAGAAAATGAATCGGATTAGAGTGGAATAAAATTTGGTTTCATTCATAATATAATACTAGTTAGTACCCGTCAAAACATGACGGCTAGATAGTAAATAAAGGCACTAATACACAAATCATACTCAGCACATCATTTCCAAATGTTGAAAATCATAATAATGCGCAGAAACAAATTAATGTGTTCGAGCGGTCTCGTGCTTAGTGAGTATCTAAAGCCAGATTTTAAAATGTCAATGAGCATGCGCAGAAAGCAATTTTTTTTAAAATTGTGAATTATCGCTAATAAACAATTTCCATCGGGTTTAATCTTCTATTTCACAAACATAGTTATTAAAAAAATAAAAATGACAGAGAAAGATCTAGAGATACTCCTCGGAATAAACGTGTTTATCTTTAAAATATGTCACTGAGCATGCGCAGAAACAGTGAGTTTCTAAAGCAAGATTTAAACATGCCACTGAGCATGCGCAGAAATCAATTTTTAATTGTATATTATCGCTAATTAATAGAAATTGCGGTTACAAAAACCAAATTTGACACATCTACAGATTAAAATGTTTCATTTAAGACCAAAATGGAGTAAATTGATGCAGTAGTTTTCTCTCACGGACTGCGCAAAAAGTCGGCTTAGCAACTTAAATGTATAGATTTCTGTAAAATTTCAGAAAATACTCTCATACTTTCTTTGATACTCACATTTTTAGATGGATTTTAGTGATTTCTTTATGTATACAGCTAGAGTTGAAAGCCATGTTAATTGAACAAGCAAGCATGTATATAACATGTGATTTCTTTATTCCAAAACTGTCTCTTTCTTTGAAAATGAACACAAGTTGTAATGAATACTTGAATTTCATAGTAATCATGGAGATAACGAGAATTTAAAATAACACTAACATACTGATCATTTTGGTGAAATTTTCTTCATTGTCTCATTTTCTGTTTCATCGAAATATTCCTATGACATATAAAAGTTAAGATTTTTCCCTAAGAAACGTGTAAGTCTCAAGAATACTTATGGAAAAAATATTTTAAAGAAATTTTTAAAGCCTAATAGCTGATACATATTACCCCCTCTTAATCAATTGTTTCGTACAATACGCTTGCTAACAATACCATGTTTAATTTTTTATATTACATTTATTTTTGCTGGTTGTATTATATTTAACAATACGAAACCCGTTGCTAATTGACTATTAATGACTTGCTAAGTAACTGAGTAGCTGACAGGCTCAATCATTAATAAGATACTTAACAGAGATTTTACGCTCTAAGACCTCGAAAATCGAAATCTTATAATAAACGAGTTATAAATATTTTCATGGAAATACTTCCTAGTAACCAGTATCGTACGTTAAAGATTATCTGAAATTTCTGAAGTGGACGATTCTTTTTTAAAATTTCTGAACAGTACGATATGCAACATAAGGTTAGATTGCGACTTTCACATATCTAAATATATGTCAATATTTCACAAATGTTAAACCTTAATACTAACCACTATTAATCACGAACATACATCCTAAGCGGTTGCTACATTAGATATATTTCCATTAAAGATCTAAAATTTCTAAATGCTGGCCTTAAGACATTTTCAAACAATCGTCGAAGCTTAATCAATGCTAGGATCAAAACTGTTTTATTTGATCTATACTAGAAAACATTGCAAAGTTTATATTACCTGAATGTTTCAACAAAAATAAACTTTTATAATTCAGCTATTCAGATGAAATATTTACAAGGCATCAGATTGCAATCATGGCAGAAATATTCTGGATGAAATGTTTAGTCAATATTGTTAACCAGGGCCGCCCAGAGGGGGGGGGGGAATCTGGGGCACTTTGCCCCAGGCCCCCAACTGCCGGAGAGGCCCCAAAAAGTTTAAACAAATTATTTATTAGATTTCCTACGAAAGAAAATTATGAAACTTGTACCGTACTTCAAAATTCAAAATAATCTCCTGAAAAAAGGGGCCCCCCAAAAAAAATTAAAAAAAATTATTCGATTAATCAGATTTCTCTTACTACAAAACAGTCTTCTGAAAAATAGTCTTGGGGCCCCCAACAGAAGTTTGCCCCAGGCCCCGTATAGTCTCTGGGCGGCCCTGTTGTTAACCCTTACGTCGGCTCATCTGTCTTTATACTGTTCCCCAGGTCTTCGATTTCACAGACCACCACGCTATAAAATTAAGATATTTTCCAATTTTTATAAGTTTTTTCGCAGTTATAAGTCATTAATGCAAAACTACTACCACCTCTCATTCTTGAAAAGGGTAAATAAAAAATAAATTATTCAACAAAAATTCCAGAATTCGATTCCTCAATCTGTGATAGTGCGAGCGAGACAAAGTGTCTGGTTTGTTGCGAAACAGGAGGAATTCTTCCAGCCATGATAACTACAACAATAAAACAAAGATCTTAGAATTGGAACGCATGCAGACTGACAGATAATTAATACGGTTCAAGGCTTATCGGTCATACAGACCGGGCAAAATTCAAGCCGACTATGTTTTGCAAAGATTAAATTTACCGCAAAATACGAGCGGGCGAAAATCTCCGATGTGTTGTACTTGAAGGTCAGGATCCGACTGAAGAACTCACAAACCCTCAACAGTCTGATCACTCGCACCACCACCCCACACATCAGAACAGGTGGAACAGCGGTCTCCTAGACCGTTGTTCCACCGACGTAAGGGTTAACCTGTCTTCTGTTTACAAGACAGGTTAACCCTTACGTCGAAAATTAAGATATGGAAATGTTTTCAATGTTCCTTTTGTTTGAATGGACATTGAAAACATTTCCATTCAAACAAAAATCTCGACCATTATTGGTTTCATCAGAATCCATTTTGCCTAATTATGAGTGAATTTTAGATTTTCAAAGTTTTCGTTTTAATTGAGAGGTGATATGTTAAAATGTTTTGACTATAGGTTTATTTAACTACAAATGAACTTCATCATCAGAATACGACTATGAAGAGCTGCTGTGTACTAAACCTATAGGGTTCACTCATCTCAATGTTAACCTGTGGAGAAAATGTGTCTACTGTTTACAGCTACATAAATGCTGTAATATAAATAAAAATGAAATTTTCAGATAGCCGGAACTTTTCTGCACTAGGAAACAGGATTCAGTTTATAAATTTCATCTACCAAACGAATTTAGGAGCGTTTAAAGCATAGTGTACAAGATTTTTCCCCCCGAATAATCTAAATTTTAACATATTATTTTCATTTAAGAAAAAGTCAAAAATGCCTAAAGGTGTAAAATTTCTTTCTCTATTATGGAGTCCAATTTAAAAAAATCTTTCAATCCAAGTCGGCAATCCTTGGACACATTTTTTATATAGGTTAACATTGATGCGAGCGAATCCAATAGGTCTAGTACAGAGTCTGAAGAACAAGATATTGTTTGCAATGTAATCAAAAGCAATATTTCCCCAATAATCAATATATCCGTATCAGTTCTTCATATAAGATAAACGATTTTATAAGACTTACCATTTCAAAATCACAAAGGACGATAATTTATTCCTTAATTAATGTTATTAATTCTCTCGCCTTTATCATAACTTCTCATGAATGAAATGCAGTTAGCGACTCGTTAAGAAAACAGCTTCTGTGTATGTCAAGTTTTAAGCTACACAAATGTAGTAATTTAAAATAAAAATCGATTTTTCAAATAGCGTGAACTTTTCTGCACCTTGCAACTGGATTCAGATTATAAATTTCGTCCATCAAAGGAATTCATGAGGTTTTTAAAACACACTATGTCAGATTTTCCCCCCCCCCGATTAATTTAAATTTCAAAATATTATTTGCATTTTTATTTTACACCAAAAATGTCTCATTTGTAAAATTTTTCTCTCTGTTACGGAGTGGACTTAAAAAAATCTTTAAATCCAAATAGGCAATCCTTCTACATATTTTCTCCACAGCTTAACGCAACGTAACATATTGACGTAAGCGAATCCGATAGGGTAGTACACAGCAACTTTAAGAGCATATGTTTGTTGGAAAAACGTAAATGATTGATTGCGCCCGTACAGTTTCCTTCCATATTTTGACTACTTACAACAGCATCGAAGTTTACACGGTAAATGAGATTTGTATTAATATTAGACGTGTTTTCCTTTTCTAATTTAATGTCTACAAATATCTTATTCTGTACATCTCAATGTATATGATTACATATCAATGTATATGATTGTTTGATTGATAGCGCTACGGTCATATTTTGTTAAACGAGGGCTAATTAGACCTCGTCTCTATGCAATCATATAAGAACATGGAAAGTTAAAAGGTGAGTTATGGGAAAGATAGTTAAAGTTCGAATTTATTATCGTAGTTGCATTAAAAAATAAATTTACGAATAAATTAAGTGTATATTAAAGAAAGGTACCGCATTTATCAGACAATAAGACGCACTTTTTCACACAAAAAATTTCATGTAGTTTCTTCTAACGAAACTACCGTGAAATTAACATGGATTACTTATCGTTGCTTACCTCTTTTGTATGTATATATGTATGTATGTGTTATGTATATATATATATATATATATATATATATGTTCGTATATATATATGTGTGATAATAAACACATTTGGAAAATTTAGATGCAGTCGGGCACGAGGAGTGAATCATACAGTAAATCGCTGCGCACAAATTGGAGAGATGCAGTCGGGCTGAGTGTTGATTCAGGAAAACACTGATGATATCTAGGAGATTAACACATGGATCCAGAGAAGGGAACACAGATTTTAGACGATATCCAGTAAATCCCTTTATTCAATCAGTAGGCATTACGAAGGCTGCAGCGGCCACATGATTTGTCCGGCGTCTATGCCAGGACGGGACGTAAAAACAGCAGTGCTTACATTGCAGGTCCGACAGTTACAAGAGTTAGAAACGAAGAGAGAGCGGACAGCATGTCCGGTAGCGACAAGAGTTAGCAACGAAGAGAGGGAAAAGTCTTGCGTTCATGCAAAATTAAATGGGTGTTTTGCGATATTTTCGCCAGAGGGCCTAAACTACTAAATTTTTAACTGGACGACCTAGATTCGTGGAGTTCACGTGTCCACTTAAGCTTCCCGGGGATTGATAAATTCCGCGCTTGCTAGAGCTGAGACCTATGGCCTGGGCATAGGCTAAGTGGCCATAAGTTCTTGTAAAGTGGGGTTTTTTGACGTTACAGAGACATAAATTCAGAGTGTTTCGAGGGCTCTTCAAGAATTTTGACACTATACGGACATTCGGAATCTCATAAACTTTCGAACACTCATATCTGGGGATGTTATTGAGTTCCGATACTTCACATGCCTGCTTAATGATCTGCAGGGCTGCGATAAATTATACTTACTTTACTTTTAGGTCGCAAATTTTGGAAAAGGGGTCGTGCTTTATTAAAAAGAGAATTTAGAATATGTTTTAAAGTAAAGTAATTTAGGACGTCGCGTTTTCTTGTTACATTTCCCCCCCCATCGAAATAAGAAAAGTTCTTGCTGAAAGGAAGACTTTTCCGTTGACATAAAATTCTACAAAATTTTAAGTACACTGTATGCATCAAAGGTAAACACACATTATATCATTTACAGAATAAGAATCTCCATGTTCGAATTCAATTTCAATATTTCATACTAATTGCAATAATTTAATTTCAATATTCAATATTCACTATCCAAAACAATATTATATCCACAAAAATAATAACCTCTAAAAGAATAAGTCAAATAAATGTACTAAATTCTTTCTCAATATTTATCATATTTAATTTCTTATATAAACACTTTAACTTTCATAAATAACACGATATTTTAATTTAATCTTACTACTAGCATTTTGGTATGAATCCTCCTGTTATATAACCTCTTACCTCTTAAACATACCTCTCTTTTTATCATATATGAAGCATTACTTTTCTATTTATTTCTCTTTTATCATTTTGAGAATTTTCTGGAATGGGCACTTCCTCTATAGCAGACGGATGTTAGTCTTCAACCGTGGCATAGGGACGCTTAATAGATTAGAAAGAACTCCGTTTCTAGTTAATAGATAAACTGTTCTTTGAAATTTCTACTGTACCAGAAAATCTCCTGAAAAACATATTATTCTCCTACCTTTATTTAACCTTCAACTACATAATATACCCACGAGGATTCGAAACCACATACCTTTTTCAATTTACCATGTAAAAAAGTACAATGTTTAGGTAACTTGTGAAGAATACTAAGTTAGTAATGTTTGTACCTTCATACTTCAGTAAAATAAAACAATTTTTTATACTCTTATAATTTCTTAAAATAGATTACAAACCGTTTACATAAGTTGATAAATATTTTTGTGGATAATTTTAAAATTTAACTATTCATTATTTTAATTTTACCACCTGATACAAATATACAACAATATAACACTTATAAATTATATATGTTGACAGAAGAACAGTCTCTATACATCAAAATGATAGACTTGAGTTTTTCCATCATTCGTCATAGTGAGGACTTTATTCCATAATCAACAAAGAAAGGATAGGTGACAAATTCTTCTCTGTATCAAAATAGATAAAATTCACAATACATAGAAGTCCATATGCTAGTATATCATAAGAGTCAATATTTTGCTTTTTAGTTGTAACATCAAATAAGTTTTTAATTTCAACACGATTACCAAAATGTATGCAATATGATTTAAATCCTCTACTCATATAACTCCGTCTCTTCTGAGTAAATTCAACACGTATTCGTTTAATATCCTTATTACAATTTTTTTTCCATCATCATCATCACAAGAAATGAGACTTTCCTTAGACATGGGCTTTTCCTCTTTAACAAACGGATGTCAAAAAAAACCAACCGTGGTTAAGGGATGCTTATGTGATTTTACGAAGGACGCTCCGATGCCCGATAAGTGGAAAACTGTGTCATCTATTATCTACTGACCAAGAAAATCTCTTATGCATATAAAATTCTTATACCTTTACCTTTTTTCAAACATAGCAAACCTGAGGATCTAAAACCATATTCTCCAACATAAAACATAATAAGTACAAAATTGTGGTAGCTTGTATAAGATTCCAAGTTAGCATTGTTGTACTCAAAAACATTTTTGTATGCAATTTTGATACGTTAGTACTCCTATAATATAGAACATATGATTTACAGATATAATAATATAATAACATTCTTAATATTCAATAAACAATAAATCTTATAATACTTGTGAAACACTGTAAAACCATAATACAAAATACAACAAGTTGATGAACAAAACATTTTTTTTTTCACACCAGCTTTATTGCGGGTATTTATAGAAAAAAATTAACATGACACGTTACCTTGCTCGAAGTGATTCTCCTTCCTTCGGGAGAGAGACTATATTTCTCCTCCGAGCTTGTTGACATTTAACCTCTCACATGTGTGTATAGTAAGCGTAACGGTGGGGTGGTTTGAATGGTGACCTACTTTCCTTTCTTTCTTTTTCTTTTCTCGTAGAGGTTTCGCTTCTACGTCCGTTTAATAGCTACGGGAATTTTACTCTTTTTTGTAGATAATTTAAACTTTTCTGCAGAATTAAAGTGCCTTAATTTGGTTGAGTGTACGATTTCAGTAAGTTTTTTAGTCAAATGGTTAGGTTTGTTAATTTCAAAAGTTACATTAGAAAATTGTTTTAAAACGGTGTAGGGTCCAGAATAAGGGGAAGTAAGTTTACGAGTATTTGGATATTGGAATTCTTCATACATTACTAGGTCTCCGGGTTTAAAATCAGCTACCTTAAAATGAGTATCGTATCTATCTTTATTACGCGAAAGATATTGTGTAGTCCTCTTTTCTGCAATTTTCCTAGCTTCCTCTATTGGTGGATACATTTCTTGATTTTGAATTAAATTTTCGTAAGGTAACTTGCCGTACAAGAGGTACGCAGGAGGAAATTTAGTGACGGAATGAGGGGTATTATTATATTCCTCAGTTACTTGAGTCAATAATTTTGTCCATGCTATTTTTCCTTGATATGAACTAAGTTTGCATTTTAGTCTCGTTATGATAGTTTGATTAACTCTTTCTACAGTCCCATTTGTTTGTGGTCTGTGTGCTGAGGATACTAATTTACAAACGTTATGATTTCTCAAAAAATGTTTAAATTTTGTGGAAGTAAAGGCAGCGTTACGGTCGCTTAATAATTTCTTTGGAACTTGAATCTGAAATAATTGCTTTAGACAATTTATGTATGTATCAGTGGTTGCACTTTTAGAGGGATAAGTCCAAACGTATCTAGTAGCATGATCAATAACAATATGTAAATACTTTTTCGTGGATTCATAATAATTTAAACCACCAACAGTGTCAATAGAAACAACATCAAAAGGTTCATGTGCAGGGGGTAAATTTTGTAACAAACCATATTTTTTCTGTCGCGATTTTTTGTTAAGTTGACATATTTCACAATGTTTGACATAATTTTTGACATCATTAATAATACCATACCAGTAATATTGAGGTGATAATACATTCAACATGGAAGAAACACCAACATGTCCAAGCTCTACATGAGCTTTTTCTAGTAACTTTAAGCGTAGAGAATATGGAACACAAATCTTATAAAACCCTTTCTTTTTGATCATATACAAGTTATTAATTTTCTGAAATTTATTACACCCAACATTGTCCAATCTTTGATGAGTTTTTAGTTCTTCAGTAGATAAAAAATGAGAATTTAAACCAATATGATGAGAAATAGGAATACGTGTTAACATATCAGCTTCAATATCGGTAGAACCTTTCTTATACTTTATATCGAAATCATACATTGACAGTTTTAACGACCATCTAAATAATCTTCCGGTAGGGTGTTTGATACTTTTTAACCAAACCAAAGATGCGTGATCCGTATGAATTGTGAAGTGGCTTCCGTGTAAATAACAATAAAATTTATCGACAGAGTCAATAATAGACAAACACTCCAATTCCGTTATAGCGTAATTTTTTTCATAGGGCCTAAGTTTTCTTGAATGAAAAGCTACAGGATGAAGCGTATTATCGGGGTGTTCTTGGTTTAAAATGGCAGCTACCGCTTCATGTGATGCATCAACAAAAACATGACAAGGGTAATTAGGATTGAACAGAGTTAGCACTGGTTTAGAAATTAAGATATTTTTTAACTTTTGAAAAGCATGTTGGCACTGGTCACTCCACTCATATTTAATATTCTTTTTAAGTAAATTGTTAAGAGGTGCTCGGATGTTGGCGTAGTTTGGAATGAATTTATTATACACATTAATACTTCCTAAAAATCTTTGTAATTCTTTAACATTTCTGGGTGGCTCTAACTTTTTAATTACTTCAATATTGTCATTGCTGGGATGATATTTTCCAGACTCAACTTCATAACCTAGAAATTTAATCCTTTTTTGCGCGAACTGACATTTTGACCGTTTTAGTTTAATGTTTTCTTTTTCACATACTGAAAATATAATTCTCAAATGCTCTAAATGTTCTTCAAAAGATTGCGAAAAGATAATTATATCATCGAAATAATTTAAGGCAAACTTAATTTGATATTTATTAAGAATTTGTCTGAGAGTTGGCTGGAGCATTTTTCCATCCAAAAGGCAATCGTTTCCATTCATAGAGTCCGAAATTAGATGTAAAGGCTAGTTTTTCAGTATCGTTTTCATTAAGTCGAATGTGCCAATAACCTGATGCTAAATCCAAAGTGGAAAAAATTTTAGCATGAGTTAATTGATCTAAGACGGCATCAATTCCGGGGATCGGTTCAGAATCTGTTTTGGTTATTTTGTTAAGTTGTCTATAATCAATGCATAATCTAGTTTTTGAATTTTCGTCACGTTTATATGCCAAAGTAATGGGAAATGAAAAAGGGCTACAGGAGGGTTTTATTAAGTCAGCGGCTAGCAGTTCATCAATTTGTTTCTTTATCTCTGCATTATCTTTAGGAGATGCTCTATACGGACGTAATGAGATAGGTAGTTCGGACGTTAGAATAACTCTTTGGGGTTCCAGTCGAATGCAACCAACATCATATTTAGATTTTGCAAACACATTATTATATTCCTCTAACAACTCACTTAATTGTATTTCTTCGGTATCATCATTAAACTCAAAATTATATTCATTACATTCAACATTATATACACTTTCTTTAAAATTTCCTTTTTTACATTTACTGAAATTAGAATCATAAATCAAGCATGCAAAGTTATTATCTATATAGGTTAACACTTCGTTTGAGGTTACATTTCTATTAAATTGATAAACTTGAAGGGTATTAAAATCTAGATTTAATTTGAACTGATTCACAAATTCTGTTGATAGTAGTGCATAGTTTAAATTAGATTCAATCACATAAAACTTGATAAATTTTGTAATCTTAGAAATGTTTGTTTTCAAGAGGACAATTTTTCTTACCTCAACAACACCTTTTAACATTTTTACCTTAGGGAGTCTTTCTTCGGCGCTCGATATTATGGTAGTTTCGCAGAGATTCGGCAATAAATGATAAGGGATCACATTAATTCCGGCTCCCGTGTCAATTAATCCTGTAATTAATTGTTCATTTAAGATGATTTTCACTTTGAAGTAAGGTCACCGGCGATTTTGGAAACTATCTCGTCTCATCGGAGGTCTTGTCTGATAGTGAATCGCTGGGTTCAATGGGGATCGCTGATACTGCGGGTAGCGCGGCGAGAATTCCCTTGGCACGGGAGGTTGAAATGGGATCCTGGGAGCATAAGGTCGTGTTGAGTTTATGGGTCGTGATGGATTTACGACATCTCGGCTCGCTGAAGCACCGTGGGGAACATCGGCGAACACTCTTCTTGCTACTGTTATCCATTCGGACGTCGTTTCAATATCGTGGGATACCAGAATACTTCAGAAATGGGGAAGCAGTCCCCCGTTTAAAGATTGCACCGTAAGTTCCTCGGAAAGTTTAAGTCTGTGAAGTTGGCCCCCCGACATTGAGATATCCAAATTTTGAAAACGGCATTCGTTTGAGCGTCGTTTGAGCGTGTTTGAGCGCCAAAAATTTTCGTTTGAGCGCAATTTTTAAAAAAGTTATGAGCATTTCATTTTTTGGCGGGAAAAACACCTAGCCCCCCCGACATTGAGATATTTAAATTTTGAAAACGGCATTCGTTTGAGCGTCGTTTGAGCGTGTTTGAGCGCCAAAAATTTTCGTTTGAGCGCAATTTTTAAAAAAGTTATGAGCATTTCATTTTTTGGCGGGAAAAAACACCTAGCCCCCCCGACATTGAGATATTTAAATTTTGAAAACGGCATTCGTTTGAGCGTCGTTTGAGCGTGTTTGAGCGCCAAAAATTTTCGTTTCAGCGCCATTTTTAAAAGAGTTACGAGCATTTTAATTTTTAGCGGGCAGAAACTCCTAGCCCCCCCCCCCCCCCAACATTGAGATATTCGATTTTTGAAAACGGCATTCGTTTGAGCGTGTTTGAGCTATATTTGCTGTCAACATAATCTTAAAATTGGAAACGTTTTAACGATCAACTAACTATTGGAACCATTTGTTTTTAATTACCTGACTTCAATGTGGAATATTTTAATTACCCAGTGGCGTAGCGAGAGGGGGGCAAGGTGGTCTATCATGCCCCGGGCGTCACTTGCAGAGGGGCGCCAAATGCAACCTAAGACCATTGGACTCTTTGGTCCCCAAGACCACGAGGGGCGCCAAAAAGGTAATGTGCCCCGGGCGCCAGTTATGCTCGCTACGCCACTGTAATTACCATATTTAACTTTTTACGATAATTCATGATATGCAACTTATGCAAACTCTTAATAATTCTATTATAATGTTAATCTTTTGCTCCGTTCTATACGAGAAACAAATCATTTTATTTATTGTATATTATAATTCTGAAATTGGGATTCTTAATGCAGTTATATTTTATTGTAGTATTCAAGTGTGCATCAAGTTTTATACTAAATTTTTGTAAATACATATTTTGAGTGTCACGGCAATCACAGTTTTATTTTTCTAATCATTTATGTGCGTATAGCACTTTCATAATGTGTTTATAAAGTAGAGATGGTTACGATTATTGTTTTTGTGTTTTAAGCAATTTATTTATGTATATATATTCAGAATTGGTTATGAGGAATTTTGTAAATTGATGCATTTCAGCACTGCTGATAGTCAGTCATTTTTGTTCAAAAGTGGCTAATTTATTTTACATTAATCATCTTCTATCTTAAATTGTAATATTTTTATATTTATATATTTTAGGTAAATAAAGTTAATATTTTGATATTTGTATAGTTTAGATTCATAAATCTAATAGTTCGATATGTATATATATCGAAGGAAAAAAATATAATTTTAAAATCCAAAATATACCATAAGATTTCTGGTCAAACATTGTATAAGATAACTATGTGAGTGCAATCAGTTGCTAAATAAAAATAGTCGATATAAGAAAAGAAATGTATTCAACAGAATATTGCGATAAACTTACCGGCGTTTATATAGTGTTTAGAAAAGGTACAGTTAACTAGACGTCACTGGCACTACATTTATGGTCTGGCAGACAGTTTGACATATCCTTCCTCGTTAAAATAATCTTTGCTTTTACCATATTTACAATAATTGTGTTACAGTGTTAGAAAGTTGTAAAAGTTCAAATTATGGAAGTGCATCAAGCAATTGCATTACGTAGTTGAAAGTAATTTACAGCTGACAGAATTCTTGCCGTAATTTTACTGCTCCTATATTTTTCTTGATGTATTTATTGGAATTTGAAGATTTAAAAAGTCCTTGGGTAGCGTTTTTCATTCTCTATATAAAAAATACTTTTAGCCCGGACACCCTGTATATAAAATCCAAATACCACTCACTCACTGATCACCGTATCTCTCGAACCATGAGTTCTAGGAAGTTGAAAATTTGTATAGTGGATGCACTTCCGCTCTCCCTAACAATAACATTTAAGAAATATTTTTTAAAAAATCTACACTTTTAGTATGTGAAAAGGGACCCTCAAAATTAAACACGGTCTTACTGATCACTGTATCTCTGGAACCATAAGACCTAAGAAGCTGAAATTTTGCATAGTGACTCATCTAAAGCCCTAGGTACTAAGAAAGCTAAAAAATCCAGAAGGGCCATAAGGCCCCCAAAATTAAGAAATAAATATAAATCTAAAAACCCTTATTTAATGTTGGATCGTCATTAAATTATAGGATTAACTCCTCAAAAGAAATGACAACACTTTACTACTGAAGTTAATTTAAATTAATGGAACCCGATTATATGATTGGTGGTAGTAATGTATTATGTTGTGAAGCACGGGTATTTAGTTTTAGGTATATATATAGGGAAAAAGAAAAAGGTAAGTAAATATATACAGGTCAGAGATACGAAAACTTTCTTTCAAGTTCATCTTTTTTAAAGTATAAGAAATATTAAGAACGAATCAATGGATTTTTGAATGTATTGAAAAATTTCATAAATGCATTAAACACTGTTGTCTGAGGCCTAAACTATATCAACAAGTTTGAAACTATTTGCTATTATTAGTTACTATTATATTTTATCGTTATTCGTTGATAATTTCGTATTTTTACTCTGCCTCATTTTGGCACCTCTTTCAATGTCTTATCCATGGGACCCGCCATATTTGGAGGTGTCCCTTCCGTTTCGCAGACACCTAATTTCCCCCCCCCTTTTTTTCGCCATTTCCCCGACACGAAATTTCATGCCGCTCTGTTTTTCCCGTTCTCTGAATATCTCAATGTGAGGGGAGGGGAGGGGAGGGCTAGGTGTTTTTCCCGCGAAAAAAAGAAATGCTCATAACTCTTTTAAAAATTGCGCTCAAACGAAAATTTTTGGCGCTCAAACACGCTCAAACGACGCTCAAACGAATGCCGTTTTCAAAATTTAAATATCTCAATGTCGGGGGGGGCTAGGTGTTTTTCCCGCCAAAAAATGAAATGCTCATAACTTTTTTAAAAATTGCGCTCAAACGAAAATTTTTGGCGCTCAAACACGCTCAAACGACGCTCAAACGAATGCCGTTTTCAAAATTTAAATATCTCAATGTCGGGGGGGCTAGGTGTTTTTCCCGCCAAAAAATGAAATGCTCATAACTTTTTTAAAAATTGCGCTCAAACGAAAATTTTTGGCGCTCAAACACGCTCAAACGACGCTAAAACGAATGCCGTTTTTAAAATTTGGATATCTCAATGTCGGGGGGCCAACTTCACAGACGTTGGATTTACGACATCTCGGCTCGCTGAAGCACCGTGGGGAACATCGGCAAACACTCTTCTTGCTACTGTTATCCATTCGGACGTCGTTTCAATATCGTGGGATACCAGAATACTTCTGAAATGGGGAAGCAGTCCCCCGTTTAAAGATTGCACCGTAAGTTCCTCGGAAAGTTTAAGCTTTGAGGCGAATTCTGTCTTCGATTTGTAGTAGGAATTAATATCTCCACACGCAGAGTATGTTATCTTTATAAAGTTGTCAAAAGTGTAACTCTTACCGCACGTGTACTGATCGATGAATTTGTTTTGCACATCCCTCCATGACTGTAAGTCGATACACGCAGAAATAAAAAAGTTCAATGCTGCAGGTCCTAAATAATCCGGAAATTTAGAAAGTTTCTTCTCGTCACTCAGATTTAATTCGTTGCATTTTCTTGTAAAATACTTCAGCCAGTCCTCAATTTCAATTTCACCATCGGGCACAAATAATGGACACTTAAAATTTTCTTCCGCCATAGTCCTTAATAGTGATAATTCTTGAGTAGGAGTTTTTTCGCAGTGCTCACGAACTTCGAGTGATGATACTAGTGACGGGGAAGCTAAAGGTTTATCATCAGCAGGCAAACTTAGCGTAGATTTAGCTGTCTGGGAACGAAGATGCATCGAAATAGCTTAAAACTTTTTATCCATGGGATTACCTCGCATTAATCCATTATCCTGCCGGCTTTATAAATGTGATAATAATCACATTTAGAAAATTTAGATGCAGTCGGGCACGAGGAGTGAATCATACAGTAAATCGCTGCGCACAAATTGGAGAGATGCAGTCGGGCTGAGTGTTGATTCAGGAAAACACTGATGATATCTAGGAGATTAACACATGGATCCAGAGAAGGGAACACAGATTTTAGACGATATCCAGTAAATCCCTTTATTCAATCAGTAGGCATTACGAAGGCTGCAGCGGCCACATGATTTGTCCGGCGTCTATGCCAGGACGGGACGTAAAAACAGCAGTGCTTACATTGCAGGTCCGACAGTTACAAGAGTTAGAAACGAAGAGAGAGCGGACAGCATGTCCGGTAGCGACAAGAGTTAGCAACGAAGAGAGGGAAAAGTCTTGCGTTCATGCAAAATTAAATGGGTGTTTTGCGATATTTTCGCCAGAGGGCCTAAACTACTAAATTTTTAACTGGACGACCTAGATTCGTGGAGTTCACGTGTCCACTTAAGCTTCCCGGGGATTGATAAATTCCGCGCTTGCTAGAGCTGAGACCTATGGCCTGGGCATAGGCTAAGTGGCCATAAGTTCTTGTAAAGTGGGGTTTTTTGACGTTACAGAGACATAAATTCAGAGTGTTTCGAGGGCTCTTCAAGAATTTTGACACTATACGGACATTCGGAATCTCATAAACTTTCGAACACTCATATCTGGGGATGTTATTGAGTTCCGATACTTCACATGCCTGCTTAATGATCTGCAGGGCTGCGATAAATTATACTTACTTTACTTTTAGGTCGCAAATTTTGGAAAAGGGGTCGTGCTTTATTAAAAAGAGAATTTAGAATATGTTTTAAAGTAAAGTAATTTAGGACGTCGCGTTTTCTTGTTACATATATATATATATATATATATATAATAGTTCCGTAACTGACTGACTGACTGACAGATAACTCACAGACCAAACCGCTGGACCTAAAGGACTAAAATTTGTCACGGCTATTATTCTTATAGTCTAGTAGTGCATTAAGAAAGATTTTTGAAAGAGTCTTCTTAGATTTTTAAAATTAAATTTTTAAGCTGTTTTTGCAAAATTTTTTAAAGTTTACATTTAAAATAATAATTTGAGGGTTATAAAATTTATATCACGAGAAAGACCATAAAAATTCCTTTTGCTTTCCGGAGGACCGTTATGGTGGAAAGTAATCCTACGTTAAAAATGGACTTAAAATTGAGGTGCGTCTTATGATTCGAAGACAACGTTAAAATAAAATGAATATTTTATTATATGTATTATATATATTTTATATTTATTATACATATTTTTTATTATATACATTTTTTATCTTTATTAAGTAAGAAATTGAAAATATCTTTATGTACAAAATATTGTTTTTTTAAAATCTTCCCATAAACTGGAGGTGTGTCTTATGGTCCGAAAAATACTGTACTTGAGAAAATTAATTTTTTTAATCCCATTGTTCATTTCTTTCTACGAAAATTTCGAAAATATTATCAGCCGAAGACAACGAAAGAACTGATAATAAAACACTGTGATAATTTAAAATATGTTGAAATTTATTTCATTAATTTTTATGACTAATAAGCAATAAAACATCTATTAATAATCCCGTAAATAATTAATTTAATTATTTGGAGCAAAACTCACGAAGCATATCTGTTGATACAGTTTCAAAAAGGTAAATGAGAATATCTGAAAAACAAACCATTTTTTATTTATCTCTTATCACCGAAATATTAAAACAAATTAATTTTCAAACATGAAAGCTTAAAAATAATGTACGAATCTTTAACAATAGACAGCGCCCGAGACGATAACGTTGAAAGTATAATGAAAGGGGAAAATGAGGCCAAAATTGAATTAAAAGATTTCTGGGTCTTTCTAATTCTTTTGTTTTCTCGGTTTCCAAAAACTTGTAATTAGTTTAGCGGATTTTCTTTTCTTGGTGGTATTGATTTCAGATAATTTTTTTTAAAAGGAGACCAATGCGGTAGCAAAAGTAGCCACAGAGTGGTTTTGAACTTAAGCTTGTTGATTAAAATTATTGATTGTACTAAAATTTATTCTGTTGCTACCATCACATACACACACAAACACACACACACACACATATATATATATATATATATATATATATATACACATATATATACAACACATGCATGCGTGTGTAATAATAACGCCACACCAGTTTAACCCTTCTGTCAGGAGTCGCTCGGCTCATCGGTCTAGGAGACAGCTATTGCACCTGTTCTGAAGGGTGGGGTGGTGGTGGGGGTGATCAGACTGTTGAGGGTTTGTGAGTTCTTCAGTCGGGTCCTGACCTTCAAGTACAACACATCGGAGATTTTAGCCCGCTCGTATTTTGTCGGTGAATTTAATCTTTGTAAAACATAGACGGTCTTTTGGACCGATGAGCCTTGAACTGATTTGAATTTTTGCCGGTCTGTATGACCGATAAGCATTGAACCGTATTAATTATCTGTCAGCCTGCATGCATTCCATTTCTAAGTTCTTTGTTTTATTGTTGTAGCTAGCATGGCTGGAAGAATTCCTCCTGTTTCACAACAAACCAGACACTTTGTCTCGCTCGCACTATCACAGATTGAGGAATCTGAAATTTTTGTTGATTCTGAAATTTTTGTTGAATAATCTATTTTTTTTACCCTTTTCAAGAATGAGATGTGGCAGTAGTTTTGCATTAATGACTTATAACTGCAAAAAACTTATAAATAGGAAAATATCCTAATTTTATAGCGTGGAGGTCTGTGAGACCGATGACCTGGGGAACAGTATAAAGACAGATGAGCCGACGTAAGGGACTATAATCCATTGATTCGCTGCATTTGATTTTGTCTTTCCCTTTATATAACTAACTTCCGTGTTCCTTCTGTATGACCTCTGGGCATATGGCCCTACAGGGGGTCACGTGATAAAAAAGAAACTTGATTTTATATATGCTGGTGTGAGCTTCGGTACTACGCACTTCAAGATTGTTTCGTATACGAGTAGTTTTATCCATCTTTGCTTTTAAATATGTAAATAGCTTATACTTCTATATATTTCGTATAATATGTTTAACTATTAGATAACCGTAATGTGTTTAAAGTAATAAAAGTATTATTCCTTTTAATAGAGTTATTTTATTTAGAGTGGGTGTTGAACAAGGCCAGACTACCAAGCCGAATGCCCGTTCTCCTATTTTCCGAATACCGTCCAAGAGTCGACTAGTAGATTCATTATATATATATATATATATATATATATATATATATATATATAATGATGGCAAGCATAGCGTCACTGTGAGTAAACCAAATGAGTTGAGTAATTTCGAAATAATCATGGTAGTTCAAGTTCACTATAACGGCCATTCATTCAATTTGATCACCGCTCCAATAACTTGACACTGATCTGCCATTTTAACATTGACTGCTCGATTGCATTTCCCGCACAACTCGATTAACACCGAGCTAAGGTTTAATCCATTTGTTTCAGTGAAGGGTAATGTTTAAGAGCTTATAAGCTATCCAGATACTCGAAACGTCAGTTCGGTTTGTGCATTTAAAATTATTTTCTTTAAATTATCTATTGCATTTAAAATTTTTATCGCAGGAAGGTAAGATAAAACCCCTAAAAAAAAGCTCTCACAGCTGATTGTAAAATTAAGACTTTTTTCCAGATGCCATACTATAATAATCCACATATTTCACTAGTAGACTAGTCTAATAAACCTATGCTTACAAGTTGCCTAGTTTGATGTAAATGTTTGTGTGGTTGAATTCTACGCAGTATGTTCATACTTCTAATCTTCATTTCAATATTTTTGCTACAGCCTTTCACAATAGCTATTTTTATGGTTTAAGGTTGCTTTGTACTAACCCTATTGGACTCGGTCCCCCCAATGATAACCTATGGAGAAAATGTGCCCAAGGATTGTCAACTTGGATTTAAAGGGTTTTTTTCTTTTTTTTAAATTATACTCCGTAATAGAGAAGGAAATTTTACACCTTGGGGCATTTTTCGTTTTTTTTAAATGAAAATAGTATTTTAAAATTTAAATTATGCGGGGTAAAATTCTGGTATACTGTGTTTTAAACGCTCCTCAATTCCTTTGGTGGACGAAATTTATAAAATGAAACCTGTTGCAAGGTGCATACAAGTTCAGGCTATCTGGAAATATCTTTTTTTTATTGGATTATGATCATTTATGTAGCTGTAAATAGTAGTCAAATTTTCTCCATAGGTTAACATTGAGATGAGCGAATTCAATAGGGTTATTACACAGCAGACTTAATGCAATATGAATTCATTTTTCGCGTCATTATGCTTATTATTTGAAATGACAAATATATTTATACGTAGAAGGTATATACGTATGGGAATAATTTATTGAATTGTTCCGGGGTAAAGGAATTGCTAGCTCAGTAATTGTTGAACTATTTAATTATTTAATTAAGTTAGCTTAAAGTACAATGATTTTTTTTCGAGAAATTGAAATGTATGTAATGAGAGAAAGACTAATGACACATTTTTAGAAGTTTTTACGCAGTCCAAAGAAACAATATTCTTTATAATTAGATATAAAGATTATAATTAGGTTTAATATTATTGTAATTTGTAGTTAAATAAATATTTGTTTACTTTGTAATGCAATTTCATTTTATATTTCAATAAATGTTATTTACTATGCTATTTGTACAAAATATATTATACGTACATTAATCAACTATCCAAATGATTTTTTTTTAAGTTATCTTCTTGTTAGTGTGTCGCCAAATTTTAAAATTATCAAAAGTGTACCATGACGAAATAAGTTTGAGAATCATTGTCCTAGACATATTGAATTCACATTGAACTGTAAACATCAACAAAATTCAATGGGAGATATTATTTTTTTTTCTGAGTTTCTATTTTTATTTCTTTATTTATTTTGAGCTGATCTGTCAACAAAGTTTTTTATTAAATTTACGAGTTCAACTAATCATTTACGGGCTTTTAAACTCTTTCTGAAAAAGTGTTTCAGATCTTGCTATCAGACGTGATCCATAAGTCTTCAAGAGCAAACAAAATAAGCAATAAGAACAATAAATTTCTTCTCATGTTCTCGAAAGCTGCAATGTTTTGATAAATTATTGCACCCCAAAAAAAGCTTATCCCCCATTTTTTTGTAAATGAATGTGAAGTTTAGGTTTTATAATATATGATTCAATGCATTTCATTCCAGGCGATTATATTCATTTATCAATATGGGATATGGGAATGGCAAATTTAAGGTAATAGTAAGCATAGCAAGATTACCACTAACAACAACACAACGAGAAATAAATCTAGTAGACACTCGAACAATAAAAAGAGTGCCTGGGTCAGAATTCCATCCAAAATTTTTGTGCAATTTTTTTTTCTTGTTTAAAGTTTTTATAGTATTTTTCTAGAAAAAAAACTTTTTTTTAGTTTTAATTATTTTATCTACTAGGCAAGGAACAATAGATTTAATAGTAGCCCTTACTTTTTATGGTCCTGCACATTACTTTCTATAAAACTGAAAGTGGCTTCTGTAGTTTTCATATACCATATTTTTAGTATCATAAGACGCACTTTTTTACATAGAAAAATCAACTTAAAATTGGCACGCGTCTTATGGTCCGAAGGTAACATTAAAATAAAATGAATATTTTCTTATATTTATATTTATTTATATATATATATATATATATATATGTTTACAAAAGTATAACTCGAAATCAAACTAATGAACAATGGCAATCTTACTATGGCGCTACGCTGCTCAACCGTAAGCTGCTATATATTAAATAAAAACATTATTAAACCTGACAACACCAGCACAATTCATCAACCTGAAAGATCAAATCCCCCCCGGTCATTTATATTCTTCATCTTTCAGGTTGATGAATTGTGCTGGTGTTGTCAGGTTTAATAATGTTTTTATTTAATATATAGCAGCTTACGGTTGAGCAGCGTAGCGCCGTAGTAAGATTGCCATTGTTCATTAGTTTGATTTCGAGTTATACTTTTGTAAACATGTATCATTGCATTTTATATAGCTGCATAGCGCTTATGGATTGTCAATGTTTAATGGTATTTTATACGACACTAGTACTTTTTCTTCCTGTTGTCATGTTGTAGCTGGGTGGCTGTCTTGGAGTCGTTGTTCTTTCTGGCTTTCTGATTACTACCTTTTTATTTTAATATTTTATTATTAAAACTTAGTAAGTTGGTGGATGATTTTATAAGTACCTTTTTAACTCATTTTTAATTACCTTCTATAATGTAAATGTGTTTTAAACTTTAAAATTTTAATGTTTTTAAAATATTTAAAAAAAAAAAAGTATATAAAATATAATAAAAATTGATAAAATAGTGATAAAATTACAACCCTTGTTAGTCGTGGGAGTATAGGTTATACGGCTGTGTATATTGTATTTTTGATATAGGTTCCCTTGTGCTATATATAATGTTGGCCTCGATACGAGGCTTTATCTTCCCGTGATATTTATTATGTTCATCTTCATCTTTTACATTACACTTTTTGTCACTCATTCATTAATATCTTACTTTAAATATTATGGAAAGTCACAACATGAATAATATAGCGACTGGCAATATTGTTACAAATGTACCAATTGCCCGGTCGTCCACGAAAAGGGTAAGTGTTCGACCGTTAACAAGTAACCCTAATTTAATTACGAATTATTTCTCCCACACTTATTCTAAGGGTATGATAAACAAAAAAATTGTGTCTTTTAAGCAAGTGACAACTCTTCCAATGTGCAACAACAATAAGAAACATTCTGATAGCGGCGATGAGTACTTTGTTAGTTATTATCCAAAAATGTATGGATTTAAATATCAAAAATGCCAGAATAATAGATGCAAGCTATGCCCACAAGCTGATCCACGTCAGATAGTTAATAATAAAAAATTCAAGGTATTTTGCAAGTCTTATAATTGCATATATATTATCGAATGTACGGTTTGTAAATTAAAGTATATTGGACAGACTAACAATACATTAAATAAACGTATAAATCTACATAGAAGTCAGGTTTAAAATATTAAGGATAAATCTGTATCTCACGAAATTGAACATTTTGGTAAACTTGGTGTGGAAAATATGAAGGTATCTATAATAGACATAGTGGGTAGTCTGTCTATGAGACTTTGGTGGGAAAACCACCACATAGATCAATTCAACACCGTATATCCGTATGGCTTAAATACAAGAATTTATGATCATATTACCAGTTACGATACAATTTCTGATTGCTATACTCCTAGTATTAGGGATACATATGGTACTAACAATAAGGTAACTAAACGTAAACAAAGAGGTGGACGAAAGAAAAGCTATAATTGGAATAATTATTTAAGTGATTTAATGGATTTCAGCAAAGTAATTAAAGAAAGTAATATTATTCCATACAATTGGATAAAAAACTTAATTTATGGTACCAGACAGAAATGGCTACTGAAACTTTGGCTATATTGCAGTAATAAGGAATTTACGTCGTTATTTGAAAGGGATTCAATTATTCCTCTAACTTTCTTAGATTTGATAAAATCAAGATGTCACTTTTATAATATTGAATTAACTGACAAAGAAACATCTAACGTTGATAAATTAAACTATTATAATATTACGTATTCAAATAAAGTATTTGACGATATTCCATTTAATAAAATTTTTAATGATAAAGACTTTAATTTTCCAATAAACGGTATAAAAATTAGTGTGAGTTTTAAGTACAATTTACCTGTTGGACGAAATGTTTTTAACTATAATGAAGTTTCTAAGAATTTGTCGTCGGTAGATTATAAACGGTGCATCTGTTCGGAAAATAATAGGTATTACGATATACATCACAAACATAACATAACAGGAGATCTTGATATCGTTAAGAATATAGCTTTAAAAAATTTACTACTCTGCGGTACTAAATATCGTATTGAAAAGTACTATTTTGTATTGGAAAGCGTTAAAAAGGAACTTGATGAATTTATATATAGAATGGCTGTTAAATATAGCTGTCCATTAACTGCTTTTGATGAATGGCGTTTCAAAGTTAATAATGCAATATCTCATTGTTATAGGCCTGAATTACAAAATGCACAAAATTGCGGACTGTTAGGTAAATTAGAAACTGCAATAAGTGAATTAAAAGACCAGTTTGTAATTACATACGTGGATAAGGTTGCGTCAAGTTATGCTTTCGTATGTAAAAAATATTATTGTGAATATCTAGAAAATATATACAAAGACCAATCAATTTATAAAAAGGATCTTTCATCATTGAATGAGAAAAATAATCGTATAAGGGCGTTATATCGTAAAATTGGATTTAAAATCACGAACATTAAATACCCTTATTTAGTCTTAGTTCCTAAATTCCATAAAAATCCGATAAAGTTTAGACCAATAACTGTGGGCTATAAATCGTATTTAACATATGCAAATGATCGCTTATTGGCTATTCTTAAAGTCGTATATAAGGAACTAATTAAGGAGGGAGGTTATATGATCGGGAATAGTTTTGAGGTAATTGACAAGTTAAATAATGAAAGTGGTATTAATTATATAAAGAATTTTGACTTCGAAGATTTATTCAACACTATTAATATAAACGATTTATTTGAAATTACTAAAAATCTATATGAAAAATATGACCTAAAAACGTACATAACATCATCGTTTATGAGACTCTAGTGCAGTTGGTACTTAAAGAGACATATTTATATGACGGCACACATTTCTTCCGCCAAATACATGGTATCCCAATGGGGGGAGGTTGTTCCTCAATATTGGCAGACATTTACCTCCACCATTATGAAATGGGGACCGCCTTATTGAGTGAGCTAATATATTTCAGATATGTGGATGATGTTTTAATTTGCACTAAGTACAAAGAGCGGGTCATAGATCTGGGGTTTTATCCAAAAAATCTTAGCCTGTTAGAATCTGATAAAACACCGGATGATCGAGTTGTATTTCTGGATTTAAGCTTATGTGTTGATGAAGAGAGTAGTCTAGTGAAATACAAAATGCATGATAAAAGGGACTATTATCCATTTACTACACAACGCGTAATGCCTTGGAATACTTGTTTACATAGAAATGTACAGCGCAACCCAATCATTAACTACATGCTACGTATTAAACGTCTAAACTGTAACAAATTGGAAATACAATCAGGTATAAAATCATTTGCAAACATTGCTTTAGAAATGGGTTTTCCTTTGGGATTTTTATTAAAAACCATGTGTGAATTCCATTCGATCGATAGGAAAGAATGTCTTAATCGATATTTCAGTAATTGAAGTAATAAAATGATTAGTTGGCAATTTACGTTTCGCACCTGTTAGTCTTTTACTGTCTATAATGTAGAGTTGCACTAGGTATGTGTCCTTGCTATTTTAGTTATAATTATAGTTCTAAATGTATATATTTGATAATGTTTAGAGTATTGTGTGTGGATATTTCGATACTTAGGAGGTGCTTATTTGAAGTAGTTTTATGTGGATACAGTTATAATTTAGTCATAAGTCTAAATATTTTTAAAAAATTATTATATGATGCATTGTTTATAGGTGTAGTGAATATATGGGATGGCTGCAATGTTTTAGTGAATTGACAAATAGTTTTGAAATAATTTAACCCAGGTTTTTAATGTACGTTGTTCCAGTTCCTTTATTTTTTTATTTCATCGCTCTTTGCTTTGTTTTGACTTTACGTCAGGTTGCAGATGAAGAATGACTTCCGGGAGTGTTACCTAGGTACAAACATGTTTAACCGGAGTGTTGGGGGTCACAACTCCCCCCGGTCATTTATATTCTTCATCTTTCAGGTTGATGAATTGTGCTGGTGTTGTCAGGTTTAATAATGTTTTTATTTAATATATATATATATATATATATATATATATATATATATATATATATATATATATATATATATATATATATATACAGTGGAATCTCGATCGATCGTTCCCCGAACGATCGTTTTCCCGTATGCATCGTTTATTTCGCCAAGTCTCGAATAAATTCCATAGAAAACAAGCAAAAACAGACCGCATGGATCGTTCCTCGATCCATCGTTTTCCCGCAACATTCGTTCAGAATATCGCAGCTTTATATTAATTTATCGGATCGATCGTTTTTTCATAATAACTGAACCTGGAATATAAATGTCTAGATTAAACTAGATTTATTCTCTAATTAGACAATGAGCAGAATATTTGAGATGCACGGTCTCATATTTTATGGTGTCTCATGTCCAGCCTGGTTTCGCGTAATCGTACCACTTTCATTATTTGTTCGTCGTTGGTGTCCTTTAATTCTTTGGCCCCTGGGGTATCCTATTTTCGGAAACTCATTCCAAATTCTCCGACTATTCAACATTTCTGTTCTTATCAGCAATGGCTCACAGTCAGCCGACCTGAGCGGTTCCTGCTGTCCTCTGGCTTTTGTCTTGGCTTTGGGTTGGAGGCACCCTGGTGTTTGGTCTAGGGCATAGGGTGTGAAAAGTTTTTGATTGCTGCAGTTCTACACTGGCCAGTGAGTGTTTCACCCGGAAGAAATACTTCATGGTGGTCTTATGTCGGACCCCATCCAGTGCAATGGAATGGTTCTAGTTACAAACGATTCCCGGCTACCGCTTCTTTATACTCTCACATAATAACCGATACCGAAAGGAATGCAATTTGCAACACAGAAAAAATATTATTTACTTGTGGAGAGAAAACCGCCTAAAAACAAACGAAGATTAAATACTTTTACTTGAAAATTCCTGTGTATCTACGTATATTTCTTTTTTTATTATTATTATCTTGGATTTCAGTACAACTTTGTAATTTTATCTTCCATTACACTACAGGTATGTATGCATTTATGTATGTGAGTAAATATATTTTAGGGACATCAAACTTTAAGGAATTTTAATACTTTTTTGTATGTTTCCGCATCTATCGTTTTCCCGCATCCATCGTTTAGTTCAGTCGGTCCCTTCGGAAACGATAGATCGAGATTCGACTGTATATATATATATATATATATATATATATATATATATATATATATATATATGTTAAGAATTAATTAAAAAAAATAATAACTAAACAATTTACAGGGGAGCTTCAGAATAATGAAATTTCTAGAATAAAATCTCATTAATTAACGTATTTCGAAACGCGCCAATTCCCAATCCTAAAGGAGGGAAATTCCCTTTTTTGAGAATCTAAAAATAGTATTAAACTTAGCCGCGCCCATTTCCCATCTCCGGCGCAGACGTCATGGGCATGCGCAGTAGTTTTATAGCTTTTGAAGCTTTTGAGTAGGGCAGCCGCTACGATGTGCGCGATCTTGGAGAGGTGGTTTTCTAGAAGTTGGAAGAAATAATAAATAAAACGAAAAGGATTATTGTGTGTGTTTAACTCTTGAACTGCCTTCCACTACGCTGCATTTCAACTAAATGATTATATGACTGCAACATCTTCCATTATAGCGGGTGTAAAATCAAGCCCGTCATATATATATATATATATATATATATATATATATATTATCTTTATTAAGTAAGAAATTGAAAATATCTTTATATACCTACCAAAATATAAAATATTCTTTTCTAAAAATCCTCCCATAAATTTGAGGATCTTATCGTCCGGTGCGTTTTATGGTCCAAAAAATACCGAAACCCTTTTTAAATAGCATCTTCCTCGATATCTTCATATAGTCCCTAGATATAGACTTTCATATAGTCCCTATTGTGGATATTTGGATATTTGATTCTCTCACAGCCAAATGAAGAGCAGAAGAGCAGCTCTAGAGCAGTTCGCAAATACCATACCTTGTGAGTGCTTGTAAAAAATAATATTTATGGCTGTCCACTCTCCTGTAACCAAACAGCAAATTTCTTTTGACTACCAGTAGGGTTAATATATTTAAATATAATCGTGGTATCCCCCCCCCCAACTGGGCTCTATCTGGTAGACTTCAGTAATTCCATATCTAAGCAAGAGCTAACGGTCAATCAGCGAATGAATGGTTAAAAATGTTTATCCCGAGAAAGCAATGTAATGGTCTAAAATGCCAGTAAGAAGTTTGCTCTGAAAGGGTCAAAGAAATTTTACAGGATTCTACAGGATGTTGGGTGTCTACAGCATTACATGAGCCTAGCCCACCAATGCTTAATTTCTATCGGTGCTCGTATGTAACAAAATGAAAAACGATCATGGAGAAAACAAGGATAGGAAAGGAAAAAAGGTACGACACGCTGATCCGGAAGTTCATAGCAAACAGACACGGAATAAAAGAGAGTTTAGGGGTGGATGCTAAACAGAAAGTTTAAAAAAACAAAAAACAAAAATTACCTTGGTAAAAAACAAATACACGTACCAATTATGTATGAAAGAGGAGGGCTGTTATTATTTAGGTGAGAGATAAATTAAATAATCTTGGTGCCAACTATTAAGGAGCGTAAAAAAAGAACTCTGAAGATTATGAAATAGTTTGGACAGCAGTGAGTTCCTATTTTATTCTCAGTATCTTAATCAAAAAAATTATACTCTCTTTCAAGGCAAATACTCGTAATTTATATATGGATTATCAGGGTTCAACTGCTCTTTTGAATCTGCACTTCGTAACTTAATTCTCTGTTAACCAACAGAATAAGGGTTCCCTCCCTTAAATTAAGCAAAACTGTTGATCATTTTCAATTAAATATTTTCGATTTTTTAGAAAGTATTTTTGTGATAGTTAGACTAACTTTATGTTCCCCAAAAATAATTTAAACGGTATGTGACAACAGGAAGGTTTTTTACGATATCGCATAAAAAATATACCATCTTTTTATGACAAATATTTAGAGGAAATCATTTTCTTTATCCTTCTGGCGAATTAAAGCAGCCAAGGAGGAAAATCGACTAAACTGCGCAAAGATTTCTAATATTTTTCAGAGTATCATCTAATGCGGTTGTTATAAAACTTCCCCCATACCAACATAAAAGCATCATTTGTTGTCTGTATAACGTGTTTAATGTCACTCTAGAGAAAAACTTCTCGGATTTAAAATTCTACAACAGCTTTAGACAACAATGAATTTGTGCTATGCTCTCTGTTATCTATATCTTAATAAAACATTTATGTCGTATAACTCATATTATATTCATAACATCAAACCCGCAGAGATAAGACAAATGAGGCCATTTGATAAATAATAAGCTATTTTATAAATACCCGAAGATGCCTTGCGATGAGTTTTTCTTGAAGTTTCACGCAAGCAGGATAAGCTAAAAAATTGCTTAAGATAATAAAAATAGGTGAAATTTGAAGAAAAGTATTGCCAACCGTTAAACTGATATGCATCATATTTCCCCCCCCCCCCTCATCCTAATTTTGCAGACTCTTTCGTTAAAATCTCTGGAAACTTGAGTTCAAATAAACTTCAGGCACGTAGAGGGTTTAAGAAAAATCAAGACTTTTAAAAATAAATATAACTGTAGAATTTCTTCAAGTAAAATTAGGGTCGCCTGTAACTTATGAAAATTAAAACGGGGATTTTGTTGATGGAAATGATTAATAGTTCTCCAACAAATTGAACTCCCAAAATCTCCGTAGACTGTGTTTAAATAAACTTCAGGCATGTAGAGGGTTGGAAAAAAGAATCAAGAGACTAATAAAAGTAACTGTACAATTTCTTAAAGAACAATTAGGGTACAGTAACTTATGAAACTAAATACGTGGATTTTGTTGATGTAAATAGTTAATAGCTCTCCGAAAATTTAATTTAAAAAATCTTAATGTTATTCCATGCATCATAGAAATTTCTTTCTATTTTTGATAAAGTTTACATTAAACTATACATATTACGAGTAAAAAATATTGTAATCTGCATCTGCAATTAAATTTGATTAATATGTTAAAATATTGAAACATTTCGTGTATATACAGCTGCATTTGCATAGGTTTAAATGATAGAAAGTGTTGTATCCTATGCACTTTATTTTATTTAGCTTTTCAAAATAGAAATTGCCGTCACCAAATAAACAAATTACTTGTTATAGTAATCTTGACTGTTGAAGGAATAGTAAGGATAAGATAGCTTAGTAGTACTTTAATCTAGCTTAAAAACAACTCTTCTTTCAGTTAGATATTCAATGTCTGCATTTTTAATGAGTTTCTGCAAATTTTTAATGAGTTCTGTAAATTTTTAATGAGTACTTTACATTCCATAGACAAAACAAATTTACGTATGTTATTTTTTAATCTTTTAGGATTACAAGTATGAAATCCCCAGATTAAAACATGAATATTTTGAGACTTAAAATATAGTTGATTCAAGTATAACAGTCGAGGTAGTAATTAAAATGAAATTTAATGTAGTAATTTGAAATCATCCTTAACTGCATTTGTTAACCATTCAGCGGGCGCACCAATTTTTGGAACATCAGCAGGCGCGCGTGGTACAAAGTGCAACGTGTCTTTCAACCTTGATTATTCTTTTTGTAATAAACTTTTTTTTTCAAATTAAAAATAATAATTCTGCTTTTTATGAGAAGATACAAAATGTGTATGGGATTGAGATATATTTATAATTAAAGGCAAAATAATGCAGATAAAATCGCCTTATTTCAAAACTGTCCGGTTTATTAGATCTAAGGACAGCTTACGAATGGATTCCTATTATGTCCAAAAACCTAAAAAACAATGAGATTGTCCATCTTCATGATACGCGCGATACCATGTAATAGCTGCACATTTGATCGAGTACATCAACTCCTGCTTTTGTCGTATTGTAATCCAGTATAATCGCTGGTTTACCACGGTTAAATCACAACTACCAATGAATGGAAAGGAATGCAAGGGTCAGAAAATCAGACCTGCATTAGAAAGGGTGTAGCTATAAACAGAACCTGCTTAGAACACTCAAACCTTACATGTAAAAACAAAGCATTCGAACTTACGAAAATGTTGCACTCTGTACACAGGCGCTCCCACTGAAGGGTTAAACACACCTCGCTCTTCAGGCTTTTCTCCTGACACTTGTTATTTAATAGAGGTCAATAAAAATTTTACTTTACTGAAGTTTTTGATGCAATCTACAAAATCCTCTTAACGTTATAATATTCATTAGATTAAACTTATTTAACTTTAATTACTTTTCTTGAGAAGATTTAATATAAAAATCAAACACCATAATAATTGTTGATATCTCTTGATGTCTTAAGTCTGCTGTGTACTAACCCTATTGGATTCGCTCACCTCAATGCTAAAATATGGAGAAAATTAGTCCAAGGATTGCCAATTTGGATTTAAAGATTTTTTTTAGTTGCACTCCCATAATAGAGAAATAAATTTTACTCTTTAGGGTATTTTAAGTTTTAAACAAATGTGAAAATAGTATTTTAAAATTTAAATTATTCGGAGAAAAAATCTTGTATAGTGTGTTTTAAACGCTCTTAAGTTCCTTTGGTGAACAAAATTTATAAAATGAATCCTGTTGCATGGTGCAGAAAAGTTCAGGCTACCTGATAATACCATTTTTATTGGATTATGAGCATTTATGTAGTATTATATGTAGCTGTAAATAGAAGACTAATTTTCTGCATAGGTTAACACTGGGATCACTAGACCCATTAGGGATAGTATACAGCAGCCATAAAAGGAGCTGTTTATCCATAATTTTTTTTTATACTTTCATCCCTATCGTATGAAAGTATAAAATAGTTATCGTCTCATATGAAACTGTGTAGTATGAAATCGTACCGTATCTATCATCCCTATCGTATGAAAGTATAACAGGGTGGTATAAAAATGTTTTAATTTTTATATAAATGGAAATATCAAATTTATTGTCTATTTCGTGGAAAATGTTTTAATTCAGAAGTTTTTATGGAAACCTGTTGCATTTAGTTTTGACTTAAAATTCTTTTCCCTTATACAGAAAAATACACGTATTTTTCCTTTTACTTATAAAATGAACTTTAAAACGATTTTATGTATAGCATTTAAATTTCCCTTTTAGCCATAATGTACGAAATGCTTTTTGATTTTTCATGCTAATCGATTAGTTCTACTAAAACATTTTATTAAAAATCTCGTACGTACATTAAACAATTGTAAACTTTTTAAATTTGTGCACCTGTTAAATTCTAGTGAATAAACTCTATTAGATGTTTATCCCTTTTAAAACTTAAGCTTTAAGAGAATTTTACAATAACGAATAGATGTTGAATTTCGCTAAAAGTTTTTAGAGTACTCAGAGAAGCCTATTTTTTCGGATTTTTTTAAATGCTATTCAATTAATTTCATCATTTTTTGCTTCGTAAAATTCCAGAAAATCTTTCCTGCCTCGATCCTTTTATAGCCAAATGAAGTTTTTCTTGCTAATCCATGATGTAGACAGCTATTTTTTAGGGTTATCGAACTACATAAGTCAGAAAACTTTTAAGCACTTAAACAAATTGGTCCTCAATTTATCTGATTGGTTTCTATCATTATATTTTAACTTTTTATCTAATCATATTTAAGTTTTTGTGATATGTTTTGAAGTAATTCTAAGGGTTTATCATATAATGTTTTCGAAAACAATATTTCTTTTCTTGATCAATGAATTATCAATATTTTGCATCATTTGTTTGTTATATCGTCTTAAAAACATTTTACAATAACAAATAGATGTTGAATTTAGTTAAAAGTGTTTTAGATTACACTGATAAGCCTTTTCTATGACGCTATTCTATTTACTTCTTCCTTCTTTGCTTCCTAAAACTTCAGAAATATTTCATGTCTCGATCATTTTATGGCCAAATAAAGTTTTTCTTGCTAATTCATGATGTAGACAGCTATTTTTAGGGTTATCGAACTATATTTAAGTCAGAAAACTTTTAAGCTTTTACACAAATTGGTCCGCATTTTATCTGATTGGTTTCTATCATTATATTTTAAGTTTTTATCTAATCATATTTGAAGTTTTTGTGATATGTTTTGATGTAATTCTAAGGTTTTATCATATCATGTTTTCGAAAATGATATTTCTTTTCTTGATCAATGAATTCTCAATCTTTTACATCACTTGTTTGTTCTACAGTCTTAAAAGGAAGATTTACAATAACAAATAGATGTTGAATTTAGTTAAAAGTGTTTTAGAGTATTCTGAGAAGCTTTTACTTTAACGATATTCTATTCATTTCCTCATTATTTGCTTCCTAAAACTCCAGAAAATATTTCATGTCTCGATCATTTATGGCCACATAAAGTTTTTCTTGCTAATCCATGATGTAGACAGCTAATTTCTAGAGTTATCGTACTATTTTTAAGTCAGAAAACTTTTAAGTATTTACACAAAGTGTTCCGTATTTTATCTGATTCCTTTCAATTATTATATTCTAAGTTTTTATCTAATCATATTTAAAGCTTTTGTGATACACTTTGACGTAATTCTAAGGTTTTATCATATCATGTTTTCGAAAAGGATATTTATTTTTTTGATCAATGAATTATCAATCTTTTACATCACGTGTTTGTTCTACAGTCTTAAAAGGAAGATTTTACAATAACAAATAGATGTTGAATTTAGTTAAAAGTGTTTTAGAGTATTCTGAGAAGCTTTTACTTTAACTCTATTCTATTCATTTCCTCATTATTTGCTTCCTAAAACTCCAGAAAATATTTCATGTCGTGATCATTTTATGGCCAAATGAAGTTTTTCTTGGTAATCCATGATGTAGACAGCTATTTATTAGGGTTATCATACTATTTTTAAGTCAGAAAACTTTTAAGCATTTATACAAATTGGTGTGCATTTTATCCGATTGGATTTTATCATTATATTTTAAGTTTTTATCTAATCATATTGTAAGTTTTTGTGATGTTTTGAAGTATTTCTAAGGTTTTATCATATCATGTTTTGAAAAATAACATTTGTTTTTTATGATAAATGAATTTTCAATCTTTTGCATCACTTGTTTGTTCTACCGTCTTAAAAGGAAGATTTTACAATAACAAATAGATGTTGAATTTACTTAAAAGTGTTTAAGACACTTTTGTGTCTTAAACACTTGTGTTAGTATTAAAGTGTTAAGGCCTGTACTTTAACGCTATTCTATTTATTTCTCCATTCTTTGCTTCCCAAAACTCCAGAAAATATTTCATGTCTCGATCTTTTTATGGCCAAATAAAGTTTCTCTTGCTAATACATGATGTAGACAGCTATTTTTTTAGAGTTATCTATCTATATTTGAGTCAAAAAACATTTAAACATTTACTAAAAGTGGTCCGCATTTTATCTGATTGCTTTCTAACATTATATTTGAAGGTTCTTTTTTATCTAATTATAGTTGAATGTTATGTAATACAGTTTGAAGTAATTCTTAAGGTCTTCTTATATCATGTTTTCGAAAACAATATTTCTTTTTTAGATCAATGAATTATTAATCTTTTGCATCACTTGTTTCCTCTATCATCTTAAAAGGAAAATGATTTAATTCATATCATTAGTGTTAAGAGTTCTTTCATGGAGCATTACCTCCTAATGTGTTTTCGATCATGTGAAAATAATCGAATATCGAAAATGAATTAAGAACACGTGTATGTGTACCTATATTTTAAAAAGTTCATTTTAAATGTATTAAAATGTTTTGAACGTTTCTTAGCATCAAAAATATTTTTGAATGGGAAATGAATTACATGTGTTAGGTTTTTAAATACCAAGTTATGAATTATGCCACTATGGAAAAAATATCGAATATAGATTTTTTCCCGGTAGCCGCTCACCTAATTAGGATTTTAAAATTTAGTTCTACACTTAATACGTAGATATCTCTGCTTTGTGTTAATAGTGGCACAACTCGAATTTTTCGGAATATGATTTTATTGATCAAAACGAGTCCATTGGTTTAATATTTTTATCATATGAAACAGCAAATAATAATGTAATTCCGCTAGTTCGCATCTGTTGAAAATATTACTTCTTCTATCGAAATTTAGGTGGCGCACTCCTTCGCCATGGATACCCACGCCTATTTATGAAGAACACCAAATCAGCAGTTCATCTCTTTACGTGCAATTAGACCTATATTCCTGTGGTCCTATGGGCAGTTCGACGAGTCCATTGGCTTACAATTTTTATCATATGAAACGACACATAATATAATTACGCTAGTTTGCATCTGTTGAAAATGTTACTTCACCTAGTGAAATATAGGTGGCGCATTCCTTCGCCATGGATATCCACGCCTAATTATGAAGAACACCAGGTCATGGTTCGTCTTAGGAAGTGCAGTTAGACCTATATTCCTATGGTCCTATGGGCAGTTCGACGAGTCTATTGGTTTACTATTCTTATCATATGGAACAGCACATAATATAATTCTGCTAGTTTGCATCTGTTGAAAATATTACTTCTCCTAATGAAATCTAGGAGGCGCACTCCTTCGCCATGGATACCCACGCATATTTATGAAGAGCACCAGATAAGCAGTTCATCTCTGGAAGTGCAGTTAAATCTATATTCCTATGGTCCTATGGGCAGTTCGACAGATTTGAAGCTGGACTTGACTTATTTGTTTCACCTTTTGAGATGGATTTTTTGTGTTATTTAACAAAAATTGTTTTGGTTCTTATGAAAGTGTTCGTCTTTCTAAGAATGGTATCCTCATATTGTTGGAATAGCCATAAAAGTCAAAATTCGAGAACCACCGATGGCTGTCAATCTTTTTAGCATCAGAGCGAAGATGTGCCGCCATCAAACTAGTCATGTACTTTCATCAACACTGGCTGATCTTCAGCTGCGACATGACCCTAAAAGAGAGAGGTTATAACATTTTCCTGAATAGTCACACATTTTGCCTTAGGTCAACAATGGCAATGCATTTCTTAACGTAGGATTACGTTCCTCCATAACGGTCCTCCGGAAAGCAAAATTTCAGACGCTAAAACCGTCCGTCATCGCGAGTTATAATTCTGGCAGCGCGCCAAATAGTAAACAGTTAAACAGAAAAGTTCCAAAATGCGTCAAAATTTTGACACACACACACATATATATATACATACATACGTACATATATGTAGAGATACACACATATGTATAAAACACATACATACATATATACATACAAAAGAGGTAAGCAACGATAAGTAATACCCCGTTAATAACCCGCGGTAGTTTCGTTAGAAGAGACTAAGTGAATTTTTTTCATTAATAACGGGAATAAAAGTTTTAGTGCAAATTATATGTTGGTTTTATTTAATTTTATTAAGTGTTAGAACTCTAAGTGATGGACTACCCATTACTTTAACAATGACACAAATGGGGTTGCAAATTTAATGATAAATATATATTTAATGTAAATGTAATTGTAGATACAATATTTGTAATACCTAAACAATATATCTTGAAAAGTTTTAACACCTTATAAGACAAATATTTTAAAACATTCGAAAATGCAAATCAAAAAAAAATTCTTCCTTGTAAAATTTAGATTTTTTTTAGTTGTGTCACTATCAATGCAAAGCAGCGATATGTTTCTTACATTGTTTTCCATTGAATTAACTATTTTAAGGTGTCATATTGTCTGCTTTTGTAGAAAGTAAACATTTTGAATGTGAAATTTAAAGCCATGAAGCCCATTAATGAAATTACTTAACTCTAAGTAAGTAAGTAAAGACATTAGATTTAAGATTAAAAATTAAACTTAGAAAGATTTTCAACTCCTGTAGTTTTCATTTTTGCAATTTGAAATGAAATTTTAATTTAGCGTGAGAAAGCGATGGATGAATTTTTTTTTTTAAATTTATATCAAAATGTCATTAAAATTTTATCCTTTACAAAAAGAGAATTAGAAATAATCATCTAAATGAGTCATCTAAAATAATCATATCTTCTTAATAAGGATTGATTTTCTTGCAAATTTAAATTTAAATTTATTTCCCATAGTTTAATACAGTGGTGCACAAACTTTCTTTTAATCGTGACCCACTTTTATTAAATAAAAAATCACATGAGCCCGAGGAAAAATTTTCGATTGAAGAAAAATTTTAACAAGTTGGGAAAATGTTAACAAGAACAGAAAAAAATAAGCAAATTTTGACAAACTATTTTAAAAATCCAGAATTGTTAACCCAGTTTCAAACACATAGGTAGATGAAAATGGACGCAACGGAAATGTAGCCTTTTGCTGATTCCGTTTCTATTGCAAGACTGTTTGACAACTTATTTAACAATATCATATCACTTATCTTTTAACATATAAAAAAAAATACAAATAAAATTTTTTAAATAAGTAATAAATAGAAAATTTAAAGTATGCTTTTTAATTAAATAATTCAATAGCATATAAATTTACTTCAGACAATCCGGGATCCCTTCAATTTGTTTAGCAACCCCCATGTGGGTCACGCTTGTGCACCACTGGTTTAGTATAAGGCAGATATAGTTGACCATCCCTGATAAGTGATGCAACTATATCACTATGAGCTACAGATTAAAAAAAAACCTCAATGTATAATCAATGAAGTTACCCAAGAATAAGCAAACAATTTTTTTCTAAAAAAATTCTATTTTTGAAGTTGTTGAAGGGCGATCCCTGTCCCTTGCCGAGGCCTAACTGTCCCTGGGTTGCTTTTCGTTGTAGGAATGGATTACACGGTTGACGAATCAAGACACGATCTTTAGTCCCAAAATTATTTATCTATATATATATAAAACAGTTCCGTAACTGACTGACTGACTGACATACAACGCACAGACCAAATCGCTGGACCTAAAGGGCTGAAATTTTGCATGGCTATTCTTCTTATACTGTAGGGGTGAACTAAGAAAGATATTTGAAAAATTCTTCTTAGAAATTTTTAAAATTAAATTTTTAAGCTGTTTTTGTAACTTTTTTAAAGTTTGCATTTAAAATAATAATTTGAGGGTTATAAAATTTATATCACGAGAAAGATCCTAAAAATTCCTTTAAAATTAAATCTTTTTCGAATCTTTGCCTCTATTTTCTGATTTTTGATGAATTTTTAAAGATTGATTTTTAGAATTTAATTTATTAAATGCTGATCACGTGATTTCTTTTTCTGGCACTTTAAATAAATTTATCGTCAGGTGCATAACAACTAAATAGACAAAAAAAATTCTTTCTAATGCGGCAGACGATTGGACATTATCTAAAAAAATATTAAAATACAATATAAGATATTATGTTCCTCAAACTGTACTATATTAACTGTACTATATTCTTTAGTATGTCCTATTACATTTAATTTGAATATTTTCTTCTAGATTATTTTGTCGATAAAATATCCCTTACGATATTTTTATTAATATATTTTTTTGTTTGTTTTTACATCAATTGTATACATTGATCGTCGCATTTATTATAAATATATATATTAGTTTATTTTTTTGGCATTAATTGCATACATTGACCGTTGTATTTAATTTGAATGTACTCCGTAGCGCAGTGCGGTTTTTCAGCTAGTTATACATATATTTCTACTGGGATACACCACACATTACAATATACACTTATATATTACAAATTTACATTGATCAATAAAATCACGCGCAAGCCAATTTCCAAGTGGCGAGATCACAGACACCGACTTTCTCTTTGAAAACAGGAAAGACAATGTGTCCCTTGACCAGTCTTTAAACCCCCGCCAAGTGGGTTCCCCCCCCCCCCCCCCGCGCTCTCGACCACCCACAAGCAGGCAGTTCCGGTCAGTTAGTCATCCGGGAAGCAATAGGAGAGGGGAAGAATAAGTGTCCATTCCTGACAAAAGTGATACTTAGTTTTTAAAAATATGTTTACACATAAAAGTTTTGAGCGCTGCATTGACTTATGGTTTTGAACCAACTTATTTTTTCAATGATATCATAACTAGTTCGTGTGTAAGCTTTGAATATGGAAATTATCCAGTACTGACTCCTTTATTAAACTGTGATATTTATAAGCTGTTTAAATAAGTTTTCCTTTTTACGCATTTTCGTATGAAAAAAGACGATTTAGGGTCGAAGAGAAAAGTTACGTAAAAGTCGGGAAAAACTCTCAATAGCACGAATTAAGTTTTTAATAAATTTCAGTCTGTTTCGTAAAAAAAAAATATAAAAAAATTGAATAATAAATAAATAAATAAAAAGATTGTTCCGACGTTTTGTTCCGATTAAGATAAGTTTTTTTCGGTGTCGTGTTAATAGGGTGTAGCACGCCAGTTATGTCAGTAAAAGTCTTGTTTCGGGTTAAGGAAAGATTTATGAAGTATGAGAGAAATTGGTTGAATGTTTTCTTTTGAACATCCAGCTGGCAGGGGCACTATTAAGGGAGGTAGTCCAACCCGTGTAATAACTCATTGCATCTGTGCAATAAACTGGTGGTCTTAGGATCAGAATTAATAAGCGAGAGTTTTAGTTTCTATTTAACGTGATGTTGAAGTGAGTTTTTATCATATGTGATATTGAATTAAAGTAAACTGAACAGAAATGTTTATTCCGCAGTGATCTTATTAACGGAAGTGAGAATATTACAGCAAGCCTTAAATTACAGTTTTACGTTGCATATTATTATTTTTATTATTGTTTTGATTTTGTGCCGATTCCATTCTCTATTTCCTATCATATAGCTATCTATATATATAAAACAGTTCAGTGGCTGACTGACTGACAGATAACGTACAGGCCAAACCACTGGACCTAAAGGGCTGAAATTTTGCATGGCGATTCTTCTTATAGTGTAGGGGTACGCTAAGAAAGTTTTTTGAAAAATTCTTAGATTTTTTAGAATTAAATTTTTAAGCTGTTTTGTAACGTTTTTTAAGTTTGCATTTAAAATAATAATCTGAAGGTTATACAATTTATATCACTAGAAAGACCATAAAAATTTCTTTAAAAGGAAATCTTTTTCTAATCTTTGCCTTCATTTTCTGATTTTTGTTGAATTTTTAAAGATAAATTTTTAGAATTTAGCTTATTAAATGCTGATCACGTGGTTTCTTTTCTTTTTGTGATACATTAAATTGATTTTGGGTCAAGTCATAACAACGAAATAGATTGACAAAAAATATTAAAATATGGTAACAGATAAAATTTAATCAGTAGACTAATTGAGATGGAAGTTTTTTAAGAATTTAATTCAAAATAGTATGTTTTATGGATATTAAACATACAAAGTAATTACATACATTGACCGTTGTATTTAATTTAAATATTTTCTTCTACATTATTTTGTCTTTAAAAATATCCGTTACGATTTATATATATATATATGACAGGCGTTTGATTTACGGCTGCTATAAAATATCAATTTGCAGTCTTCTTCATTTAACAGTACATGGCACAGAGGGAAGGCAGACACTCAAATATGTACTCAGAATTATCCAATTTAATTAGCTTTTATTCGTTTCAACTTCACTAGATGATACTTGGACATAAACTGAGCTTGCAGCAGATATTTTAGGTCTTAGAGGACAGTTGATATGGATTTACGGAATTGATAAGGGCTTCTTAAACTATTTTTTTGGTCGTGAAGGTGGTGCGAGGCCTGGAGGGGGATGTTACATTTCTTTGTTCCCTCAGAAAAACAACAGAAATGCCACAAACGTAAGGAACTCCCTTAGAAATTTAGACATGAGAGAATACGACTGTCTGAGCTTGGACTGAACATTTTATTTTCTAACCTATGTATAATACAAGAAAACATCACTTTCCCTGCATCGTATTTCGCAAAAAACAGAAAAAAGAAACAATTAAAGATAGAAAAAGCTATAATACAGTTTTTTTAATTATATAGAAGTTTGCTTTTAAATTGAAATTTTTAGCAATGCTATTATGTGGAATTAGAACATGTTATAAAATAGATGATCGTATAGTGGCACTTTTAAAATTGTTAATTGGAGAAAACATATTCTGACACATGTCTGAGATAACTAAAAAAAACAAACTCAGATTTAATAGGTAATGTTAACATTTAATTTCTGTTCTTCTTATTTAAAATTAAATTTATCATTAGTTACAATTTGCACAAAAAACATCATACTAATTATCTACATACATAAAGAAAGTATTTGAACACATAATAAAACCTAGTTACATATATTAATTATTATGTGTTCACGCCTGATTAAATAGATTACAAATTACTATTACTCACCACCACCCTCATTGGAGACTGAAGATTATACCTCATTGTCTAACTAAACTCGGTCCAAAAGTAGACCAGAAATCTTAACAAATAAAATGGCGACTAGGAATGAAGAGCGGACAACCTAGAGGTATATAACAGTCGCGGCCTTTTCTTCAACTGCTCAAAAAACCGTTAAAAATTTCCAGCACCGAAAAACGCAGAGGTCAGAAAAATCTAGAACAATTAACACCTTTCAGCTATATCATTGGTTAAAAGATTGTTGCTGGGCCGTTGTTATGGAGAAACTATGTCCCCTTAATGACCGAGAGGGTGGCATGTAATTCTCCCTTCTGTGCATATGACCTTGTGTACTACCCGTACTGTTACAAGTCACACTTAATTGCCTACGGGAGACACATTCCCTTCTTCCAGGAAAACCGGTACGAAAAACCACAGGAAGGATTTTCAGCACATAGACATTTTAAGATTTACAAAATAAAATAAATACACTTATAAATGTGCATGGAACCGAATTAATGCTGTTTCGAAATAATTAAATCAGAAAATAGTATTTTTTAGAGTTAAAACAGTATAATAATCAAAATAATTACAGAAATCGAGTTCCATGTCACAAATGCACATAGAGTTCTTCTTTTTCTAGATGTCGTTGTTTTACTTGAACAAAATATTTAGATTGAAAATGCTGGATTTATGAAGGGTTAACAAACTAATACCCTGCATAAATATCAGATGAAAAAGATCTTAAACAGAACTGACTGACTTTTCAATACGCGAATGGCATTTATCCTTCCAAAAGTAACCTCTTTGTGTTTATGTATGGAATCGTAACGCTTGATTTAACTTTAAAATAATCATGCATCAAACGAGTAAAAAAAATCAACCAACAATTGAAAAATAAAATAAAGGATAAACAGAAAGTTTTTCTAGACGAAAAGAAGCATTTTAAATCATTACAAGTACTTATTAGGTAAACATAACATTTTTTTTCGTATTTACGTAAAAGGAAATAAAATTCATCCTTATAAAATGAATTAAACTCATTTTAGATGCTACTCTAGATATTTAATTTTTCTCCTTTGATGCTCGAGTCAGTTTTCAACTTTTATTAACTCTTTTTTTTAAATTAAAATTTTTAAACTGAGTTTTTTAAAGGAAAAACTTTAACCATTGCGCTTTACAACGTAAAAACTCAGACAAATAAAATTTCAAAAAATTTCCTTTTTTTGCTCCCTGACTGTTTTTTGAGGCACACACACAAAAATATTGAAAATTTGCAGCTTGTGTTCTAAAAAATATTTAGGGGTTCTAAAAACGCATTTGTGTAAGAATTCCTGTAAGGAGATTTTTTTTCCAACATCTGGTAAAATATTTTAAAAATTGATTTCATGTATATGGTGAGAAATATTCTTAAGTATAAAAAGTATTAAAATATTTTAAGAGCCCCCCCCCCCCCTAAAGGAACAAAGAAGTCATTCTTTTGCGTTTACTCAAATTTTAGCAGTGTAGCTCAAGAACAGTTTGCCGAGAGGCTAGAAATGTTTTTGAACATACAGACAGTGTTGGTTTTTCACCCTTTCACTGTCTTTTTCGTGAATGTCTCAAATACAAAAATATATCTCCAAATACACAATGTTGTATAATATGCACAGCTTCCTATCATGTATGGAAATAAAATCCCTTGACCATTTGCCAACACAGTAAGTCTAAAATTGAGAATGAAAGAGAAAAATACCACATGCTCTAAAACTCCTTTGAAAATATACTACTATGAACCGATAATCCAAATAAATGTTTGCTAATTTTATTTTCTTGCTGCTCGGTTGCAAACACATTTCTCAGTTTGTTACCTTTACAGTAAAACTTTTGCATGGCATCAAAATATTATCAGTTAATAAAGGAAATTAGAAATAACTTTCCTAAAACAAATACACCGAAGAGCCGTTACATTATGACCACCTGTTTAATACGACGTAGGACCACCTTTCGCCCTCAAAACCACCAATACCCGGTGTGGCATTGACTCGACAAGGCGGTGATAGGTAGTCTAAGGTATCAGGTACCAATCGATCACCAACTGGTTCTGCAATTCCCGCACATTGAGAAGTCGTAGCGTGGCAGCACGAATTCGTTTTTCCAAGTGGAACCAGAAATGTTCTATTGTATTAATGTCAGGTGAATTTGGAGGCCAAGAAATGACTTCAAAGTCAATAGAATGTTCCTCGAACCCCTCCCTGACGATTTGACCTTTATGACATGGTGCATTTTCCTGTTAGTAAATGCCTTCACCCGCCGGAAACACTGTTGTCATGAATGGGTGCACCTGGTCTGCAACAATGTTCACATAGCGCACAGACGTCAGGGATTGTTCTATGGAGATTATGGATACTGATGAACTCCATGAAAACATCGTCCACATCATATTACCGCCGCCACCAGCTTGTCTCCGTCCAACTGTGCATCCGGGAACCAGGATTTCCCTTGGAAATCGGCGTATTCGCACGTGCCCGTCGATGTGATGGACCAGAAAACGTGATTCGTCGGACTATGCAACTATCTTCCATTCTTCTATGGTCCATTTCCGATGTTCCTTGGCCCATTGCAGACTCTGCTGGCGATGATGTGCCCTCAGAGCAGGGACGTGCTTCGGCCGCCGGCTTCGTAGGCCGATATGCAGCAGAACACGCTGCACTGTGTGTTGAGAAACACTGTCTGCGTCACCACTGTTGTAGTTGCTGATAAATTCGTCTGTTGTAGCTCTTCGGTCACGATGAATAATGCGTAACAGTCTCCGCTCTCCTCTGGAATCAATGCGCTGCGGGCGACACACCGCTGGCCGGCGACTTTTCGCTTCACCCTCCAAACACCACTTTCGATACGTGCTTACAACGACTGCACGTGAACAGCTCACCAAACGCGCCGTTTCTGATATCGACGTTCCCAGGCGCCGAACCATAACGATTTGACGCTTATCGAATTCTGATAAATCAGCTGCTTTTCTCATTATGTCGCTAATGCCTCTATGTTTGGAAAGACAATGCAAGGGCCCTTTTTATACTCCAACTTCAGCCGCGCACGCGCCGTGATTTTGTTTTTGGGTGAGCTCATTGTTACAGAAAGTGGGTGGTCATAATGTAATAACTCTTCGGTGTAAATACTGTTTTCTTCAATCACTGTTTGAAAGTTTTTTTTAAAAAAATAGCAGTTTAAATTTTGGTTAAAATTATCATCGCAGAAATTGGAATTGATTTCAAAATGAATTGTAATTGCCCATCGGAGTTACGGAAATTTTAAAAAAGTAACTTTAATTTTATTAACTTTTTAAAGGAGTTAATTAACATTGCTATTGATTGCTGTTTATGTATATCTATCTGCATTAGGTTAAAGGAAATCGATTCCATCTTGCTTCGAACAGAAAGTTTTGGAGGATAGATTTAATTTAGCTCCTATATACTTCGTTAACTCTTCGGGAACTCTTGATAGAATAGTTAAGGTCTGATTACAAATCTAATTGTGATGTTAAGTTTGATAGGATGTTCAAAACTTTTGATGTCTAATCCAATTGTCTTAAATAGAATGTTAAATTTGTATCATTTGAATTCGGCTATTTCTCGTAAACGGTAAAATATAATACTTAGAATGGATAAAAACTAAGGCATAGTTTTTAAATGCTTTTTAAAATGTTTCGAAAGGAGAAAAGAGTAAAAAGATTACCCGTGTCATATAAAACGTTCTGCACCTCAACTTATACAAGAAACAGATGAGAGAATACAGGGTGTTGCCGAATTGGACCGACAAATTGAGAGGGGTGATAGAAGGCATCAAGACGAGCAATAATCACATACGAATGTATGACCGGAAATATCGCATTTTTCTGGGGGAGGTAGAAAACTCAAACACAAAACAGAATCACATAGGAATGTTTGACCGGAAACGCAATCCTGATCAGCTAGAGGATAAACAAAGATGCAGAAATGAAAAGTCAACATTTTGTTGTTCAGGGATTGGTAAGAGGTATGGTCCGATTAAGTAAACAGCGCCCTCCATCGTCAGGTTTGCGTTTCCGGTCATACATTCCTATATGATTATTGCTCGTCTTGACCCGTACTATCACTCCTCGGAATTTGTCAGTCAAATTCGGCCACACCCTGTATATGGAGATAAAAATATATGTAAAATTATTTATACACCGAGAGTTTAAAAAACTGTAATGAGTTCGTCCATATTTTTACACTGGAGGACCGAATTTAAATAATAGCCAGCATAAATTTTATTATTTATGAGTATAAATGTCCACAAAGTCGTAGAATGCTCTCGGTTCAAGCCGACTATTACTTTTTCTTACAGAACGCTAAACGAGGTGGGCCTCCCTCCTCCCCTCTCTAAAAATCTGTCTGGTGACGTGGTAACCCACTGTTTCGATTTAGATTGGTTGCTTGTATGATTTACAGTTAGTATCTGCAAGGTGTTACCTTATACTGGATTATTCAGACTTTTGAACGTATTTGCTAGCAAAATTTTGCTTTATGGTTTGGTTAGCATCCTACAATGTCTGATTAATTCTTACGAACAAAAGTGAGTTTTTGTGTCTGGTTATTTCAGTACATTTACTTGGGAGATATATATATATATATATATATATATATATATATACAGTGGAATCTCGATCGATCGTTTTCGGATCCATCGTTTTTCCGTATGTACCGTTCATTTTATCCAGTCCCAAAGATCATATTGCTTTGTTATGTTTCCGCATCTATCGTTTTCCCGCATTTATCGTCCATTTCAATCGGTCCCTTGAAAAACGATAGATCGAGATTCCACTGTATATGTATATGTATATATATATATACAGTGGTGGCAAAAAGTCCTGAACACACTCATTTTTTTTGCCTAATTTTTGTGCTTGACTTAATTGTTCTTTATGAAATTTTCGTACTATCTTAACTATTGTTATTGATTCTAATGTATTTTTTTATGTTGATTTGAAATCGGTCACTAGTTTTTAATGCCGAAAGTATTTTTTGTAGTACAGCTGCCTGAACACAAAGATGATTTTTTTAAAAATTTGGTTGTTACATGTTTGAACATTAATATTTTATGGGCCAGCCGTTTGATTTAATTACGGCTCTACATCTTTTTGGAATGGAATGCACCAATTTCACAAGAGGTTCTTTTATGACAACATGGTTGAAGGAAAATAATAAAGCTTCAACAAACTCAAGAAATATGGGGTTTTTTTGAAGGTTTTTTCTTTGACATATGATAACAAATTTTATGCCTTAGGTTCTCTATCGGATTAAAATCAGGAGACTGTCCTGGCCAGTTCATCCTATTCATTGTATTGTCTTCGAACCATTTCTGGACTTCCTTTGAACGGTGACATGGAACATTATCCCCCTGAAAAATCCATGACTGATCTCCAAAAAGTTCTCCCGCTGTTAATAGCAATTTATTTTGTATTATTTCAATGTAATCCCTGGCTTTCACTGCTCCGCTCACGATGTGAAGTCTTCCAACATCACGAGATGACATGCAGCCCCATATCATCACTTTCTCCGGGTGCTTTACTGCGGGCTTCAGACACTGAGGGCTGAATAACTCATGAATGCATCGTCTTACATAGGCACTACTTTGGTTACCAGAAATACGAAACTCACTTTCATCACTAAATATTACCTTTCCCCAGTCTTTAACAGTCTATAATGAATGATCCCTTGCCCACACCAATCTCCTCTTGCGTTGAAAATCGGTCAGTAATGGTTTTGGGTGAGCTTTGCAGCCTCGTAATCCAATTTCCACCAATCTTCCTGTCACAGTTCTTGGGCACACATTCACATTCGATGTCAAAGTCCATTGTTTCAAAATTTGCGGTGAATCAACCTTTCCGGTTGAAAGTGAAATCCTGTGCAATACCCTGTCGTCACGTAAAGTAGCTTTTCTCGGTCGTCCAGATCGCTCCCTGTCCGCAATAGAATTTGTTTCAGAATATCTTTTCAACGTTCTCACAACAGCAGAAAGACTACATGGTACTTTACCAACAATTTGGAGCATAGAATAACCTTCTTCCTTCAACAGTATTATTTTGTACCATTTATTATCAGGTAGAAATGAAAATTTACCCACAATTCCAATATTTTTCACACACGCACTTCAAATTGCAACACACAACTGCTTTCAATACATTAAAACATGCTGCACATTCTGCTTTCATCTCTTTATCACTACTGCTTTCTGTGTGGTTGAATAACGGAGCATTTCATTACCTGAAAAAAGAGTCACTCATTTTTACAGTGACCTTGTGTTTGTGTTATCGTGGTTTTTTTCAAAATATGGATGAAACTATTTACTTTACATGAATTTTACAAACAGATATGAAATCAGCATGAAAAAATACATTAGACTCAATAACAATAGTTAAGATAGTACGATAATTTCATAACGAAAAATTAAGTCGAACAAAAAAATGATGCAAAAAAATGAGTGTGTTCAGGACTTTTATACATCACTGTATATATATATATATATATATATATATATATATATATATATATATATATATATATATATATATATACTATATATATATATATATATATATATATATATATATATATATATATATATATATATATATATGTATGTATATATGTATATATATATATATATATATATATTTAAGCTTATAAAGTTTACATTCAGAAAAGGTTTAGATCGTAGAATGAAGTTATGAAATTGAAAATAGTGGGAAAATGTATAATTACTGTAATGTATATTTATAAATTCGTGAATAGCATTAAACCGATTCAAAGGAATAATGAAAGAGGATCTCAGTTGTAAAGGTTAAGTCATAAATATTAATTTTTTATTCTAATTTCAGCAAATCTTAGATATTAATTTTGTAACCTATATATTTAAGTTGCTAAGACCAGTTTTTGGGCGGTCCGTGAGAGAAAACTACTGCATCAATATACTTCATTTTGGTCTTAAACGAAAGCTTGTAATCTGTATATTTTTCAAATTTGGTTTTTGTAACAGCAATTTCTATTAATTAGCGATGATTTGCAATTAAAATTGAATTCAGCGCATGCTTAATGGCATGTTTAAATCTGACTTTAGAAAATCACTGTTTCTGCGCATGCTGAGTGACATGGTTTAATGATAAACACGTTTATTCCGAGGAGTCTCTCTAGATCTCTCTCTGCCATTTTTATTTTTATGATAATCATGTTCGTGAAATATAAGATTAAACCTGATGGAAACTATTTATTTCACGCTGTTTAAATAGCGATAATTTACAGTTAAAAAATTGCTTTCTGCGTATGCTCAGTGACATTTTAAAATCTGGCTTTAGATGCTCACCAAGCACGAGGCCGCTTAAACACATTAATTTGTTTATGCGAATTATTATGACTGTCAACATTTGGCAATGATGTGTTGAGTATAATTTGTGTGTTAGTACATTTATCAAACTATCCATCAGTCATGTTTTGACGGGTCACAATTAGTTCTTTTTGATTTTATTTTCTACATTCGTCTGTATTTGGCACAAGATCAGCACAAGATAAAGTATATTCGCATTTCTTTCTAGCTTTTTTAATCTTCTTTTTGGATCTAAAATGTCACGCCCTTGAATAACGCATAATTTAAACTTCTTGTACATAGATATAAGCAATTCCAACATCAACACCTCGCCATTAATGGAATATCGACCCTTCCATTTTAAGATTCAAGCATAGAAATAAAGTTCTGTACCCCTCTCCCGTAGGAAAAGAATAGATGCTTTTAGATGTTACGAAACCAGTCTACTAAAGTTACAAAAAAAGTAACTTTAAGAAACTTTGGTTTCATGACATCTCTGGTTTCATAACGTTCTTTTAAAGTCTTAAAGACCTCTTGCAGTTTCTTAAAAATGTTTTGAAAATTTATAAAATAGCTTTTAACGTGTGCCTCATAACATCATAAAAAAACAATTCTCTCACCATCTGTTTTAAAAGTACAAAAATAATTATTTTTGGAAGGAAAAGCAAAAAAGAATTTTTGAACTGTAGGAAAAGCTGTTTGAGAAAATTGTTTTCTGGGGTTATAAAGGATTTATTCTAGTTAGTCAGACAGTAAGAATAACCTTGACTTTGTCGATTCCCCTTCCAAACAGTTAGCACATTTTTAGTATCCGAAAGATTTAGGCGAGTTTTGGATCTTACGCGGGTTCATTAACTTAGTTTACCTTGACGGTTTCCGATCCCCATGATAAGCCGTGGGGGATCTTGCTCTCAGTGCTTTTTCTGGTTACGGATTAGAAAATGCATAGTTTTGAACTCTTTTGTTTTCTATATCTGAAATAAAATCCCCTACAGAGTGTGCTTATTTTTTCAAAAATCTTTTTACTTTGATTTAATTTCTTCACAAAACAATTTGAATTGTATAGCCGTACGTAGGAATTACAGAACTGAGGAGAAATTATTGAAACCGAATACCAGGTTCCAATGGTTGTAGAACCGATAGTTCAAAAGTTGAAAATTTCAGATTAAAAAAACACATTTTAAAGGGGTAAAGGGACCTTCCACCTCGTTTTTTAAATTTTCAATGTTTTACTCAATGTACCCACATGAGTAAAATTAGTATTCTTTTTTTATTACATTGAATTCACTTAGAAATCGCATATGAGTACATAAAATGGAATTTTAACCCCATCTGTACCAGTAGATCCACATATGGATCCATGGTCTGATTTTCGACAAACTCCAGTGGATCCACGTATGGATCCACTGGTGACAGAACTGTAAATTAACTTTTTATTGTAATTTTTACATAAATCGATTTAGATATCGTTATATTTCTATGTGTATCGATTTAGATATCGTTATATTATATCGTTATATTTCTATGTGTATCGATTTAGATATCGTTATATTATATCGCTATATTTCTATGTGTATCGATATAGATATCGTTATATTTCTATGTGTATCGATTTATATTCCGTTATATTTCTATGTGTATCGATTTAGATATCGTTATCTTTATATATGTATCGATTTAGAATTGATATATAAAGGTAACAAAACTGTAAACTTTTTTATGTAATTTTTACATAAATCAATGTAGATATCGTTATATTTCTATATGTATCGATTTTAGATAGTGATATATATATATTCGATTTAAATATCGATACATATATCTCTTATTATTAATATGAATAAAAGCATCTCATTTACCTGAAAACTACTGCTTGATATTTTAAATCTAAATGCCCGAAAAACTGGTTTTGCATGTAATCTTCATATACATATGCTGGTACGGAAGGGGTTAATAGTGGCAACTAGGTATGTACAAAGTATATAGAGGAGATACAGGGATGAAACTTTTACAGCCCTTCAAAGTAGTAACCAACATTGTTTCGCACCCATTGCTAACGGTCTGGAAGCTGCAGGATGCCGTTAGCAGCACCTTATCTGTTGATCCTTCGAATGGAGCGGTCTACAGCCTGCAGAATCTCTGGTGGAATCCAAGGAGCGACTCCTTCATCTTGGGGATAAGGTCAAAGTTGCAGACACTTATGTCCGGGGAATATGGAGGATAGTAGAGCATTTCCCATCCCTAACGAGCAAACACATCGGCCACAATGTGCGCCCCTTCCATCAGTACGATGCAACAAATTATTTCGTAGGATAGACCGGTAACTAAAACATGGCTGTGTTCATCCTGTCACTGTGCAGACGTGTGATGTTTGTGGGGAGAGCGCATTCGCTCTGAGGTAAGGCAGGTATGTGTGATAAAAGCTGCTTTCCTGGGTTTTGCGTGGGGGCTCTACAACAGTATTGCCAGTATTAAAGTTTCATCCCTCGTAAGAGGGTTGTAAATAAAGTAGTGGCAACGTCGCTCAGAAAGTCGTAGAACATCGGGAATGCTCAAACAGGATATCGGAGGAGTGAGGTGGAGCTGTAGTCAATATGTAGAGTACATAAAACCGTCGATCCAGTAGAAAGGGTAGTTGCTGCGTGACGTTGAAGTAGACAGTGTCGTCTCTACCGCTCTAAATCATGTTTGCAAAAAGTGATCAGCGGTCTGGGATTTGCCTGACGTGTCGTTTGTAATCCTAGCATTAGGGCTCTCCGTCGCTGACATCAACGCACAACACCTTGCCAACGGTATCCTACGGCCTCCTGACATCTGGCAAAAGGTACATGACTTTGCTGGTAATTATATTGAAGGAATGTAATGCAATTTTGTTTGTACGTACATTAAAAAAAGTTTTCTGGGTATGTTGCCATTACTTTATTTACAACCCTCGTACTTTGTGCAAGAATAAGACGTGTTTTTCCAATAGGCTAAAATTCTTTACATTATAAATAAATATACTTTTTGATTGTGTGGTGGTGCTCTTTATTAATTAGCTAATTAATTACAAATCAAGGCTAGTAACTTTTGGTTTTATCTCTTTTATTAGTTGGAGGTTGCTTACTCATCATCAACATTAAGTTGAGATGAATATTCTTTAAAAAAAAAAAAAAAAAAAAAAAATTAACTTAGGTTTACTTTAAACTTAAGTCTTAATCTAAGTATTTAACTTGCTCGGAAACCCTGGGCTGTGATAACTTTAAACCCATAAGTCTGAATTTGGTATTAACTTGTTTTAAACTTTTTCTTCTTCCTTTTTTTTGTTTGTTCTTGTTATCATTAAATGTGTAAAATAATTAAATATATTTAATTATGGTAGATAGCAGCTAATTTTATTAACTATCTAGCGATTGTTAATTTCCTGTATCTCTTAACATCTTAGCATTTGTTTAATGGTCTACTTGTGTGTAAAACACGTATTCAATCTCTTCATAATGATAGTCCTAAGCTAGTTGTTCCTCATTCCTTAATATCTGAAGTTTTAAAATTATGTCATGACAACCACACGGTTGCCCATCCTGGCCTTTCTCGAACATTGCACAGGGTTAAAGAAAATTTTTATTGGGTTGGTCTGTATCGTATTGTCAAAAATTATGTTAAGTCATGTCATTCATGTATTGCACGTAGAGGTTTATGTAAGAATCAGATGGCTCCTCTTCAACAAATTCCTGTTCCATCCAGGCCTTTTCAAAAATGCTCTTTTGATGCCGTGGGTCCCTTAATTACTTCCAATAAAGGAAATAAGTTCATTATTGTAATTACTGATTATTTCACTCGATACCCTGAGGCTTACCCTGTCCCTAACATACAAAGTAACACTATTGCTTCTGTTTTGGTGGACTTTATTTCCCGCCATGGTCTCATGGAAATGTTATACTCTGATAAAGGCTCAAATTTCTTATCTGAAGCGATGAATCAGGTTTATGACGTATTGGGAATATCTAAACGTAACACGGTTAGTTATCATCCGATGGGGAACGGGATATGTGAACGACTGAACAAGACTTTAATTGACTCGCTTAGCCACTTGGTAGCAGAAAATCAGGTTGATTGGTGTGAACACATACCCTTTGCACTTTTGGCTCATCGTACTGCTTTCCACAGAACCATTCAGGAAACCCCTGCTTACTTAACCTATGGTCGGGATTTAAGCTTACCCTATGATTTGATTTTTAATAGTAAATTTCGCTCTTACTCTGATACCCGTACTCTTGCTCATGATGTAACTGTAAGACTCCAAAAGTCATTTGAAGTTGTTAGCCAAAATTTAACGAAAGCTGCTGAAAACCAGACTCAACAGTCACTTTCCAAGCCATTTTCTAAAACAATTCAAGTAGGTGACACTGTTTTTCTCCATGTCCCTGCTATTAAACCTCATCTTAGCAAAAAGCTGTGTAAACTTAACAAGGGTCCTTTTCGTGTGTTAAAAAAGTCCTCCCCCGTCCTATTTGTAATCTCAGAAATTGCTAAACCCAGTAATGTACAAAAAGTCCACATCAACCGCTTAATTAAAGTTGTCGACAGGGAGCTTTTTCCAAATGTTGAAAATCAGCCATCCATTCCTGTTAATATTTCTCTACAACATCCTTCTCCTGATAGTGTTAATTTAAACTCAGAGTCCACTGTAGTAAGTTTCAAACCCTTTGGCTTACCTATGGATTTATCTTGGTTTTCTGATGACTGTAATTTCACCCTTCCCCCTGTGCTTACGCCAGTTCAACCAGATACTGCTGTTGCTACTAATTCTCCAGGGCCATCAGATGTCCAGAATGATGTTTTTAGGGATACCTCTGTATCACCGCTTTCCTTCTTGGATAATATGTCTGATGATTATATGGATAGTTGTAATGTAACTCCCAGTACTTCAGGTACTCAGCTCATTCCCTTGTCCAGTACTACTCATGGGTATTTTTTAAGGCCCAGAGATCAATATGGTTTTGTGGTTAAGAGCACTAAACCCTAGGCTCTAGTGCAAGTAGGGGATCATTAATTTATTTACCTTTGTTTTGCTCACATTTTTTTTTGCCTCATACCTATCTCACAGTCATTATTTTCTTTTATTTTGGGGCCTTTTGTTGCCTTATCATTGGGCATCTCTGGTTTACATCTCTGGAGTATATATATCGTATAACCTGTGACCAAAGAATTCAAGTGTTATTTTATTTCATGTGCTGTTGCAATTTTAATACCTAAGGGTATTCATGTGTTATTAGGTATTATTTAGTTTGTCGAGTGTTGTCATGTTCTTCTGTATTTTATCATTGGGCTGTGGGTTTGCTCAGCTTAATCAAATTTTGTTTAAATTTAAAATTTTGTGTATAAAAAAAAAAAAAAAATTTTTTGTTGCTTGTTGTTATTAAACTCCAGAGGCTTTTTCCTCTGCTTTTTTTTTACACCGAATTGTGTCTCCGAAGAGTGTTGATTTCACTAATGCTAGCATAGTGACTCCCTTACTTATTTTGTCAAAAATTTTGTAAGCATTTGGCCATGTGCCTCAGTTGTGGAACTAGTCAGTTATTGATCGGTGACGGTTTGTGTCTGCAGCTCATTCCTGTCCTTAGGTGCTCTCTCACATCTCTGTATTCCTTTGCTCATGAGTATTTGTTGGACAGATGTTTTGTTTGCAAGTATTGCTGGTCAGGGTATTCAGAGGGTGAGATTCCCTACTTTCAATTTGACAGTTCGCCTTGAGTTCTTGGTAGTAATCCCAGCGTAAATGTCCTTATAATGCATTTTTGTTTTCAATTACTTATCCCTATGCTGGCATAAATCTTAAGGTGAACTACTCTTCCTTAATTATGTCATGGTATGCATACCCCCCACCGATTAAGTCCTCACTGTGTATATATTTTATTTTTATATATTCTATTCCTTTCAGCGCATGATTGCGATTTTTATTATTATATATATGTCTATTTTTATGTTATGTGTTATTATCTATGATATTCTACTCATTTTTATTCGTATTCCCTTATATATCCCAAATTTTAATGTGCAATGTTGTTATATTTTAATCATAATTTAAAATATTTTACACTGTTTAACTTGAAACAGTTATTGTGTGGTTGATATAATATCACCCTAAACATTATTGGTCAAATCTTGTCATTCCATGAGATGTAAACATATTCTGCTTTTACTATTTACAGATGCTCAGCTTGGGTCAAAAATTGGTTGTCTTGATAATATTGAGGGCTTGTGTTACCTTGTGAGGATTGTGAATTTTTTTTGTGTGGCTTACCTCATGAATTTGTTTCTATTTGTGTTTACTGACTGTGAGGCAGGATCGTAGGTATTCTTCTATTTTATTATTTTACTTTTATTTACTTGTGTGTCATCTGGTGGAAATCCAGGCATGGGTAGTGAAGACTCCTTATTTGGGCTTTTGTCTCGTACAACTTTGGGTTGATGAATCTGTGTAGTTAGCTTTTTTTTACCGTTCATTGTTAGGTGGATATAAAGAATTTTTTTTGTGTTAGGTGTAGTGTGACAGGTTACCCTGATAAGCTATTTTAATTTTCCCCTTTTTATGTGTCTATTTTGTCGTTGAACATACCTCGAACCTTTTATTAATCAACCTTTTATTATTCAACTTTTAATCTCAAATTGGAGATTGTGTTTTTTTTGGAGGGGTCCTTGTGTGGGTGTCCTGGGGATTTTTTGTTCCCTGCTTGAGACTCGGAGGAGTAGAATCATTGTTATGATGTCTTGTCTTTTATACATTGGTTATATTGTGAAACTTTTACCTGCACCTTAAGTATTTGACCAGTTGTTAAGATTTTGTTTTATCACATACCATTTATATTCTGAAATAGTGTGTTTTGTTTTAAGATGGTTTGTCACTTTTGTTGATTTCAACATCTGTGTAAAAATTTTTATTGCATAAAAATTTTTTTCAATGGGACGGAGGATATTTGTGGTGGTGCTCTTTATTAATTAGCTAATTAATTACAAATCAAGGCTAGTAACTTTTGGTTTTATCTCTTTTATTAGTTGGAGGTTGCTTACTCATCATCAACATTAAGTTGAGATGAATATTCTTTAAAAAAAAAAAAAAAAAAAAAATTAACTTAGGTTTACTTTAAACTTAAGTCTTAATCTAAGTATTTAACTTGCTCGGAAACCCTGGGCTGTGATAACTTTAAACCCATAAGTCTGAATTTGGTATTAACTTGTTTTAAACTTTTTCTTCTTCCTTTTTTTTGTTTGTTCTTGTTATCATTAAATGTGTAAAATAATTAAATATATTTAATTATGGTAGATAGCAGCTAATTTTATTAACTATCTAGCGATTGTTAATTTCCTGTATCTCTTAACATCTTAGCATTTGTGTTCTATCAAACTCTGTTAAACTTTAATTTCGGGTCAGCCTGAATTTTAATTAAATTTCTCGCAATTTTGTAATTTTAATTCGTTAATGATTAAGAAGTTCATTTGTGTGTCATAAGCGCCTTGTACTAATAAGCTTTTGGGGTGCTGTGTTTTATTTTTTTCTCTCGCTGCGGTATCCTTCGTCACGGGTATGATGTTCAAAATCCATGTTTTCTTTAAGTGAATAAGTGTATTTTATGTATTATTTAATTCACTATTTTGTTTTAAATTTGTATAACGGCCTATTGTAATATTAGAATATCCTATGTTTTTACTTTGTAATCATTAACGTGGTAGAAATCCAGCAGTAATTTGCCGTTTTAATGTATTGTCGGTAATTTCTGGTAAATTTCTCACCGACTCAGCTTCTATCACGAATCTCCCCAATTTTGGCTACTTTTAAGCAATTCTGTTCGTTTTTGCGATCTATTTTTAGCCCAGCTCCCTGACCCGGCCGGGGTCAGCGAAGAAGGGGGTGTTCGCTGGACACCTGTTCCTGGGTCATCCTGTATCACTGCGCGGGCGTGGGTGTTTTTCCCGCCATTTTGGAAGGAACTTTTTACGGAAAGGCGCTGTTGTTGAGGGTACGAGGAGTTTTTTTTGGAGTGAAACTTCCCACCCTTATAGGGGGGTGCGCGGGGTTTTTAGGAGGAGTGACCGAGGGCCGTTGGAGGAAGATTTGATCTGTTAAGAAGGGGTTTTGGTCCCCGGCGTCCAGGCCTACTAAAACATGACTGCGTTATACAGTTTCCATCGTCATAAGCAACCGTCATCTAGTCTGTGATAGCCCTCCTTCAGAACGCGACGCTCAGCAACCGACATCTTTTGTATCACCGGGAGTCTGAGATAGCCAGCCTTCAGAACGCGACGCTCAGCATCCGTCATCTAGATTGTGTCACCGGGAGTCTGAGATAGCCAGCCTTCAGAACGCGACGCTCAGCAACCGTCATCTAGATTTGTGTCACCGGGAGTCTGAGATAGCCAGCCTTCAGAACGCGACGCTCAGCATCTGTCATCTAGATTGTGTCACCGGGAATCTGTGATAGCCAGCCTTCAGAACGCGACGCTCAGCATCCGTCATCTATATTTGTGTCATCGAGTCGGTGAGATCTTTGCCAATTTTTTATCATTGTGGATCCATTCTAATCAATGAGATGAAACTTGATGTTTTAACTATTTAAATTTAAGCTAATCTAGAAGTGATATGATTTTTATGTAGGTCACAATGCTTACTCACGTTTTTTTTGTTAGCCGTTGAGGCTTAAATTTAAAAGTTACATATATATATAATGTTTGGGGGATACTTAAAATGTTGTTATCGTTTTGTTTAAAATAACTTCTCATACTCCTAATAATGAATAAATGTATTATTTTTTTTACCTGTCATTTGTGTCTGTCAATTATTTGTTTCTCCCTCACACGTATCAGAACATGACTGAACTTGGGTTGTCCTTTGGACCACAACGCGATCTACTTTAATCACAATAGTTGTTTTTTTTAAGTGCTCATTATGTAACTTCATAACTTGTGTACTCATTACCTTATACTAAATAGGGGGTAAATAGTTTACTACAATTGTTATTTAATGCAAATGTTTCGTGGTTCATGCATTATTCAAACACGGGTAATAGCCAAATACTAGTATCTGGAAAAATTCGAGAAGTTTTTCTTGTCCAGTTTTGCAATCCCTAAGTGGTAGGGATGAATAATTTAATTTCTTTTAAAAAATTAATTGCTAGAAAATCTAAATTTTCGAAGATTACACGCCCTTGATTTAAACGCGAAAAAGAATACATCTGTTAATTTTGGGCCATATAAAAAACAGTTGAAAATTCCCTGCTGCAGATGGGGAATAGAAATCTACGCTGTTAACTTTAGGGCTGCTTTAATCCTGCCATGAAAACTGAATCGTAGGATATTCCGCATTCCGTAAAGACGTTTTCATATTACTCTGTCTTGTTTCAATCTTTTTTAATAATGAATATTAATTAAAAAATGTTATCCATCTGGGTTAATCAGGCTTCTTAACTTAATTATTCTCTCTGTTAGGTTCTTACTATAATTGTCGGGAGATATCTACATTACAGACTCTACATGATTACATAATTAATAAATACCCGACACAAAATATTAGCTGAAAAATTCCTGAATATTTTAGTGTCAGATGATTTTCCACCACTTCTTCATGCATCAAAAATTATCATGAGTTCCGAGATAATTATATCAAGCTTAAATTTCTCTTCAAGAGAAAAATGTTTCCACTATAGCTGTGTGATTATGCGAGAGATGCATGTGAATTGTATTCATGTGTAAAGGTTTTTTTAATCAATAGATCAATTTTAATGTCGCATACATTTGAAAATCATAAAAATTCTTGAAACTCTTCAAAATTGCAAAAAGTGAACACAGCTAAGTAACACAATTTAGAATGATTTATATTGTTATAAGCTACACCTTAGATTGAATTTTTTGTTTTGTTTCTAAACTTTTTACTTCAGTTTATAGTCTCTTACTTCACTCGATATTATGCTAAATTTCTGCCAGTTATTATTGAACACAGCTAAGTAACACAATATAGAATGATTTATAATGCACTGAAGTGCCACTGAATTAGGGATAGCAAAGCCTATGCAAATTGTGTAGCGCTGAGCATCATGTATGCGCAACTGAGGGCGCTGTGGTAACTGCATATATAGCGCGTACTGTGGTTGTTCTGAATTAGTTGTTGGAATTGCCAGTATGGATAAACTGCCTGATTTAGACGCCTTCGATCGCGGACAAATCATAGGTGAGCGACGCATGGGCCATTCAATTTCCGAAATCGTCAGACAGATAGGATTTTCAAGGTCGACAGTGTCAAGAGTATACCAAGAATACATGGATGGTGGAAAAAAAACTAGCGATCGGGCAAACTGCAAAGGACAATTAGCCTTGACAGTGCGTGGTGAGAGACGGCTCAGGCGTATTGTACGTAGCCAGCGAAGACAAACATTAGCTCAAATTACCACCCAGTTTAATGACGGTGCCAGTCGTGCAGTCAGTAAACGGACTGTGCAACGCTCGCTTCACCGTATGGGTTTCGGGAGCCGTCGACCTACGAGAGTACCATTGCTCTATATTCGCCATTGGGCTGCACGTCTTGCCTGGGCAAGAGAGCAAAGAGACTGGAGTGTAGAGGACTGGAAACGAGTAGCATGAGTCTCGATTCCGACTACTTAACGCCGACGGGAGGCTGAGAATATGGCCTCAGGCTCATGAAGCCATGGATCCTGCTTGCCTGGCTAGAACTGTACAAGGGCATGGTGGCTCAATCATGGTCTGGGGTGTTTTTTCATGGCACAGTTTGGGATCTTTGGTGCGTGTACCAACCTCCTTCAATGCAATTCGGTACGTAGAGCTGCTGGGTGATCACCTCCATCCGTTTATGCTGTTCTGTTATCCGCACGGTAATGGAGTTTTCCAGCAAGACAACTGTACCTCTCACAAGTCCCGGTTGGCTACTGGCTGGTTGGATGAGCATTCCTCTGATTTCTCTGTCATGAATTGGCCACCTAGAAGACAAGACTTAAATCCTATTGAGCATCTTTGGGATGTTTTGGAACAAGGCGTGAAAGGCCATCACACAGCACCAAAGAACCTTACTGAATTATAGACAGCTTTAGCCAATATTTGGCAAGCCATTCCCGTGGAACGTTTTCAGAAACTTGTTGAATCTATGCCTCGTCGTGTGGCAGCCGTTATCAAGGCCAGAGGAGGCCCAACTCGTTACTAGGTAGGTATCCCTAATTCAGTGGCACTTCAGTGTATTATAAACTACACCCTAGTTTAAATTCTTTGTTTTGTTTCTAAATATTTAGATCAGTTTATAGTCTCTTACCTCACTCGAGAACACCCTAAATTCCTGCCAGTTAATATTTTGGTGTTTGGATTTTATTGCCCATATTAAAGAAGTTTCTTGATTTCCTTGAGCTGCACATTCGAGTATTACCAGAAGCCGGATCAGTAGGCTTTTTGCTTAGTTTTTAAATCTAATAGATGTTTGCCAGAAATACACTTTTTCTCACAATGCATAAAGAAAGTTGATGGTATGCTTCTCTTAGAGTGGAGATATAAATAGAGTTGAAAATGCACTGAGGTAAAACTTCTTCCATACGACTTAATATTACTTTTATTGACTTTTATTGAATAGAAAACTTGAATAAAATAAACATAATTCAATATCTCTATATATAAAACAGTTTCGTGACTGACTGACTGACAGTTAACGCACAGACCAAACCGCTGGACCCAAAGGGCTGAAATTTTGCATGGCGATTTTACTTATAGTGTAGAGGTTCACTAAGAAAGATTTTTGAAAAATTATTTTTAGATTTTTTAAAATTAAATTTTTAAGCTGTTTTGTAACGTTTTTTAAGTTTGCATTTAAAATAATAATCTGAGGGTTATAAAATTTATATCACTAGAAAGACCATAAAAATTTCTTTAAAACGAAATATTTTTCGAATCTTTACCTCCATTTCCTGATTTTTGGTGAGTTTTTAAAGATTAATTTATAGAATTTAATTTACTAAATCCTGATAACGTGGTTTCTTTTCTTTTTGTGATACTTTAAATTAATTTTGCGTCACGTGCATAACAACGAAATAAACTGACAAAAATATTAAAATGCAGTAAAAGATAAAATTTAACCACTAGACCCATTCAGATGGAATTTTTATAAGAATTTAATTCAAATTAGTATATTTTATGGATATTAAACATAGTAATTAATTGCATACATTGACCGTTGTATTTAAATTGACCGTTGTATTTAATTTGAATATTTTCTTCTAGATTATTTTGTCTATAAAAATATCCGTTACGATTTTTTTATAAATATATGTTTTTGGGTTATTTTGGAATTAAGTCCTTACATTGACCGTTGTATTTAATTTGAATGTACTCCGTAGAGAAGCACGTGTATTCAGCTTGTTGTACATAAGATTAACAACAGCCCAAAATCTATATTCGTAACATTGAGACATCCAGAAGGTGACTCCTAAATAGTCGTTCCATTGTATTCAAGACTGGCTCCATGTTTACTGATACGTAATAAAATCCCTTTTTGCTAAAAACTTGACGTCGTACTTTGTCTACGAAGTTGTTTCCTTTACGCTTACGCTAGATGATTTGATTGTGAAGCTACTGGGTTATTGTTCAGAGCATTCCACTATCCTCATGTATCGATTCGGCCGTAAGTGAGTGTTTTATTTCGACCGAAGTGCTGAGGAACCATCGAACTCTTCATATTCTTCCGAAACTTTCTTTTGGTCACCAACTCCTCCAATTTATCTTCGGAACTCTTCAAGAATTCTACAATTTAGATTTGATGTCTCAAATGCTATAAGACTGATTGGTATCCTTTTCGTCATCTCTCAATAGAGACTTGTGCCGTTAATCGCCGCCATTATTCTATTAGACAGACTGATCCCGTTTCAACACCGTTTCTTCAAAATAGACTGGTCCATTTTCTCCTTTAAGATTGATTCTTCAATGGAGACTCTTCCATTCCTCACCACCATTATATTTTCCACGTAACAGACTGTTTCCGTCTTCATTCCCCATCACAGACTCCCCTGCAGGTTTATATCAATTCCCATTAAGGCTGCTATGTACTAAGAAAAAAATCGCATTACCCTTTCCCTCTTCTTGCAGACTCTTGTGGTGGGAGGAGTCCAGTTGACAGTTCGAGAATTCCACCCCCCTTAGGATTGACATTTTGAGGGATTCTAATGGCTCTCTCTCTATAGGGGAGTTAAGCGTTATCCCCAAATTTTTTTATTTAAAATATATTTTTGTCAACTATTTACAGGTACATAAATGCTGGTAATCAAATAAAATTGGTATTGTCAGATAGCCTGAACTTTTATGCTAAGCGCTACAGGATTCATTTTATAAATTTCGTCCACCGAAGGAATTTATGAGCGTTTAAAACACACTATACCAGATTTTCCCCCGAATAATTTAAATTTAAAAATATTAATTGCATTTTTTTTAAAAAAAACGAAAAATGTACAAACGAAAATTTCTTTCTCTATGACGGAGTACAATTTAAAAAAAAAATCTTTGAATCCAAGTCGGCAATCCGTGGACAAATATTCTCCATAGGATAACATTGAGGTGAGTGAATCCAATGGGGTTAGTACATAGCAGCCTTAATACCAGAGTTACTAGCTATTGTGTTGACTCTGATGTAATCTCTGGCAGAAAATATGCATACTACCAGCCTTCTTCAGTGTGACATTTGGCCGAAAGGATCGGTAACATATACCAACAAGAGTAAAAAACATAGGCAACATAAATTTTTTAATCAAGGAAAATAATTTTTCTCGTTATTTTAATTAAACAGTACAAACAGTAATAACTGAATAAAAAATCAATAGGTTTTTGTTAGGTAAAAAAAAACCCACAATTTTAAATCTTTTCGTTAGAAAAGATTTTTGTTTCTCTTATATACTAATTTAGTCTTCTTTCTTTCACAAAATAACTTTTCGCTGACTGAATCATAAAAAGAGTATTTCAGTCATATTTTTGACTGCATTTAAAAAAAATATAATCTGCACACTAACTACTAAATCCTGACTCAGAGTTCTTCTAGAATAAGCGTGTTACTTTTCAGAAAAAAGGAAAGATCGTTATGCAGAGCCAGTAATTGCCAGAAAAATTTCAGCTAAGTTTTTTTTTTAACTTAGTCCAGGCACTAGGTCGTTATTTTTCAAAAACTTCAAAAATGAGCCGAACATGTAATATAGGACTTGTTAAAGATATGCTTAGTTCGAATTTAAGAAGAAATTAGTTGAATGTGAAGTCAGGAATTTTTTAAGATTAATCAGGAGACATGTTTCTGAAGTTATTAAATTTATCGTGTGCTGCAGGGTGGAAAAATGCTATATTCGAAATGAAATGGGGTTAGCGTTACCCCTCTCCCCCCAAAAAAGGGATTCTGGCTGCATCACTGTTCCTTTGTGCAACTCAACGCATGCAACATAAATGTGTGTTTTGTACATAACGTTGATGTTTTATCTAGAAAAAAAAGATGCAAAAGTTGCTGCATTGAATGCATTTTTAATTTCATCTAGTACAATATTACTTTGTACATGTATGATATATTGTACAGTTGGAAAAGTCCTATGAAAAATTTGTGAGATTTTTTAATACTTGAATACGATGAGATAAATAAGATTAATAAGATGATAATGACAAGCTTAAGACCGAAAAAAAAACTCTGTTAGAAGATTCTTATGATTTTCGGTGGTCTCTTAGAGGAAGTTCCTTCTTGGGTAAATAGAAAATTGCACCGATAGATCTTTGAAGATAAACTCTTTTTTAATGTGATCGTAATACCGTTTTGACTTTGGCATGCATTAAAAGTCAATCATGATGGTAATATTTTGGCTACAAAATAATTTGCAGTTTACAAAATAACCTGTATGGGACTCAAATAGCTCATAATTGTGTGATAAAGACGGCAGGAAATAAGAAAATTCAGTTTTAATCTATTCCGCATTATCATTTGAAAAAGTAAAGAAGGCTATTATAAAACAATTAATTATAATCTTTCATAGCCTGTAAGTTAAAAAATTGTGGCTACTTGCGAAAAAAAGAAAATAACAGATTTTTTTTTCAAGGCTTTTGTGTGAACTTGTTATATCGAGTCGTTTGGGATAATGCTGTTTAGTAGTAGAAACTTTTAATTTTTACTAAAAAAGCTTTCCATAAGAATTGGTGTGTGTGCGCCCGTGGAGTATGCCTGCGCCTGTATGAATATATACAGGGTCATCGAAAAAGGTTGGACACATTTCATATAATTATATTTAATGAAATAATTACAATACAAACAATTATTTCGTTGTGTAATGTACAGAATTTAATATAATTTTACCTTAATATGTTTCAATATGAGCCCCGTTGGTTGCTCCACACATATCAAGTCGATAATCAATCTCTAACCAGGTGTTAAAGAGCATGTCTGGCGTCAATGTGGCAATTGCATCGACAATTCTCTCCCGTAAATGTGCCGAGTCTCCTACCTTTACGCTGTAAACAATGTTCTTGACGTAACCCCATATTTGTACTCCGCTAACCACAATACACATTGATCTTTCTCCTGAACGGTCGACATTGCACTGACGGAAAGCCGAACGAAGACCTCTTCCATCTTGCATCGCTTCTGCGCAACGTTCCATGTCACGGTTTCGTAATAGTTACATTTAGAAATCTTCGACACTTGCCATGTCGTTTGAAAAGAATATTATTGCGTTTGCTCGATTTCTTTTAGAATTATGAGCTTTCGAAATGTGTCCAACCGTTTTCGACGACCTTGTATTATTTATACTACATGTACATAAATACGAACTAAATGGTACCCGTTTTCGTAATTTCACATGTAATATTGAAAGCATGTAAGAAAGAGTAAAGTATAGCAGGAAAAAAAATGAGAGATCATTAATGAACGACATTATAGAAATGTATGAATGGGCGCATATTCTTTACTTAAACTGCAGGCATGCTGCATGAACTAAATAATGAACTTTCCATGGAGTATCAATGAGAGTATTCTTGAAGGAGAGTTGCTTGAAGCTAAACGGAATGTACCTCTTATGACATAATAAATTTATATCCCCGTTCTTTACTTATCTATACAAAGAGTTTCGGGCTAGAGAGATTGATTGTAAGATATTTCCTAAGTTTTAAAAGATAGCAAGTCATTTATCAAACAGTATCATTCTTGTAATTTCTCTAGATACTTCTTCACTGATGTGAGAAATGGTGAGCAATTTGATTTAAATTATAGATTAGAAAAGTATTTATTATCACGACTCGAAATAAATCCTTTGTCTCTTAAAGTTGCTGTACAAGTTTTGCAAACAAAGTTACTTTTACTATGGTGGCGTGAAGTATACAGTCGACCAATGAATTTCGCAGCCATGCTTGTATTATTTTCTTATATAGCCCCAGGGTAGCGAAAAATGTAATAAATATGTCAGTACTCATGTATAGTTATGCAAGTTTTTTAGTATATCATTAGGCTGTCCTTAGTTTACTTATTAAGTTATATTAGGGAAATAGTTGAGATAGAGAGAAATAAATGTAGACAACTATAAATGCGATTACGTTGTTATTTAATTTAACACTTTATAAAAGTTCTGTTATTTTGCGAACCACAGACACAATAATCCTCCTACTTTAAATTGCAGTAAGAACAATAAAGTTATAAAATATCAAATTGTGTAATAGAAAAATATTTTCCTTTGCAACACATTTCCAAAAATTGAACATCTAAAGCAATAACTTTTTTTTTCATCCGCAGTGTAGTTACTTTTTTTGGTCTCAATTATTTCACAATAGCGGTCTGCTAATATGCGTTCACAATACAGGGCGATTCCCCCGAAAGAGGACCCTAAATATTCTGTAATAACTCTTGCTGAAATGAAGCAGTCTGAACCCCAAAAATACGCTACATACCTTAAAGTATATGTAATAGATTGCATTATATGCGATGTTGGAAATGATCTCCGTTTTCTCCCAGACACATTTCAACGCTGCGCTATATGTTCCTGAACGTATTGTCAAGGATAACAGCAGGGGGGGGGCAGCAATTTCTCGTTGAACGCTTTCCTTCATTCATATATATATATATATATATATATATATATGTCGGACTTTGCTTTCGCGCCCAATCTATTAACATATTAATCCGAATGTCCTGATAATCATGATGAAGTCTGTGAACCGGTGGCGATGACACTCATAATAATTTAACTCTATAAAATGCAGTAAACCAAGCTGAACACGATTAAAGACGACTCTAATTTAAACATACTGAACTTTATTGAAATTCTTAAACGTTCCCGGCTCCAAACTGAAAGAATTACGACCCATCCCTTTTTACAATCCGTGCACCTAACGGCACACGTCTTTACCCGTTGCTATCTTTCCATGGCTCCAAACTGACTTCTTTGTTTTTAAGCTTTTAATTAACGCGCTATGACGCTCATTACTTATTCATGATGTCATATCGAATGTTCTTTTTGCTGAACTAAACACTTTCTTTCTTAGAGCCAACTTCAAGGCTATACGTCTACTTTAAAATCCTCCCATGGGGTTATGCGGAATTCAATCAAGCTGATCCTTTAATTCTATTTTCACTTCAATGCGCTACTCCGATTATTTGAACTCCCAGACTTTAATTGATAAATCCTTTACTTTATAATTAAAATCCCATTTTAAGGTCGCGCGATCGCCCCCCCCATATTTTAGCCTCACACACACACACACACACACACACACACATATATATATATATATATATATATATATATATATATATATATATATATATATATATATGTGGGCGCGGGGTTGGAGTAAAAGATCCACAACATAAACTAACTAGAAACCATCGTAAATAACAAAAAACAATTACATTTATTTAGAAAGAATTGAAAGAAAAACGTAGTCCGTCCACGACGGAATCCAAAGCGGGAGTCTTAATGTTCTCCCCAAAACAGAGTAGAGGGGTCGTGATAATGTTCGTGCTAGCGGCGCCCTCTTGCGCCAGACATAATATGCGTTTACAAATAACATTTCATGAAGTTTAAAGTTCATAGTTAAGAGTTCAGTTCTGCTTTCTACAAATCGGCCATCCTAGCTGTCATGCGGCCTCGGATGACATTAAGCAATAGGCACTGACAGTCTCTGAAAAAGAAATAAAATGGAACACACTTACAATACACGGGACCATGCAGGGGATGCGCTGGTGCTGACATCGAGTACACGGGACCATGCAGGGGGTGCTCTTGTGCTGACATCGGGTACATGGAACCATGCAGGGGATGCTCTTGTGCTGACATCGAGTACACAGGACCATGCAGGGGATACTCTGGTGCGGACATCGGATGGCGGGCTACCTTGTCAGTCGTCTGAATCGGGGTAGCGGGGATGTCATGCCAGTCGTCTAAATCAGTATAGTAGGGATGCCCTGGCTTCGTGTAGTCGGCAGCAGAAGACGTGATGTTAGGACGTTCATGTTGTTCGAATTTGATGACACTGCACTGGTCGTGGGACTTGACATTGGTCACTTTGTAGGGACCTAGGAATTTCGGTCGTAATTTCATTCTTGTTCCGTACCACGTAGGCTTGGTTGCACGTGATTTTCTTGTCTTGTACTTGCATGATTTTTTCCTTTTCTTAAAGGATTTCTGGTTTTCGTCTTGAATCTTAAGGATATTCTTTCTTTCTTCTTCCTTCATTTTTACTCTCTTTTTCATCGTCGCGTTAAGGTACTCTTCTTCTAAGACTTCTTTCACTCGTATGTCTGTTATGCCTTTTAGTTTCACGCCTGTCAACAGTTCGAATGGTGTGAATTTAGTACTTCGAGAAGCGGTACTGTTCATTATTCGTTGAACCATAGACACGTATTTGTACCATTTCGTTGGATCGGAAATTGAAAGTTTAGAGAGTATAGGAATTAAAGTTTCATGCATCCTTTCAACCTGACTGTTACCACGGGGAATTCCTGCTGTAATTTTAATATGATCTATTTCTTCTTCTACGCAATAGGTCTCAAAATCATTCGAAGTAAATGCGCTTCCTCTGTCACTGATAATTCGTGAAGGATTTCCAAAGGTAGTTTGTTGTAGCTTTAACTTTTCTATCGCGTCGCGTGACGATGTCGATTTTACTGGGTATAACCATACAAATTTCGTAAAGGCATCGACAACAGTGAAAATATGTTGATAATTCTTGTTCGTAGAAGGCATAGGACCTATAAAGTCAATGTGATACGTGCTCAACGGTGAATTTTCTTTTGGGATAGGATTAAGTAAACCTTCTCCTTTGCCACGTTTTCTGTTACATAGGATACATTCTACGCAGTTGGCAATGACGTTATCAATTTGTTTTCTGGCATTACGTATGTAATAATTTTGATTTAAAACGTCTTCGGTCTTGCATGATGCAAAATGATTTTTATTATGAATTCGTTTGATTATTTCTTTTTCCATTTCTTGAGGCACCATTAAAAGTTCTCTTCCATTTTTATACTTATATAAAATTCCATTTTTGACAAAATGTTCTTCATCATTTCCCTTTTCTATCAAGGTTTTAATCGTTTCAATATTTTCGTCTCGTTTTTGGGCAGCTTTAATTTTGGCGGTTATATCGTCGTCTAAAATTATCTTCTTAGAAATATCTACGGTTTCAGTTTTGTTTGGCGTATATGTAGATACAGGTTTTAAAATAGTGTTTCTTCGTGTCTTATCTTTAATGTGGTTTAAATCTAATTCGTTAGTAACAAAGTTGGGTAAATTTTCCATCAACAATAAAAAGTTTTTCGTGTTGGAGGGCTTCTGAATAATTAAGGAATCTTTTTTCAAAATAACGTCAGCTAAATCTAACAGAGGGGTACCAATAATAATGTCGAATTTTATTGCTCCGTCCGGGACAACATGAAACAGCAATTCGAAGGAGTGTCCGTTGATTTCCACGCTATGCATAAAAGAACCCTTGGTAAGCACATTCTTAGAGCCTAGTCCTACTAGATTTATGGCGGGGGGAGAAACAGCTGGGAGACACAGTCTTTCATAGCAAGCGGATCGTATTACATGCAAACTGGAACCACTGTCGAAAATACCCGTCAGCTCATTACCGTTCAACCTGACGCTTATCTGTACAAGAGAATTTTTCTCTTCGGGAACACTGAGACTGATACTCATGGCTTGACTTTCAGGGATTTTATTATTTTTCACCGGACAGTTAGCAGAAACGTGGTCATTCGTAAATTGGTTACAATTAAAACATTTTCTTCCGCGGTCTTTAAACGGACAAACACTATGATTTTTATCGCCGCAGTTTTTACAACGCTGAAAGCGGGGAGACACGTCTGAAAAAGGGGTGAAATGTTTTTTCTTTTTTGTTGTTTGTGGTTCATATGGAATCGTAGTATGATTTCGTATTTTTTCGAAAATACCTAATTTTTCCTTAAACTCTTTTAAATTTTTCGCACCGTAAAGAATTACTTTGTTAGACGGTTTATCGGGAATACCATCTATAACATATTGAATTAGGGATTCTGTTTCGGTGTTACCTCTGCTTGCTAGTTCTTTCATGACCAGAAAATATTCTTGCAGAGATTCTTCGTTGTTTAAATAACGTTTCGTCAACATTTTATGGAGTTGGGCGCTTGTGCACTTCGAGGCGAATTCTTGTTCAAGAGCTGATTTAAGTTTAGCCCATGAAGTTAAGCCAGATTCACCTTGAATAAAGAGTTTCGCTAATCCAGTTAATGATCGTTTCGCGAATATTAATTTTTGAAGATCATTCCATGCGCAAATACTCGCCGTTTCTTCAAAATCAGTTATCCACTTTTCGATGGAATAATTATCTTTCCCGTCAAACTTTCTCAAACTGTCTTCGATATCATGATAGGAAATAGTAAATTTAGAAAATTTATCTACTGATGGTTCTACACGGGTTAATTCGCTAACTTCGCTACGAATTTCTTCGTTCACGTGTTCATCGTCGCTATCAGATTCAAAATTATCATTTTTAAGCGTTTCAATATCTAATAGGCTATCGAGAATTCGAGTAGCGAGAACAGTTTCATTTCCGTCACAATCAATACATAAAATATTGCAAATTGTAATTAAATTAGCAAGCCTAACGTTTTTCACAGCAAAAGTTAATTTCTTCTCATAATGTTCGTCGTTTTTCTGGTAGTCAAAGCCAGAAAATTCTCGTAACCGTTTCCGGTTTAATCGGTCACCTTCAGTTTCATAAACAAAATTATGCAAACATTTTATAGATTTAACAGAAGCAGACTTCAAGTTTGCTTTGATTCGGGAAATATCAGCTAATTTCATTTTTTCCATTTAGAGTCGTTAATCGTAGCAATCGTTATTTAGAATCGTTATTCGTAACATAAGCTCGTAAATCGTATAAATAGAATTATCGTGATTAGCCGTAATTCGAAGAAACAAAACAGTCACTATCGTAATTCATAAAAATAGTCTTACTTTAGTTCGGAGTCCGTTGCATTGTAATGCGTTGATGGAGATTCGCGTCGTGTTCTCGTAGATTTCTTTCTAATTCATATCTAATACCTCTTCTGACACCATCTTCTGTGGGCGCGGGGTTGGAGTAAAAGATCCACAACATAAACTAACTAGAAACCATCGTAAATAACAAAAAACAATTACATTTATTTAGAAAGAATTGAAAGAAAAACGTAGTCCGTCCACGACGGAATCCAAAGCGGGAAACCTGGTAAAAAAATTAGATTATACGTACTTTTCGAACATATACAACTTTTGTCTGTAATTTGTTTCGACCGTTTTTCTTATTTCCTTTTGAAATGTGGGAGTCCATTCTGCCGCACCCTATGTATAATTCAACAAATTTCACTATTATAATGTCTGCCTTTCTTAAATATGTTTTAAAAAAATTAGCAATAAATCTGATTATTCTCATAGGTAGATTATGTTCAAACGATATTGGAGATGAGACCAAGGATGATTACTACGAGTAAAGACAACCTGTCCTAACTGAGTACAACTTGAAAAGCATTTACATTGCTTATATATTTTTTTCACTAGATGTTTGAATTCAAATTCTCAAGTTATCTTACGAATTAATGAAAATAAGACCCTAAATTAACAAACAATTATTTAAAGGCAAATTTAGATTTTTTATTATAAGTATTAAAAGTTGACCCATTTAGGAGAATAATTGAAGCATACACGTGCCTAGAATTGAAACTTTCATGGGGAGTTTCATCACTCTAAAAGGTTCTCTTCTTTTTTCTCGCTGAAATATTTCTACATTTCCAACGCTTCACTTCCGAATTCTACGTTTTAAAAGAATTCTTCGAAGACTTTCATGCGTTCCTCTTTACTATGTAAAATTTCAGACAAACTAAATCATGAAAACAGTTTTCTGTTACGGAGCTGCTTTTAGGTTTTTTTTTTGGATACTAACAAACAGAGAAAAATGCTTGCCTGGATGTTTAAAAGTAGGCATTTTTTAGCTCGAGCACGCTCAGGAATAGAAGTTCAAAGAGACTTTAAAGTGCGGCCCAAGGAAAAAGTTACCATGATTAAAACTGCGTTTCTCTTTATAGATAATCTTTTAAGGTTTTTGAAGAATTAATACAAGAACTCGTTATATGCATGACTAGCTAAATACCCGTGCTTCGCTACGGAGTACATTCAAATTAAATACAATGGTCAGTGTATGCAGTTAATTATAAAAAAATATAGTTATAAAAATCGTGACGGATATTTATATAGACAAAATACTGTAGAAGAAAATATTCAAATTAAATCTAATAAAACATACTAAGGAATATAGTACAGTTAATACAGTACAGTTCGAGGAACATTTCTTTTACTGCATTTTAATATTTTTTTGGCTAATGTACAATCGTCTGCCGCATTAGAAAGAAAAAAAATCAATTTATTTCGTTGTTATGTACGTGACGCAAAATTAGTTTAAAGTATCACAAGAAGAAAAAAACCACGTCATCAGCATTTAATAAATTAAATTCTAAAAATTAATCTTTAAAAATTCACCAAAAATCTAAAAATGGAGGTAAAGATTCCAAAAAGATTTCATTTTTGGAAGGAATTTTTAGGATCTTTCTCGTGATATAAATTTTATAACCCTCAGATTATTATTTTAAAGGCAAACTTTAAAGAATGTTACAAAAACAGCTTAAAAATTTAATTTAAAAATCTAAGAAGAATTTAAAAAAAATCTTTCTTAGTGCACCCCTACACTATAAGAAGAATCGCCAAAATTTCAACCCTTTAGGTCCAGCGGTTTGGTCAGTCAGTCAGTCAGTCAGTTACGGAACTGTTATGTATATATATATATATATAGATAATAGACTCTTTTATATGTGGTACTTTTTGTGCTTTTACTCTCTCCTAAACATTGTTATATCCGAATCTAAATATTCCTCGGAATTTCACTTTTGTCTGTTGTTGTTATTGATGCTTTTAATGCCCACATAGGCCTCGGGCTGAAGTGTGCGACTCCGGTTTATATAGCACCACAAGGATCGGAGTCCGTCTTAGCTAGTTGCCACCTCAATTTTGGCCGAGCACCAGCAAGGGCGACATCTGAGAGGATAGTTCCCTCTCCCACTCTTTCTGACCTCATAGAGAGAATTTCTGGTCTACGACTTTAATGTGCTCATATTCGGCCTAGACACGGATCACTTTTGTCTAATGAGTGCAAACGTGTTGATGTCAGTTATTCGCCGCGTGGGGGAATACATGGCTGATGAAATGACTCCATCACGTGATACCGCCTCGAAAGTGTGTTTATAAAGGATAGCGGTATTCAGTCTCTCAGTGCTCCGGCCATAGATTGTAGTTCTCACCATTCATCCTAAAAGTCCTAATCTCTTAGTAACAAGCTTTTGCATGGCCTCTAAATCAAGCTATTTCATTGGTCGATTCAATGCATGTTGATTTGTGGGTGAAACCATTCTTAGGATACGATCACTTTAACCACCCCTTTTCTCTCCGCATTGCAAGTCATTTCTCATTCGTCCATGTGACTACGTCCTACTCTCGGACCTTGCTTCAAATTATTTTTAACGTAGGATTACGTACCTCCATAACGGTCCTTCGGAAAGCAGCGTGCCAAACCCAGTCTGCATCGCTTGGGAAAGCATTAATCAGTTAAACAGAAAAGTACCAAAATGCGTCAAAATTTTGACATACATATGGGTATATATATACATACGTACATATATATAGATACATATATACATAATACATATATACAAAAGGGTTAAGCAATGATAAGTAATCCTACGTTAATAACCCGCAGTAGTTTCGTTAGAAGACACTACCTGAAATTTTTTTATTATTTTTCTCATCGTTATTATTTTCCTTGAACTCTCGACGCATTAACTGTTTGTTCCATCTTCTATTCTCTTTCCCCTGTTCTTTTTTACATTTTTGATCACTGAAGTTTTGCTCGCATTGCTAGAAATCTCACTAATAGAGGGCTAGGCCCAAGGATTGTAGTTCCCACAACATTTCCCGTAACCTTCCTGTAATCCCGAGCGAACGCGATAGCGGTAGAGGTACAGGTACATCTCTCTTTCGGTGCACAGGAAATGATGTACAAACGGCTGAAACTTTTATTTGTACTTTAGAATGCTAAGCAGCATATTTTTGTTAAGTTTTGTAACTCCTTTATTTTATTTTTGCCCTCAATAAAAGGCATTTTACTGGTATGCCGGTCAATTTTTCTTAAATAGATCCACGGACAAACTCTCAAACGCCAACACATTATGTACGACGGTTGTTTGATAAGTTAGGGCAAAAATGATAGAAACGACCTATTTTTTGGAAAACTTTTCGTTTATTGTTCTACAAAATCTCTCAAGGGCACTGGCATCGGTTCTAGAGTCTGTGGGTTCGAGGCATGGACGTTTTTGTCGTTCGGAACTGGCTTTATACAGTGGGTCTCAGTTTAATTAGAGCTCGTGTAGCAAAAACTAGCCGTAGCGCTCCAAACCAAACTTTAGGTCGATATGTATGGTCCAACGATTTTCAATCTCCTCCATAAAGTAAAACTTGTCCAAGTCTGTAGAATAAACGTTGGTTTCACTATTTACTAAGGAATTCGATGAAATATCTACCCTGTAAGATATTTTTTATCATATGGGGGAATTAATTGTAGTCCGGAAAGGCCATTTTAGAATGTGAAGAAAAATAACAGGAAAAAGTCGAACTGAGAGCCAAAAGAAAAAAGCAGAAAATGACACCAACAGATTTTCAGATTTTTCTCCAAAGTAGGAATTTTAGAATGCAGGGAAATAGCATTAATCTATTTTTGAATTTGGACAATATTGATAAAGAATAATGGAAATCAGGAGCTAAACTACAAACCAGGTCTAATTTAGAATTAACATTTGAGACCTCACCAGAGACATTTCACTTGTGTCATTTATAATCAAAGGTGGTAATATCAAGGTTCAAAGTATTGTATATGAAAGACGTCTTGTCGTGACCTTTGTTATGATCTTATATAGCTAATTTTCCAAGGAAATTAATTAATCTTTAACAAGATATATGAAAATTCACGCTTATAAGAACATCTGACGTAAACGGTAAAGAAACAGCTTTTATTATGTTATGCCTTAACTGTAGTTAGTTATCAGTCGCTCGTTGTTTAACTTGTGGTGTATTTTTTTCTTTTATTCGTTATAAAATTAATGGTAAATAACATATTCAAGTTATTTTAGCTGTTTTTAATAGGTTTTCGACAATTGATTTTATTTAATTGCTTGTCTAGGTGATTTCTAATTTAAGGATGTATAAAGATAAACCATTTGCGGGATGTTTTAAGGTACTGCGTTATTTTTAATTTAAAAACCATTCTATTTCCTTTTCTTTCGTAATTTGTTTTCTGAATATTTAAAATTATCGCACTTCGCAATCACGTTTTGCTTTTTAAAACATGTTAGTAACATACCAACATATTAATCTTCGATGTACGAACGAATAGCAAAATGCGTGAAAATTTCAATCACATACTTAATAGTCTTCCGTCATATTCCCAGATGAAGATAATGGCATGCGTGTATTTCCAACAGAGGTCTAAAGTAATTAAAGATAATCGATACTTTCAATAGCAAAATCGACGTGTTCCCACTTTTAAAGTTTTATTGTTTTACATACTTGATTCTACTTTTTATAATAAGTTCATGGCAAGGTTGAAGGTTTTATTTTATTTCCTGTCGGGATTAGTTTTGTAATATTCACTTATAGTTTATTCGGATGGAAAAAATATCAATGAAAGAAGAAAAATCTCCAATATTATTCATTTTTTAACCTTAATCAATATTTTTCAGTAAGAAAAAATTCAAAAAGATAAAACTTTTCCTATTGAGTTTGAAAAAAAAAATAATTTGAATTAATTGAAAAAAAATGTACGCCTCATGAATGAAGTTTTTTTTTCTGCGCTGCTACTTTTATGAACCTTTTGCTCAGTCGCAAATGTGAATGAATCGCTTAAGAGCACATTTATATTTAGTGATAGAGAAGATTGGAATCTTTTTTTGAATATGTGTCAGTAATTGCATTGTACTCTAGCAAATATATTTTAATATGCATCTTTAAAATTCAATTATGTACGATTAAACTTTATACGTATTATACGCACTTGCTTTCAAATAATTTATTTTATAGTGGTTAAATACTGCATTAAGGCGGCTATGAACTAATCCTATTGGATTCGCTACCTCAGTGTTAACATATGCAGAAAATGTGTCAAATCTAAGCATTACAGACTTGGATTTGTAGATTTTTTTAAATAAAATTGTACTCCGTAATAGAGAAATAAATTTTAAACCTTGGGGCATTTTTCGTTTTTTTAATGGAAATGATATTTTAAAATTTAAATTATTTGCGAAAAAAACTCTTATAGTGTATTTTAAACGCTCATACATTCCTTTGGTGTCCCAATTTTATAAAATGAATCCTGTTGCAGGTTGCAGAAAAGTTCAGGCCATCTGAAAATACAATTTTTATTGCATTATCAGCATTTATGTAGCTGTAAATAGTAGACACATTTTCTCCATAGGTTAGCATTGAGTTGATCATATCGAATAAGGTAAGTACACAGCAGCAAATTTTAAGGTGAACTTGAAAACAGTTGTTTTGTTACAAAACTTGGCATATTTCGTTTAAGGACCTAGGTTTGGCTTCAGGAGTTTTCACATGTAGCTTTTAGAGCTAATGGCTGATTTGGGTGAGGTCAATAAGGGGAAATATAAATGAGCAAATATTTTACTCTACTATTTCGTAAGTAATATCATTTCCCAAAATTTTAAAGTTCTCAACTTCGATTTTTTTCGTTCGATCATAATCCAACTTTGAGGTAAGAGGATGAGGATAACTTTTAGTGGATTTATACATTCTGTTAATAAAAGGGTTGTCTTTGATATCCTACTCCTCCTTTTAAACACGTTTTTAGTGTTTGATATTGGTGTAAAGAAATCAACTGCAGACTAATCTTAAGTGTATTTCCATCAGTAACATCAACAGTCAATATGACCCAAAATATTTGTGAGGAATTGAATCAAAATTAACCCACCTGGTTTAAATGAATCACCGTTTCAAAAAGAAGAAGCGTCTTATGCAAATGAGCGGCGCTTTTCTACTACACGAGAATCCCCGTGGGTAGCGTACACGCTTGAGAGAGAGAAAAACACTACGAGGCGAGGTCAGACGGAGGTGAGCAGCGAACGAAAATCCATTGGAGTGAAGATCACCTTGCCGTACAACAGCCGGTCATTATCAATTTACGGAAGGCGTTTTGAAGTTAGCTATCATTCCAGCGACTTGGTGATAAAGTGAAGGCAGAAAGGTTAGTGTGGCTTATGTACAAGCAGTGGCGTGGCTGAATTCTGGTAGGGTTTCCCGTAATATAACTACCGAGATCAACATATGCGATAGATAATTCCCCGTTGCCTGCTAGCAATTGAATACGGTATTTATGTAGTCTAATTGTGTTGTAATAAATAGTTTAATGTAGAAAACCTCGTCGGATCTTGTTAATGGTGAGTTCAATGTTTACTATATACATTACCTTAAGGGTAAAGGAAGTAGTGAACTTCACACAGTTAACGGAAAAGATCACTTGCTGCAATTTAGACATTATTGTAAACTTAAATAAAACTTGACACTTTTAAACATAGAAACTCATTAAATATTTTTTAAAAGCTTACGGTTATCTAAATATTCACTTCTAACATCATTTGACATACTTTACTTAAGAGTTACCACAACGTTACAGTTTCACTCTAAATTTATTTTAAACACCGCACTTTAACTTTGTATCTAGATAGTTTTGTATAAGTTAATCTTCCAATTGTCCTTTATATGGTGTGTTTATTCCTGAGGATTGATTTTTTGATTGAGTATGAGACCTTTTAAAAAAATTGTGCATGATATAATGAAAATTTCTCTGAGTCTGAATTTAATTTATAGATAAAAAATACTAAAAAAAATCCAGTATAAATTTTATTAAAATGCAAACATATTGACAAGACTAAAACAGCTTTTGAATCTAAAAAGTTCAGTAACTTTCCATTTGTAAGAGTTTTGTCTTATAAAATCATTTAATATAAAATAACATATTTGATTCATATTTGATTTATTGTGTGGATATCGAAACTATTGTGTCCTACATTTTTATTATTGCGTCATAAATATTTTCAGTATTGCGGAATATTGCATCATATTTTTTAATAATTATGTAATACATATAGATATGTACTGTACATTCGAGGAACAGTATTTTTGAGGAGAAAAAATGCTATTTGTAAATTTCGGTCTTAAGTGCGAGCGGTCGTAAGTCGAGGAATACCTGTACACTTGATGAATCCTTGGCCGCTTCCACTGGACTGAGCAATTGCAACTGACCGGAGAGGAATTTCGTGGTCAAGAATATCTTCAATTCTAAGCAAGTTCTTAGGGCATAAAGTGAATGGTGATCTCGTATATAGTTTTAAAATTCCCTCAGACGTTCCAAGTCGGTAGAAACCGTGCTCTGTCAACTCATTACAACTGCCAAAATATTGCGCGAATCCCCTCGGCCCTTGTCGACGTCAGGAATAGGAACTCTCACAGTAGTTCCCAAAGAAGCTTTTTTCCGAATCATTTTCATTTTTTTGGCTTATATTTCCAGACGGATTTTAGAATTAATGTTACCTTCGATAGCATTTTCAGTTTTAAAACAAAGAGTGCACAATCCAAATCTAATTTCCAATTTATCATCTTTACTAGCATGGCCACCGAAGTTATGAATTTTTTGACGACACTTTGTGCATGCATGTGCATCACTTTTTTCCCTTGAACTCACACAACAGGTGGCAGGAACGGAAATCTCTTCGGTAAGCATGTCTTCATCATGATGATTTAATCCACAATCGACTATAATATCATCCATGTCTTTTGAAACAGGCTTTTTTTATTATATAAGCTGATTTGTTTCATCTTTTTGCATTGTTTGGACGATTTCCATTATTTTCTCTAGCTGCTCCTCTGTTTTTATGTCTATTAAAACATCTTGGGGTAGAAAAGACGTTGTAAGACCTACTTTAGGTTCGCAGCAAAAAATGGCTTCGTATGGTGTTCATTTGATTACACAATGATAAGCTCTATTTTTCATACATTGAACGAACCGCCGTCACTCCACTGGTCAGATTTGTTGTCCTGCATCCAAGTAGTGAGCATGTTTTCAATATCTTCATTAACTCTTTCGACACTACCCTGGCTTTGTGAATGTCGAGGCTTCTCATGGCCGATCTTCAGTGATGGCCAAAACTCCTTCTAACTGGTCACCACATTATTGGCAAATCCCCTACCATTGTCAGACTGTAATACAGATGGCGCCCCAAGCAACAAGAATATGTCCACTAGGTTAAAGGCTATTTATTTAGCTGTTTTTGACGTCATAGCCTTCAGAATTACAAATTTTGTGAGATGATCTTGGTACATCATAACAAATTTGTATCCTCTATCTGGTTGAGACTGAAAATCAATAAGATCTACCTGACAACGGGAATTAAATTGAGAAAAAAATCATTGGTTTCACAACAATGTCTTTTTATACCCTTTTGGTTTTTCTGGCAGGGCTGACAAAGGTGGATGCACAGTTCAATATCATGACGTGTAACGTTTTTGTATTTGGTTGAGAGTTCTTTCAACATTCTATCACGTCTTCCATGTCCAACAGCCAAATGAGCTTCATGAAGTATACGTGAAATAACTCAGTGTTCGTGACGTAATATTGTATAGTACTGACGCCTTCTTTAACAGGATAAATTAGATTACTTTTGTTTTCCACAAACATCACATCATAGCTATTCAGCAAACAATAGTCCCATGGTTCCTTCTTAGTAGTCATTTTTGCTTTTTTTAACATCATTTTTTAACTACTGGTAAGTAGTTTCGGTTAAGAACAAACTGTTTTTTGCAGCATTAACTCGAAGCTTAGACAGTTCATCTTCGAATCGTCGTTGCATGTCTATTGACTGTGACTCCTTCTCCAACACTATATCTCGCTCTTCCATTTTCTTGCAGCACAGTATGAAACTAATTTTTTGTTGAACAAATTATAGTAAAATCGCGTATTTTGACACTCCCGAACAAAGCGCAAAATGCAAATGACAAATTCTGAGCCTGAGCGGAGGATTAAAAGTCACGTGCCTTGCCACGTTATATTCGAAACGAATCGGAGATGTATTTCATACTTTGCCGGTAACATATATATATATATATATATATGTATATTATATATATATATATATATATATATATATATATATATATATATATATATATATATATATATATATATATAGTATGTGTGTGTGTGTGCATGCATGGGATACGTCCCTGGGAACGATCGACAAACAGTCGTGAAAGGCCGACCAATGTCTTAGAAAGATAGCCATATAAAGGTAGCCCTAATACGTAATATATTAACGAAGCAGCAGCTTATCTTTTCGCTGAAATTTAAAAGTAAACAGAAGCACTGCTGTTGCCGTTCGCAACCAGCTAAATTATACCAAATGAATGAACAATAGAGGGAGGCTTCACTTCTAACCATACCTCCTAATTATTGGAAATTTTTTCTTCACAACTTTAAGAAACTTGAGTGGTTATGATATATTTAAAAGATTTTTTGCCTTTCAAAAGTGTTGTAAGTTGAGAAGGAGGAAATAAATATTCCAATGAGGAATAATAAATATTATTTTCTATAAATAGAAATTTCGATTCTTTCGTTTTTTTTTTACAACCCATGAAATGTTCTCTCACGTTTTAAAATTCTGTGCCGTGCTTTTTCCTTAGCTGAGATGTAAGATAGTGGAAATTAAAAGTTCCTATCATACATTTCTGTAATTTTCAAAGAACAATTAAAAATGACTAATGGACTGTTCATTTTCTATGCCACGCAAATAAATAACGATAAAATAATATGACAGATTCTCTCACTCAAAAGAAATTTTTCATTGTTTTGATTTTCTGGATTTGTCGTCCTTATTTATTCTGTTAGAAGAAGATAACGATGATAAAATGCAGAATTTATTATTTAATTTGATTACTGTTGTGTTTGCATCACGCAGTAATACAAAGCTAAGGACGTGTGGAGAAAATATTTAAAAAAATATTGTGATGCATGGCGATTAAATTTAAACTAATAACTTTATAACAGCAGAGTCAATTTTTAATTTTTTACCGTTGCCGCAGATAAACAGATTTTCAAAATATTTTAACACGTGCTATAAACGTCTAGAAACATGCCTTAACAGCCATATTTGTTCAAGAATTCTAGAATTGGCATATTCTAGATATTCTAGATATTCTAGAATTGGCATTCTAGAATAACGATCTAGAATAACAATTCTAGATCAACTATTAAACGCCCTTCTCGTGTCTGGAAGTATATTAATTAATACAAGTGAAAAGGGGATATCCATAGAGATTATATAGGAAAAAGATAATATAATAAAAGATTTAATCATTTAAATTTTATTAACTGATGTAGAACTCCTTACAAAATGATCTGTAATTTTCTAATATCACAGTCTCTGTTTTTAACTAATGCGCGAGAATTTATACCAGAGGTTCCCAAACTTTTTAAGTTCAGAGTCCACCCTTTCAAACTGTAATCCAATCAGCGCCCCCTTACATAGGGTTGCCAGATATTGAAAACCTACATTTTGGTGAGGAGGGGAGGGATTTACTTTCTAGGTAAGTGTGCCTTTAGGAAGAAAAAAAGTTGAATGTTTTTAAAACAGTTTATAGGATTTAATTTCATGACAAGTTCAATCAATCGTAAACCGGAATAATATAGTTTCTCGAAATGTGCTTTCGGGGCTCCGGGACAGGTTCTTAAAAACTGGATCAATCCCGGAAAACCAGGACGTCTGCCAATTCTAGCATAGGCATGGCGTCGGGGGTGGGGGGGCGACGTCATGCCTATGCTAGGATTAGCAGCACGTGCACCCTCCAACTTAACTTGAAATAAATTTAAACGTTAATAGAAGCTCAGTTAAAATTAGAAAATTGTAGAAAACTTTTAAGAAAGTTTGTTTTTTCCCGCTTTTTCAAACTGTTACACTGAAGATTCCGATTATGTCTTTAGCCTTAACATAGTTTTTAACAATGATATGATCCATAACAAAAATTCGATGCTATATTTTTTTCTCATATTACATTTATTTTTCTCATTGTATATCTTTTGAATGCAACTCAAACATCAATCCTATTATTATCCAATTTTAAAAAATCATAACATTTCATATTTTAAGGTCCATTTGACAGTCAATGCGGTGACGACCCTAGCTGAATTGAATACGCCCCCCCCCCCCCAATGCGTGCTTCTAACTTTGGAGGAGGTCCCAAAAGTTAGAAGTACGCTATGCCTATGAACCCTAGGTTTACGTTACTTAAATACTACCTTTTCTCAATATAATGCAAATCAATCTTCTGAAAAATTTAAAATACATAATAATATTAAATAAAATAAAACAAATACGTACTTAACTATTTGACCAAAATTGTTAAAATAATATTAAGTTTGCGACAGAAATTATCCTTTTATAGTGATCTCTGTATAGATAGGCACTGCACTGAACTTTTGTTTCACAATAATTTCTCTGAAGGAGTACCGAAACAACTGCTATTGTTTAAAAAAATTTCACTCTATTCATAATAATGTTCAATGAAGCCATCAGAACTTGCAACAGATACGGTGCTCTATATACACGATAACCTTGTTAGGATTTGCACGATCCGAAGATGCACTTGTTCAAACTTCTAAAATGTCATTGTGTACGTACTTTTCAAAAAGTTTATCAGCTATCGGTGGTTCACGAAAGTTATTTCAAATAACTAATTCAACGATTGGAAGCAATTCTAAAAAAAAAGACGAATATTTCATAAAATCTAAAACATTTATTGCAAAATAACAAAAGAAATCAAATTCAAGTCGCAACAGCTGAGTCAAATGAAATTTCACAATCCATCGAATTGTCAAGGTCAAAGTGTTGTGTTGTAGGCGCTCTTCTTATACAAGCGTGGATATCTCGTGAAGGAGTGCGCCTCCAAGATTTTACTACGAGAAGTAATATCTGCAACACGCACAGGCTAGTACAAACATGTTTAGTTAAGAAGTAGGTATATGTTGGTTCAAACATGCATTTGTGTTTGATTAATAAGACTTTTCAGCATGTTCTTACGAGTATAGCTCAGGGGGGCTAGTCCTCAACGCCTCTCGATTATATCTTTGAACAGTAGTGCCCCCGCCCCCCCAGATCTTCTAAGCACCCACCAACGGGCGCTACCGCCCCCTGTTGAAAACCACAGACTTATACCCTGTCCTCTTTTCACTTTCTCTCTTTAGAAGCCTGCAGAAAAGAGAAATTTATTAAATATTAACAAATTTTAATAGTAGCAGACAAATGGTATGGAGAAACTAGAGCTGAATCGTAGCTTCTAAGGGTCACAGCAAGGTTCAGTGCAGCCTGAAAGGAGTGTCATACGGTACTAATGTTTCTTCATTTCATAGCAAAATACAAAATGACGACAAAATATGTTTCTTCACACCAACTTCAGGCAAATCGTAAAAATCTTTATTATCTCCTTATATATTTTTAAAAAGTTTAGCAAAATTTCAAATGCATAAGACATGGGTTCATAACATACTTCAAAGTATCTGACCTTTACGATTTTTATTTTATGGTGGTCAACTCTATTAACTTTTTTCCCCCATAAAATTCCAATGTTCAAATACATATCAAGGAAACGTTTCCCTGTCTCAGATTCTTTATTTATAACTGTTAGGCAATAAAAATATACTTTTTGTGTAATTCACAGTCTAGGTATCTTTCTGTCGGAAGGCTTTTCATCGAAATAAAAATGTCTGAAGTTAAATATTAATTTTATAATGTTATTTAAGTACCATAGCATTGTCCTCAATTGTTATTTTGAAATAGCATAATAAAGTTTGACCAATATATTGCGAATCGCAATCTATCTATCTATCTATCTATCTATCTATATATATATATATATTTATATATATATATATATATATATATATATATATATATATATATATATATATATATATATATATACATATATATATGACACTGTGATTACACCGCATAACCTTTATCTAATTAATTTATCCAAAAGCAGCAGTCATAAACAGTAGGCCTGTGGCAAAGAAAGACCTACTAATATTAATAAAGAATAATATTTAAGGACTTCTTTATTAACATTAATTAAATACGGAATCAACTCAGCTAATTCACCATTTTCCCCATTCTCATCCCCGCGACGTTCGACCTGCCTCTCCGAATATAATCCCTAATGTGCTTTTTTCAATTGCGTAGCGTTTTCCGAAAGCGCGCAAAATCCGTCATCTGGTGATATCATAGTCTTGTGATGGGTGACTCACGTCCTCGCGCTCTTTGAAAAACAATAACACTCCCTGAATGCTGAGCTCAAGTACTCTCTTAAACCGAGATTGTGGACAAGTCTCACCCTCTGTTGGCTATTTCATTAATAACTAGTGAATTTTCTAACAGTAAATTACAGTTTAACGCTAATTTCCCTAATTTTAACCCTAATTAATATAGTTAAATATAGCTTACGCCCTTGGACATTACTTACACACACACACACACACATATATATATATATATATATATATATATATATATATATATATATATACATACATACATACATACATACACACACACACACACATTATATATATATATATATATATATATATATATATATATATATATATATATATATATATATGTATGTATATGTATGTATGTACATATATGTATGTATGTATGTATATATATGTATGTATGTATGTATATATATATATATATATATATATATATATATATATATATATATATATATATGTGTGTGTAAGTGTGTGTGTGCGGAGTCATATATTCGATTCCAAAAAGGAATTTTTCATCAAAAAGTGAACTCATTGCAAATACGACAAACCATTCTCGTCCAGTATTTCACGTTGAATAACTGTATATGAATATTTAATTTAAGAAATGTAAGAAAAAGTATACATGTTTACACGGTTAATTATGCATTAAGAAGTCGACGTTTTATATTAAGTAAAATGTTTTAAATACCTTCGTTTGAGACTGTTTCTACCTCTTTTATTTCGTAATAGTTTGAAAGAAATTAAAAAAAATATTATAAAGTAGAAAAAAAAATATTTAAAATGAAAGTACATTATGTTATTTTTAATACTGGAGATTTTTTCATTGGTCATTAGGAAGGAGAAAAGTGCAGTTATTTTCATTTATTATGGTTATTCATTTCAAATTCATTTTTTAAAAATAATCTCATCCAAATACAGCTGGGAGATAATTAAAGCAATAGAAAATAACGAAGCTTGTTATATAATAAATGAGTACGAGAAATTGCAAGACTACCATGATTACTTAAAGAATGTATCTTTTGTGTTTCCTAGATCAGCGTAGTTCTTTCCCATTGTAATTGAAATGCAAGATGATACGCCAAAAGTAAATTTCTTTTATCTTCCGCAATGCGAAGGACCATCAAGCGTCTAAGATGACGGGTCTATTTTGGTCCCAGATATTGTAATAAAATCAGAATAACATAAATTGCGACTTAGATTCAACTTCAGAAAAATAAGATTGCATTTTGATTCTATATTTGATGCTTTTCCCCCATTCTTTTCGACGAAGATTTAGGGAATAAATGAAGAATTTCTTTTGTGATCATTCTAAACTCGAAAAGGAGGTTATTACCGTTTCACTGCAATAAAATAGAATCAAAAACTATTTCATATTCTTTCAAATTCTTCTGAATAAATGGTTATTATATTTGCAGTCTTACTGATGCTATTTCTTCAATTACTTTGAAACTTAATACAATTTACATTATGATAATTATGAGAATTGGTACAATACTGCTTCTATAAAGTTTTGATGGTATGAACTCTTAGTTTTAAGATTTATTTTCTTTTTGCGTCATTATTCTGGTTCATTATTTTATGTTAATTCCTCCTTGTTATGTACTATTTCTACAAATTTGAACGTAATGAGGCCCCACTCGGTTGTATAGAAGAGAAAAATAAGTAAATGGTATGGTTTGGGGATTTAGGTTTGATGACGTAGCGAAATGAAACTCTCGTGAACAGTGGAACATTTCCAACTTTTGGCTGTAAGCTATTTCCCCGAATTTTGCAGTTTCAGCGCGTCTGCAAAGTGTTCTTTCTTGGTGTTATAGCAAAGTCTGGAATTTTATAGTAGTACTAGCTGAAAACCCGTACTTCGCTACGGAGTACATTGAAATTAAATACAACGGTCAATGTATGCAATTAATGCCAATATATACAATATATATATATATATATATATATATATATATATAAAAAAGAGCTTGTCTGTTTGTTTGTCCGTTATAGAATCATAGACTGTTTCACCCACCGGGACCAAATTCGGCACAGTTAATGTTGTGGACCCGAGAAACTTAAATTAGGAAAAACGAAATTTCGGGCTCAATTAGTTTTTAAAAATTAATTTTTTAATGTTTTTGTGCCCGATAGAGGTGCGTCTACCCCCTGTGGATTCCCCTCGACCAGCTGCGTTAAGAGGGGTGGTTTGAGAATGACGGAGGGGGGGGGCTCAAATTCCAATGTGCGGGAGAAAGAGGGTTGGGAATGACCTTAAAATCAGACGAAGGTCCGCAGGCTCAAAGTTTCTTTCTTTCTTATTGTTTGTATATCATTTCAGTAGAAACGTGCTAAGCGCATTCTGTCTGGCCAGATGAACATGAAGAGCGGGAGTGCAGCCCAGTATTTTTTTGATGGAATGCATGAAATATTTTATATCTATATATCTACCCGGGCAACGCCGGGCAATAATGCTAGTATATATATATATAATAAATACGACGATCAATGCATTAAATTGATGTAAAATAACAAAAAATATATTTATAAAAAATTCGTAAAAGATATTTTTATAGACAAAATAATGTAGAAGAAAATATTCAAATTAAATGTAATAGGACATACATTTGAACATGACATACTAATGAATATAGTACAGTTAATATAGTACAGTTTTAGGAACATAATATCTTTTACTATAATTAATATTTTTTGGATAATGTTCAATCGTCTGCCGCATTAGCAAGGAAAAATTTTTTTTTATGCCTATTTAGTTGTTATGCACGTGACGATAAATTTATTTAAAGTACCAGAAAAATAAATCACGTGATCAGCATTTAATAAATTAAATTCTAAATCTTTCTTCTTAATCTTTAAAAATTCACCAAAAATCAGAAAATGGAGGTAAAGATTCGAAATAGATCTCATTTTAAAGGAATTTTTATGATTTCTCTCGTGATTTAAATTTTATAACCCTCCAATTATTGTTTTAAGTGCAAACTTAAAACAAAGTTACAAAAACAGCTTAAACATTTAATTTAAAAAACCTTTCTTAGTGCACCCCTACACTGTAAGAAGAATCGCCATGCAAAATTACAGCCCTTTAGGCCCAGCGGTTTGGTCTGTGCGTTGTATGTCAGCCAGTGAGTCAGTGAATTACGGGACTGTTTTATATATATAGATGAGGTAGTTTTGTGAAGCTGTTATATTTTTATCAGCTTGTTAAGTTTAATGAATTTTCTGAGAACTTGGGTGCATTGCACAGGCTTCTCTTTTTATTGGCATGGATAATCAAATTTATGATTCGTTGAAAAAATACTTTTGAGATTTTAATAGCAAAATAAAGAGGATTTTAATTCCTTCATACGGAGGGTCTATCTTGACAAGACAAACTGCTACATACTTAGTTGCAGATGGGAAGGAGCTACGAAATGTCACAAATTGTAAAGAATGAATTTTTTTCCAAAAAGCATCTTCCTTGTTGTTGTTGTTACTGCCCCCTGGTTGGAGGTTCCATTCACCAGGTCCTAATAGGCTATTGGGCTGAAAGGTGCGGCTCCCGTTTTGAATTAGAACCACAAGGGTCGGAGTCCGAATTGGCTAAATGACCGGTCCCGTAATTTTGAATGGAGTCAAGTGACAAAACCGGAACACTTGACCCCGCACCTCCAGAGGTAAATTTGAGAACTCGGAGGATATTGTAGCCACGGCCTATTTTATGTTCCACGGGAACCACCAGGAAACACACGGTGGATTTGTAGCAACGAGCATCGAACCAGGGACGTTCAGCCCTCTGGACCGCTGCTGTTGCCAACTGGTCCACCGCGCCCTTGCTTCTTCCTTTCCGTATCTTAGTGATTTATTATATACGAAAACATGTTACTAATTTTTAGATATTGTCAAAGATTGCACTTTTTTAATCCGTTAAACGTTGAAGAATAGTTATTGTTATACTGAAGAGAAAAGGAAAAAAAATTGTATTTTACAGTTACGTATCCTTAATCACTTTATAGTTAATCGTAAGACATACATTAAAGCTAACAGGTTCTTCTTCAAAGTGCCTGCAAAATTAGAACAGGGGATGGCACCTCTTTAATGCTATTTAGAGAACATGAATCAGATGTAAATTGGGCCACATTTGGAATGAAAAAAAAAGATTGATACTCGACAATAATTCCTGAATTTCAAAATGATCTTCATTTAATCAGGGCTCATTACCTATCAGGGAAGAGAACGTAGCAAATCTCAAAACTAGAAATTTGTAAGTGTTAGAGCTAAGAAACGACAGGTTCTAATCGTAAATGAAGTAAGTACCTATGGTAAAAATGACCAATATTGTCAATGGTATTTCTCGCATATTTTAGTGAAAACAAAAACATTATTTAACACCCAAAGTGTAAAACATCAATATAACTATTCTTTATTAGTTTTAAAGCTTAACAGAAAATGATATTGCAAGACATACGCGCAAGGTATAATACAGTTCATAAAACATCTTACAATATCGCACCTTTGCTAGAAGACTGTTACAACTCCGAAATTTTCGATTTTGAGATAATTGCTCCACAAAGCTCTATAAGAAGTGCTTCTCACTCTCGAATAATGTTTTAAGCCTAGTAACAACACAATCTCCTGGATGGCGCTTATTACCCTCTTCCACTACTAGGAGGGGGTACTTGTTCGTGCGAATGAAAAGATTTTTGTTAGTGCCTAATGTTGTTGAATTAAAATGTTCCTGCAGTAAAAATATTCATTAAACTTTATTTGGAGAATAAATGTTTTCATTTGGAAAATAAATTTGCATTTTTTTCCTAACCTGCTGTTCGTGCTATCAAGGTTTTTTTCTTTGTATTCTGTAAAGTGTAGATAGATTGTGCATTAGCATAGAGATATGACAGTATTCCCTTAATCTTTTCAGTCCATGTTGACAAAATGAGGTTACTAGAAGAGGGTTATATCTTGTTATTAAAATTCAAAATCGTGCTTTAAAAATTGAAAACCACTTTAATAGTATATAGTTTTGCCCTCTGAATTGATTCGAAAGATAAATTTTCCCAAAATTATCATAGGCATCCATAAAACAAGAAATGAAATTTCGACATTAATCTTCTTTAGCTCTTCCTGAAAATATGGCTATTTTGAGATTTAACACTCTTCTAGCAGAGGTGAGATATCAGATTCATTCTCCAATATATGCATTCTAAAGGATTGGCTATGAAATGAACACAAAACTGGTATTACGTTTCCGATGAACACGGGAGTGCACAGCTACTTTGCAATTTTAGACTGGAACTATACAGCGCGTACAGATGCGTCTGTGTAAAGTGAAAGAGGGTTAGAACGCATAAGAAGTTAATTTTAGACCGGTTGCCATAAAGAGATATCTTGCAAGTTATAAGAACGGGCATGGCCAAAAATCAAAAAAGCGCATCGGCGAGACGCTGCAAAACCTTATTATTGCTCGGAAAGGACTTGGGACGAAACACTAGTTTAGCTATCGATGAGAAGGACACCGTTTCATCGACGTCGCGATAGTGTAGCGAATGCGGCAGTTGAGGTCCCCGTTCACTCAAGTGCATTACTTGGGTGTTGGTAGAGTCAGATCGATGGTTACAGTGAGAGAAATAGCTGAAGTTTGAAAAATACGCGACAAAACAGTTTTGAACATTTTAAAATTCGTACTTGGTTTCGCAAAATTTCCACCGATGGTGCTACATGACGACTGAATTTCGGAAATAGCTGTGCTACGTCTCAACAGCGTATAATTAAAGGTATTACAGTACAGAAGGGGATGTTTTAACAGTCCCCTTGAGGTAGGACTTGTAATATGCAGTGCTAGGACAGATTATGCCCAAGAATTAAGGCCTTATGTTCTCTCTGCGAAAATAAAAGACCAACTAGAGTATTTTCTGATAAGAAATGACAATATTCGACAAGTGATTATCCCAGTCCTTTTGCTTTTGCTATTAGCTAAAGAACCTTGCCACCTTCTAGAGACGTAAGATCAACTACCATGAATACCCTACTAGATTCTCTTACTTCAGTGTTAACCCATGGAGAAAATATGTCTACTATTTACAGCTACATAAATGTTGATAATCCAATAAAAATATCATTTTCAGATAGCATGGACTTTTCTGCACCTTGCAACAAGATGCATTTTATAAATTTCGCCCACCAAAATAATTGACGAGCGTTTAAAACACACTAGACCAGGTTTTTTCCCCGAATAACTTAATTTAAAAAATATTATTTGCATTTTTCTTTTTAAACGAAAAAGGCCGCAAGGTAGAAAATTTCTTTCTCTATTACGGAGTACAACAACAACACCAACAACAACAACAACAAAAATTTTAAATCCTAGTCGGCAATCCTTGGACACATTTTCACCGTATGTTAACATTGAGGAGAGCGAATCGAATAAGGTTTGTACACAGCAGCCTTAAACAATAATAAAATAGTTTTTTTTGAGTTAGAAAATTTCTGAATAACACAATGTAAAATAAATTTTTTTATTCTCAATGAACAGACTTCCAATCAACATTTTTCTTCTTACAGGTCCCTCTTTCATGCAAACTCTCATTTGATCATTTTTAGAAGTGCCATTTTGATCCTTTAAATTGGAGGAGATTTTGAAAGGAAGACTAAAAATCTACTGAGAACAATATTTCCCGTCCATTGACATTTATTTCAACGAGTATTTGTAATTTCAATATCCATCATTTTGATGAAACTGAAAAAAAATTGAAGCTAATAAAACGTTTCAAGATACTTAAAAAATAACGTAAAATCTATGTTATTGTAAAACATTTCATTTTAAGCACAGAATTCTGTTTTTTAAGATATTTTAAAAATGATTTGGCTTTGTTTTTTTATCCCTAATTTTTTACTACATGAATAAAAAGAAAAGATACTTATAAAAATTATGTCTCGCATTATATTCTTTTGTTATATTAGACTAGCTGATACCCGTGCTTCACTACGGAGTACATTCAAATTAAATACAAAGGTCAATTTATGCAATTAATATGTATGTTTAATATCCATAAAACATACTATTTTGAATTAAATTCTTAAAAGTCTTCCATCTCAATTAGTCTAGTGGTTAAATTTTATCTTTTACCGTATTTTAATATTTTTTTGTCTGTTTATTTCGTAGTTATGCACGTGACGCAAAATTCATTTGAAGTATCAGAAAAAGAAAAGAAACCCCGTGATCAACCTGTAATAAATTAAATTCTAAAAATTAATCTTTAAAAATTCTCAAAGAATCAGAAAATGGAGGTAAAGATTCGAAAAAGATTTCATTTTAAAGGAATTTTTATGATCTTTCTCGTGATAAAAATTTTATAACCCTCGGATTATTAATTTAAATGCAAACTTAAAAAAAGTTGCAAAAAGATTAAAAATTCAATTTAAAAGAATCTAAGAAGATTTTTCCAAAAATCTTTCTCAGTGCACCCCTACACTATAAGAAGAATCGCCATGCAAAATTTCAGCCATTTTTGGTCCAGCGGTTTGGTCTGTGCATTATCTGTCAGTCAGTCAAGGAACTGTTTTATAAACATATATTAATTGAATGACGTTCTGATGTTAAGTTGTTGAAAAGTTCAGTTTCCAAAAGTTAATATTCAAAAGTATTTTTCAAATATTGATGACGGGATGATGATTTTGATACCTATAAGTTGTGGTATTTTCCAGTCCATCAGTACAGACATTTATACATCTTGCTAATAAATTTGCTTCTTTAGGGAAAAATAATTCTAGTTAAAGTCGCTAGACTTTGATATTATAAATCTGCGACTGTTAATAAACGCTTCTGGTTCAGCATCACCGAAGGACATTATAAATAATGTGTGTAGCCAATTAGGTATCTTTTCGCAAGTCGTGTCAGCTCTCAGGTAGCTGAAAATATACGCAGGAATACAAACTGATTTACCTTTTTAACTTTATCAAAATATTTTATTTTGAAATATTTAATAACTAATATACTATTTTCTGTGCTCAAAGAATATTTTTTAACTAGCCGCTGAGTGACCAGCATGGTCGGTTTTAGTTTTATATTTCTTTAGCAAAGCAACTCAACTGAAAGTAACCTATGTAAGGAATGTTACCATTACCTGTCATCATACATATACGTTGTTAAGGGGTAGTGGGGGCTCAGCCAAAAAATTTGTAAGCATTGCTAAATTCACTATAAGGTATCGTGATAAAAAAATGTGAATTTCCATTGCTTCCGAACAGAGTTAACGATAAGACTGAGAAACCCAACACCAATGATTTAAAAATTACATCCCTCTCTATATGTACAATTTTTTAAACTTAAGATATTTACACTTTATCATTGCATCAAATAAGAAATTGTTAGGGAAATTTTTTTTCACTTAAAAAATGGAACAAAACTGCAGCAAGTACTAAAATATAGTGTGGATTAAATCACTCTCTGTACGTACTATTGTTCACAATTCAGATATATACACTTAATCATATCAAATCATAAATTCTTGGGAAAATAACTTTACTTTTAAAATGGAGTAAAAATTCAGCAAGTACTAAAATATAGTGTGGATTACAACTATGATATTCATAAAACTTCTTGATATACACAATTGAGTATTTCAAAAGTAGGAGATACTACAGTGACAGAATCAAAAGAACGGACTCTAGATAAACCTACATACAACTGTCCATGACTAAACACTGGATTTGATAGGTCTAAACATATTTTGTCAAAAGATCAGCGGTTGTAACATATGTCGTCACTATACACACGCGGTTTTAAATTGCGGACGGCCGCTAATGTTTACATCCGGTAGTTGCAGCCATTGCCATTCGGAGTGTAGTAATATCGTCGACTTATGTGCCGCATACCTACGCATTTTATATATATAGATTATATTTCGGCAGTTCAGGTGTTATACTCTTAAAATATTTGAAGTGAAGTAGGAATTCTCCCGTCCGAAAATAATGTCATCAAGTTGCTTGGCTGGCTGACATCGTTAATGGTTATTATTTGTTACAAGAGAGCTCATTAAACCGGAATCTACTGCTTAAGGCTGCTGTGTACTAATCCTATTGGATTCACTCACCTCAATGTTAACCTACGGACAAAATGTGTCCAATAATTGCAGACTTGGATTTAAAAATTTCATTTTTAAATTGTACTGCGTAATAGAGAAAGAAATTTTACACCTTGGGGCATTTTTCGTTTTAAAAAATGCAAATAAAATTTTAAAATTTAAATTGTTCGGTGTGGGGTAGGGAAATCTGGTACATTTTTTTTATATGCTCTCAAATTCCTTTGGTGGACGAAATTTACAAAATGAATGTTGTTGCAAGGTGCAGAAAAGTTCAGGCTATCTAAAAATACCATTTTCATTGGATTATCAGCATTTATGTAGCTGTAAATAATAGACACATTTTCTCAACAGGTTAACATTAATGTGAGGGAATTCAACACAGTTAGTACACAACAGCCTTAAAGCCGATTCCAAACGGTTACAAGAATTCATGGCAATAGATGGCCTCCACATAGTTGGTCGAATGGGTGGAACTATTGGGTACCCAGACCGAATGCCAACGCCCTAGTCATTCGGCCATCGTTCAGCTTTCGGTAAGAGAGCCTATGATTTCTAGCTCCCTTGTAAGTATGGGTGTTCGTAGCTTTTCCGATGTTCCAGTGCACCACAGAGGGCCCGACATAGCATCTAAGTCCTTCCGGTGTCTAAGTGTTCGTAGCCATACACAATCAGCTTTAAACTATAGGTCCTGGTCTATTGAGTTCTCGTGTAACAAACATTATACTGTCTACGTACCAACCATTCGAAAAAATTCTTTTAGCTTTAAATATTCTTAAAACTCTTACATTAATATATATATATAGCCAACATAAAGTAAATGTTTATAATCTCTTTTCTCAGATTTACAGTAGTTATATAGTCACACACTACATTATAAATATTTAAATAGTTAAAAGAACTACGTTTATAATTTTTGGCAGAGTCTAATTAGTAGGTATATCAACAGATTGACAGAACGATAACTAGGTAAGGAAAATAATTTCTTTCTACTTGAATCTCTCGAAGACAATACCTGAAATACATTCCTTTCGTAATTGAAAAAATTCCCACATTCATAGCGAAGTCGAGACTTAAGGAAAATTTCCAACGAAATTCTTTTTTCATCTTTTATTCAAAGCATCAGCTTAAATTAAAATTAATGAGCATGAATTATGCAAGATGATATTTTCGAAACAACCATGGCCATATACAGGCTAATAACACAATTATGTTCTCAATATTTCTGAACTCAATATTCTGAAAGTTGCTTCGATTGTGTGCCATTAAAATTGTGATACAAGAACTTTTAGAGTAATTAACGGTAATCAATAATACAAACATTGAAACATACAAACCCACTTAAATGAAATCAATTGAAACTTGGTTTCCTCTTTTTGAAACTAAATTGCGCCCTGCCTGAGGGTTCCGTTCATTTACCCCTAAATAGATTTCAATTTCCGTTTTTTACATTAAAATGATACTAAAAAATACGCAGTTATTCACGTTGTTTAAAGGGAGTTTGCGTGCATTGCGATCTTAAAATATATTAAACATGGTAAATTACGGAAAATGTAGAAGTGGGCAAAGTTCCTCTAATTTCATCTAGTTTAGCTTGATTCAAACCTCTTTTAAATCTTACGGTGAAGAATAAATTAATATGTGTTTTCTAAAAAGCAAATGACTTAGATTTGTAAAACTTCCGTAAATGAAGAATTTAAAAAAATTCTTTACCATTTATTTTACGTGCAAGTTAATTACTAAATGAAATAGTTTTTTTCTTTTCCAAATTACTGTAAATTTCTCCGAAGGTAGAGGAGTAGTTTAGACCATAAAACTATAAATTGAGCAAAGGGAAGTTTAAAATAAAGGTTGTACTGAATGAGTTAGACAGTGATATTATTAAGGGTTTTCGACAACTGAACATTTATAATATGAAAATTTTGACAACTATATTTAAGATATGCTATTTATAAATAAAGTTTTAAACTGTTTTTCCTACTAGGCATGAGTGTAAACTTATTTTTCAAAGAAATGCATATTATTTTTTATATTTAGCTTTCAACTTGATTTTCTAGTGTTATATAATTTGCTTAGCTAGAATTATTCATATTAAAGTGAAGCAAAGTTATGGTATAAGCAATTTCTGTTGCTTTTATTTGGTACTGAACAAAATTTAAACATATAACAAACTTTCAAACATTCCTTGTCCTTCAAAACACTTTTGAACACAACAAGATTTGTATGTTTTAAAAGATATTATTCTGATAGCTGTATTACGATAATGTAAATCGCAAATTTTCTAATCACCTTAATCTATATGTTATGTTTTTTATAGTTACTGCAACACTCATTGGAATAGAGTGAATGTACCTTTTGCACCTCTGTCTTTTCATTTGTGTGCTTTTATGATTGTATGTTTACTTGCATTTATGGTGTGTTGAGCCCTTAGTGCAGGATTTTTGAATATTCTTATTTGATTTGACTCTCTGTTTCGGGGCCTTGGGATGTCTTTTGGTTAGACCTGCATCCTATTCAGAAAGTTCCCTCTTGAGGTAACTGATTTGGTTAGGCCTCCTGATGAAGAGGCCAGTCGGTTGCCTCGTTATATGGATTAATTCTTTTACTGCTACATAATCTTGCATTTATGGTGCGTTGATCCTTAAGTTCAGGATTCCGGTTTATTTTGTCGGAATTCTTCCTGTTAATAATTATCTTTCGCAGTTGAAGTATTTACCTTTTAGTTATATTTATGTTTTTTATATTTATATTTTCTTTGTAAGTACCAATGCTTTTAAACTTTACACCAGTAACAAATATTTAGTAATAATGTCAAAAGCACATATTTAAAAATTATTTTCCCTCTCGGGCAACATCACTTGTCTGATAATCCTATATATAATAGCCGTTGTCTCTGTATGACACTTCCGGGCTGTACTCATCTTTCAATTGAAGCCCTCAGTAAACAAACCGCCGGATAGGCTTAATTTCAATTTCAGATTTGGATCAGAATTTTTTCTTACCTAAAAACAAATATCTTCTCCATCAAATCACGTTTGTTCAGCCTATTTTTCTATAAAACATTCAGAACTAAAAAAAATTGGATGTTTTTAGCTGTATATTTAACAGTTTTTAAAAATCTGTTTACTTTTGCGATGAATTCTGAAAGTAAACAGCAAACTTGAATGTGAATGAATCGCGTAATGAACTGTTAAAAATTTTTTTAACTTTCATATAAATTTTTCATTATGACGTCATTTTTAGTATTATGACGTCAAAATGACGGGTTGGATGGCAGTCTACTACTCCAATCGCATGAAAAACTAAATAAATAAAAAAATAATGAAAGGGATTGCTTTTACAAGGTGTGGATTAAATGCAATATTTTAGATAATTCAGGATATTTTTTAAATTTCATATACTTTTTCTATTATGACGTCAAAATGGCGGGTTACCTACTAGTTATATATATAATAGCCGTTGTCTCTGTATAACACTTCCGGGCTGTACTCATCTTTCAATTGAACCTCTCAGTAAACAAACAGCCGGTTAGGCTTAATTTCAATTTCAGATGTGGATCAGAATTTTTTCTTACCTAAAAACTAATATTTTCTCCATCAAATCACGTTTGTTCAGCTTATTTTTCTATAAAACATTCAGAACTAAAAAAAATTGGATGCTTTTAGCTGTATATTTAACAGTTTTTAAAAATCTGTTTGCTTTTGCGATGAATTCTGAAAGTAAACAAGCTTGAATGTGAATGAATCAAGTAGCTCAAGTATTCATATCGCGTAGTGAGCCGTAAAAAACTGGATGGCAGTCTACTACTCCAATCGCATGAAAAACTAAATAAATAAAAAATAATGAAAGGGATTGTTTTTACAAGGTGTGGATTAAATGCAATATTGTTAGATAATTCAAGATGTTTTTTAACTTTCATATACTTTTTCCATTATGACGTCATTATTAGCATTATGACGTCAAAATGACGGGTTGGATGCAGTCTACTACTCCAATCACATGAAAAACTAAATAAATAAAAAATAATGAAAGGGTTTGCTTTTACAAGGTGTGGATTAAATGCAATATTGTTAGATAATTCGGAATATTCTTTAACTTTCATAAACTTTTTCCATTATGACGTCATTGTTAGTATTATAACGGCAAAATGACGGGTTGGATCGCAGTCTACTACTCCAATCGCATGAAAAACTAAATAAATAAAAAATAATGAAAGCGTTTGCTTTTACAAATTGGGGATTAAATGCAATATTGTTAGATAATTCGGGATATTTTTTAACTTTCATATACTTTTCCCATTATGACGTCATTATTAGCATTATGACGTCAAAATGACGGGTTGGATGCAGTCTACTACTCCAATCACATGAAAAACTAAATAAATAAAAAATAATGAAAGGGTTTGCTTTTACAAGGTGTGGATTAAATGCAATATTGTTAGATAATTCGGGATATTTTTTAACTTTCATATACTTTTTCCATTATGACGTCATTATTAGTATTATGACGTCAAAATGACGGGTTAACTTCTAGTTTTTAAGAATCGTTTACTTCTGTGACAAATACGAAACATATATCAAAAGTATATAACATGCGTTTTGTGAAAAATTATTATTCATAATCACTTTCATAAAAAAACTAATTGTATCTACTTTTCGGAATTAACCTTGTTTATCCGTATCACCTGGGAACCTACGCATCATGAAGAGAATTGCGCGGGAGTGCATAAACATGCCATATACTTCCTGGTTTCATTTATGCTTTATGTACTTATTCTAGCGCGACAAAAATAGATATTAATGGAACCCAGGATCAAGTGCTTTCCGCTGTGAGGGAAAAACCTCCTGAATCCAGGTCAACTTTGCCCATTGTTAATGAAGAGGGAAATTTGGAGGAAAACAGGATGATAATGCATGCTTTATTCAGAGTAACTGAAACGAAATATGGGTATAGCACTAAGAATTTATGATTCGGAAAATTTCTGCACCGAAGAAATGTAAGTAACACGCGATATCTAGAAACGCATGGATGAAGATTTTCTGGAAATCTAAAAGACAGGAAAGGACATTTAGACAGATTAACTCGTTGGTAAATTTTTATGCCAGAATCAAATTGGGGAAATTGATTAAAATCTAATAAAGCAGCACATAATAAGGAAAACAAGAACAAAATAATTGTTTAATGACAAAAAGTCAAGACAAATTCTTATTTGTGATATCTGTGCTTCTCATTTTATAAATCCGTGAGTCTAATATTTGATTTTTCAAAACAGAATTTCGCATGTTATAGCTTCTCCTTTATGGCCGAGGAAAATTACGCATGATGGATAATTTATATAAACAGAAAAATAAGTGAGTAATATTTTATATATATAGGATACTTCTGGGACTGAAAAGTCTGTAACCCATCATTTTTAGAGTAGTGATACAGACATTTTAGAATTGATGTAGGAGCAAATTTATAGTTTGTATGGCAGTTTCATTTATCTTGAATGAGAAGCAGTAATCATAAGAGTTCATTCAAAATCAATGTCAGGGATACATTGTGTTACTATCTCATTTGTTGGAAAAATATAGTTATAAAATGTATCTCGTCACCAATTTTACTTGTCAGTTGTTGGTTTGAGTTTTCAGTGCGGGAAACACACATTATTTTGGTAAACACAAACTGTTCTGGTACCCTAAAGCTTAACTTTTATGTTCTGCTTATCATCAGCGTAAAATTAAATTTCAGCAGACACAGCAAGATACTGCACATCATCTTACAATGATAATGAAAACTCTGGTGATAGTGAAATATCACTTGATTTAATTCTTTGGCCATTGTGCCAGTCTGTCTCTCAGACGGCTGTGATGAACTACAAAGAAGGCAGACGTATCTTTAATTAAGGTATTCATCGGTCTATTTTGATGGATGTGTTCGGGGCGGTGATTACCAGGAAATCCGAAACATTGTGTGTTATATGGAAATGGTTTAGTCATGTAGTTATTTTACATGATTTACGTAGTTTCAGTGTGATGGTTATAATCGGAATTATGAAGTTAGATCAGGGTCTATATTTCCTACACAGTAGAAATATTTGAGGGTAGTAACGTTTTCATCTCGATAAATGATACATATCTGGGTATTTATTAGGGGTTTGGTGAGAACGAGATTGAAATGATTATTTGCATTCATCTTATATGGATATGAATACTATTAAGCTTCTGCAAAATGAATTGGAAGCCTAAGACTTCGACCACAACACCTTTTAATCCTTTGAGGGGCGCAGTTTGCACAGGGCAAACGTCTAAATCTAGTATTTTTACCATGTTTTTATTAACTCACTTTCTTGTTTGTTTGTTTGTTTGTTTGTGTGTGTTTGTCCAGTACAAATATTGCAATCGATTTTTAACTAACTTCCCGACTAGTTAGACATTTGAAACTTTTAGAATAGCCCAGAACACGATGACAATGCATTCTTTTGATACTTATCCATCCTTAAGAAGGATTGAATTCATTTTCAGTTAATTTTGTTTTGTAGAATGATGCAGCCATCTATCAGCCGGGACGGGAACGAAAAGTTAAACGCAATTGATTACGCATTTGATACACCTCTTTATTACGCATTTGATCATTTTCTTTCAAGTTGATGGGATAATTCATCAAAAAAATTTTTTTTAATTATTTATTAATACATAGAATTGCCAAGTTTATATGATTCATCAGAAAATTTAAAAACATGGTATATAAAAAGTTCTTTTTATCTTGTAATTATTTTCACTTATATTCAATGTATTCCAGTTAAATGGGCAGAAAAATGGTTAGTACTGCCATCCGTTATCAGTTATAAAAAGAAAAAACATTTTGCAACCTTTAATTGGAAAATTTTTTAAGATTCTTTAGGTTAAAAAATTCGGGAAAAAAAATCTGTACGGTGCAAACGGTGAAGGTTGTTACGCTTTTTCTCTTCGCAGGCATTATCATCGAAGAGAGTAGAAGTTGACCTCTAAATACAGCTAATGATGGCCCTTCTAATTACTAGAGCGTAAAATAAAACCATTTTGCATATCGCTGCAAGGTTCAGATATCCATATGCAGATATCACAACGATTTTACAATTTCTAAATACTTAAATTAAAAAATAAACTTATGAGCTTTTAAGATAATATCTGTCATATTGTTTGCCAATGCGGGCACTTGTTAACGAAGATATTCAGACTGTAACCACGAGAATCGTTGTTCGCTTTCAGTGGGGGCCAAAAAAATTTAGAATAATTTAATGAACCAACAACCCTCCTGGTGCCACCTCAATTTTGACCGAGTACTCTCAAGGGTGACATCTGGGAGGGGATCGTACCTTCTCCCACCCTCTCTGACCACATGAAAGAACTTTCCGGTTTACGGATATAATGTGCCCATATCTGGCTTATGCATGAAGGTATTCAATGGCGCTCGTTGGAATTCTAACCGAGCACCAGTTCCAAACCTTACGCGCTACCACTAGGCTACCTCGGATCCCATATCAAGCCAATTTGTCCTCTTCTGTCATATCAGTTGTGATTCAAAAGTGACTCAACGCAAATGGCTTATTATTAACACAGTATATGAAAATAATCATATGAATTTTCCCTTAAAAAGTATAGAATGACTTCATCAATTTAGCTGAGTTAAATGGCATGCTGAAAGTAGGATTTTCTAGAATATTCTAGATACACGAAAATTTAGTTTGGATCTAGTGTGGGTATATAAGAGAACCAGGAAAAGTAATTTAAAATAAGTGACAGTTTTGTTTAACCAGATGCATATGTAGGCCGTATTTAAATAGTGGTCCAACTCCATTCCTGTTCATTTTGAGATACTAAGCCTTAAAGTGTAAGAAGTGCTGAGAAATGACTACTGAAGTCTGGTTTGTTATGCCCTCTGTTGGCAGCATAAATAAGCAGGAGGTGTACCAATTTAAAAATAAGATAGAAATGATTTGTAGGAACATAAAAGTGGGGCTAACTCCATTTTTTTTAAAGTGGGGCTAACTCCATTTTTTTTAAAAGTGGAGTTGGACCACTATTCAAATAATGCCTTCATATAAAATGCATATAATATGCATATATTTAATTCATCGTGTAAAAGTTTTCAAATTGTTTAGTGAACTGAACGTTTATATGCTAACTGATGATAGTATTTGTACGGTAAGAATACGGAATGAAATTTGTTTTTATAGGAGATGGATGGAATATAATTACAACATTACAGTGGGGTCATAAGGTTTGTTTTTTAATAAGTAGAATGTAAAGGACCCTGCAAAATAATTTCAAGCAATATGTGAAATTGTTGATTCTAATCTATTGATGATGCTACGTGCTGTATGTAACCTGTGAATGCATTGCCAGTAAACCAAATATAACAACTTTTTATAAGTGTAACTTTTTTGGAGAAGATAATTTTTTATAGTTATAAGTTATGAAAGGAGAGGTGATTGGAGCACTAAAATATATTGTTTATCATTAAGCAACATAAAAATGGGAAATATGTTTGTAAATGTAATATTTATGACTTTTGTATTCCTATTGCATAATCGGTTTAAAGGTTCTTTGGAGCAATTTTATTTATATATCTTAAAACATTTGCTTCTATTTATTAGATAAACATTATCCTGATAAATGATAATCCTTCGCCATGTAAGCGCTTATCTTTTAAGTAGAAAAAATACATTAATATATTTTAACATATAACTCAAATGGAAAGCACATATGAAAAAACTGTTTCCTTTCATATTGTCCTAAGATTTTCTTTCATAAAACGGTAATCATATCGGGAAAAACATACATTTATTTTTACATTATACCTGTCAGTGAAATATTTATCTAAAACCTATACGCCATAATTCTTCAGTATTCTGGACGTGACAAAAAGAAAGCGAAAAACTGAATATACGAAAAGAAAGGATGCTTACCGTTTTTTTTATGTTTCACTCATTTTCAGCCATAACGTACAGAAGAGATATTTATAGCAAATATTTATATGATATTTCTATAGATATTTCTATGTCGTAAGGAAAATCGCCTCATGGTGGTTTCTTTCGGAAAAAATGTGAATAAAAAGTAGGTTTAAATGAATACGAAGCTTGTATTTTTAAACTGTTTGGCAAGACAGCCGTAGGTCTGATAATGCTTTGCTATGAAATTTTTGATGAAATGCTCTACTAATTGGGGAGAATATGAGCCTGATGTTAATTCGTAGAAATTAGAATAGAAATTTTCATAAATAAGTAGAGGCAATCAGAAATACAATACACAAATGAATTGACAGTTCACGCTTACTAAGTTACATAACAAAATTACCTTTTATGTACACAGAAGTGCATACAGTAATACCCCGACTTACGCGACCTCAGTGTTACGCGGTTTTACATTTTCCCCCTTTTCAAATTTTGGAATGAAATTTCCCCAAAATCTCTAAATGGTGTCTGGAAGAAACTTGCCCAATATATTTTAAAAACGAGATGGAAACAATGTCTGAAACTTCTCATATTGCTCGTGTGATAGATCTTGTCGTTGCCTGACAAGATCATCAAGTTGTCGATCTCGTGAGGCAACTAGTCATGGAAGTCGATGGAGATGATATCAACGAGCTGTTGGATTCTTATGTTGAGGAGCTGACAGTTGATCTCATAGAAATGCTCGACCAAAGCATCACTGAAGAATCCAACACTTCATATCCAATTCCACAAGTAAACCTAATGGCAATTATAAACTTCACAGAAGTTCTCAACACAACTGAGAAAAGGTTACATATTTTAGAGAATATAGACTCTAATAAAAAATCGCGTGATCACGACAAAGCAGGGAATTAAAAAAGTTTTAGTCTACTATGAAGAAATTTTACGCAAAAAGGGCTTAAATACGGCAGACTACTTTATTGGATTTTTTAAAACTATCTACATAATTTTTTAAATATCTTGTACATAGGTATAATATTAATATGTAAAACAATATTTTAATACACAATTTTTTCTTTTAAATGGTGTTTTTGTAAGTTCTTGGACCCAATTAGACAAAATTCATATGTATTTATATGTAAAGTTGTACCCCGACTTACGCGATCTTTCGTTGGTCCCCCCTACCGCGTACCTTCAGGGTATTACTGTATACAATCAAACATATATATATTTATATATATATATATATATATATATATATATATATACACACACACACACACACACACACACACACACATATATATATATATATATATATGTGTGTGTGTGTGTGTGTGTGTGTGTGTGAATATAACTAAAAATAAATAATCCAACAGAGTTAGATAAATACAATAAGAATATAGACAAAAAACAAACAGAAATCAAGCACTCAGGGCATCCACGCACCAGAGGCAAGATTCTGTAGTAGTGCCGGAACTGAACGATAAAAAGACATAGAGATAACGGACAGGTCGCGTCACCGACAGGTCTCTGTCGGTTACCTCTGTCTTTTTATGGTTCAGTTCCGGCACTACTACAGAATCTTGCCTCTGGTGCGTGGATGCCCTGAATGCTTGATTTCTGTTTGTTTTTTGTCTATATTCTTATTGTATTTATCTAACTCTGTTGGATTATTTATTTATAGTTATATTTGTATATTTTCATTATGAGGATATGAAGCTTCTGCGCTATCTTTTATTGAAAAGTTTTATGCTTCCTTTGCTAGGGTAGGTTTTAAGTTAAATTGTTTTAGCAGTCTATGCTCGCTTTTTAATTTTTGTTTATTTGATTTGTTTATATTTTACATTATATATATATGCATATATATATGCATATATAAATATATATAAATCTTCTCTCAATCATTCGAGAAGTATTCAAAAGTAGGTTCATAAAACTAGATATCACATACTTTAGCATATCTTTCTGTTTGTCAGTGTAGTGCCATAATTTAGTTGCTCGTGTTTGAAGTCTTCTTAGCAGCATTTTTTGTGAGAAACAAATATTTGTATTTTTCCAACTGTAGGCCAGTTTTCTGCTTTATCTGGCCCTTTTTTGACCATCAGGAATATTCGCTTTGTAGGGACCTATCTTACTGAAACTTCAGAAACCAAAATTGAAATTTTATACTAACACACAACACACACCACACAACCCCCTACATATGTGCGTGTGTGTGTAATAAATAAGGAATCTATGTGGTCATTACCTCCGATGATATTCGGAAACTGAAGAACGGGCAATTACGGCTTGCCGTGGTATCTTGAATTATAATTTTTAGGCAGGCTTGAGCAGCAGGAAATCCAGTCACACAATCCAATTGGTGGGAATAATAAGTTCATTAACTGCACACATTATGATTATTTAATACTTTAATATCTTATGCGAAATACAAAGGACTAGAATCTATTTACGTATTTACACAGAACAGGGAGAATGGATCATGGCGACCGCTTCAGTCCATGATTCAGTCTCCAAGTAACTAGTTCGACACACACCATCACAACTGAAAATTGAGTTGCATTTGTAAAGGTGCTATTATCTGTGATGTAATATGTCCAGCGACAGTTAGGCGCCAGAGAGAGAAAACGGAAGAACACAATTATAATATATGTACAGTCGATTCCGGTCAATCGGACCACATCGGGACGCGATCATTTTGGTCCTAATAACCGGATGGTCCGATTACACGAACATGCGCTATTAGGCTTATGCAATAGGATTTGTTTCGGTTTTTTAGGATTCGGTCAGAATAAGCGGTTCGTCCGATTAACCGGTGGTCCAATTAACTGGATTCGACCGTATATATATATATATATATATACACTCATGGACAAAAAAATTAGCGCACCAAGAAGGAGTCGTCAAAATGAAACGAAATTTTACATACGTAATGACTACTTTGATATAAGTAAATGATAAGAAAATCAAAGAAAAGGGATAATTTATTTCAGAGAAAAAGGCAAAAGAACGGAGGAGTTAATACTCCGTTGGACCCCCTCTAGCGCGAATGCACGATGCGATACGATCGGGCATTGAGCCATACAAGTTCTGTATGATGTCTTGAGACATTTAGTTCCATATTTGCTGTAACCTTGCCTCTAGTTCGTTCAAACTCGTGGGATGCCCAACTCGTCATCCCAAATGATCCCAGATATGCTCGATTGGAGACAAATCTGGGGATCGTGCAGGCCAAGGAAGGGTAGTAACAGTGCGGAGACAGTCTTGTGACACCCTTGCCGTATGAGGCCGAGTATTGTCTTGTTGAAAAATGCCTCCTGGGAGCCGTTGCATGAGTGGCAACACATGTGGTTGCAGGATTTCATGAACATACCGCTGGGCTGTCATGGTGCCACGGAACAATACTAGGGGTGACCGTGTATTGTAGGCAATGGCACCCCATACCATCACACCAGCTGTGGGAGCGATGTGTCGCTGTACAGCAAAGGCGGGATTGAAGCGTTCACCACGGGCTCTCCACACACGAACACGATTGTCATCACTGCCGAGATTGAATCTGGATTCGTCGCTAAAGACGACCTGGTTCCATTCTGCTGCAGTCCATATTCCTCGTGCACGGCAAAACTCCAAACGGAGGCGTCGATGGGTGGGCGTCAAGGGCAGCACACGTAATGGGCGCCGCGATACCAACTGTCCTTCAGCCAGGCGCCTTCGTACGGTTCGAGAAGACACAGAGACTCCTAGTGAATGTTCTACCTGTGCCTGGATGGTGACCGATGAAGCAGTTGGCTGAACGCATGCATTTCTTACGATGTGGCGGTCTCCTGGACGACTGGTCTGTCGAGGGCGTCCTGAGCCTGGTCTTCGTGTACATGACATCTCTCAGGTCCGCTGGTCCCAACACCTCCTCACAACACAATCAGAGCGGCCTAATCGACGAGCTACTAGCCTAGCTGACCACCCAGCTTCCATCATCCCGACGATTCTTCCCCTCTCAAACTGCGACAACTGCTTATATTGTCTTCGAACACGGCGTAATGGCATGTCTATCTCAGCTCTTCCTTTGTAAATTATTCAGCACACTCAAACAAGCTTTGGTTACCTGTTTTATACTCCACAGAGTACGATGTTCAACGCCCTCTACCGGCTATACGTAATGCCCAATCACGCTGCATTTCTAATCATTTGCATATCTCCCTGACATGTACCTTCATTGCAAGTTTCGGTACGATCCCGCAATTATTTCTTGGTGCGCTAATTTTTTTGTCCATGAGTGTGTATATATACATATATAGATATATATATATATATATATATATATATATATATATATATATATATATATATATACATATATATATATATATGTATATATATATATATATATATATATATATATATATATATATATATATATGTATGTGTGTGTGTGTGTGTGTGTGTGTGTGTGTGTAAAGGTATGTGCGTATGCATGTGTAGAAAGAGTTAGACAGATAGACCTAGTAAAAATATAGGTTCCCTAGCCAAAATTTAATAATTTACGCAATTTCTAAACCCTTACCCATCATTTATATGGGTATTTCAACTAATAAATTAACAAGAAATATCACCTTCCGTTTTAACACGCATGAAATAAATTTCATTCCAATTTCATCCCCTAATATTTATCCGCAGCCGTTAGGCATGAGCTAGATTTTATTTCCTCCTAACTCTAGAGATTTTTGCTTTCAGCACGTGTATTATTGAATTTAGAGATAAATTATTTTATGGTTTCTCTCATATATTTTAGACAAAAAAGAGTGCATCGCCTTAGGTCATAAATTTATCCCACTCTAGTCGTTTTGAAATTAACTGCATAGGCCCGACATTAATCAATGACTCTTAGATGAAGGAAATATTTTTCACGAAAGTTTATTTTTTCGCTTTAGTCAGTTAAAAATCGTCATCCATCCCTGTGCGAATTGCAGAACCATCTGAGTTCAAAGAGATCTGTGTTTTACATTCTTCAAAAATTTACAGTCTAGTTAACACATTATTGAACGGTACCGAGTAAATTCGTGTTTTTATAAGCAAATGTTGAAGACAATTGAGGATAAAGGAAAGACACAGGGAAAAAGTTTTTGGTAGACTGAACATTCCTTTAGTCGAAAACTACCTTTACTTTGTATGGCTTAGATAAGTTTCAGCCAAATCCGCACATTTTATGATTTAAACTGTGAATTTCACATCGCTCCCCCCCATATAAAGAAAACAGATTCATAAAATAAAAATTTCACACTTGATTCCAAAATTTCAGCCTTTGTCGGTGACTTGCATATATATTTTTTATAAAATTGCCGTTCAGCAATGTGTCAAAAGTCGGTCTGCGTCTGTCCGTTCTAACATTCTTTGGAATTCATGCGTCTACTTAAGGACGTCGAAACGACTGTTTATCTGCAAAATTTTGAAATTTTTCATTGCTCTGTTTCTAAGACCAATTTTTTGGATTCTAAAGCTTTCTTTACTTTTATTCGTACGATCATTGGATGAGAACTTATGGCCAATTTAAGAAACCGAAAGCGATATGAACCTTCTGCTTGCGGGGTAGGATATTATGTGTTCCAAGAATATATGTACACTGCTGGCCACTGTAAATGCAACACCCTGAAGGAAACATGCAAATAACATGAAATTTACAACATGCATTAGCGGAGGTGATATATGCAAATGATTAGAATTTCAGCGCAGACGCATATCACGCGCGCCTGTGGCGCCACTTCAAATCGCTATTTAAGGCTTGGAGATTTCGACGATTTCAAGTTCGGCAATTGTGTTTTTCTTGTGGTTTTTTCAAAAAAACGATCAATTATGCCTCGTCGAAAACAGCGATCATCTTTTGATCAAGTATCCGAGTTCGACAGAGGAAGGATAGTGGCTTACCGAGATTGTGGATTATCTTTCAGGGAAATCGGTAGTGTTGTTGGACGAAACCAAACAACTGTAATGCGGATATGTGATCCTTGGAGGCAGGAGGGTACGACGGACCGGCGTGTTCGATCGCATCCACCTCAGCGCACCACTTCACGTGATGACAGGCAAATTGTGCGCATGGCAGTGACGGATCGCTCAGTCACATCACGAACCATAGCACAGCACATGCTGTCTGTAACGCATCATCCAGTATCTGCGCGTACCATTCGACGCCGTTTACAGCAAAGTGGTCTGTCCGCAAGACGTCCATTGCTTTGTCTACCCTTGACGCAGAACCACAGACGTCTCCGCCGCCAATGGTGCGATGACAGAAGGATGTGGACGGCAGAATGGAATGAAATTGTCTTTACTGACGAGTAACGCTTCTGTCTGCAACACCACGATGGTCGCATTCGAGTCTGTCCAACGCATTGTCCAACGGTTCTTCGTCAATCGCCAGATTGAATTGCTTCCCTGGCCGCCTCGCTCTCCGGATCTTTCGCCGACGGAAAACATGTGGTCCATGGTTGCTCTACGATTGACCCAGATTCCATCCCCAGCTGCCACAGCAGATCAAATTTGGCAACGTGTGGAAGCTGCTTGGTCTGCTGTACCCCAAGAACTTATCCAAAGTCTCTTTAAATCAATGCCGAGGCGTGTGGCAGCGGTGATCTTCAACAATGGTGGCTACTCTGGCTACTGATTTTGGCAGGAACCACACTTCACAGAAGTCTATAAATTTAATCATTTGATACTTGGTCAACATGTTATCTACAAAATAAATTTTTTTGTGATATCTCTTGTCTTTCTTGGTGTTGCAATTTGGGTGGCCAGCAGTGTAAATATATATATATATATATATATATATATATATATATATAGCGTCATCGAAAAAGGTTGGACGCATTTCGAAAGCTCATAATTCTAAAATAAATTGAGGAAACGCAATAATATTCTTTTCAAACAACTTGGCAAGTGTCCAAGATTTCTAAATGTAACTGGTACGCAACCGTGACGTTAAACGTTGCGCAGAAGCGAGTCGAGGTAAGAGGTCTTCGTTCGGCTTTCCTTCAGTGCAATGGCGACCGTTTAGGAGAAAGCTCAAGCGGTGGTTATTTGCGATAAACACGACGGTAATTTCGTTGAACTGTTTTAATAGATTTGTACTCCACTAACCACAACACACATTGAGCTTTTTTCGTTGGATATTAAAGTGTTTCCTTAATATTTTTCATCATTACATATATTTGCACTCACACCTATTTATATTAATATATTAATTTCTTGATGAACAAATATCCTTATATTATCAAAACAAACTACAGACCAGTTTAAAAGAGGATAAAATATAAAACATTAGGAGTAATTCCGAATGGCAACTCTAACCAATGATGTAAAAACAAAATGATGAAAACGAAAAAAAAAATCGAAATTTTACATATACTTCTAAGAATAATGAAGATTATTACAATGAATTCTCCGTTGTCTATGAGCGGATTATCAGCATATCCCGAAAGAAAGAAAATTTAAAAGTAAATATACATATTGTTTGAAAGAAAGTTTATATTACTCATAAATTAAGGCATATGACACATTTTCGGTAAAAAAAGGACATTCTGTGTTAGTTTTGTTATCATTTAAGAAAGTTTATTTAAATCACCATATGTAATTAATTCAAATCCTCTGTTATATAAGTAACCGTATAGTTAATTATGATAGTTTATTTTTATAGTATGCATGACCAGTTTTTGGATTATTTTCTTTTAATGATGGCTTTTCTTGCAGAAGCTTGCATTAATCTATATATATAAAACAGTTCCGTAACTGACTCATTCATTCATTCATTCATTCATTCATTCACTGACTGACTGACATACAACGCACAGACCAAACCGCTGGACCTAAAGGGCTGAAATTTTGCATGGCGATTCTTCTTATAGTGTAGGGGTGCACTAAGAGAGATTTTTGAAAAATTCTTCTTAGATTTTTTTAAATTAAATTTTTAAGCTGTTTTTTTTACTTTTTTTAAGTTTGCATTTAAAATAATAATTTGAGGGTTATAAAATTTATATCACGAGAAAGATCCTAAAAATTCCTTTAAAATGAAATCTTTTTCGAATCTTTACCTTCATTTCCTGATATTTGGTGAATTTTTAAAGATTAATTTTTAGAATTTAATTTATTAAATGCTGATCACGTGACTTCTTTTTCTGGTACTTTAAATAAATTTATCGTCACGTGCATAAAAACTAAATAGACAAAAAATAATTTTTTTTTCTTGCTAATGCGGCAGACGATTGGACATTATCCAAAAAAATATTAAAATACAGTAAAAGAAATGTTCTAGAAACTGTACTATATTAACTGTACTATATTCTTTAGTATTCTTTATATTAGATTTAATTTGAATATCTTCTTCTACATTATTTTGTCTATAAAAATATCCCTTACGATTTTTTTATAAATATATATATATATTTTACATCAATTATATACATTGATCGTCGTATTTATTATATATATATTGGCATTAATTGCATACATTCACCGATGTTTTTACTTTGAATGTACTCCGTAGCGAAGTGCGGGTTTTCAGCTAGTCTATATATATAAAACAGTTCCGTAACTGACTCATTCATTCATTCATTCATTCATTCACTGACTGACTGACATACAACGCACAGACCAAACCGCTGGACCTAAAGGGCTGAAATTTTGCATGGCGATTCTTCTTATAGTGTAGGGGTGCACTAAGAAAGATTTTTGAAAAATTCTTCTTAGATTTTTTTAAATGAAATTTTTAAGCTGTTTTTTTTACTTTTTTTAAGTTTGCATTTAAAATAATAATTTGAGGGTTATAAAATTTATATCACGAGAAAGATCATAAAAATTCCTTTAAAATGAAATCTTTTTCGAATCTTTACCTTCATTTCCTGATTTTTGGTGAATTTTTAAAGATTAATTTTTAGAATTTAATTTATTAAATGCTGATCACGTGACTTCTTTTTCTGGTACTTTAAATAAATTTATCGTCAAGTGCATAAAAACTAAATAGACAAAAAATAATTTTTTTTTTCTTGCTAATGCGGCAGACGATTGGACATTATCCAAAAAAATATTAAAATACAGTAAAAGAAATGTTCTAGAAACTGTACTATATTAACTGTACTATATTCTTTAGTATTCTTTATATTAGATTTAATTTGAATATCTTCTTCTACATTATTTTGTCTATAAAAATATCCCTTACGATTTTTTTATAAATACATATATATTTTACATCAATTATATACATTGATCGTCGTATTTATTATATATATATTGGCATTAATTGCATACATTCACCGATGTTTTTACTTTGAATGTACTCCGTAGCGAAGTGCGGGTTTTCAGCTAGTCTATATATATAAAACAGTTCCGTAACTGACTCATTCATTCATTCATTCATTCACTGACTGACTGACATACAACACACAGACCAAACCGCTGGACCTAAAGGGCTGAAATTTTGCATGGCGATTCTTCTTATAGAGTAGGGGTGCACTAAGAAAGATTTTTGAAAAATTCTTCTTAGATTTTTTAAAATTAAATTTTTAAGCTGTTTTTGTAACTTTTTTAAAGTTTGCATTTAAAATAATAATTTCAGGGTTATAAAATTTATATCACGAGAAAGATCATAAAAATTCCTTCAAAATGAGATCTTTTTCGAATCTTTACCTCCCTTTTCTGATTTTTGGTGAATTTTTAAAGATTAATTTTTTAGAATTTAATTTATTAAATGCTGATCACGTGATTTCTTTTTCTGGTACTTTAAATAAATTTATCGTCACGTGCATAAAAACTAAAAAAACAAAAAAAAATATTTTTTTCTTGCTAATGCGGCAGACGATTGGACATTATTTTGTCTAATAACATATCCCTTACGATTTTTTTATAAATATGTTTTTTTTTTACATCAATTGTATACATTGATCGTCGTATTTATTATAAATAAATATATATATATATATTTATATTTTTTGGTATTAATTGCATACATTGACCGTTGTATTTAATTTGAATGTACTCCGTAGCGAAGTGCGGGTTTTCAGCTAGTTGGTACATATAATTAGAAGTACCTGTAATCAAAGTAAGTGAAAATGCCTGCACCTTCATAAAAATTACGTTACGCATAACAACTCAGTGATTATTTCTGCGAGGGGCTCGTTTTTGCAAAGAACATCATATTATCAATATGCAAAACATACAGTCATATCTCTCTACTCGCCGAGTACGGTACGCGTCGCATTTCTACGAAAAAAAAAATGTCAAGTAGTCTCTTCTAACGAAACTACCGCGGGTTACTAACATAGGATTACTTATCGTTGCTTACCTCTTTTGTATGCATATATGTACGTATATATATATATATATATATATATATATATATATATATATATATACTAGTGGCTAGCCCGTCAAAAATGACGTGTTAATTTTAATTTTTATCAATTTACATCTGCAAAGTCAATACAATTTGTATACTTAATAGCTTCTCTACTTTTGTTTTTAAATTATACACATTTTTAATTATTTAAAATTATGCAATATCAGCACTATTATGATCAATTTAAGATGCAATTTTTTTAAGTATAAATAAAATCTAAACGCCACATAATAGCATCACTTTACTTAATTCTATTACATGTATTAATTATGAAATATTAAATTCTGTCTGATAACAGTCTGCTGCACGTATTCGGTTTAGCGATTCCTGACTTTGTCTTGAAAGCCATCTACATTTCCGTTCATTGGCTTTACGACGCTTTTTAGCAAGGGTACATTCGTCAACATTCATTTTAAATGTATTACATTGCACTCTAAGTAAATTTTCCTGTAACGCTAAATAATTAAATCAAAAACTTTAACTCCGTTGCTTCATAATTTTAATTCATAAATGAACACGCGCGAAATATAAACCATTGAGGTGTTCGGTATTTTTCATTTAAAGATGTTACAAGTTGAAAAATATTTTTATATACGTATTCTGTTCGAGAGGAAAGTATAATCTGTATATATATGAAACAGTTCGGTAGTTGACTGATTGACTGACTGACTGACTGACATATAACGCAGAGATCAAACCGCTGGACCCAAAGGGCTGAAATTTTGGCGATTCTTTTTATAGTGTTAGGGGTGCACTAAGAGAGATTTTGAAAAATTCTTCTTAGATTTTTTTAAGTTAAATTTTTAAGCTGTTTTTGTAACATTCTTTAAAGTTTAGATTTAAAATAATAATCCGAGGGTTATAAAATTTGTATCACAAGAAAGATCCTACAAATTCCTTTAAAATGAAATCTTTTTCGAATCTTTACCTTCATTTACTGATTTTTGGTGAATTTTTAAAGATTCATTTTTTGAGCTTCAGGAGCTTCAGGAAGAGTAGTGGTAACTATAGTACATGGGTCGGGCCCTCCACTGTGTCATTTTTAGAATTTAATTTATTAAATGTTGATTACGTGGTTTCTTTTCTTTTAGTGATACTTTAAACTATTTTTGCGTCATGTACGTAACAACGAAATAGACAAAAAATGTATATTTTTTTTCTTCCTAATGCGTCAGACGATTAGACATTATCCACAAAAATATTAAAATACAGTAAAAGAAATGTTTCTCAAACTGTACTATATTCTTTAGAATGTTCTATTAGATTTAATTTGAATATTTTCTTCTACATTATTTTGTCTATAAAAATATCTGTTACGATTTTTTTATAAATATATTTTATCTTTTACATTGATCGTTGTATTTATTATAAATATATATATTAAAAGTAATATTAAAAATAAGAAATAGAACACAAATCGTTATAAAGTACTATTAAAAGTAATATTAAAAATACAATAATCAACAGAAATTAAAAACATTGTCATCGTAATAGAATGCTTTACAAAAAATCACACGAAAGCTACATGTGACCACATGAAAGCTACGTGTAATCGCAATTTAGAAATATTCAATGAAACACTTTTAAAAATGTAAGAAAATGTTACGGTTATGTTAGGTATTCGCTTTGAAAAGCAAGCTATCGTACAGACAGTTTTGAACATATCACTACGCATGCATCGATGTTGCAACTTTCCGAAAATACTAAAATTGACATTATTGTAATATCTGGTTAAAAAATATATATTATATGGTTAAAATATAAATAAAGATATTAAAAATATATAAAGAAAAATTGTTTTACTGCGAAAAACATTCTCTGATTGAATTTTTCTTAAATTAACGATGTATGAATCACGGTGAATGAATTACTCTCTCGTGTTTACATTTTAAAGTTCTGAGTATAGAAAATGAATACTTCTTATTAATTTAAATGAAACACTATGATAACTCGAAAGGTGGCGGAAAAGAGATATTTCTCTAATGAATATAAATATCACAACGAAAATGCGTTACAATGAAAGGATATTTTATGCTGAGAACAATTTTAAACGGTTGCGAGCTGTTTTGAAACTGTCATAACCGTTTATTACAGCCGTCAAAAAATCGAAATAAAGTTGATTTGTGTCTATATTACGTTGTTTCTAATAAATTATGTGGTTTAGATAGCACATAATCTTTTTAAAC
>OU015498.1:127524726-127594726 GCA_907164885.2 Dolomedes plantarius | reverse complement strand
GTATAATCGCTGGTTTACCACGGTTAAATCACTACTACCAATGAATGGAAAGGAATACAAGGGTCAGAAAATCAGACCTGCATTAGAAAGGGTGTAGCTATAATTAGAAACTGCTTAGAACATTCACACTTTACATGTAAAAACAAACCATTAAAAACTACGAAAATATTGCACTTTGTACACGGGTACGGCCGTTGAAGGGTTAAATTTTGAATATCATATTCTAAGAGATGACTTTAGAGGAACAGAAACTAGAAATATAAAATAAAATTCATACAATAATATCAAAACTGCTGAGTTAGAATTTCTCTCTGGGTTGTTTTCATATTCTCTCACTTACCCCAAACAAACTTTTTGTGGTAATACTTTTGTTAGGATCATTAATTATACATTTCAGTAAAAATGTATTAAAAGAAATTTTCTTTATTGAAAGAAATATTTGGCGAATCTAAATAAAGAGAAATGTTCTATTTCATAACGTTCATTCTTCATAAATCTTTATGAATATTTTTTAAATTCCTACTCTTTACGTTCCAAAATGCTATTGCGCAAATGTAGTAAGCATGGTTAGTTGACAGTTAACTAAAACTTTTACTGCCCTCCGATTGTATTTTTTTATGATTTTATAGAAATAGATATTAATAGGATCCAAGACAAATATATTTAGTGTATAAAAGATAGAAATGGGAAATATTCATTAAATTTTTATTCCCCCCCCTTTCCCCCTTCATGGATTAGATAAAAATGGATGCTATTAGCATTTCAAAAGCATATACACAAAAGCACACTTCGTGTAATTTGTTATATTGTTAGAATTAATGCATAGATGGGATTCATGAAAATTAAGTTACTATCACACCATATTTTTACCAATTATATACATATTTTTGAGTGAAAACGTAACTTCAAAACGAATCACTCAAGATTTTCTTACTTAAATTTTTTTCTTACACTATACATATCATCTGTCTTCTCTGAAGTCTGTTCCATTATTCTACAGAATATGGAAAATTTAATAATTTCAAAGGTAAACATATGTATTAATTTATAACATATGAATAACAATGTGGCGGAGATACTTGTAGATAGCAGTGTGATGCTTTTAAAATTATTTTGACGAGGACACCATTACTCTGATTCAAATAATGAACTGGTTTATTGATATAACAAAAAAAAATAGAGACAATACAGGTAATAACCAAAAAATATATAGATATACACTTATTGTACTTAAACATAACTTCCTTCATGAAAATTACTAAACAATACATAAATGCATCAACTACACTATTTAACATTCTTTACTATGCATATTATATCTTTAGTATAAAAGTCAACATTTTATTGGTAAAAAATATCATTTATATACATATAACTCTTCATTTATTACTTTATCGTTATCAACTCTTTCAGCAAGTTACTTAATATTATTGACCCATAATAAGTATTGGAACACAACTCATACAATCAATTTAGCATTAATCATACTAATTTAATGTCACCTATCCTCAGTACGCAGCAAATCGCACCGTATCTATATATATAAAACAGTTCCATAACTGACTGAATGATTGACAGACAACGCACAGACCAAACCGCTGTACCTAAAGGGCTGAAATTTTGCATGGCAATCCTTCTTATAGTGTAGGGGTGCACTAAGAAAGATTTTTGAAAAATTCTCCTTAGATTTTAAATTAAATTTTAAGCTGTTTTTATAACTTTTTAAAAAGTTTGCATATAAAATAATAATCTTAGGGTTATAATATTTATATTTCAAGAAAGATAATAAAAATTCCTTTGAAATGAAATCTTTCTCGAATTTTTACCTCTATTATCTCAGTTTTAGTGAACTTTTAAAGGCTAATTTTTAGAATTTAATTTACTAAATGCTGATCACGTGGTTTCTTTTCTTTTTGTGATACTTTGAATTAATTTTGCGTCACGGGCATAACAATGAAATAAATTAACAAAAAAAATAATAAATACGCTAAAAGATAAAATTTAACCACTAGACAAATTGAGAGGGAAGTTTCTAAAGAATTTAATTCAAATTAGTATGTTTTATGGATATTAAACATACAAATTAATTCCATACATTGACCATTGTATTTAATTTGAATGCACTCCGTAGCGAAGTACGGGTGTTCAGCTAGTATATCTATACGCGAATTAAACTGCTCGAATTACTTGTTTTTAAATTGAGTGAAGTAAGCATCAGCCAGACAGATTGGATATCAAAAGACTTTACCTCCTTTTTGGAGTATGCTCTGGAACCTTGTAATTGTTGCCATGGTTGCAGGGAGTCATACTCATCATAGATGTGGGGCATCGGATCGGGCTGAGGGATCTCGGTCGGCAGTGGCAGGTTAATTAACAATGACTGTCTATGTCGCTTTCGTCTCGTCTATTCCGCCTCCCACGTCTTAGCTTCTCATATTCCCTGATGTGATGAGCTCGGTTATGGGTCTCATCATCAACATGGCACAGGTGAAGGTACATGCATGTGAGGGTATTTTATTACTATCATAAATTCTACTCGAATTATTCTGTCCTTCCTCCTTGTAGCCCATTTTTTATTACTCTTTTCACAATTGTGTTCCTCTGTATCTTGCATTCCGTAATTTTATCTTCTTATCTATCATGCATGCTTCTTCACTTATTTTCTCCTCTCCACCTGCTTCCTATCTTATATCCTCTATTTCGGTGTTTTACCGTACAAAGCCGCGGAGTTGGCATCTATCAGTCGGCAGGGGTTAGTTGTGTGGGTCCGACGGGTTCTGTCGCACACCGCTGAGTTATTAGGGGGCAATCATTGTTCATCTCTTAAGTTATATTTCTGTCATCACCACGGAGGGTTTCGCTGGATACTTTTCTATTCTATTACACTGTTACTAACAGCCGCATCCAAACTGATCAATTCTCGTTTTCGTATCACTTCGCTGACTCTATCATACGAAACATGTCTCTAGTTATCAGGGCTATCTAATCATTCTTTTTCTCTTCTTTTTCCTCCGTATATATCTCCTTTCTTCCTTTTCATGTTCTTCCATCAGCCTTCTATTGGATCCTTCCCTTAATTTCATTTCAACGCATCTGTACAATCACTATTTTGTAGAGTCAAATATTTAGCTAGATGGAAGAAGGACCATTGTTCTGTAGAGTGAAAGATGAAGGACACAAGGAATGTTCAACAGAGCATGGCCGTAATTTAGAGTGTTCACAAAGTTCAACGAAGGACACCTGCTGAAGTTCACAGCACTAAGTTTACAATGATGGCCGGAAGAATTTAAGACGCAAGCCCGTCTCTTACGGAGAAAGGATCTTCCAACAAAACTGTAGCCGTAAATGGTTCATCGAAAAATTATTAGTGGTGGTACAATACTTGTAGATGGCCGGAAGAATTTTACTTCGTCAATTCCAATTAATACGTACCCCGAGTCCGAACTATGAAGGAGATGGATCGGACTAATCCGATGATATTCAGCGAAACACTGCCGCTATAAATCTTGATTGCTTATCATTGTGTCGCAGGATTGAATAACCTCAGGCTCATTTACTGCTCACATACCTTTCTTTTTATAAAAATCAAACTGAGGAAGGAGCTGATTCAAAACCACTTGTTAGTAGAAATAAAAAAAATTTATTATCTTCACTAAAATAAGGAATATATATCATGGTTAATGAATCATAACAACAAAAAGGTCTGCTACATAATAGAAGAGAGCTTCGGGTCCACACGACCACTTAGGTTAGCAGAAAAATAACATAATAGTATTGAAGAAATGTTTTTAAATACAGGCACAAATATATAAGATCACGAGAATACACTGGTACTCACTATTCGACAAAAAAATCCCCCTCACCAAGTTACGGCCAAAAAAAGGACCGATACCTCGGATCAGGGTCTCTAGAGCAAGTTTTTATATACGAATGTATAACCTGAATCTCAGCATTGAAATTACTTTTTTTTTCAGCCCTGGACAACGCAAGGAGAGAAGGGTTGCCGTACAACCAATCTTGCCAAGGCGTGCAGAAGGGAGAGGAGAAAGAAAACCTTAATAGCGCGCCAACACCTTGTGTCCATAAAATAAAATATGCGAAGCATCGCCAAAACTGGAAACCTTACGTACCACATTCCTCTAGCCAGAAGAAAATGACAGAAGAACCCTTTTAAGGAGTTTCATTGGCCGAGACTGGCTGAGCTTAACTAATCAGAGGAGCTGGTCAAACAGCGCGAAGCCCAAACGCCTGTTCTGAGAAAAACTAAGTTTTCCCATGCAAGAGAACCGTAAATGAATTACGTTCGCCGCAAGCGTGCGGAAAGGGGAAACAGGAGCCTTTAGCATAAACGGAGTTTAATAGCTTAAGAAGACCCATCAATGCCGTTAACAATAACAAGGAAACATGGAAGAAAAGACATCTTATTTCGTGGACACGAGGCTAGCAATTAGGGGACTTAGCTGACAAAGACTTAAAGAATTTAGGACGGCAAATTGCACTGCCAGATGTTAGAAGATAGGCTATTCTCAATTACCGACCGAACGGGCTTAAAGTTACAGAGACCTCCCATGACTAAGAGCCTGGGAAAAAAAATAAATTACTATCAGATAAGGAAAAGAAACATAACTAGCAGATTTAAGATTAAAATTAAAGTTATAATTTAAAGTTTAAGAGAACTACACAAATTAAATTAAATTAATCAAAATAAAGGAACCAGTAACGAATTCCTCGTTACAGAATCCTCTTCTGATACGTTCGTGGTTTGTACTTATCTTTCTTCTTGACCATTGCCCAAATCGTGATCGTATCTATTCCGTTTCAGCCTCTCACTTTCCCACGCTTGTTCCTTCTCTGACCTCCCTGTATGAGGGGGTTATTTTATTACTACCATAAATTCTACTCCAATTATTCTGTCCTCCTTCCTTGCAGCCCCTTTTTATTACTCTTTTCACTATTGTGTTCCTCTGCATTTTGCATACCCTAATTTGATCTTCTTATCTATAATGCCATCTTCTTCACTTATTTTTCCTCTCCAGATGTCTCCTATCTTATATCTTCTATTTCGGTCTTTTGCCGTATAATGCCACGGGGCACCGTGACAAACATGTAAAAAAAACCTGTATGAATAAATTAATTCTATAACATTGGTAGCAATAAATCATACATAAACGATTTTTTAAAGTTTTATTCTCTATCTCCGTTACGAAACATCAAAACTATTTTTGGACCAACTGACATATTTATTAAAATTGTAAAATCACGATATATGCACTTTAATTTGCCCCAAAACACATTAGATACAGATAATTAACTATTTAAGTTTTCCTATATATTTACAAAGCTTCCAATTTTTTTGACTGCAATTCTATATCTATTTACGGATATTTTAAATTATGTTTTACAGTCTTATTACCATTTAATTTAGACCTCGATGATGCAATTCGTTCAAATTATATTGCCCCAAATATAAGCTGAAAGGGTAAAGTTTATGACTGAATGCAAGAATTATATATCATCATAAATTTTTGCGAAAGATCCTAAAGCTAATGGGTGATAAAAAAATGATTAATCCCTTAATTTTAGTCTCTTAACGATTGAATAATGAACAGCGAGAGCCGTTTTTTGTTCTTACTTACACAATCACACGCTTGCAGTTATACAATATTCTGTCATCTATTTTCCTTCAGGACAGGAAAGTTATTGTTCGAAATAATCGGAAGCAATTTATTTTCATTATTGAATTATGCGTAACACGTGGAAGGATTGAGATACTTAATTGAATAAACTTACAATTAGTCTTCATTTCGCTTAAGTTAAGCTTAAATTCTTCATAACTAATGAATAGTGGCTGATAAAACAGGTCAGTGTATTATAGTTTGGGGATAGAACCAATAATATGTTGGAATTTTTAGCTTCTAAAATGAAGCATAACTTAGGGTATTAAATATTGCAGGGTATACGAAAATGTATATATATATATATATATATATATATATATATATATATATATATATATATATATATATATATATATATATATATATATATATATGTATGTATACATATATATATATATATATATATATATATATATATATATATATATATTTATTTATATATACATATATATATATATATACATATATATATATTTATATATACATATATATATATATATATATATATATATATATATATATATATATATACATATATATATATATATATATATATATATATATATATATAAATATATATATATATATATATATATATATGTATGTATACATATATATATATATATACACTGCTGGCCACTGTAAATGCAACACCCTGAAGGAAACATGCAAATAACATGAATTTACAACATGCAAATAACATGAACATTTACAACATGCATTAGCGGAGGTGAGATATGCAAATGATTAGAATTTCAACGCAGACGCACATCACGCGCGCCTGTGGCGCCACTTCAAAGCGCTATTTAAGGCTTGGAGATTTCGACGATTTCAAGTTCGGCAATTGTGTTTTTCTTGTGGTTTTTTCAAAAAAAAGATCAATTATGCCTCGTGGAAAACATCGATCATCTTTTGATCAAGTATCCGAGTTCGACAGTGGAAGGATAGTGGCCTACCGAGATTGTGGATTATCTTTCAGGGAAATCGGTAGTCGTGTTGGACGAAACCAAACAACTGTAATGCGGATATGTGATCGTTGGATGCAGGAGGGTACGACGGACCGGCGTGTTCGATCGCATCCACCTCAGCGCACCACTTCACGTGATGACAGACAAATTGTGCGCATGGCAGTGACGGATCGCTCAGTCACATCACGAACCATAGCACAGCACATGCAGTCTGTAACGCATCATCCAGTGTCTGCACGTACCATTCGACGCCGTTTACAGCAGAGTGGTCTGTCCGCAAGACGTCCATTGCTTTGTCTACCCTTGACGCAGAACCACAGACGTCTCCGCCGATAATGGTGCGATGACAGAAGGATGTGGACGGCAGAATGGAATGAAATTGTCTTTACTGACGAGTCACGCTTCTGTCTGCAACAGCACGATGGTCGCATTCGAGTCTGGAGACACCGTGAAGAGAGGATGCTGAACAGCTGCGTTATGCACCGCCACACTGGTCCTGCTTCGGGTATTATGGTATGGGGCGGTATTGGATATCACTCTCGCACACATCTAGTACGCATTGCCTGTACTTTAAACAGCCAGCGCTACATCTCCGAGGTGTTGGAGCCAGTTGTCCTTCCTTACCTTCAGGACTTGCCCACATCCATATTTCAACAGGATAATGCGCGACCACACGTGGCACGCATTGTCCAACGGTTCTTCGTCAATCGCCAGATTGAATTGCTTCCCTGGCCGCCTCGCTCTCCGGATCTTTCGCCGATAGAAAACATGTGGTCCATGGTTGCTCTACGATTGACCCAGATTCCTTCCCCAGCTGCCACAGCAGATCAACTTTGGCAAAGTGTGGAAGCTGCTTGGTCTGCTGCACCCCAAGAACTCATCCAAAGTCTCTTTGAATCAATGCCGAGGCGTGTGGCAGCGGTGATCTCCAACAATGGCGGCTACTATAGCTACTGATTTTGGCAGGAACCACACCTCACAGAAGTCTATAAATTTAATCATTTGATACTTGGTCAATATGTCATCTACAAAATAAATTTTGTTGTGATATCTCTTGTCTTTCTTGGTGTTGCAATTTGGGTGGCCAGCAGTGTATATATGTATACACACATATATATATATATATATATATATATATATATATATATCGTTTATCTAAAGTTTGCAAATAGACTTTAGATAAACGATATATTCGTGCTTTGTGGTTAATGGCTGCTTTAGCGCATGGCTACGAAAGCTATTTGTTGTTTTTCTTCACCTTGTGTGTATATACATATATATATATATATATATATATATATATATATATATATGTAACATGGGAGACAGAACGCAGGCTCAGAAGATATCTAGTCTCCCATGCTACGGTGAGGAGATGCAGTTATATTCGAGAATAGATTTACTTCATAACTAAAGACGACGAATACGAGCTTTTTACGGGAACATTTTTATTCAATACACCGGCCACTCCGTCGGTATGGATGCAGCAAGTGAAAATACAGGAATCCCTCCTACTTCCGGGTAACAAGTATTATATAAACTTCAGTCCATCACGTGATTAAAGGGTGTGTCTTAATAGCTGATTGGTTTAAAGTTGTTGTTGATGTGCAGATCTGATTTAAACTTGTACTGACGCCGCGCCGCGTCCTTTTAGTTAAAAAAGACAGCCATCTTGAATGATTTTGCCGAAGGCTGTAATAATGGAATTTAACGCGAATGCCCAAAGGGAATTAAATGCTTTAAGGGATTAAAAAAAGGGGTATGTAATTTTGAATAGTAAAGTGAGGAATTAATAGTTTTTAAATGTTAAGAGGGTTGAATTACGAAATTACTAGTTTTTAATATTATATATATATATATATCGAACTCGTTCTTCACGCCCATTTTAAACCATGTAGTCCGAACTCATTTTAGGTTACAACTGCAGTCCGCTCCCGAAAATCTTCCATATTCTTCTACCAGCAGTCAGATGTGGCGAGTGGTAACAACATCACACCATTAAATCTCCAAAATATATTTATTAATCAAACTCTAGAGCTCAGCTCCATTAATAAAATTAATTTAGACCCACCCCTGTGAAAAATGCGTGTCTGCCGAGCAACACGTCTTTCCCATTCGATCATCCCATTGTCTCTGAAGATTTTAACCCTTTTTTCAGCTTCTAGAAATACCTTGCACGCCCACCAGAGCTTTCTTACGTTTGCACCGAAGATGAGGCCCAGGCGGAGTTATAGCTGTCAATCAAATCCAACCTTGTAATCTATTTTCTCCGTGATGCTTTTATCCCGATAGCTCGTAAATTAATAGTATTTCATTGTAATTCCTATTTTCTCTAAGCAAAACCCCCGTTTAAGGTTCCTACGGTTGCCCCTATAATTAAGGCATTACATATATCTATCTATCTATATATATATATATATATATATATATATATATATACACAGGTGGTTATCAAAATAACACTATCAAAGAAAAACTAAGAAACATCATGAAAACCTATATTAATACGGGGCAGGATCCTGGGCATGTAATACCACCTGATTCACCTTGGAATTGGATTATACAACTCATAAATAGTGGTTAAGAATATATTATACCGTTCTTCAGGGAAAAATCATGAAAGTTCCTGTAGAGATGCTGTGGTGGATATCGATACCTTTATACGCTTATACAGACCACAGAGGTTGCATGATTTATAGTCGGGGGGATTGTACAGTGCAAGAAGACTTTCGTGGTCTTCAAACCAATACTTGATAGATTTAGCTGTATATATAAGGGGAATATTATTCCAGAGAACGCCATCTCCTGCAAGAAACAATGTTTGCACCATAGGATGGACTAGTGAGGTAAAATTTCGACACAGTCCTTCTCATTTAATCTCCCTTTTTAGGGTTACAATAGAGCCTGAAGAAAACCATGAGATGCCATCCCTGAACCTGATAGATCTACCTCCCTGATTGACAGTTGAGATGAGACAGCCAGAATCTTACGCTTGTGTAGGTGTTCTCTAGACATACGCACATCCTGTTGCGAGGAACAATGTGAACAATGATTCGTCGGGCCAAATGCCGTTTTTCGGCATATTACTCGACCAGGATTTGTGTTTGTGGCACCAATGTGGACGATATTTTGTATTGGCATCTATTACAAGTGGCTTGGGAATAACAAATCTTCCGTAAATGCTTTATTGGTAAAGTTCTCTTTTACCTCTAATGGTTGATACCAGAACATGCAGAGGCCGATTGAGCTATTCAGTCATTTTGGTTGCAGTTGTTTTCTTTTTTCGTGTCAAAATCCGCTTCAATACTTCTTGCGTCTCTTTCCCTCAGCTCTCCCTTTCGTCCACTATTCTGTTTGGCAAAGGTTGTTTTTCCGTGCACTCTGTATGCTATCATGACTTTCGATACCATAGCTCTTAAAACGCCTATTAGCCTAGGGGTTGTAGTAATAGATACTCCAATTTAAACTCGCTCCGATAATTTGCCCTTTTCACAAGATCTGCAAGGTTTGACATTGTACGCTGTTCCCCCAAAAGAACGATGCCCTTAGCTTCATTATTGGCACCAGACAGTAGAATAATACATACATTATATTATACAAAAAAATACTGGTGGCCAGTTTTGATTTTTAAGGAATACGAAACACATTCAGAAATACCACTAACATTGATAGGTGTTGCCATTATTTTGATAGATACCTGTATATATATATATACATATACATACACACACACACTCACACACACTCACACACACACACACACTCACACACACACACACACTCACACACACACACACACTCACACACACACACACACATATATATATATACAGATGTTATCAAAATAATGGAAACATTAAGAAACATCATGAAAACCTTCATTAATACGGCGCAAAATCACCTTTGTCATGTAATACCACCCGATTCACCGTAAAATTGGAGTATAGAAGTCATGTATCGTGGTTAAGAATATATTATACCATTCTTCAGGGGAAAATAATGAAAGTTCCTGCAGAGATGCTGTGGTGGATATCGATACCTGGCTCTATCCGCTTATACAAATCACGGGGGTTGGATGATATATAGTCGGGGGGGGGGACTATACAGGGCAAGATGAGATATTTGACTTCTTCTTCATGCTTTTCAAACAGATACTTGATAGATTTAGCTGTATGTATAGGGAGATTATATCATCCTGGAGAACGACATCGCCTGCAAGAAACAATTTTTGCACCATAGGATGGACTAGTGAGCTAAAATTTTGACATAGTACTTTCCTCCCAATCAATATCCCTTTTAGGGGTACAAAAGAGCCTGAAGAAAACCATGAGATGCCATCCTTGATAGATCTATCTCCATGATTGACAGTTGAGATGAGACAACCAGAATCTTACGCTTGTGTAGGTTTTATCCAGACATACGTATGTCCTGTTGCGAGGAACAATGTGAACAATGATTCGTCGGACCAAATGCCTTTTTTCGACATATTAATCGATCAGGATTTGCACTCGTGACACCATCGTGGACGACATTTTGTATTGGCATCTATTAGTGTCTTGGGAGTAGCTACTGTTCCGTAAATGCTATGTTTGTGAAGTTCCTTACTACATCTAATGGTTGATACCGGAACCTTCAGATGCAGATGCAGCTCTTCGGTCATTTTGGCTGCAATTGTTTTATTTCTTCAAGTCATAATCTGCTTCAATACCTCGTCCGTCTCTTTCACTCGGCTCTCCCTTTCGTCCACTATTCTGTTTGGCAAAGGATGTTTTTCAGTGCACTCTGTATGCTATCATGACTTCCGATACCATAGCTCGAAAAACACCCATTAGCCTGGGAGCTGCAGTATCAGATACTCCAATTTAAACTCCCTCCAACAATTTACCCTTTCGCAAGGTCTGCAAGATGTGGCATTTTACGATGTTCCCCCTAAAAGCACGATGCCCTTAGCTTCATTACTGCTACCTGATAATAGAATAATACATACACTATATTACATAAAAAAGTACCGGTGGCCAGACTCGTTTTTTAGCAATATGAAGGACATTCATAAAAGCCACTAATATTGATAAATTTTTCCATTATTTTGATAACCACGTGTATATATACTATATACATACATATATATATATATATATATATGTATATTATATATATATATATATTATATATATACATACATACATATATACATACATACATACATGCATACATACATACATATATGTTAAAAATTAATTCACGAAATAAATGGAAAATAGTTTCGTAATAATAGATATCTTTTATATCTTGTACAACTGTTTTTTAAAGAAACCAAAGTAATGCATTGTAGGTCTCATGGATTCTCAGAACTCTGTAAAACGTAAGTGGTATCTATAACACTCAGTGAAATGACTTCAGTAGTTGCTGGAGTCCATTAAAACTTTTTTAAGCTTAGAATCAACAAGTAGATAGATGAATTAAAATAAACTGCAATCTTTGAAAGAAATAAAGTGATCGCAAATGTCTCTTCGAATATCGCAACCTTGAACACGCCTAAAAAATTTTAAGAAACATGAGACAAATATTCTATAAATAAAATGTCCTCAGAATAATGTTAAAATTGATAAAATCCGCAGAACTCATTTTCGATGGATCAGTAAAATAAAATTATGAATGATCATATGGTCCTTTTAAATCGACGTGTTTTCTTTCCAATTTCACTGCTTAAGCCAAGTAAGGTTATTTACTAGCAAAATGGGGCGTAGATCACAGTTTCTTTTCATGAAACATAAATAATTTGGTATGATAGTTTATTTTTTAATGTAATTGATACAAATCATAGACAAGAGAAATCATTCAAAAAGGACTGTATTTCAATAAAATAATAGAAATCGTGTGACAAGTGTCAACTTGAGGCAGTGTGGACATGCCAAATGATACAGATTTAAAACTGGTGTCAGATGTAAAAAGTCTTAGTGATGCAATTTCATTTTGTTTGATTTGAAAACAATTTTGCCCTAAAGAATATTCTGTTGTCTGAAAAAACAACAACAATGCTTTACTTATTTAAATGTTTTTTAAAATGCCATAAAAGTTTTCGACATTATTAATTTTTTTTAAATCGGTGTTTCTCTGGCATGCAAAAAAAGTAATATGGAAAAATTTAATATTTGGACAGGAAAAGTAAAGTGTTCAATTTTTGAAAAAGTAACAAAACATACGCTCGCAGAAACCAATTTTTATCCAAGCAACAATAACAACTACTGAAAAATTCACCTTTAGAACTTCAATGAAGGCAAATGAAAAGATAAAACAGAAAACTTCGGATCCTGGAATCCTCGAAACTTCCTCTTGAACTACAAAAATGCTAGGCTTTGATATTTGGATTTGTCTTGCAAGTTTCATATTTGTATTTGAAAGTTATGTCTTTTATTAATTTTTTTCCCCAGGATTCTGGGATAGTAAAGAAAAAGTTTAGTTTTATATAACTATTGTTGTGTAGGCTAATACACTTGTAAAAAAGATGCAAACTGCATACTTCTTTCTGAGGATTTTGTATGCGATCCTTCAATTTAATCTTCTCTGATCATGATGAAATGGTATGAACTTTTTCATCTGCAGATATTGCGTATCTTTTGTACTGTAAAGGAAAACATGATTTTCAGAAGTCGAATGGTTAGGGCTTTAAACAGAATAAGTATTTATACATTGTTATTTTTCTTTATGTTCCAATTCTTGATGACCAATTTTCTTTATGTACCAATTCTTCCTCTTATAACATTTCTTTAATGTTGTTGTTGTCGTGTTTAGGAATAGCGCGGAAGAAAAAGAAAAAAGTAGAAACAAGAAGAAACAAGGAAAAAGAATGCATTATCTCGTCTTATTTCGTTTTATCTTATCTAGAAGTGAGGTGCCATTGCCTCAAAAGAGTTCAGCGAAAGGTATTTTATTTCCCTTCTACCACCTTCTACCTACCAACCAATCCGCCACCTGGGGGCGCGCCCTCTAGAGGTTACAGGCTTCCCCGAGGGATACCTTATTAAAATGCACTAGCAGGCTGTGGTGAACAGAGTAGCCAATAATGAGGATGAAACAGGTCCATAATTTTTGGGTACGTTGTAGATGTCAGTCTCTGTGCCAGTGACCCTTTTGCTAGGGCTATGTAATTTTATGATTTTCAAGTTTGTTGGGGAAGATTAGGGTTCCATTTAATACGGTAATCGTCAAAAACTCTCTCTGGATTTAACAAACCTATTTCGAGGAGAAGGTAAGCATGTGAATGAGATTTTGAAGTTCATTCGATGATGTATGAGGCACCAATGGAAAAATAAATGTAATGTTATTTCGACGGGAAAGAGAGAATCAGAGACGGGAATCACCCCAATCATAGAAAGCAGAGGAGAATGTGAAAAAAAATAGATATTGCTTCGTGGTATAAGCGTCAGGAGAACATAAAAATCCCAGATTTCCATAATACACAGGATGCAACTTTAATAGTGGCAGCTAGGTGTGTACAAAGTATACAGAAGAGATACATGATACTTTTATAGCCCTTCAAATAAGCAACCAGCATTATTTAGTACCTTTGCTAACTTTCTGGAAACTGCAGGATGTCGTTGGCAGCACCTGATACGTTGATCCTTCGAATGGAGCGGGCAAAAGCCTGTAAAATCTCTAGTGGAATCCACTGAGTGGTTTCTACATCTTGGGAATGAGATAAAAGTCACAGGGACTTATGTCCGGGGAATATGGGGGATGGTAAAGCACTTCTCAGCCCCAGCAAGCAAATACATCAGCCACAGTGTGCGCACAAGCATTTCCCTTCCGTCAGTACGATGCAACAAATTATTTCGTATGATAGACCGGTAACTAAAACGTGGCTGTGTTCATCCTGTCAATGTGCAGGCGTGTGATGTTTGTTGGGAGAGCGCATTCGCTCTGGTATGTGACGGCAGGTATGTGACGTACTTGTGGCGTAATCTGCTTTCCTGAGTTCTGCTACAACAGTGTTGCCACTGTTATAGTTCCATCCCTCGTACTTATCAACCACGATATTTACCAACGATGCGGTAAAATCGTTTGAAATTAGTATAATGTAGAGTCATGATCATTAAAATACTATTTCTTTAATTGGAATTGAATTATATTTCAGGAAAAGTTTATTGCTTATGTGTGAAGTTGACTTTTTTTTACCTTACTTTACTTTGAGGTAATGTATACATAAAACAATGAACTAACCCCAAACGAGATACAACGAGGTTTTCTACACTAAAATATATTTATAATAACAACAATTAAGCAACATAAGTACAGTAGTCTGTGCTAGCAGGCAAGGTGAAAATTAACACGATTTTTATTCCCGGTACATATATTGCGGAAACCCTGCCAGAAATCAGCTACGCCCTATTTATAAATTCGCCAAACTAACATTTCTCTCTTAACTTTAACACCAGGTCGCTGGAACGATAGCTAACTCCAAAACGTCTTCGATGAGCTTGACAATATCCAATTGCTGTGCTCGAGATAAACGACAAACGGATCTTTTACATCTTCAATTTTTTTCGTTTGTTACTCATCTGTTTCCGACCTCGCTTCGTAGCGTCTCTCCCCTGACTGTCGCGTGTGTACGTTATCCACGGGGTTTACCATCTAGTAGAAAAACACAGCTCATTTGCATTAGAGTTTATTTCTTCTTCGAATTGTTTAACATAAAAGGCTATTTACTTTAACTGGAGGGGCGTTAATTTGGATTCAATACTTCACATATTTTATATCTTAAAGTCAAATAAACTGTAAAACATGTGATTATAATTGCAAATAAACTCTTAACCATAGCGTTACACTTTTTATATAGTGTAGTTTTATGCTTCGAAAATTGATATCTATGTCCAAATAGAAAAAAAAATATTTTTGAAAAACCAGTACATTTACAATAGGTGTGCTTGTATCAAAATTTATTTTGTTTAATCTCGCCTTATCAAATTCTGATAAAATATTCTGTAGTTAAGAATATGCCCTCAACGAACGTCTGTTTAACAAAATTGTCTGCAAAACGAAGCGGCATTTTTATTCTATTCAAATGGCTATATGCTACTTAGATGGGACAGGAATTTTAATGGTATTTCTATATTACTTAATGTCCTAGATAAGAAAAAATTTCTATATTATGATATTTTTTCGATATATCATAAAATCCTATAATTTTATAACCATTTTCTGTGTTTGTAGAAATTTTGTCTCTGTGCATTGGAATTGATAAAGTTTATAAGTATTTGTATTTTCATGAAAAACATTTTATGTACGAAATAAATGTATGCACACATGTCTCTCACTCACTCTTTCTCTCTCTCTCTCTCTCTCTATATATATATATATATATATCTAACGATAATGACCCACCATTATTATTTGTCGCGTATTCTAAATTATCCTCTCTATAAAGTACAGCCCCTATTCCAAATTGCGACCTAGAAATAAAATGATTGATCAGCTATTCTATTCCCTTAAACGCATGCGCTGAACATTAAAGTTATTTTTAGCCTCCTACCCACTAACATGCGCGTGGAAAGATGAGTCACCGATGATTCAGACACACGAGATTTTGAATCATACCTTCACGTGGTCAATGATGTGTCCGTTTCTAACCAATTATAGTATTATAAACACCTAGCGCCCCCATAGTATGAAAGGGCCAGCAGAAGATTTTTGCGCACTCTTAGTTTTTGCTCTTGCCTTGTCCGTTCGCGCGTCTCTTCTTTTCTAACCCTCAACCTATATGCTGCTGCTGTCCGATTCTGTCATTGTTAAAACTTCTGTGTACCTTCATTGATGCTTGCCGTCTGAAGTATACTTCCATGGAATAAGTACTCCAGTTCATCATTGTGTTTCTGTTCTTTCCTCGAATGTTTTTCCGACACGACTACCTACACTAACGATTTGTGTCTGTATTGTCCCGGTATTACTTACACACACACATACACACATACACACACACACACACACACACACATATATATATATATATATATATATATATATATTTATTTATTTATTTAAAGTTAAGCTAAAAACTTAAATCTATTACTTTTCTTTTTCGAAAAAGTTACATACAGCCTTAAAAGCTACGATTTTGACGGCAAGGACAACGAATTAATATAAGAAGTAATTGACTAAATATGCGCCACGTTTGCCTATAGTTCTTAAGATTTGTATTCTACTGATTTGTTTTATTTTCTATAAACACTTTTCCACTTACATAATAGGGAATTTCTTTGAACAATCTATTTTTATTTATACTTTATATAATGATATAGTTTGGTTTAGTTATTAAAACTTTTTTTATTTTATTGGATTTTCCAAATTTTAATTACATTAAAAAATATTTCTTTATAAAAAGTTGAACAAACTTACTTCATAATTTAAAGACACAGATATAAATCTTTGACACTGATTGGGTTGACACAAAATTGTGCAAGATTAATAGAGGGTGGAACAAATATAACAAAGTAATTTTTCAGTACATGACATAGTTATTAACCAGCGATTAATAACTATGGCATGTACTGAAAAGCCCAGTTACTACTTATGGCGCGAAATATGCTCTAGTACAGGCGTCGGCAACCTATGGCACGCGTGCCATGCTTGGCACGCGGTGGAGTTCTTAATGGCACTCTACACTACTCTACATTGGAAAGAAATTCAGCATTTTCATTTACGTAAACTAGCAGTAAAAGTATAGTCATACGGACTCCCCTCGTAAATTGAGTGGTTCCCTTCCAAGTGCGTTCTGTTCGGCGTATCGGTATACGAATTTAATGACAGAATACTAATTTGACTTTGTGACAATTTGTAACATAGCTTATACTAATTCTCATATTGTTATATAGTATTCAACAAAGTTCAGTTGTTTTTTGTTTAGGTTTTTTGTGAAGACCTGTATTTTATTGATTTAATTTTTGTTATAATTCATTCATCAAATGGAGAATAAGAACGGAAACTTAATGTTAATTGTTTTAATTGTTTAAAGTAAATTGCAAGTGCTCTGCTTTCCACTTTTGGTTCTACATATCTCTGTGAACAATTTTTTTTCTCACATGAAACATATTTTGAGTCCACAAAGAAATTATTTAACAACTGAACATTCAGAATCTTGTGTGAAATTAAAAGTGAAAAATTATACCCCTGATATTTAAATATAAGGTAAAGCGGTGCAGTGAAAAGACCATTTTTATTGAATTATCAGAATTTACGTAACTGTAAATAGTAGACAAATTTTCTCCATAGGTTAACACTGAGGTGTGCGAATCCAGTAGAATTATTACAGAGTAGGATTATTAACGTTCGGTTATAACTTAACATACTTATTTTAAAGTCATATTTAGTTAAAGTTTAGACTAGTGAACATGTCTGGTGATTTTAGAGCCAAGAATTGGTGTTTTACGTCGTTTGATGTGGATAGTGAGCCGTTGCTTTCTGTTCGTGAGAAAATTGATTATTTAGTTTTCTGAAAAGAGCTATGTCTAACTAGTGGTCGTCGTCATTTACAAGGTTTTGTATCTTTTAAGATACGTACTAAGTTTTCAACTATCAAGAATCTTTTACCCGGTTGCCATATGAGAAAATGCGAGGTTCAGTTAATGAGGCATCTGATTACTATAAGAAAGATGGTGAGTATACTGAATTTGGTAAACTTCCTACAACAGCAACCGGTGCTAATAAGTTTAAAAAATATATAGATTTGGCCAAGAGTGGCAAAATTGTTGAAATTGCAGATAATCATCAATGACTTTATTTGCGATATAAAAGAACATTGAATTCTTTGAAGAAATTCAATTGTGAATAGTTAAATGGATCCTGTGGAGTTTGGATTAATGGTCCTCCTCGTTCAGGAAAAGATTTTGCCGTTAAAACTTTAGGAGACGTTTTTAACAAACAATTCAATAAATGGTGGGATTGGTATGGGGGGGGGGAAGTAATATTCTTATTTCCGATGTTGAGCCTGGCCATGGCCAGTGGCTAGGTTATTTTTTGAAAATTTGGTTTGATAGATATGAATTTATTAAGTTATAACGGAACGTTAAGCTCCCATATTGCAAAAGAAGATCATGGCACTCAGTAACAACCAACAAAATGAAAGATTTCTATATGTTTAAAGAACATATAAATTATCTGTTCGTGATGAAATTTATATATTTTTATAGGTTATTTATACCAATGTATTGTCTTCTTTTTAATTTTATCTTTTTTGCACATGCTTTAAACATCCTTATTAAAATTACAACTTGTAAACCTTATTGTAAAAACTTTTCAGTGACTGTTGCAAATCTCGAATCAAGTATTTGTAAAACAGAGCGGTGCTACAAAATTCATTTTTTTCTAAAATTAGGGTGAGTGGTAGCAGTGATAGATGCAAATATGTATACCCTAACACTCCGATAGTGTTGGAGGCTGTCATCACAAAAATTCGAGTCCGGTATATTTTCTTGTAAGAGTACCAAATGTAACTTTATTATATTCAGAATCTATAAAAAACAACATTTTTTTGTGAAAGAATATCTTTAATTATAATATATCATTCTTATTCACTACCTTAAAATATTTTTCGAAAACATATGCCAACCGCATTTTCTTTGATTATTCCCTTTTATGCTCACAGGAATCGGATCAAATGAATGGGGCATGAAAAAAAGGTTCGTTTCCTTCAATATTCTCTTTTACGTATCATGCACTTATTGTGGGACCTACGGAAATGGATATTAATGGAACGTGAGAACAAATATCCTACCCGCTGCGAACTAGAGAACTTCGGTAGCATTTATGCACCTTTCACAGAAAGAGGAAATTTCTCAGGGATAATATATGATCTTACTAGTTCTTCCAAAGAAGCACAATAAAAAGGAAGTCCTTATTTATATATATATATATATATATATATATATATATATATATATATATATATATATATATATATATATATATATATATATGTATATATATATATATATATATATATATGTATATATACCCAACAAACACAGAGGCATCGGGCCGGGGCCGGATGATTCCGGCCAGCCGATTTCTCCATTGCCGGGCCGGCGCATTAGGTCAGTATCGGATCCGTCACGGGCTTGTCCTCTCGCCCGCGACTTCCCCGTCGAGTACTGGGCCGCTTCCGGTAACAATGAAGCTATCGTACATCCGACTGCTTACCTTGATTGAACCGCAAACTTCCCGTCGATGTGGACATACAGCCGCACCATTGCCGGAGGCTGACGGGCCGGTTACGGGAGCAATAATTCGTGTCGACAGGCCGTGAAATACCCATCTCGAAACCATCAAAGCGCCGTCGATCAGGGTTACTTTCCAGTGCTGGGCCATAATTGGAATTCCGACAGATTTTCTAAGTTTTTCTTAGACCCCTTCCTTTCACATGCTTTTTATTTTTATTAATGAGATCGTTTATGATAACAGTACTTGTGATAACAGTGTTTATGATAACATTTGATATACATCAGATGATATATATCTGATATATATCTGTAGATATCAGATGTTATATATATATAATACTTGATATATATAACATCTGATATCTACCCTTACACTTTATTTCTTTTTTTTTTTCTGGCTCTCCATGTATAACTAGTATTAATATTTTTAACTTTTCTCTTTTTCTCGTGTATTTTCAGGTAATAGAAAATATTAATCTCTGCTAAAACCTAAAATTTTTGTTCAGAATAATCCCTTAAAATTATATTTTGTACATGTTATTTTAAGTAAAGTTCGTAAATGTTCTCGAGATAAGAAAATTATAATATTTTCCATAGAGGAAATTTATTTCATTCTTCTCAAAGTTAAAAGTGAGGTGTATTATATATTTGAAAACCAGGAATTACCCGATTATACAACTTTAATTGTTATAATTTATTTGAAAATGATTTAAAATTAAAATTGAAAGTAGTTCAATGTTTTATAAATTTTGTTCAGTACTTTTTTAGTAGTTGACAAGTGAAAAAATTTCATAGTTTTGCATATCAAAGAATGGTTCATTGTTAAAGCTTAGCTGTTCAAGAAATATTTTGTTTTGAGACATCTTCAAATACGTCTTGATAAGTTTATTCTTTGGTGATAAAAATAATAATATTCTGTCATCCTACAGTCTTATATTGCTGAATACGATAAGACTGAAAAAAGGACTGAACAAAATTTATAAAACATTGAACTACATTCAATTTTAATTTTAAATCATTTTCAAATAAATTATATAAATTAAGATTATATAATCGGGTAATTCGTGATTTTCAAATATATATTACACCTCACTTTTAACTTTGAGAAGAATGAAATAAATTTCCTCTATAGAAAATATTATAATTTTCTTTTCTCGAGAAAATTTACGAAGTTTACTTAAAATAACAAGTAAAAAATATAAACATACCTCTCGGTCAATGTCCAATGACGGTATATTAAAAAATATGCTGGAAATAAAGAAAATCCCACACAGTCGAGCATCGGAGAGAAATGTTCAACCATGTAGAGAACTGCAGACATTAACTGTGTCGGAATATAATTGGCATAAATAGCGTGCGCCATAGGTTTCGCCAAAACAACATCGCCAATTTTTATACGTCCTGTATTGGCGACTGCCCAAGAGCATTCCCGTCTATTTTTAGAATTACCACCCCCACCCCCCCCCACCCCCACCCCACACACACACACACATACTCTTTCTGAGAAAACGGTCCTTCTGCTACTTGCACCTGCAAATGTCCACGGAGGGACATTTGCAGAACAAAGGAATGTCACCACCCCAAGCGAGGCACAGCACACAGCTGGAAAGTCGAGAGGGGGAGGAGGTGGGGGGGGGGGCGGATGCGCGGTTAAAAAAACTTAAAACTAATTTATTAGTAAAATAATGAATATAAAAATATTATCATTATGCTAGATAACTACTTAGAGTTAAAAATGAATTTTACAAGTATAACTGGAAATAAACAAAACTACATTGGTTTTAAAAGCGGTACTCCACGTAGCAACCAGTTGGGAAATACATTTTTCGTTTTTGTTTTAACACGTTTTAACCCATCAAATAGCGTCGGTTAGGGCGGTTTTTGTCAGGTTGCTGGAAAATACTATTTTATGCCCTGAGCCTATAAATCACGGCCCGGGATAATTTGCACTATATTAATTTTGAACGTGTCCACCTCAACAACTGAAAAACAAAGCTTTTTGTCTCTAATTTTTGTGCTGGATTTTGTGATTGCTGACCAATAAAAATATTTCACAGGTAAGGAAACTTGATGATATTTTTTCATTAAAATATCAGAGCACCTCACTAGAATCAGCAGAAATCCATCAAATATGCCTCATTATTTACAGTGGCTCCCAAAAGTGTTCGTACACTTACGATTTTCAATGAAATAGGGGTCTATCCATTAATTAAAATGAATATTTCAGAATGCGTATTTAACAATAAGATGTATAATCTATTCTTAACAAAACTACATGAAATATTTTAAAAACATAGTAAAACTTTATTTTTAAGAAACCAGTAATCAAAAAGTAACAAAAACTTTATCCCACAACAGTCATCGGACACTTGTAAAAAAATCTCTACTTATAAGAAAATATTCTAATTTTTCGTTAAATTAATATTTAGTAGGATATCCTTTAGCATCAACAACAGCTTTTAAACGTCTGGGAATAGATTGCACTAGTTCTTTTGTAATTTCTGCATCAATGTTCATCCATTCTTCCATCATAATTGTTTTTAGTTCGCTTTTTCTTTTAAAAATGTCGTGTTTTCGTACTCGAACCTCCAGTTCTCTCCAAAAATGTTCTATTGAGTTTAAATCTGGCGATTGAGGTGGTGTTTTCAAAACTTGTGGACAATTATAGAGACACCAGAGGCGAACGTTGAGAGCCGTGGGCTTAGAATCGTTATCTTGATTAAAAAAAAATTAAAAATTTCAAATACCCAAATTTTAGGCTGATAATTTTAAATTGTCTCTTAAAATATTTATATAAACAGAACGATTCATTATGCCATCAATAAATACCAAATTACTTAGTCCTGATGTTGACATGCACTCCCACACAAGGACACCTCCACCGCCATGCTTAACTGTTTGTACTAAGTTCTTAGGATTAAGTTCCTCATTTTTTCTTCTCCATACAATTATACGCCCATCGGAACCAAAAATGATAAACTTGCTTTCATCGGCAAATAAGACATTATTCCAATAGGTTTGGGGCTTATTAATCATTGATAGTGCGAAGGAAAACCCGAGCTTTCTGTTTTTCTCACTCACAAAAAAAATTCTACGGGCAGAACGCCCATATAATCCAGCTGCTCTGAGAACTCGTCGAACAGTTTCAGGTGAAATTGAAGTAGAAAATGTTTCATTAAATTCTGCAGAAAGTTTTACAGCACTCAAACGTAGATTTTTCACAAATTTTCTAATTAAAAATCTCTCATCACGTTTTGTTAACTTTGCCGGACGACCTTTTCTTATCTTGATTTTGATCGGATTTTCTTCTTTAAAGCGTTTTATCACATACTGCACAGTATAATGGGATAAATTAAGTAATTTAGCAACACTCCGAACTGATTTACCACAACTATGATGAAAAATAATCAATTTTCGATCAATGCTGTTTGTTGTTTCTTTGCAAGCCATTTTTAAATAATAAATAGAATATTACGGAATAGGCAAGCAAAAATTAAAGCCAATTGATATTTTAAATGCCACCACAATTCAAAAATAAAAATAAAGCGCCAGGCGATAATTTTAGTTATGAATTTATCCGAAAATATTTCTGTGTACGATGACTTTTGTGAGATAGTTTTTGTTACTTTTTGATTATTGGTGTTTTAAAAATAAAGTTTTACTATGTTTTCAAAATATTTCATATAGTTTTGTTAAGAATAGATTATAAATCTTATTATTAAATGCCCATTCTGTAATATTCATTTTAATTAATGGATAGATCCCTATTTCATTGAAAATCGTAAGTGTACGAACACATTTTGGAGCCACTGTAGGTGTTCATATTCAAAATGAACTATTTCCCTTTTGGAACAAAAAATAAGACATGAAATAATATCACTCTTAAAATTTTGTAAATATTATTCTACTATTTTAGATTCCACCCCTGATCTAAGCAACCAAGACCGACTTACTCTTGTAGTAAGATTTGTTCTATTAAGTAATAAATCAAAGCAAATGGAAATTAGGGAGCATTTTTGGGGGATTTATTTCAATATCAGATTTCCTTGAAACAGATAAATCAAATAGGTCTACAAAATGTAAATATGTGGAAAGTATGTTACATGATCCATTTAAAAATGAAAAATATATTATAGCTGAAGATTTATGCAATGAAACTGACAACATTGCCCTCTATATTTCTCTTGAAATGAACGCGTTAAATGTGATTCAATACCTATTTACAAACAACCTCATCTATCTGTGTCCAAATTTAGTGATTACCATACAAATTTTATTAACATTGCCTGTGACTGTGGCTAGCGGGGAAAGAAGCTTTTCAAAACTTAAAATAATAAAAAATTATTTGAGGTCTACAATGGGACAAGAAAGGCTTTCAGACTTATCTATTATTAGCATCGAAAAGGACATTTCGGAAGATATAGATGATCAGATATTATAACAGAATTTGCATTAAAAAAAGCAAGGAAAGCAAAGATTATCTTTTTGACTGACTTATTAAGTATATGTATTAATAGATATGTGTTGTATGTATTTAATATAACGTATTCATTTAGTTGTTATATCAATACATTAATAATTATTATGTTAGGTTATAAAATTAAAAAATAAACTGAATTTATAATATTTTCTGTAATTCGTTGTTTCATTTAAGGTAAAAATATTCCAGAGAAATTTCAATTAATCCATACGGTATGAGGGGGGGGGGAATTATTCTCGCACACGTATGGCAGCTACCCTAGAAACTGCCCTGTATTTACTAGCACATTAAAAGCTACTAAATTACTGTCAACATTTACATACATACAAACACACACTTTCTAATTTTATCTCTGATGAGATGGAGTTTGTTTTTATGAAGCATATTCGAAAAATATAAATACAGTTCATATCAATGGGTGTTAAAACTTATAAAGTATTTGTACCTACATTTACATATACGTTGGTCTGCTATATGAAATTTATTTTCAGTCATCAATTATTTTTATTTCATTTCCTAGATTCATTCTTTATTGTTCTATACATCACTAGCTATAAAGTATGCGAATAAATACTGTAAAAATGACGAATAAAATTCAATGTACCTCAATATTTTAATAACAATATTATGACTGTATAGAGGTTTAAAAATGTATGATATGTTTTTAGTGTTTAATCTGTTAAACATTTATTGAAATGCATTCGGACGCAATTTCATTTAAAAGAGAACTGTCACTCGAAGTATTTTACTTTATGCTATGAATATATCTATCTTCTGATAAATAAAAACGGTCATGTTATTCATTACAAAATCAATATACTTACCCCCCCCCCCCCGCGAAAAAAAAGTGCCGAAAATAAGCTAAAATGGTCATGTTTCTATAAAAAAATGGCTCCAATTCCTGCGTCACGAAATATTTAAATCATGAAATAATTATCAACACCATCACCGAAAAATTTGAAGTCCAAATAAGTGTAACCCAGCGGTCTACCAAAAAACGAAATGTTGCGCCTAACGAAATTGATATTGGCCCAATGCAACTGGTGGTAGGGTTGCCAAGTAAATCGCAGAGAACCTGAGTATGAAATGAAGCGCCAGATAGATACCCGCTTTGGCATCCAAGAGAGTCTGCCGAAAAGTCCGTCTTAATCAAAATGAAAAACAAATTTAGGCAGGTACTACTCTTTACTCTCTTGTGCATAAACTCTTGATCGAAAAAATTATCCATTTGTAAGTGGATGTTTATTTCATTTCTATATAAAAGCCAAAAATAAATTAATATAATCTAACAATAGTTGATGTCTGTCAAAACACGACGGCTAGATAGTAAATGAATGTACTAATACACAAATTATATTCAACACATCATTGTCAAATGTTGAAAATCATAATAATGCGCAGAAACAAATTGTGATTAAGCGGCTTCGCGCTTAGTGAGTATCTAAAGACAGATTTAAAAATGTCACTGAGCATGTGCAGAAAGCAATTTTTTTAAATTGTAAATTATCGCTAATTAAACAGCATGAAATAAACAATTTCCATGAGGTTTACTGTTGTATTTCACAAATATAATTATCATAAAAATAAATAAGGCAGAGATAGAGACTTCTCGGAATAAACGTGTTTACCATTAAAACATGTCACTGAGCGTGCGCGGAAACAGTGAGTTTCTAAAGACAGATTTAAACATGCCACTGAGCATGCGTAAAAATCAATTGTAAATTATCGCTAATTAATGGAAATTGCTGTCACAAAAACCAAATTTAACAAATCTACAGATTACAATCTTTCGTTTAAGACCAAAATGAAGTAAATTGATGCAGTAGTTTTCTCTCACGGACTGCCCAAAAAGTCGGCTTAGCAAATTAAATATATAGATGATATATATTATGCATATATCACATAGTATAACCGAAAGATTATATTATGTCAGCCGTATACTTCTGATATAATTCAATCTTTTCATACAAGGAAAATTATGTGAATTTTTCGTGCAAAAGAAGTTGAGAAAGTTCACAAAAGTGAAATAAATATTTATGAAAAGTCTGTTTAATCTAATCTTCGCCTTCCCTTTCAAATCCATAATTCTGATGCAGATTTCTGTTACTTGTGGTTACGAATCGGACTATCGATTCCGGGACGTTACAGGGTGAGCGTTTTCGGGTAGATTCCTATCCAATCATCACCGGCCCTCAAACGGGTACACGCTACGGGATTCCGCGTCGAAGATTCGTAAATCACCCGGCAACGGTACCGATCATTTTCCCCGAGCCTATCGTTCTACCGGCGCCTCCAGAACCGGCCCGTCAAGTTGCCGTCAGTCTTGTGTTTGTTGGGTATATATATATATATATATATATATATATCTATATATATCTATATATATATATATATATATATATATATATATGTATATACGATGTTTATATGTCTTCATCATTGTACCACTAAAAGCTGTAAAGTAAAAATGTCAAATTGTGGAATGTTTGTTAACCAAAATCAATTTAAAAACTTAACACAGTATAAATTACATAACCAAAAAAAAAGCATGTGAAATGTTATACATATCTCAGTATTTTGGTAGATGCAGTCTTTCATCATTGTACCACTAAAAGCTGTAAAGTTAAAATGTCAAATTGTGGAATGTTTGAATGTTTGTTAACCAAAATCAATTTAAAAACTTAACACAGTATAAATTACATAACCAAAAAAAAAGCATGTGAAATGTTATACATATCTCAGTATTTTGGTTAGATGTAGTCTTTCATCATTGTACCACTGAAAGCTGTAAAGTAAAAATGTCAAATTGTGGAATGTTTGTTATCCAAAATCAATTTAAAATCTAAATAATTTAGCAAGATTTAACCTTCTATGTTTGGAGCAAAAGAAGCTGATAAGTAAAACATAAAATATACATACATTTATAATAAACCACTAAAAGCTGAAAAGGAAAAATGTCAAATTGTCTTTTGGAAAGTAAAGCTGAAAAGAAAAAATGTCAATTTGTCGAATGTTTGTTAACCAAAATCAATTTAAAGACTAAACACAGTATAAATAACATAGAAAAATAAGCATGTGAAATGTTATACACCCAAATAATTTTTAAAAAATCCAATATAAAATATATAAATTTATAATTAACTCCTCAGAATTCATCTAGATTTAACCTTTCATCTTTGGAGCAAAAGAAGCTGAAAAGTAAAACATAAAATATATACATTTATAATAAACCACTAAAAGCTGAAAAGGAAAAAATGTCAAGTTGTCTCTTGGAAAGTTAAGAGTTTTAAAAAGTAAAGCTGAAAAGTAAAAATGTCATTTTGTCGAATGTTTGTTAAACAAAATTGATTAAAAAAGTAAACACAGCATAAATAACATTAAAAAAAACATGTGAAATGTTATACACATCTCAGAATTTTAGTAGATTCAGCCTTTCATTTTTCAAGTTTAAATTAAAAATGTCAAACTGTCTAATGTTTGTTAACAAAAAGTAATTTAAAAACTAAACACAGTATAAATAACATAGATTTAATAACAGTATAAATATCATAAAATATATACATTTATAATAAATCACTAAAAGCTTAAAAGTAAAAATGTGTAATTGTCCATATAAATACCTCCATAAATGCAGGATTCTGTAGCCAAAAAAATATATAAATAAAGTATTAAAGTATTTGTTAAAGACACTGACTGATGAAAAAATTAACAGAAATCTGCAGTTTGGGCTACACGCACCATAAATGCAAGATTCTGTAGCAATAATAGAAACATCCTGTCCTTATTAAACTCCATATAAATCTCTGTTCAATTAAACTGATCCAAATATTATCCGAAGTACCTTCATAAACTATGTTTCTCGTTTCTTAATTCGGGGTTCAATATGAATGTTTGTTAACCAAAGTCAACTTAAAAACTAAACACAGTATAAATTACATAGGAAAAAAACATGTGAAATGCTATACACATTTCAGGATTTAGATAGATTCAGCCTTTTATCAATAAAAGCTGAAAAGTAAAATTGCCAAATTGTCTTTTGCCTTGTGAACTCTGCATGAAAAATTAAACACAGTATAAATAACATAGTATAAAAAAGGGATGGGAAATGTCATACACATCAATACTAAAAAACAACGAATAAATTTTGGTTCGAATTTGACTCTTAGTGTGCTTCACTCTTGAAAATAGTTGTTCTCAGATGTACGTGCTTCCAAACGTTGATGACCAGAATAACGCTTGACTATGCAGTGAAGGATATTTATATCTGGGCAGGTATGATTTATGAGTACAACAAAGAGACTCGATTGAATTTCTCTTTAAGTTAGATGTCAGATTGCAACTCTATGCATTCCATTTGACAATTTGCTAGCATTATATCTATATCGACTGTAAATATAATAGAAAACATGCAAAAACAAAAATTGTTTATTTTCCCCGAAGTCCTGAAATCAATTTTAAATTCTTGTACTAAATCGGAAAGTAGGGCTGCGTATTTTGTAACATTTTTAGAATTGTGCTTGGTCAGCGTCTCGAAACGCAAAAAAATTTTAACATTTCATTTGGCTTGACATAATTTCAACTTCATGGATATTGCACTGAAGTAAAATCCATGAAGTGACGGGTGTTTGAGTCATTTAAATGGGCATTCAGATCTATCAAAATCTGCTAAATCTGCAAGCCAGTTATCATAAAGTTCTGGCACAGATTACTTTTCAATGTCATAAGCAATTTGATATCAAGGCTATAAAACCTTTTTAATATTTTCTCCACTGAGCTACCTTATTTCTTAAAAGTATTGCCATATTCAGCATCCAAGCTTTTAAGAAATTCCTGAAAGTGGCTATGAATCAATCCCCAAGCCTTCATAAAATTCACCATTTTGAAGATGATTTGCATAACATGGTCCATTTTTTCCTTTTCTGCATTACTTTTTATATAAAGGCAGGCTATTAATTTTTTTTTCGCTTTGAGCTCTCTCTCACTAACACTCTGGGCCTCACTAACACTTGCTTTGGGCCGCATGCAGCCCGCGGGCTGGACACCCCTGTATTAAAATATAGGTAAAAGACCCTGACAAACGTAAAAATTAATAAAAATCTGCAATTAGGGTCCCACAGACCATAAATGGATGATTCTGTAGCAATAAACATCTCCATAATTAATATCTGCATAATAAATGTCTGCATAAATGCAAGATTTTGTAGCAAAAATATTAAAGTATAGCTAGAAGGCATTGACAAACAAAAAAATTAATAGAAATCTGAAATTAAGAGTTCCACGCGCCGTAAATGCAAGATCAGTTGTTTTCAAACAACTAAAATAACCAAAAATGTTATTTTTCACACATTCATTAATATAATCCTTATGTTGAAAGGGTCAAAATATAGAGATGACGCTAAACGTTGCATGTATTATTTTTGCATTTTAAAATTTTCTCTTAGATTGTAGGCCATTTTGAAGATAACTGTCATATGTATCATGTGTGAGAAGGAAATTAAAATATTAGCATTAGGATTTTGTGGAGAGTGATAGGCGTTTTAGCTAAATTTCAGATTAATATTCTATGTTCGGAGTCAATTTTTTAAAAAAAATAATTTTTTAAAGATTTTTTTGATCTTTTATGGTAAAATAGCACTTAAAAATTAATAAAAGGAACAAAAACCTACCTGTAAATAGCATACTTTTTTTATAAATTGGTCAATTTGAAGTAATTTTTATTGAAATTTAGCTAAAATGCATATAACTCTGAACAAAATTATATTGCTACAATTTTAATTTCTTTCTCACACATGATACATATGACAGTAATCTTTGCCTGCGGCTTGTCCACTTATTATAGTCGCTTCTATAAAAGTTCTTCATCAATTTCTTTATACATAATCTTGAAGGTGGATTCAAATTCCTGAGAAGCATAATAGGTGCACCAATCTTTAATTCCAATATATGTGGCAGTACTCCAGATGGCCACAGAGAGTTCAAAAATGCGTGTTTCTCAGAATTATGTTTTTTAGCTCAAATCTCTACGGTTATCATGATATCTCACATACTAATGTATATAATTTGATAAAATTTTCAGAAAATGTTTTAGATGCTATTGTTAATGAAATAAGGCACAATAATTGGTGTATAATAAATAGTTTTTTATTTGGGGCTCTTTTTATAAGGAAAGGAATGACGAATCGGGGAAAATTTTCATATTGGAACATAAAATTGTGTGTATTATTTTTGCATTTTAAAATTTTCTCTTAAGATTGTAGGTCATTTTGAATATAACTGTCATATGTATCATGTGTGAGAAGGAAATTAAAATAGTAGCATTAAGATTTTTATGCAGTTATAGGCATTTTAGCTAAATTTCAATAAAAATTACTTCAAATTGACCAATTTATAGAAAAAGTATGCTATTTACAGGTAAGTTTTTGTTCCTTTTTTTTAATTTTTAAGTGCTATTTTACCATAAAACACCAAAAAAAACCTTTAAAAATTCATTAAAAAAAATGGACTAGCTAAACACAAACATAGTTAACCGTAAATAAATCGCAAAACTGTGCTTAAGTTTAGACTGATTCTTTTTAGTTAAGATATACAAATTTTTATGCTTTTAAAAGTACATCGTGAATTATAAAATTAAGAACAATATAAAATACAGTAACGGATTATTGCTTCTTTTAGGAAACAGCAAAACAATGTTTCAAATTCCAACTTGTGTAACTACTGCCACTCGCTGCTACTGTCGTCTGATGAGCAAAAAATTTAAATAATTCAATATTATTGTGATTTTTCACGCTAGTGGAAAAAATGCCACGCCCACTTTAGAGTCACTTGAAATAATTAAACACACACAAATATATAAATTACACAAAAGGTTTTTTTTTTTAAAATTCTGTAATGGGTCTAAATCTCCACTATGGAAATATATCGGAGAATTCCATCATTTTAATAAGAAATTTCTAAAATGAAAATAGCAACAAATAACGTCTGTTTATAATCTGAAGACTATGTTAATTTCACTGAAATGTTTTAAAATATAAATTTTAGATAAGAAATATTTAACGCATTTACTACGCATTACATCGTTTCAATAAGAAATGTCTGAAATGAAAATGGCAACAGAGAACGTTTGTCTACAAAATAACGCGGCGAAAATAAACGACGATCGTTAATCGAAATGTCTTAAAGTATAAAATCTGACTTGAAAGATTATTATTTTCATTTATTATTCTGGTTTAATATATAACTTGAAACTTTTTGATTTTATTTATTTTTATCTTTTCGCTCGCTGTTTGCCAGCTAACCCTAACGTGGACGCCATATTCAGAGGGGTGATTCCACAAAGTGTAACAGCTTACATTTAGTTTCGAAATTGTTGGTTTTTTATTAATTAAAAATCAACGGTAATTAATTTCGATTTTTGAAGTTCTTCAGACCCTCGGCTGTTTTTAAAGACGCCTGTATGTAAAATTTCACGATCGTTGCTCCTAAACTGTGGTTTTATATACAATTACAGAGAGACAAACATTCATTTTTATATATTAGATATCCGTGAAACATGAAAATATGAATCATGTATATTGTATTGCAAGTCATTGTTATAGGTAAAAAAAATTTTATTCTTCAATATAAGAGTGTTTTGCTGCACTAAGTTTGTGCAATCCCTTTTTACAACCTGCCCAAATCAAGTTGGATCGTTTCACTCTATTAACATCTTTTTACAGCGGTCATTCTGTTGTTCATATGAAAATGTGCTCACAATCTCAAATTCATCGAAGCTTGGCGTCAGGGGGGTTATCTTAATTCAGATGATTCATGGTCACTGCTCTCACCCAAAACACGTGATCTGGTAGAGCGAATGATGATATCACTTCCGCCATCACTTTCATATTCATCAGAGTGCAATTTTTTAATGACTTTTCCCCTCATACTCCCATCTATGCAGGGCATTGTCACTTCCCATAGCAAAATTACTTTCAGACAAAATAATAATTGACATTGTACTTACGGTTGTTTAAAATAATATAGTGAAAAAAATTTCTTTTGGTGATTGCATAAAATCAATGACCCGATCGTCGTGAACATATAATCACACAACGAGTACAAAAATGATATTAGCAAGCAACAGCGCGATCGCACTCTCTTCATTTTTGACACAACACGAGAGCAGAGCGATCGTGCTCGTCGGGACTCTGACGGTTAAATGAATTATTTAGAAATTAATTTATAACTAGTTCGTACCCGTCAAAACATGACGGCTGGATAGTAAATAAATGTACTAATACACAAATTGTACTCAACACATCATCGCTAAATGTAGAAAATCATAATATTTAGAATAGAGAAAGACACTTTAAAAAATTACTATTGAACCCAATAAAATGAAATTGGGTTACTCAGAGACAAACCAGCAACTTGGTATGTGTACTCAGTAACCCATTAGGTTTTATTCTATATCTCACAAACATAATTAAAAATAACAATGGCAGAGGGAGAGCTAGAGAGATTTCTCGGAATAAGCAAATTAACCTGTTTAGCGGCCTTGTGCTTCGTAAGTATCTAAAGTCAGATTTTAAAATGTCACAGAGCATGCGCAGAAAGCAAATTTTTTATTTTAAATAATCGCTACATTAAAGTTACGAAAACCAAATTTGACACATCTATAGATTAAAATCTTTCGTTTAAGACCGAAATGAAGAAAATGGATACAGTAGTTTTTCCTCACGTACTGCCCAAATTATCGTCATAGCAATTTCAATATATAGAGTCTCATACGTATACACATGAAATATAACCAAAAATGCACCTAAAGTACAAGAAATCAGTATAATGAGCAAAGTACTGAGTGTCCGGAAGCTCCCAAACTGTCTAAACTAACTAACTAAAATGTAACTATCTTTCTTATTTCAACTTCGGACTACTATTATACAAGATGCGCCCATTAAGTAACCGGAGAACTTTTTATAAATACGAAAAATATTACTCACCTTCAAATAAATTTATCTCCTTCAAAATAATCGCCAAAGGAGTCTATACAATTTTTCCAACGTTTCCTCTAATCATGGAAACACTATTTATAGGCGTTGGAATTAACCGTTAGCAAAATACGCATGACATTTGATTTAATATCCGAGACGTTTTCAAATCTCTGTCCTTTCATGGCCATCTTAAGCTTCGGAAAAAGGAACAAATCAGCTGGCGATAAGTCGGGAAAATGTTGTGGGTGATTTATCACTGTAATTGAATGCTTATCAAGATGTTGTACAGAAATTGCTGTATGAGGCCTAGCATTATCGTGTAAAAGAAACCACTGCCCAGAATCAAATAGTTCCTTCCTAACTCGCCTTATCCCGTTTCTTAATCGAAAAAGCACCTCCTTGTAAAAATACTGATTTAGTGTTTGATTTTCAGGAACAAATTCGTGGGGAATAAGTCCTTTGTAATAAGAAAATGCAATCAGCATCACCTTAGTCTTTGATTTTGAAATCCGTGCATTTGTTTTGTATGAGAGAAGACGGTACTTTCCACCGTGCACTTCATTTTTTTTGTTTCGGAGCCGTATTGTAGACACCAGGTCTCATCTCCTGCTATAATGCACTTTAAGAAATTGCTGTCCTGTTGCGCAGTGGTCAGCAAATCTTCACAGCAATCTTTTCTATCTTCCTTTTGCTGTTCTGTCAGAATCCGAGGCAGAAATCGAGCACAAACTTTTTAATTTTCAGATTTTCAATTAAAATTAATCTACAGCTTTCTTTGCTTATCCCAAGCATGTCTGAATGTTGCTGAGTTGTTACACGTCTATCAGATTTTACCAAAGAATGAATTTTCTCCACATTTTTCTCATTCTTTGAAGTTGATGGGCTTTGGTCTTTGGTTCATCTTCAATGCTTTCTCGCCCACATTTAAAGCGGTTGTACCACTCATACACATGTGTTCTTGATAACGATGCATCACTATATACTGTTCGAATCATCTCTAAATTTTCGGTAGCAGATTTACCTAATTTGTAACAAAATTTAATATCACAACGTTGTTCCATTCCAAAGCAAATTTTTTTGTACAATGCCTTCTAAGTAAATGAAAATTACTACTGCCTTTTGATATGCAAATAACTAAATAACCAGTTTAAACTGGCTTAACAATAGTTGAGATGTCACTCTTTCTAGCCAGGTGGTTATTTTTTACCTTTTTATTGCATCGTTTGATTTTTTAATTTGTCCGATTTCTTTATGGGCGCACTTTGTAATTCTAGATTATTGTGTAAACTTACTTTCTTAAATATTCGTTTTTAGATTTTTACTGTATTTCTTCCCAGTCCCAAAGCAAATTCGTAAAATTTTGAATCAAGTTAAATAAATTGTTTAATCATATATTGAACTCATATATTTTCTTACAAGGAAAGTTTTAGCCAAGCATTTGCTCTAAGGAAAAGAAAACCCGATATATATTTTACATTCTCCCTCTTTTCGGGTTGAAAGAGTGAACTGACCAACATATTAGATGTCTCGACTTACACCAGAAAAAATCCAATTAGCCAACATTCCAACATTCTTCGTACTTAATAAAGAACATGGAAGTCGTATATGCCTATTACTTTCTACCATGAACTTGATAAAGATGTCAGTAGATCAGGTGTTGATACTTTTATAAGGTATTTACGTGTTTCTAAGGAAAAAGTATTTGTTACGTTTTCTCTAGATAGAAGTCCCATGATTCTTGTGTTGGATTGCATACACTGCTATAGAGTTTGGTAGGCGTTCACTCAATATATGAAATTTTAGTTAGGCTTATGTCTTTGTGAAAAGTTCAATGCTCTATTCTCATGTTTTGTATTTTCTCAAGTAAGATGTAGATACATACATATTTTAATTATTTCATTCACTGCAGTTATATGATTCATGCAACACCCTCATACTATATATTTTTGCATTCATTTGTTCTAATGGACATTAATACGTATATGTTTTATAATAAAATGATTTCATGAATGTTTTATAACAGTTTAGTGGGCTATTCTATTTACGCTATAGAACAGGGATTCCCAATGGGGTCGAGGTGGACACCTTAGGGGTCGAAGGAGTTTAAGAAAAGGTCTATAGTATTCCAGGGGTCTATTGGGGGTTGATGATAAATTTTTCTGTTTTCAAATTTAATTTTTTAGGAATGTAATTATCAGATAATAAAATCCGTTTTAATATGTATAAAGATAGATTTGCATAGGGCGTAGTGATTCACCCGTCTATAGACGAATGTCCTGACGTTTTTTGTATGTGTGTCGAATGAAACTATATTATAATCTATATATATAAAACAGTTCCGTAACTGACTGACTTACTGAAATCAACGCACAGACCAAACCGCTGGACCTAAAAGGGCTGAAATTTTGCATGGCGATCTTCTTATGGTGTAGGGATGCACTAAGAAAGATTTTTGAAAAATTCTTCTTAGATTTTTTAAAATTAAATTTTTAAGCTGTTTTAGTAGCTCTTTTTAAGTTTGCATTTAAAATAATAATTTGAGGGTTATAAAATTTATATCACAAGAAAGATCATAAAAATTCCTTTAAAATGAAATCTTTTTCGAATCTTTACCTCCTTTTTCTGATTTTTGGTGAATTTTTAAATACTAATTTTTAGAATTTAATTTTTAAATGCGGATTCCGTTATTTCTTTTTCTGGTACTTTAAATAAATTTATCGTCGCGTGATAGCAACGAAATAGACAAAAAATCATTCTTTTTCTTTCAAATGCAGCAGACGATTGGACATTATCCAAAAAAATATTAAAATACAGTAAAAGATATGTTCTTCCAAATGTACGATATTAACTGTACTATATTTTTTAGTATGTCATATTAGATTTAATTTGAATATTTTCATCTACATTATTTTGTCTTTAAAAATATCCATTACGATTATATATATATATATATATATATATATATATATATTTACATCAATTGTATACATTGATCGTCGTATTTATTATACATATATATATATATATATATATTTTTTTTTTTGGCATTGACCATTGCATTTAATTTGAATGTACTCCATAGCGAAGTGCGGGTTTTCAGCTAGTTTATTTTGTATTTTGACAACGACAATATATATATATATATATATATATATATATATATATATATATATATATATATATATATATTTATTTATTTATTTATTTTTTGCATTAATTGCATACATTGACCGTTGTATTTAATTTGAATGTACTCCGTAGCGAAGTGCGGGTTTTCAGCTAGTTACATATGTCAGTAAAATTGTTTAGTAAAATATATATTTATATTCGTTAAATTAATTATTGTGACTATACGATGATAAGCAACTTCAGGTGAAACATTAAAAAAATTGTATCAATACATCAAGCACGACCACCGCATTAATTGAAATCGAACTTTTGTGCAATTACAATATGTGTCTCTGAAATCTTGTTTATATTTGTGAAACTAAAATTTAAAATAGTACAAAAATAATAAAATAATAAAACATAAACCTAATGAACCACTTTAAGTAATTTTTTGCTCATATTCTTAACCAAATTATCATCTTTAAGTGTTTTATGTGCAATTATTAGTGTTATAATTATGTTGTATGCTGCATATTATAGAGAAAAATGTGAGGGGGTCGATAAAGAAAACCATTTTCTTAAAAAGGGTCGATGTAGGAAAAAGGTTGGGAATCCCTGCTATAGAATTTCTTTTTTTAAATTATTAGTTGACGTTAGATAAGCATGATTTAGTCGTAGAAAGTAAAATGTCGAATGAAATACTAAATTAGAGTTTACCATTGAATTTGCCACATTTGTATTTTGAAATTTTTAATTTGTCTGGTTGAAGTTCGAGCTCTTGAATCAATTAAATTCGTCAAATATATGCGTTGTTTGTGGTTTGAGCTTAGAAAAATTAAAGAATGTAACATATGAAGTCTTGCTAATACAAAATGTTGTTTGAATTGTCCAGTTAAGGGGATTATGTAGAAGGGATAAAGATATAAGAATGTGATATTTATGAGGTGATATAAGACCAATCATTTAACTGCTCGATAGAGTTGCAGGGAAAATGGGAAAAGTGAGAAAGAGAGTTAAAGAACACATATAGATGCTAAGAGAATAAAAAAACACTAAAGGAGCCGAAAATTTAAGATGGAAAATAAAATTACGTGATTAAGAAACTAAATAACGGAGTGAAGTAATACATAATATAAGTTACTGAAAATATAATTATGTTTAGGATATTTACAATAGTTATTAAAAAGTGGAGATATCAATTTAAACACGTAGGAAAAAATTAAAGCAGTTAAAAAATAAATAGCTCAACCACAGCTGTCACGGATTCGAATGTAACAATAAGTTATGCGTAAATTATAATAAAGTTATAAGACAAATTATCTATTCATTGCACAAACAATATCATGTTAGGTCATTTAATTTGATAACTGCATTAAGAAATAACGTATGTATAGAAAAAAATATGGGTTAATAAAACTGTAAGAACAAAAATTCCTCTCCTAATTTTGGTAAGCATATCAAATGATAAAGAGAGGGACTAGAATGCTTGTCCAAGAACTGTAGGGTAAAGATTGTACTTGTCGCCCCCTCTGAATGAAAGGATTTGAAAAATTATCCGGGGAATGCCAGGGAACGATGCGGTAAATTTTTGCTACACAAGGGCTAATTTGACCAGGGCTTACTGCTTAAAGCCGAATCCGAACAGCTACAACTATCCATTCCAAGAATGAGATTCGAACCCACAGACTCTCGTACCGTATGCCAGCACAATAGTGAATTCGGCCACCGTTCGGCTTGAAACTCCAGGGTAAAACAAACCATGACATGCAGCTTATAAGCGATTCCGAATGGCTGCATCCTCATTCCTTTCAGGGTGATTAAACTGTAAGCAAACTGCAATTTTTTGCCACAAACGTCCATGTCAAGACTGGGATTCGAACCCACAGACTTCAGCACCGAAGGCCAGCACCCCAACCATTCGGCCACCGTCCGGCAAAATCATCTGACCAAATCATCCATTGCTGAAAACCTCCATGACAGATGTCGTTTCCTAACACTTTAATGCTTTGATTCAATGGAAGTTTCGTACTACTGCCTCCGACGAAAGATGTTTTCATTAAATGAGTTTTAAACACTATTACCTTCGAGAAAAGTCGAGAATGTCCTTCTTTTGCTAACACACCCGTGGATGCGGCTTAGCGAAAAAAGTTTTTTTCTTTTGTTACAACCTCAAAAGAAAATAGTACTTTGAGGAAAGAAGCGTTTTTAGCCGTCAAATTTGAAAAAAAGATAATTTGACTGTGAAACCAGTTGCTACTACCATTAAGAATAAAAATTTGAGAGAAGTAAGTTTTCACCTCTTTGCAAAAATTTCAAAATTCGATGATGTTGTGTGATGCGATGTCGTTCCCATCCTTGCTTCTGTGCTCCGAACCTGGTATCTCCTGTACTCCCTGATAAAAGTTTATTTGACAAGTGTTACAAAGACTTGGCAGACATTTTAGGTATATGTAAAATATTTGTCAGATTTCGAAAGTAATTCGGTCATCGCAACGACAATATGTATTTGCGCCATAGATCTCTCATAAAATGTAGTTTCGTAAACTTTAGTAATAATAAGAAATTTTTTTAAAATAAAACAAAATTTATAATTGTGAACTGCATAATAATGTTGTCATAACAAATGTCTAGTAAAACCAAATACGTTAATTTTTAAAACTGAACACTATATTTTTGTATACCGGAGGTAAAGGACACCAAGTCAATTTCTTAAAAGCAGACTGCTTAAATTTATTCCTTCATTTTTTAGCACTATTTTCAGTAGAGAAAAGCTGTTACTCGAATGTTTATACAGGAGAGACCTTGCACGTTGAAAGTGACACCATGTCCTATCATTGTGTCGAGGTAAAATGTCTTGTACTATGTCTTGTCTATGTCGAGGTAAAATGTACTCCTAGGTACAGATTTAACTATATTCCAGCGATCCATTCTTCTTCATTTTTTGTGTGTATTATTTTTGCTTCAGATGAAATGTATAGCAAAACCCTACAGATATCATCGACTCAGATCTCCCACCATTTAGCACCTAACCTCAAATTTCGAATTTTTACCCTCCGCACTAAAAACTCTAATTACCTCTTATGCTAGACATTAAGATCCCCCCCCCCCAATAGCTTGTTAAATGTTTTTGCTGAATTGCCCTTGCAGCAGAATACGCTGCCGTGAGCGTCAGCGTCTTAAATAAGGATTGACATCAACTTCGTCAGTCGCAGGGTTTTGAAACTCACACCTGTTATTCACCTTTCCATGTAAGTGGTCTACCTAAAGCATCAGTTTCTGATCTTTTTGATCAGGGACCACTTGTCAAAAAAAATTCGTGGGGACCCTCTTCAAACTAGTCTTTTTAGAGGAAAAAAATGTTTTTTTTTTTTCTAAATGCACTGCTCAAAAAAATTAGGGGAGCACGCAAAGAAGTTAAGAAAACCGTGGGAGACAGCCACGTATTGGCATAAAATGGATAGTACACGCGTATCAATGCGCAATACAGAAACAAAGACGTAAAAAGATTTGTAATTAAGCTTTAATTCTTTGAAAATATGGAAAAAACATGAATAGATGATTTAGGGCAACAATTTGGTTACATGTAAACGATAAAAAAAGTATTGTTTAGAAATGATGCAAGATTTTTTATATGGCGTGTGGTCTCCTCGAACAGCTAAGACTGCTGCACACCTGTTTTCCACGGATGCGATGATGTTATCGATAAGACTTTGGGGAATACTGTTCCACTCCTCAAGAAGTGCAATCTCCAAGTCTCTGAGAGTAAAAGGAGGCCTTGGTCTCGCAGCAATGCGTCGTCCGAGCATGTCCCAAACATGCTCGATTGGATTCAGGTCAGGAGAGCACGCTGGCCATTCCATACGCTGTATTGTTTCAGCTTCAAGCATGTTCTCCACAAGACGAGCTGTCTGCGGTCTGACATTATCATGCTGGAAAACAAAGGAATCTCCAATGGCTGCAGCGTAAGCTATGACATGAGGTCTCAGTATCTCGTCTGCATACCTTCGGGCCGTCAAAGTATCATTCCGAATGATATGCAGGTCCATACGTCCACCTATGCTGATTCCACCCTATACCATAAAACCAGCTCGTCTGTATTGTGACCTTTCACGAACGAATTTGGGGTTATTTCGAGTGTCCCTTTCCCTCCATACCAAAACACGTCGGGTGACACACTCCACACTGAATCGAGACTCGTCTGTAAACAGCACTTGGCTCCAATCATGTTGCTCCCAATCTCGCTGTTCAGTAGCCCATCTTCTTCGGGCTGCACGGTGGCGTGAGGTCTACGGAATGCAGACCATTGGCCTACGTGCATAGAGACCTCCCTGATGAAGCCTATTACGTACTGTTTGGCTGGACACTCTTCGTCCTGTTGCCTAGAGCAACTGTCTTTTCAGCTGAGTAGCATTCTCTGTTCTGTTTCGACGATCTGTTAACAGTATATACCGGTCATCAGTTGCTGTAGTGGCGCCTGGCCGATTTTGCCCTGGTCGACGTCTAACATTCCCTGTTTCTTGGAATTGATTCCACAGCCTTGCAACGACACCTCTAGCGACTCCAACAGCATCCGCGACACTACGTTGTGTTTGCCCGAATTCAAGTCTGCCTATAATACGCCATGCCATGGATTCCGGTAAATCACGTTGTTGAGACATTTTCAAGTCACCTTTTCTCAAAAAGAATAACTGAGCAATCGAATTTCACAGTTAAGGCAGTGAAACAGACGTTTCTGCAACATCCCGATTTCTTCCCGATTGTTCTTTTTCTGGTTTTTACCGTCATGAACTTTGGTTTGCATATGAAGTTTTTTTCTTATGTTTCCGGCTAGGCTTTAAATTTTGGATGATTTATTTTATGTTACTTATCGGTGAAAGTATTTGCGTAATTTTGTTAAAACCATGTGCTCCCCTAATTGTTTTGAGCAGTGTAAACAAACTCTTTTTATAGCAAAACTTCAATTAGAAGTTACAAATAAACTTAATAAACTAATTCATCGTAAAAGAAAACTGAATAGCAAATTTAAACGCCTACGAAAACTTAAAAATTTACAAGTTTAGTTTTAGTATTTTCATTTTTTTCAATATTAAATCAAAGAGGAATTTATAACAGGTATAGTTCAAATAAATACTCGCAGATTTAATTTATTTATTGAAAGATATAAGTAACAAACATCAGATTAGAATATATTGATACGGTTTCGAAAATAGCCATGGGATTCAGTATAGTATAAGCAAGAGGGACCAATGGGAATCACGAAGAATAATTTTTTTTATTAATGTGAGACTTATAGACTTAATGTGACTTAATGTGAGACTTATTAATGTGGTGCGTAGAGAACAAAGGTTTTATATTCATTTAAGATTTATTTCAATATTTATTTTGAGACTAATATTATTTTGTCTATCCCCAAAAAAAATTTCGCGGCACCCCAGAGTGACGCGGCATAAAGGTTGGGACCCTCTGTCTTAGTGTTTCCCCTTTATATATCATTGGTTAGTTCAAACCCTCCCTCCCTGGGAATAAATATTTAATCCTCTCAAAACATTAAACCTGTACACGTGTTGAAATGAGTAAATCTCTGTCTTTTTTTTATGGATCCTAAATCCTCTTTCTGTGAACATTACAGCCTAGAGTTATTTCAAAATGTAGCACCTTTAACCACTTTCTAGTTAAATGCGGGTAGAAAATGTCAAAAAAAGTAGAGTTATGAAATTATTTATGGATCAGGCAGTTTAAAAAGTACTTTTAGAAAAGAAGTTCTTGTATTAAATATTAATGAAAAATTTATCACGCAAGATCCCCAAGGTATGTTTTTAAAAAGCTTCCATAGTGAACGATGAAAAAGTTGTCACGACGAAAGAAGATAAAGGAATCTCATGAGTAATAAATTTTCATTAAAAACGAAGGGAAATTTAATCTTTTAAAGGTATTCATTTGTGGTTTGTAATTCATGGCTTTTCAGCAATGTTTTTAAGCTACTTCCTTTTTTAACAGGCACAAATTTGATTGGATATTCATTTTTTGTCTTGTAGTGACTAACATATTATTATACTTTCTGTTGAAAAAAAGTTTAAGCCTTTTTCGAAATGAACCGATTCTATCTTTTTACCAATAAAATGATGTCACATAAAAAACCTATCAAAGAACTTTTCCTGAATAATATTTCTATTATCGAGGGAAAAACGATTAATTATTTTTAAAAGAAAGCTAAATTAATAAAGACGACCAGTCTTGCAAGCCTTAATGACAGGTATAAAAGAACATCTTGATAATATTTTTGAGAATATCAGTACTAGTACTCCCAAATGAAGGTATAAATAACATTTCCTTTACTTTTACGCAAATTAAAATTATTTTGATGTTTTATTTTTGATGCTATTTAGGTATACTATAAATTCCATGTTCATTCAATGTTATTTCACAAGACACTAATTATCTGTAAAAAGTGACCAGCAGAGATGTTTTATAAAATTCTTTACTTACTGATACAAGTTTTTATGTTGTTCTTTCTAATGCCTACTGGCTAGAAGTTCTAAGAACTTTCTTTAGCAGCAAATCTTTGACTGCAACCTCATGTCTTTCAGTGGCATTAAACTGTTATAAACCGTACTTCTACTGCGCGAGAGAAATCAACCTTTCAGGTACTAGCGGAGGCAGTCCAAGGTCCCCCACAGCCTTTTAATTTTCGTAGTAAGGAGTGCTTCTTCGAAACCTAGATAGTTATCCAGTAGCCATTCATGTCTTCTATTTAGTTGTTATTGTTGTATCTAATGGTCCCTGGCTGAACGTTCCAGACCAAGTCCATATAGGCTTCCAGCTGAAGTGTGTGGCTCCTGTTTATATAGCACCACAATGGTCGAGTCCGTCATAGCTAGTTGCCACCTGAACTGTGACCAAGCACCACCAGGGGCGACATCTGGGGGCACCGTACCATCTGTTGCGGATTTCTCCCTTTGTCCGCGAGAGGGTGCTGTGTGAGCACCGCACGAAATGCATGTTTTTCTTGTTTCCGATAGTGTGTGGCAGGCGAATGGAAATGTAGGTTGTGAAAGGCTTGGAGTTGCCATAAAATTAACACCCTTAATTTATTAAACCTTGTAGATGTGTAAATAGACATGTAAATAAACTTAAATAAATATATTAAGATCTGATTACTGAATCATTGAAGCACCGTTGCAAAACCATCTCACACATTCTCTGACCTCATAGAGGAACTTTCCGATCAACGGATTCATCGTGCCCATATTCAGCCTAGGCACGAAAATGTTTAATGGCGCGTTCCGTGATTCAATCCGAGCACCCTCAGTCCCATAAGACAGTGCGCTACCGCATAGCTACCCCGAGCCCGCACAAGTTTTTATATTCCCCCATAATGACCATTATTACCTATGAAATAACATTTTAAAGACATGTTCAAAATGAAAGCGAACACATTAGATAGCTGGAAAACCTGCAAAAAACCTGCATGATGTTTTTCATTGTTATATATAAACATTTCTTTCGCAGAAATGTTCTTAATTTTTAAAGACTATATTGTTATTTTTCTAAAAAATAAATAATTCTGTCAACATTATTTATTTATAAAAAATAAATAATGTTGACAGAAGGAATTTAGTTTACCAGTTTCATCAAACTCTCGCTGTATGTTTAAAACAAAAAAAAGGTATTATACTATGCACTCATTTTTGTTAGGTTTTTCTTCCTTATTCAAAAGCTGGAGAGAGGATTTTCAATGAAGAAACTTGTTTATTTAGTTTTTGTTATATATTCAGTGCAGGTTATATAAAATTTTATGTAAATAGAAGAGCGATCTTTCAATATTTTTTATTAATGTTATCATTAACTCTATTTTTTACCTACACTCTTGGACAAAAAAAAAAATAGATGCAAAAAGAAGGAGTTATCCGAATGGGACTAAAATAAGATAACTCACCGATGGTTAAGGTAGATGTGATGTACAGGTACAAAAAAACAAATGATTACAATTTGAGAAAAAATGGATGATTTATTCAAGAGAAAGAAAAAAGTCAATAACGTGTTGGTCCACCTCTGGCCCTTATGCAAGCAGTTATTCGGCTTGGCATTGATTGACAGAGGTCGCGGATGTCCTCCTAAGGAGCATCGGGCCAAATTCTGACCAATTGGCGCGTTAGATCGTCAAAATCCCGATCTGTTTGGAGGGACTTGCCCATAATGTTCCAAACGTGCTCAAGCACGAAGACAAGCAGTAGAAACTCTCGCCGTGCGCGGGCGGGCATTATCTTGCTGAAATGTATGCCCAAGATGGCGTGATATGAAGGGCAACACAACGGGGCGTAGAATATCGTCGACGTACCTCTGTGCTGTATGGGTGCCGCGTATGACAACCAAAAAGGTCCTACTATCAAATGAAATTGCACCCCAGACCATCTTTCCTTTTTGTCGGCATGGCGGAATGCAGTCAGGTTGGTATCCGACCGCTGTCCGGGGATCTCCATACTCGTATTCGCTGGTCATCGGGGCTGAATTCGAAGCGGGACTAATCACTGAAGGCAATTATACTCCAGTCAGTGACATTCCAGGTCGAATGTGCCCGACATCACTATAAATGGGCTTGTCGGTGTACAGAGGTCAATGGTAGTCAGCGCAAAGGTCGCCGTGAACTCAGCCCCCGGTCTTTGAGCCACCTATGAATGGTCCTTGCGGTCACTGAAGCACCAGTTGTACGTACGATCGATGATAATGATGAATCTGGTGCTGTGAAGGCCGCTCTGACGATTGCTCGGTCCTCACGTTCTGTCATTTCTCTAGGCCGACCTCTTCCTTCTAGACGCTGTGTTCGGCCATGTTCACCCATTCCAGCCAACAACATATAATAGTGGCATCTCTCCTATCCAAATGTCGAGCGATTCGCCGATTAGACTAACCGGCTTCTTTGATACATTACCTCTCTCAAATGCTGACATCTATGCACATTGTTCGTGTACATGTATGAGAGGCATAGTTACTGTCTACCTGAGTACACGGAATAAAATTCGAAAAGAATTTATGACCTGGAATCGAAATTTCTCCTCTTTAATATATTGCCAGTTGTACAGTTAAGATGCATTGCAGCGTCACATGTTCATTCATCGGCCGCCAAACTTTAAAATTTTGCATTTTCTGTCGAAACTTGTATGCATGTCAATTTGTATCCAATTTGCACTAACCCTTCTTGGTATGTCGTTTTTCTTTTGTCTAAGAGTATATTTAATTTTCATTGCAGGTATCTTATATTGCTTATCATCTCGAAAAAGAAGATTTATGACCTAATATTATGCTTATAATATATTAATGGTGTCTTACAAACTTATTTCATAGTTTTTAAATAATTTTGCTTACGCTCTCGTTTCTGTCACAAACGGTGCAAAACCTTTCGCTTTGCCTTTATACTAGTTGCTAAGAAACACGAAAAGAAGTAAATCTTTTAATGGTATATAAAAACATATATTTAGATTTTAATCTCAGGCTTATTCAGAAAACACGATGAAAAAAAATTAGATTTATCCACCGTTGTTAAAAGCAAAAACAACTCACCGATATTGCATAGATGGCAACGCAATATTCGCTTACTGGAAATCCTAGTAACAAATTTTATTATTTTACCCTCTATTGACAGGGGTATACGATCGAAACAAGAATTTTGAGATTGAAAACAAAATTTTGATAAAAAAAGGAATGAAACCAAAGAAGGAAACAAAAATTCTTTCTTCACTGAAAGGAACAGCCCACCAATCAACTTGAGCCAATCAGAAAACAGCACTTGAAGTGACTTGTAGGAACTCCTGTGTAGCATCAGTTTCGGGAATAAAAATTATGTCTTGGCTATTCCATAACAGTTCAATGCTCAAAGTGTCGAGCAAAATCGAAACCAGGATTATAATACCGATAAACGAAATCGAATCAAGGAATTAGCGGGAAATCTCCGCAACAAACCAAAGAGACAGAAATAAAATTTACGAAGTCGGGTAGATTCCGAAATATATTACTGTCTTTTTACGATAATAGCGGTCGGAGGTAGCCGAGTGATAGCGGTTTGAGCCAGCGACTAGGGGTTCTCGGTTCGAATCCCGACGACCGCCATTAAATTCTTTTATTATCTAAGCCAGCTAAGGGCAAGTTAAATCTGTAGACCGGAAATTCCTGCTATGAGGTCAGAGAGGGTGAGAGACAGTACGATCCCTCCCCTCAGATGTCGCCAATGTGGGTGCTCGGTCAAAATTTTGGTGTGACCTGGCCAAATTAGACTTCCACCTATGTTTTGCTTTTGTAAACTGGAGCCGCATTTCTCTACCTGCTGCCATCGAAGGACCCGATCTGGATTTGTTCCTGACAGTGCACATAATTATTATAATAATTATAAAACGACTAGCTGAATACCTGTACTTTGCTACGGAGTACATTCAAATTAAATACAACGGTCAATGTATGCAATTAATGCAAAAAAAGTTTAAAATAAATAAATAAATAAATAAATAAATATATATATATACAGTCAAACCTCGCTAACTCGAACCTCGATTTCGCGAATTTTTCGATATCTCGAAGAAATAAAAATTCCCTTCAAATTTCCTATGCACTCAATGTTAAAAAAACCTTGATTTGGCGAATTTTTTTTCCTCATCCCTCGATAACTTGAATTTTTTCCATGAATGGAGGAAAAAAATTTTCTAAAAACAAAAAAATAATATCCAAAAAATAGAAATTTCTAAAAAATAGAAAAGATATTCAAACATTACAGTGGTAAAACCCTGCATAAACTTTAAAAAGAGGGATATAAAGACGGAAGATAACACAGTGAAATGACAATCTCGTTCTCTTCTTATCTCGTTTCAGTTAGGTGCCATGCATATGCAGTGACCATTGATCCTTTCTTTTATTTTTTCTCCTTTTATTCTCCAAGGTTGCTTTCTAGAGGGGTTGGGGTGGTTTTAACAAAACAGGAAATTAAGGCATGGACAAAAATCAAGAGGTGGGTGAATTCCAAGAAGATTGTAGAATTTCTTATCATTGCAACAAGGAGTGAAAGACAAAAAATTACAGGTGTGAATGCATGCCTGTGCTGTCTTGCATTCAAGCTAAAGCCTCGATGCTCATGCACCTCGATAACATGCAATTTAATGACTTTGTCATCGTAGATGATACGGTAATAGTGTGTGGTCAGTGGGAGGACAATGACATCATCCGTCAGACGAAAGTTTCTTGTGTATTATCAGAAGAAGAGGAGGACGAAATCCGCCATTTGCCACCTAATGTGACAAACAAAGAAGGACTATTTGCAGTAGACGCTTTGAGAAGATATGTTGAAAGTCAACCAAATAGGTAACAGGACACATTTAAAGCCATTGTCCACTTAGAAAGTGTAATAGATAAAATTTCAGACTCTTTTCTGAAGCAAACAACAATTGAATCTTTTTTCAAAGAATTTTGTAAATAGTGTTTATTAAAATAAAAATATGGATTACTTTTTAAAAAGGTATGTAAAAAAGCTTTTATTTTCACTATTACTATTGATAACATGCGATTTTCAATAATTCGAATTTTCGATATTTCGAATTTTTTTGTCTCTCCCTTCAAGTTCGAGATATCGAGGTTTGACTGTATATATATATATATATATATATATATATATATATATATATATATATATATATATATATATATATATATATATATATATATATATATATATATATATATATAATAAGTACGACGATCAATGTATACAATTGATGTAAAAAACAAAAAAGTTAATATTTATAAAAAAATCGTAAGGGATATTTTTATAGACAAAATAATGCAGAAGAAAATATTCAAATTTTATCTAATAGGACATACTAAAGAATATAGTACAAGTAATATAGTACATTTTGAGGATCATACCTTTTACTGTATTTTAATATTTTTTTGGATAATGTCCAATCGTCGGCCAAATTAGCAAGGAAATAAATATTTTTTTTGTCTAGTTAGTTGTTATGAACGTGATGATAAATTTATTTAAAGTACCAGAAAAAGAAATCACGTGATCAGCATTTAATAAATTAAATTCTAAAAATTAATCTTTAAAAATTCACCAAAAATCAGAAAATGGAGGCAAAGATTCGAAAAAGATTTCATTTTAAAGGAATTTTTATGATATTTCTCGTAATATAAATTTTATAACCCTCAAATTATTATTTTAAATGCAAACTTAAAAAAAGTTACAAAAACAGCTTAAAATTTTAATTTAAAAAAATCTAAGAAGAATTTTTCAAAAATCTTTCTTAGTGCACCCCTACACTATAAGAAGAATCGCCATAAAAAATTTCAGCCCTTTAGGTCAAGCGATTTGGTCTGCGTTGTATGTCAGTGAGTCAGTCAGTTACGGGCCTGTTTTTTATATATAGATAATACCGCAATTGAGGATCTCACCTGTCTCATAAAAGCCCCTGTATCATAAAAAGTCTTGAGACGTGCAAACTCCCACACATTAAACTATAATTAGGTGTCAGCTTAGGAGCTATGCCTGAGATTTGAAGTTAAATGTGATATAGCTGAAATACGAGCACTACTGAACAACGAACCTTTTGATTACGGGATGGGATTGCATGTATCCCAAGAATACTATATATACAGAAGGTCGTTCACACTTTATGGAAACGAGTTTGTAATTTATTTTTGTCGATTGCCTTTTAAGATAAAAATTTGGCAAATTCAGAATAATCGTAAGCTACTGTTTTGTTTTTATTGGAATGTAAAATAAAAGATTTATTTAGTAAATGTCTCCTAAATTTGACAGATAGCTAGAAGGTTACGTAACTCCTCTTTCCAAGGAGAAATATTCGTCTTCACAAATTAAGAAGCTGTGTAAAAATCGTGGTTATGGCATTTCAATAAAAGGTATTCATAATATATTAAATTTGAATGGAAAAAAATGTCTAACTGAAAGTAAAAATGAAAACATCACATCGAAACCTCATCCTAAGATTGTTCGAACGCAGGTAAATATCAAGAAAATAAAGTCTTAAGTCTTTGATCCTAAAAGAAAATCCGCCGACTCAAAGATCATTTGCATCGAAACTAGGAATGTCTTACGACACTGTAAGTAAAATTATTCATAAAGATTTGAAGTTAAAAAAGATGTTTAAATCTAAAGTTCATCTCCTTTTTGCCAAAGCATATTGCTGAAAGAAAAACAAATTGTAGGAAATTATATGAAAAACACATAGCTGCTGATAAATGAAAATTTGTGGTGACACTCGATAAGGCTTGGGTGTATTTAAGTGGCTGTAATAAAAAAGAACAATTTTCTATTGCCATGATAGTTGCAGGATTTTATTACAACAGTAAATTAAAAATCAAAAAAGTCCCAAGTAAAGCCAAAATTTATTCACTCTATTATCATCAGAATATTTTAGATCCAATTTTTGAAGAAATAATTCCAGTATTATATGGAAAGGACATTGATAAAGTTCAGATTCATATGCGCAAATCCTCTAGTCTCACCCTTAAATCAACTGCCGCTTATTTAGCAAAGAAAGAATCAGAATCAGGAATAAAGTGTATCGCATTTATTGAAATATGTGTAAAATCCCCTGACGCTTCTCCAAGGGACTTTTGTGCTTTCAGTTTATTAAAGCGAGCCTTACGAAAACGGCATCCTAGAACACTCAATGGACTTTGGAAAAAGGTCGAAGAGGAATGGTGTAAATTTGACAAGACGATGCTAAGAAAAAGTAGACTTTTATGGGGAAATTCGATCTAGAGCTATTGAAAAGAACCATTGCTATCAGATAGAAGCACATCGCCGCAAAAATATTGCATTTATACAAAAAGTAACTATCAAAATCGTTTTCATAAAATGCGAACGGCCTTCTGAATACGGGACACTGAAGTGCCACTGAATTAGGGATAGCAAAGCCTATGGAAATTGTGTAGCGCTGCGCATCATGTATGCGCAAGTGAGGGCGCTGTGGTAACTGCATATATAACGCTTACTGTGGTTGTTCTGAATTAGTTGTTGGAATTGCCAGTATCGGTAAACTGCCTGATTTAGACGCCTTCGATCGTGGACAAATCGTAGGTGCGCGACGCATGGGCCATTCAATTTCCGAAATCGTCAGACAGCTAGGATTTTCAAGGTCGACAGTGTCAAGAGTATACCATGAATACATGGATGGTGGAAAAAAACTAGCGATCGGGCAAACTGCAAAGGACAATTAGCCTTGACAGTGCGTGGTGAGAGACGGCTCAGGAGTATTGTACGTAGCCAGCGAAGCCAAACATTAGCTCAAATTACCACCCAGTTTAATGACGGTGCCAGTCGTACAGTCAGTAAACGGACTGTGCAATGCTCGCTTCACCGTATGGGTTTCTGGAGCCGTCGACCTACGAGAGTACCATTGCTCTATAGTCGCCATCGGGCTGCACGTCTTGCCTGGGCAAGAGAGCACAGAGATTGGACTGTAGAGGATGGGAAACGAGTAGCATGGAGTGATGAGTCTTGATTCCGACTACTTAACGCCGACGGGAGGCTGAGAATATGGCGTCAGGCTCATGAAGCCATGGATCCTGCATGCCTGGCTAGAACTGTACAAGGGCATGGTGGCTCAATCATGGTCTGGGGTGTTTTTTCGTGGCACAGTTTGGGATCTTTGGTGCGTGTACCAACCTCCCTCAATGCAATTCGGTACGTAGAGTTGCTGGGTGATAACCTCCATCCGTTTATGCTGTTCTGTTATCCGCACGGTAATGGAGTTTTCCAGCAAGACAACTGTACCTCTCACAAGTCCCGGTTGGCTACTGGCTGGTTGGATGAGCATTCCTCTGACTTCTCTGTCATGAATTGCCCACCTAGAAGCCCAGACTTAAATCCTTGAGCATCTTTGGGATGTTTTGGAACAAGACGTGAAAGGCCATCACACAGCACCAAAGAACCTTACTGAATTATGGACAGCTTTAGCCAATATTTGGCAAGCCATTCCCGTGGAACGTTTCCAGAAACTTGTTGAATCTATGCCTCGTCGTGTGGCAGCCGTTATCAAGGCCTGAGGAGACCCAACTCGTTACTAGGTAGGTATCCCTAATTCAGTGGCACTTCAGTGTATATATAAATGTACATATATAAATATAAATTTACATATACATACACACACACACACACACATATATATATATATATATATATATATATATATATATATATATATATATATATATATATATATATATATATATATATATATATATATATATATATATATATATATATATATATATATATATATATATATACACGCATGGACAAAAAAATTTTACATACGTAATGACTACTTTGATATAAATAAATGATAAGAAAATCAAAGAAAAAGGATAATTTATTTCAGAGAAAAAGGCAAAAGAACGGAGGAGTTATTATTCCGTTGGACCCCCTCTAGCGCGAATACACGATGCGATACGATCGGGCATTGAGTCATACAAGTTCTGTATGATGTCTTGAGACATTTCGTTCCATATTTGCTGTAACCTTGCCCCTAGTTCGTTCAAACTCGTGGGATGCCCAACTCGTCGTCCCAAATGATCCCAGATATGCTCGATTGGAGACAAATCTGGGGATCGGGCAGGCCAAGGAAGGGCAGTAACAGTGCGGAGACAGTCTTGTGACACCCTTGCCGTATGAGGCCGAGCATTGTCTTGTTGAAAAATGGCTCCTGGGAGCCGTTGCATGAGTGGCAACACATGTGGTTGCAGGATTTCATGAACATACCGCTGGGCTGTCATGGTGCCACGGAACAATACTAGGGGTGACCGTGTATTGTAGGCAATGGCACCCCATACCATCACACCAGTTGTGGGAGCGATGTGTCGCTGTATAGCAAAGGCGGGATTGAAGCGTTCACCACGGGCTCTTCACACACGAACACGATTGTCATCACTGCCGAGATTGAATCTGGATTCGTCGCTAAAGACGACCTGGTTCCATTCCGCTGCAGTCCAGTTTCCTCGTGCGTGGCAAAACTCCAAACGGAGGCGTCGATGGGTGGGCGTCAAGTGCAGCACACGTAATGGGCGCCGCGATAACGACTGTCCTTCAGCCAGGCGCCTTCGTAGGATTCGAGAAGACACAGGGGCCCCTAGTGAAGGTGCTACCTGTGCCTGGATGGCGGCCGATGAAGCAGTTGGCTGTACGAGTGCATTTCTTACGATGTGGCGGTCTTCTCGACGACTGGTCTGTCGAGGGCGTCCTGAGCCTGGTCTTCGTGTACATGACATCTCTCGGGTCCACTGGTCCCAACACCTCCTCACAACACAATCAGAGCGGCCTAATTGACGAGCTACTCGCCTAGTTGACCACCCAGCTTCCATCATCCCGACGATTCTCCCCCTCTCAAACTGCGACAACTGCTTATATTGTCTTCGAACACGGCGTAATGGTATGTCTATCTCAGCTCTTCCTTTGTAAATGATTCAGCACACTCAAACAAGCCTTGGTTACCTGTTTTATACTCCACAGAGTACGATGTTTAACGCCCTCTACCGGCTATACGTAATGAGCAATCACGCTGCATTTCTAATCATTTGTATATCTCCCCAACATGTACCTTCATTGCAAGTCTCGTTACGATTCCTCAATTATTTCTTGGTGCGCTAATTTTTTCGTCCATGACTGTATATATATATATATATATATATATATATATATATATATATATATAACCCCCTTAAGGGCCGTTCTTAGAAAGGGGGTATGCAATTTTTCCGGTCTAAATAGGGAATCAGAAAAATAGGTCCCGTAAGCTAAAGGTGAAAGTGTAAATACAATAAAATTCCCTGAAACGATTTACCATGTTGCGTCTGTATAGAATTTTTTTTTTCAGTTTGCTATTTATTTTGACCAATGAAATTGAAAATTACTCCCGTTTTAAAATTTTATTTCCAAAATCTATGCAGTAATTGGAGTTGCATGCAATCGTAGTAAAAATTTTATATAGACATTCGTTTGAGAAATAACTGTTTGGTATAAGCAAAAAAAGTACATTTCAGTTGGTTTCAGTTTATTTTCTCTTTGACCATAAGGAGTCTGATTCTCGATCAAATGAAACTAGCCTCATCAAAATTTGTTAGTATCTTCATTTGAATGCTTAAAAATTTCTGAATATATTTCAAAAAATAAGATACTATACTTTAAACATGCTAAATGTTAACAAGATGGAAATAAGTAAGTACGTTTCTTCCTGAATACTCTCATTATAGATGAGTGTAATTTAGTTTCAAACGTTGAATGCCCATGGACTCTTTTCTAATAGTGGATTAAATTGAGTGCTTCAAATATGGAAAATTTTAACATTTTAATAAGCAGAGTCTTGAAATAATCTTCTAAAACTGAATCTAGAAATTTTATATTTGATGAAACCGCTGTATCTAATTGCATTGAAAAAATTTCATTCTATCTGATCGTTATATCGGATGTTAAAACTATAAAAAATGTACGAAAACATGAATATAATGTTGAATGGATTTTGAAACTAGATGGTTTCCCGAATTTAGCATACCAATGTAAAATATGTATGTTATATTTTATTTAGAGAGACGGCTGGTAATTCAGGTTTACGGCATGACAAAATTTAATATCATTTGAAAGAGTTTGCATCATAAACGATGACTAATTTTATTATTAGTATATTATATTATATAACACGTTGTTAAAATATTTCAAAATAAAAGTTTAAAGTTTCGCAATTTAATCAGATTTATAGCTGCTTAAGGCATCCTAAAATATTCATATTAATAAATTCCCTCATGTATAAACGTAAGCTGCGAAATTTTTTTTAAAACTTAGTGTCAACCGCATAAAATATCTTATAGCATATAACAATTTAAAAAAGTAAATAGAAATCTTTCTTGGACTGAAAGACACTCAACATTTGTCCGAATACGTTATCATTCATTCATTATCATACGATGTCAAACTGCTGAGAAAATCATTCGATTCAATACACACGCAAAAAAAAAACAAGTATATCGAATTCCATCTAGAGATAGATTTTCTATATATACTTTAAGCTAAAATTTGATATTTCAGACTCTTTGTTTATTTCAACATACAATTATAATTTAAGATTCCTGAATCGTCCAAGAAGGGCTTGTATTATAAAGAGGTACAAGTTACAATTTGGTCTCAATAGTGTAATGCATAACAATGATTGCCTTCACAATGTTTTAATCTACTGGAAAAGGTCAGCCGGTTCAAGGCTCAAATACGGGGTTATAAGTCTGTTATGTGAAAGACTAATGACAGGTTTATTTAGCCTTTACACTGGCATGATATGTCCATTAAACTACTCGCAGTGAATATAACTTGACAAAAAATGTCTAGACGTTTATTCAGGGAACTGTCAGCTGATACTTGCTCCTGTTAAAAATTTGAAGTCCGGAATAAAAGGTTGCTTACCTAACGAAGCCAGTTGTAGGGAGTTTTAAGTTTGCTTCTTTGTTGAAAAATTGTTCGGATTCTATATTCATTTGCGCATTCAAAGAATTTCTTTACATGCCATCCTGTTAAAAGGGGAGAATTTTCCTCGAGCACTAGCAGCAGGGGCTAATCTTCAACACAAAGATTTATCTTCAATACAAGCCTAAGACCGAGGTGTGTGGTAAGAATCTTTTATCGTGGTAAGAAACAGGCCTCGCTTCGATTCTCGATGCAGTTTTTTCTCAAGTTGTCTTCTGTCCTCACTGAACTGAAAAACACTACAGCTTTGATCATTCGGCATATGAAGTCACGGGTGAAAGACAGTAAATTTTTGGATTCTACAGAAATACAATGCTGATACTGTTACCCAAGAAATGCACCTTTAAGGACTAACTTTAAGGTGCATTTCTTGGGTAACAGTACGCCTTTACGCCTCTAGTATAGCGTTTCTCAGGCGGGGGGTCGTGACCCCCAGAGCGGTCACGCTGGCATGTAAAGGGGTGTCGAGAAAGGTCGCTATCAATGCAGCTTAATGCGAAGGAGGGAATTTTAATAGTGACAACAATGTTATAGAGCCCCCACGTAGGAGAACCTAGGAAAACAGCTTATACCACACGTACGTCACATACCTGCCTTTCCTTGGAGTGTATGAGCTCTCCCTACAAACATCACACGCCTGCACAGTGACAGGATGAACACAGCCATGTTTTAGTTACCGATTTATCGTACGAAACGAAATAATTTGTTGAATCGTACTGGTGGACGGAAAATGCTTGTGCGCACACTGTGGCTGATGTGTTTGCTCTCTGGGGCTAAGACGTGCTCTACAGTCTCCCATATTCCCCGGACTTAAGTCCCTGTGACTTTGATATAATCCCCAGGATAAAGGAACCGCTCTGTGGATTCCACCAGAGATTTTGAAGGCTGTAGACCGCTCCATTCGAAGGTTCAACAAATCAGGGGCTGCCAACGACATCCTGCAGCTTCCAGGACGTTACCAACGGTTGCTAAAAAATGCTGGTTACTACTTTGAAGGGCTATAAACGTTTAACACCTGTATCTCTTTTCCGTATAATTTGTACATACCTAGTTCCCACTAGTAAATTTCCCTCCCATGAAGTTTGAACTAGTCGCTAGATTCAGTTATTTATAATTACTATTATTTAGTTTTGATCGGGGGTCCGAGGTAGGCCAGTGGTAGCGGCGTTAGGCTCTTAGAACTGAGGATGCTCAGTTCGAATTCTGACGAACACCTTTAAAAAACTTTCGTGTAAAGACTGGATATGTGATCGTTAAAGCCGTAGATCAGAAAGTAAATATATGAAGTCGGAGAGGGTGGAAGAAGCTACGACCCCCCAATGTCACCCATAAGGGTGTTCGGTTGAGGTGGGACCAGGTAGTGGTGTTGCTTTACCAATAGGTGAACCAATAAGTGCCTACTTTAAATGTAACCAACGATAATCGGGTATTTGTGCGAATAGGTTCATGGACAAGTGCTCCTCATTGACAACAGCAGTTTTGGTCTAGGAGGGAGAGCGCGTGGTCGCTAAGTGTTCATTTTATTTTTTCTTTCGTTTTTTGGGGGAAGGGGGGGGGGGTTAGAGACACTATAAGTCATGGGGCTAAACACTTTGAGAACTACTGATTCTAGTATATTGACGTAAGTAGTCAACAAATTTCTTATGCTGGTAGGTGATTTATTTTCGGAATCCTTTGGCTTAATCTCTTGTTGTAATTACTTGGTACTTTCTTATTTATACCAAACATTTCCTTGATTTATGACAAATATTATTAACGGAAGTTTTTTTACCTTAATACGGTAGCAAAATATTTAGACTTTGAAATGATTTTTATATATTAATGCTCGTAATCGTAAATGCAGACAGAAAAACATTTTAAAGAAACTTACATGTAAAACGTTTAATTACTTAAATTTTTGATGTTTTTTTGGCTTTCATATTTTTTTTACAATTTTTCTGTTTTGAAGTAAAATATCCATGAACTGAAAACATCTTAATGATAGAGAAGTATTTAAAAGAAAAAAAAATGAGTAACGAACAAATTTTGCGTAATTTTTCAGCGTATATACTTTTAAGCGTACAAGCGTAGTAACATTTTTAAGCGTAATTACCGAATAAAGACCCAATTAGTGACTGATTTTGGGAACGTAAAAATATTTAAAATTTAATCCGGCCGAAAAAAAATCTGCATGTTTTTAATACTTGGTTTTTTATTCTTGAATTTTTTTTTTCAAATTGGGAAAAAAGTTGTTTTAATGCCTTTCAATGTGAAGCTTAATTTTTATTTTTTAAACTTATTTTTATAGGGAAGGGAGGATTAATATTTTTTTTGCTCCCAAAACAAGAAATTTAAACAAAATTTCGTTTTAAATGAAACTAAACAAGTAAAAGCTAAAACGGACCAGCAGTTGGGGATATTTAAAAGTAAAACGACATAAATTTTAATTATATTGAAAATTTTGTAAATTAAAGCATGAACTGCACTGAATAATATCTATTTTTATTACATGAATAATGCTATCACTGAAATCTATGAATATATTACTAGCTTATTTAATGTAACTAGAAGAAATATTAAGCAGCAACTTAGGGTTGCCTAAGAGTTGCTTCTTGCCATTTTCATTTATAAAATCTATTTCACTCTGAGTTCATTTTACCATAGTTTATAAAAGCAACAGAGCTTTAGCGTCTTATTTGAAAGAATTAGGTACCTGAGATAATTAAAAACCGAGCAAAACCCATTTAATTTAAATTGGGCTTATCCGGGGTTACTAGTGGTTGGCATATTGGTATTCGGTACTGAGAGAGCTCAGATTTAGTTCCGAGAAGTGCTACTCAATTCCTTCCTGTCTACGCCGGGTTTAGTAACGTTAAATCTGTAGGCCGGAAAGTCCCGCTGTACCATCTTTAGGGATGGGTACTTGGCACCCATATTCGTCCTTTGGGGTGCTCGGGGGACGAAATTATGGGGGAACCAGGCGAGCTGTCCCCCTCCACACATACTTGCGTGGACCCCTCCCCAGATAAAAATAAGCCATCAAATCTTCACGGTATACATGCGAAGGTCTTCATTGACTAAGATGCTCCTTGGTGGAATACAACAACAAAAAATTGGAACTGCTTTTGCCGTATTATTGGCATTTTTATGACTATACAATTTGGCTATTTTTTAGGTTTACATTAATTTTCGTGAATTCTCAAGAAAAATATACGACCTATTACTTTTAAAGCCTAATACAAATTTAAAGAAGCGCAAATTCTAAGGTTATTATTATTAGTGAGAATTATTTCCCCAAATCGTTAAAAATATGAAAAATTTAATCAGAACACACCTATCTATACCTATATAAAACAGTTTCGTGACAGACTGAGTGACAGATAACGCACAGACCAACCCGCTGGACCTAAAGGGCTGACATTTTGCATGGCGATTCTTCTTACAGTGTAGGGGTGCATTAAGAAAGATATTTGAAAAATTCTTCGTAGATTTTTTAAATTCAATTTTTAAGCATTTTTGTAACTTTTTTAAAGTTTGCATTTAAAATAATAAACTTAGGGTTATAAAATTTATACCACATGAAAGGTCATAAACATTCCTTTAAAAGGAAATCTTTTTCAAATCTTTACCCCTATTTTCTGATTTTTGGTGAATTTTTAAAGATTAATTTTTAGAATTTAATTTATTAAATGTTGATCACTTGATTTCTTTTCTTTTTGTGATACTTTAAATTAATTTTGCGTCACGTGCATAACAACGAAATAAATTGACAAAAAATATTAAAATACAGTAAAAGATAAAATTTAACCACTAGACTAATTAAGATGGAAGTTTTTAAGAATTTAATTCAAATTAGTAAGTTTTATGGTTATTAAATCAAACCTATATATAAACAGTTGACTGACGGACAGACCTCGCACAGACAAAACCGCTGGACCTAAAGAACAACATTTTTGACAGTGAATTCCTATAATGACATGGATAGCCGTTAAGAAAGGATTTTTGGAAATTACATCCCTAAAGGGGTAAATTTGGACACTCCAATACGTTTTTTGGAAAATCGTATTCTCTGCGTCTATTCTCGGCGTGTCTTCTTGTGCGGATCTCCGTCAAAAAATGTTTAGGAAATTTGGTTATTGACGGGTGAAATGTTCCTCAAACTGTACTATATTGTTTACTATGTTCTATTAGATTTAAATTGAATATTTTCTTCTACATTATTTTGTCTATAAAAATATCCGATACGATTTTCATTGTAATATCCTAAAATGTACTCCGTAGCGAAACACGGGTATTCAGCTAGTTAATAATATTATTTTAGACTGATTTTACTGATCATTGAGTTTTGAAGAAAGACAAACTCATTGCAAATTTGATTGTGTTTGTTTGAAAATCAAACAATTTATTCATGGAAAAATTATATTATTTAAATAATTCTAAATAAACAATAAACGTTAACAAAATGAGACAGCAAAATTTACTTCTCAAAATTATCAGGAATCTTTGATTTTGATTCTCGAATTATCAAATATATGAATAAATTAATATTTTTAAAAAACATGCTATGTACTGCATTTAAAAAAAATAAAAATTTTAACAAGCATATATTCTAAGGTCCTTATAATAGTCAAGAATCATTCCACAAATTCGTTGAAAATATGAAAGATCTAATCAGAGAACATACATTTATAATGATTTTTAGTACTGTATTTATTCATCATTAAGATGGCCTCATTTCATATTTGATTGTGTTTCTTGAAAAGGCAGCATGTCATTTATGGTAAAACTAGCTGAATACCCGTGTTTCGCTACGGAGTACATTCATATTAAATACAACTCTCAATGTATGCAATTAATTTGTATGTTTAATATCCATAAAACATACTAATTTGAAATACATTCTTAAAAACTTCCATAATAATTAGTCTAGTGATTAAATTTTATCTTTTACTATATTTTAATACATTTTTGTCAGTTTATTTCGTAGTTATGCACGTGACTCAAAATTAATTTAATGTATCGTAAAAAGAAAAGAAGCCACTTGATCAGCATTCAATAACTTAAATTCTAAAAATTAATCTTTAAAAATTCACCAAAAATCAGAAAATGAAGGTAAAGATCCGAAAAAGATATTATTTTAAAGGAATTTTTATGATCTCTCTTGTGATATAAATTTTATAACCTTCAGATTATTATTTTAAATGCAAACTTTAAAGAATGTTACAAAAACAGCTTGAAAATTTAATTTAAAAGAATCTAAGAAGAATTTTTCAAAAATCTTTCTTAGTACATCCCTACAATATAAGAAGAATCACCATGCAAAATTTTAGCCCTCTAGGTCCAGTGGTTTGGTCTGTGCGATATCTGTCAGTCAGTCAGTCACGGAACTGCTGTATATATATATATATATATATGTATATATATATATATATATATATATATATATATATATATATATATACCGGGTGGCCATAATTAAACTGACAGTGCTCACAGTGTTCTGTAGCGCGATCTATTTCCGAGAATGACGCCACATTTTGTAGGAAGATTAAACAAGACGGGGGACGAAGGATTCCGCGAAAAAATAAATTAGTTCCAAAAGTCACCGCTAGGGGAATATTTGGCGCTGTGTAATAGAAAATAGAGTGTTAACAAATTCAAATTAATACGGAATAAAATTACCTTTTATTGTGCCCATTTTCTTATTTGTTCAAGTGAAATATGGCAACACTTTTAAAAAAGCGTAAAATCTACATAAACACCGATAAAGTCTCGTGATCTGCAATATCACGTACGCTGAGCAGAAGAAGAAGTTCTTTATTCAAATTTCACGTTACATCCATTGGCACAGTGCCAGATGCTTGTCTTTCAAAAGGCAATGTGTTACGTTTCGAATCAATCGGATTGAAAGTTTATGTGCAATGTCTCCTTCTTTAGTCGAGCGTGCGTTACTGGTCAATTTCTTTTACCTCAACCAGTGCAACGCGTCAGCCGTTCTTCGTACTTTTAGAACGCACAAAAAATGCGTAAAGGTAACGGTCCTGTGTCAGTTAATGGGCTAAAAGTAATGGTTGCGACGTTTGAGAAAACAGGTTCTCTGAAGGTTCAGTCAGGCAGAGGACGAAAACCTGTACCACAGGATACAATCGAAGCAGTTGCCACGGCGATTGTCGACAGAGGGCCAGACAATATGGCTGCCACCTCTAGCGCTCGTGGATTAGCTCGGAATATGGATATGCCTTACAGTACGGTATGGAAAATCTTACGAAAGATTATCAACTTCTATCCGTACAAGATCAGCCGTGTACCGGAGTTACTGTACCCCGACCATGATAAGCGATTGACTTTTGCTCTCACCTTTCTTGCCAGAATGGATGTGGATGATGCTTGGCCGTGGAAAATCTTATGGGGAGACGAGGCCCACTTTTACCTGCATGGAACTGTGAATACCCAGAACATCCGAATTTGGGATGACAAATCACCACATGCAGTCACAGAAATTCCCTTACATTCACCAAAGGTAACTGTTTGGTGTGGGTTCACAGCGGAATTTATCGTAGGTCCATCGTAGAGCCAAATATTCCCCTAGCGGTGACTTTTGGAATTAATTTATTTTTTCGCGGAATCCTTCGTCCCCCGTCTTGTTTAATCTTCCTACAAAATGTGGCATCTTTCTCGCAAATAGATCGCTCTACAGAACACTGTGAGCACTGTCAGTTTAATTATGGCCACCCGGTATATATATATATATATATATATATATATATATATATATATATATATATATATATATATATATATATATATATATATATATATATAATATTGTTTTAATAATTATAAAACGTTACAAAACAAGCTCACACAATTTACTTTTAAAAATTACGAGGAATGATAAATTCCGATTCTTGAACTATCAAAAATATGAATAGACTGAAATATTTAAAAACAAATCATATAAAAAAATAAGCTTTATTTCGGTGCAATATCGAAATGAGCTTCATAATTCTCCATAGCTTGTGAATAGTGGTAGACCCAACGTGTTACTGAAGGTTGCATTCGCTTTAAATATGAGGTTAAAGTATGGAATTTGTTCTAAATGAATTGTATGATACAATTTAAACGCATAATCATGACATTCTTTTTGGATATTTATTTCCTGAATGCTACATTATGAGACTATATAAATAACTAGCTGAGCATTTTGCAGTGGATTCTGAAGATATTGTCGCGTAGATGGTAGTCGTATGGATTGAACACACACGTAGAGGGAATACAACGCTGTTTATTAGCACACAACACTTAGCTGATAGAACTCAGAACTGAACTCACAGGTTGAGCTACTTGCTCTTTTATCCATCAACAGAATATTCTGGAACGCCGTTCCAGGAAATTAAAGAATGTTCTAGCAACTTCTAGAACTAACAGAAGTAGAATTAGAATTAAATTAAATTAAATTAAATTAAAATAATGTAGAGCTTCGAACCGGGGACCTCTTGCTCAGCAGTCCGGTGCGTTGACCATTCGGCAACAGAGTCTTTGACGGGAAAGGCTTTAAGCGGCATTGCTCCCTCCTTAGAAGAACAGCGTCCCGCTGTCCTAGGTTGCCTAACTGCTAGCAACTTTTGATCTGGAACGTGTCTGTGGTCCGGTGTAATCATTCTTTACATTGGTAGGCGGATCCTCTTCACAATGGCCGTCTTCAGATGTTGAAGAATCACCATTCGGATGTTGTGCTTGTAATTCAGGGTCGTAGTAAGGCTTCATTCTAAGAAGATGGACGGTGTCTATCGTTTTCCGGCGTCTTGATGTTGGCTCATAGTCTTGGACTTCGTAGGTTACGTCAGATAATCGTCGTAACACCTGGTATGGTCCGAAGTATTTTTTAAGCAGTTTCTCGGACAAGCCTACTTTCCGAACAGGCGTGAAAATCCATACTAAATCTCCAGGTGAATAGGACACCACCCTGTGCTTGGAATTATAACGCCGACGGTCCTTTTCTTGCGCCTCTAGGGTTCGTAGTCTGGCTAACTGCCTTGCCTCTTCGGTTTTCACGACAAGATGCTTAGTATAGTCGTTCTCCACGTCAGGGCAGAAGGGGAAAAGAGTGTCGAGCGTTGTTTCGGCTTCTCGGCCATGAAGTAAATAGAAAGGTGTGAATCCGGTTACATCCTGTTTAGCGGTGTTGTAAGCGAAGGTCACAAACGGCAGTATCTCGTCCCAGTTTCTCTGTTCTACGTCTACGTACATGGATAACATGTCGCCTAGTGTTTTCTTGAATCGCTCAGTAAGGCCATTGGTCTGGGGATGGTAGGCTGTCGTCATTCGATGACTAATGTTACACAACCGGATGATATCTGAAACAAGTCTTGATGCCCTGAAACATGATATCTGAAACAAGTCACTTGCCCTCGATCGGTGATGATAACTCGGGGCGCTCCATGTTTTAGAAGTATATCTTCAACGAGGAACCTCGCTAATTCCGCAGCTTCAGCAGTTTTCAGGGTTTTTGTAATAGCATAGTGACTCAAATAGTCGGTGCAGACTACGATCCATTTATTTCCAGTGGTCGAATTTGGAAAACGCCCAAGGAGATATATCCCAATGCGATGAAATGGCGCAACAGCAGGCGGTATAGGCATTAGATGACCCGGTGGCTTCTGTGGAACGGCTTTCCTACGCTGGCATTCCCGGCAGTGCATGACATATCGTCGCACATTTCGGTAGAGCCCTGGCCAGTGAAACCGCTTCCTTATTCTGTCGTACGTTTTGACGAATCCTAGATGTCCGGCCGTGGGTGCGTCATGGAAACATTGAAGAATGTCTTGACGTAGATGCTTTGGAATGACAGGAAGCCATTTCTTGCCGGTTGGATCGAAACTCTTTTTACATAGAACGTCTTCAATCAGTTCAAATTCTCCTTTCACTGTTTCGCCATTTCCTAGAGTCCGTATTAACTCCGCAAGTCTTGGATCTTTTCTTTGTTCGTCAGCAACGTTAGCAAAATCTATAGGGGCGATGACTTCCGATGGTATATTGTCTTCTTCCAATGGATTTCGGGACAAACTATCAGCGTCCTTGTGTTTCTTTCCGCTCTTGTAAACAATCGAGATGTCATACTCTTGTAGTTGCAAGGCCCACCTCGCAAGTCTTCCTGAGGGATCCTTTAGATTAGTTAGCCAACACAGCGAATGGTGGTCTGTTACGATTGAAAAGTGTTTGCCGAAAAGGTATGGTCTAAACTTGTGAACAGCCCATACGGCGGCAAGGCATTCTCTTTCAGTCGTGGAATAATTTTTCTCTGCTTTGGTTAGTGTCCGCGAAGCATAGGCAATAACTGTTTCTTTTCCATGCTGTATTTGAACCAAGACTGCTCCAATACCATAGCCGGTGGCGTCCGTTCGCAATTCTGTTTCGGCGTTTTCGTCGTAAAGTCCCAGTATAGGATCAGATATCAGTGCTTCCTTTAGCCGGTCGAAAGCATCCGACTGCTCACGTCCCCAACGAAATTTAGAGTCACCTTTCAGCAACATTTGTAAGGGTTGAGCTTGATGACAAAAATCCTTGATGAAGCGGCGGTAATAAGAACAGAGTCCTAGGAAACATCTGACGTCGTGCACACTTTTGGGTGTGGGAAAACACTTCACGGCCTTTACTTTATCTGGATCGGGGCGGACACCTCCTTCCGATACTATATGTCCCAAAATCTTAATTTGTTCAGCCCCGAAGAGACATTTTTTTGGATTTAAGACAAGCCCAGCTTCTTGGATGCATTTAAGTACGACATTCAGACGTTTAAGATGGTCGTCGAAGGTCTCAGAAAACACGACAATGTCGTCTAGATAACAGAGACACATGGTCCATTTTAGGTGTCGCAGCAAGTTATCCATCATTCTTTCACAGGTTGCCGGCGCATTGCACAGACCAAAGGGCATGACCTTGAACTCGTAAAGTCCTTCTGGTGTGATAAAAGCTGTCTTTTCGCGATCTGCCTCGTCCACTTCAATCTGCCAGTAGCCAGAATAGAGATCGATCGACGAAAAGAACTTGGCTCCTTTTAAGCTGTCTAATGTGTCGTCAATACGTGGCAGAGGGTAGGCATCTTTTTTCGTAATTTTGTTGAGCCGACGATAATCGACACAAAATCGCCAACTTCCATCCTTTTTCTTCACGAGGACAACTGGGGACGACCATGGGCTCTCCGATGGTTGAATAACATCTCTGTCTAGCATCTTTTCTACTTCCTCTTGAATAATTCGACGCTCCGCAGGAGATACCCTGTAAGCCCTTTGGCTAATCGGTAGATGATTGCCAGTGATTATACGATGTTTCACATTTACTTTTGTTCCGGCTTTTCTTGATTGATCAAAAATTTCAGGAAACTCAGAAAGTAATTCTAAGAGTCGCTGTTTTCGTTCTACCGTGAGATCTTGGGTATAGCATTTGGGAATAGTCGACCGGAGAAGGGCTTGATTTCAACTTGGCGGCTGAGCAGATATGCGCACTGGAGATGCAGTTCAGATACCTCTCGTCTAGAGTCTCTGCATAGCCCACACACATGCCTTTGGGAATGAACCTAGCTTCTGGTTGAGCATTCGTGACCCAGAGTTCGGCTGTACCGTTGTAAAACGTTAGGATCGTTGAGGGCACAGCAACTTCTTTGTCCAGCAGCAGTAGTCGATTTCCCTCCACTATGACGTCTGTGATCGCATTAATTTTGGGATTCGTGACAATTACTTTAGAAATAGAGTGCGGAGGTACGACGCAGTCTTGAAGGGTGTTCACTCGCCATGTCTCAGCAGATTCAGGATCTGACATCATTTCGTCAAATACTAGTTCCGATCGGCCACAGTCGACGACTGCTCTCGAGGCTTCAAGAAAATCCCAACCAAGTATAACATTGTGACTGCAGTTCGGCATAACTGTAAACTCAAAGGGACGTATTAGACCATTGATGTTTAAGCGAAGAACACATTTCCCTATTGGACGGACGTGACTTCCGTCGGCGACCTTGAGGATTATGCTTCCGTTGATTGGGAACATAATCTTTCGCAGCTGACGTCTATATTGGTCTGAGATGACAGAAAATGATGCGCCGGAGTCCACGAGTGCACGTACTGGTTGACTGTCAATGTTTAGTTCTAGATAATTCTTCGTCATCTTTGCGGAAGCGGGAGGATTTTGTTTTTCAGCGGCCTCACCTCCAAGGAAGGTCGCACTGCTTAGTTTTCCTCATTTCTTCGGCCAGGTGAGACACTGGAACGTCTATACGGCGATGGGGATCTGAAGCGACGAGTAGGCGATCGACCTCGGTTAGGGCTAGGCGACAGACTTCTTTCAAACGTTCGGCTGGATTCGTCGGCGGTGTTCTGGGAGATCATGTGTCGCTGGGCTGTGTTTCCTCTATCAGCTCTGTAAGCATTAAAAATTGCTCTTCTATCCCGGCAATAGCGAACGACATGTCCGGGGCGGCCACAGTGAAAGCAAACGGGACGATTGTCGGTCGTACGTCACACGTCGGTTTACCGGGGTAATTGTTCCTGTGCCGGCTCCGGCCTGTTATACGTCGAGTGGATGCTGCGGTTGTATGTGGGAGTCGACCTTCGGAAGCTTCCACTAGATATGGGAGCCAAAGATTTCTCAACCTCATCTCGCACAATTGCTTCTATGGTTTGTACGCCTGTTTGGGGCTCTTCAATTTGGGGTGTAGTTAATCGCTGTATCTCTTCACGGACAATTTTACGGATCAGTGAGGTTAGATCCTGTTCCTCGTCGACGGAGGCAATTGGGACAACATTCGGCAAGCGACTGAATTTCTGACGTCCTATTCGCTTTTGCTGCATTTCCTCAATGTACTGACACCATTTACTGAAATCGACTGTCGTTTTTATCTCCTTAGTTAATAAGGCCTGGTACACCTCTTCTGCGATGCCCTTCATTAAGTGGGACACTTTATCGTCTTCTGACATGGCCGGGTCAATTTGGTTGCAGAGTCCTAAAACGTCTTGGATATAAGATTGTGTAGCTTACCCAGCTCTGTGCGCTCGGCATTTTAAGCAATCCTTAGCTCGCCGTATATATAGCTGAGAGTCACCAAAAGTTTTTTTCAGTTCTCTCTCGAAGTCGTCCCATGAATTCAGCAGATCTTCGTTATTTTCAAACCATATTTTGGCGGTCCCATCAAGGAAAAAGTAGACGTTCGCAAGACATAGAGTATCATCCCATTGATTAAATTTTGATACTCTAAGGTATTCTTTTAACCACTTGGTTGGATCTTGTCCAGGATCGCCTCTAAAAATTGTCGGCTTTCTCGGTTCCCTAATTAGTGCTGGAGACAGCAGGACGGCTTGTGGCTTGACTTCTCCTTCAGGAATTGCCGGGAATCGCTTTCGTGGAGCGGCTACGTAAAGACCGTATTCCGGAGGAAGATTTAAAAGTCTACGGCTTCTTCGTATTTCTTCTGCTTCCAGACTGAACTGAGTACCCGGCGCCTCCACCAAAGATGTCGCGTAGATGGTAGTCGTATGGATTGAACACACACGTAGAGGGAATACAACGCTGTTTATTAGCACACAACACTTAGCTGATAGAACTCAGAACTGAACTCACAGGTTGAGCTACTTGCTCTTTTATCCATCAACAGAATATTCTGGAACGCCGTTCCAGGAAATTAAAGAATGTTCTAGCAACTTCTAGAACTAACAGAAATAGAATTAGAATTAAATTAAATTAAAATAATGTAGAGCTTCGAACCGGGGACCTCTTGCTCAGCAGTCCGGTGCGTTGACCATTCGGCAACAGAGTCTTTGACGGGAAAGGCTTTAAGCGGCAATATTTTCGATGATTAAAAAAAATTTGCAAATCTACACTCTTAAACTATATTCTTTTAGGGTTTTTTTGCCTTCTCCAAACAAACGCCGTAACATTAGAAATGCCTGCTTTACCTCTAAAATTGAATATACCCTTTATAAATTTTGAGAAATAACAATAAATATAATCTTTTTTTCAGCTATTTCTCAGCAAATTTAATAACACTGTAAAACACAAAATATTGTATCGAGATTTTTTTCGACTAAACTTAAATAACAGTTTAATTAACAAAAACCTCGTAGCACCAGTTGATAATCATCTGTTAAATATGATCATTAATCATTACTTTAATCAGGATATATTAATTATGGACGTAATTCAGAAAACGCTAAATAAGTTATATAAATGTATCAGCGAAACTCGAGGACTTGTCAATCTCGTTCCCAGACTATTAGAAAAAGTGTGATTATGTTGATTAAGGGCGACACCGGTAGTGCCTTAATTATAGCTTCCTATTCTCATTTTTAAGAATTATTGTCCTTAATGCCATAATATAATAATTATTTTTAACTATGTAATTAATATTTATTAAAAATCTTACTGTTAGTTAACATTTTTAAAAGCTTTTAATAGTATGTTTATGCTTACGGAAAGTTTATCAAAAATATTATATTTCAACAATTATGAAAGTATTTTAAGTATGTACTAAAATATTTTTTGTTAGAGCTAATTTAATGTTTCATATAAAGTGCTTTTTATTTCTGAATAATTAAAATTCCTTGGAGAATTATATATCTTATCTAAAATATTAACTTTACTTTGGGCTCCATAGTTTGTTTCAAAAGAAAGTTTCTAACGTTGTTGATAATTTTCTTTAAGCTATTAAGTCTTTGATGTTCAGCAAAAAATTTTCGCCCATTATGGTCCATTTAATTCAGCTGAAACAAAATACCAGATAAGCATATTTCAATTTTTAAAGTAAAACCTATCTTCTTTTATAGAAGAAAAGTAACTTGGCAAGAAATTCTTAATTTGTTTAATGATAAATTTTAACTTTTTGACCAAAACTAAAATCTTAAGTATCTTAGTAAGCATAGACGAGTGACTGTGTATTTCAGTGTGATCTGACTTTGAAAAAAAATGGTAATTTTTCGCTAAGAAAAATAATAAGATATGCGTATTTTAGAACCTATTCAGGTAAGAATATATTGGCATACTATTAAGGTCAAATTCTGAGAAGAAGCGTTTGGAGGTAGATTATCGAATTGAAGAAAGTACAGGGGCTAATCGTTCAGGGGCTAATCAATCCGAAATAAAAGTTTTTTTACAATAATAGAAAATTTTCTTAAAAAGACCAATTTTTTATTTACTCGTTCCAAACAGTTAAATAATATATACGCTCGTTGTTTTATTAAAGGTGTAATAATAAATGTTTATTATTCATTGAACTATCCAAGTGTGTTTTCCCATTTTTCTCTAAGTCAATTATGGAAATGAAAATCTTCTCATATGTTCAAATTTTTTTACGATTGTCCTCTGCACTACAAATTAATTTAACAGAAGAAAGAAGGGAATTTTTTTCTTACTAAAAAGACTTAATGCCATCATTTTGACGGTTAAAATAAAATCAAGAATTTAAAATATTTAATTTTAAAAAAATGGTCAAATACTTTAAATTTTGAACTATTTCATACAGATTATATAATAAATTAGTATATATTTAGATAGATTTTTATAGAGGTATTCCGAGCTGACAACCTGGTAGGGTTTATCCGTAAAAATATATGCATGGTTTGTGCAGTCCTTAAGTTTTAACACCAATATTTCCGAAGAGAAATCTTCAGAAGTTATTTGCAAAAGTAGGAAGAGACGGAAAGTAGGTAACTAGCATTTTTCCGGTATTATTTTAAAGATTTCTGCCTGTTTTCCATATTGCTGTCAAATTGATGGATTTCAGTCTTTGTAGGTGTACAACACATTTTCTCCCCCTCTTTACTATCAAATACAATTTTGTAAACGTGTGGGCATATTTCGCGTAAAATTAGAAAAAGTTATAAAATTTCAGAAGCCCGAGGTCATAAATTCATACGTAGCGCTGAATAGGCAGCTGTCTTTCTAGTGTTAATAAGGATGCACAGATCTATTAGAGACATAATCCCATCAGACAAACAAGGAAATTTCATTCTGTTTTATGCACTGACATTTCTATGTAAGGGTGTTTTGGACTAAAATTGGATGAAAATCCTTGTCAGCTAAAGTTTCACTGCGATTGTTATCACTCTAGAT
>OU015498.1:126912226-126914726 GCA_907164885.2 Dolomedes plantarius | reverse complement strand
GAGAAAGTTTGGATGTAAGACGACGTAATGGGAGTGGGTGAGTAGCGAACGCGTCATATATATATATATATATATATATATATATATATAACTCTAAGTGCCCACGTTGCCCCCCCCCCAAAAAAAAAAAACCTCTGAACTAGAGCCGCCCTGTAATAAACAGTGCATCATGCAATGGATACCGGCACCCGTTGGCATTGATGGTAATGAGGCTGCTGACGCCTTGGCTAGAGAAGCGCGACAACTAAATGAGGAATCTCCTCATTCTGCCACATTTTGTGACAGTAACTGAGGTGTAAAGTCTAAACTCAGAAATAGAGTCATCGAATTAAAATATCAGACTAGCGAACTAAACGCCAACAGAAAAATTACAAAAACCTTAGCAAGACTGAGAACTCGGCACTTCAGAAGGATGAGAATTCAACCGGATGGAACCAGGACTCATACTAATTGCAGAAACTGCCCCGATACCGAACTGGGATCTGATCATGTTTCCTCTTGCCCTGTAATAATGGCTGCAATGCAGAAGATTATTGATTTTCCACAAGAGCACCTTTATGCGGACAATTGCCACCAGATAGCTGAGGCTGTGTGGACTGCCCATGGTGTCATCTTGCTTTATTTGCCATGGACACGACAACCAACCAACCTGATATGATAATTACCAAAAAATAAACAAAAATCATATGTTTGACAATGAAACGGTATTCAAAGATATTCTATATTACAACAAAGGAATTTAATACTAAAATATAAAATATTTATCCCCGCTGAAAGTCTTTAACTGATTTAAACATTTATTCGTCAATACTATAACCATACTATTCTGTTGAAGCCAAAATTTATGCCTTCCATTTGACATAGTTAACGAAAATTCTTTTTCGAAAAGCAACATTTGTACATTTGTTTTTAACATCTGTGAAAAATTATTCTTTGTGTGAGAAGGATTATTCTTGTGAACACTTCTGTAAGTCCATTCATTTCAACACTAAAATGTTATGTCAAGGTATCATAAAAGATTGAAACAATGAAAAATTTTGCAAGCCAAAAGTACGGGAAAAATATAGAAAATACTATTTTATGATAAATTCTATAAATATTTTAGCTAATGTTTTTTTTGATAGTTTTATAAATTTTATATACCAGTTTTTATTGCTTCTATCCCCTTCCTGGAAACTCTTATAACAATGCTAAATTTTATATGTAGTTCACTCAACAATAAAATATATTTATTGTAAGAAAAATTTGTTTTAGGTACAAAACATAACTGATAAAACGTTTAATAATACATATTAAATACAGTCACCCTAAGCAGAAATGATCAACTCATGAGGAATTATTTCCATTTACTCCTTCTCTATATATTTATTCTTTCTATATTTAACAAAATAAAATTAAGTCTTTAACAAGCATTCAGTTTGTCTCACATTTTTTAAAAGAACGGCTTTTAGTATATATTAATGGCTGAAAATTTGCACAGTTTTCTTTTAAGTAACTGTATGGTATAGATCCGTATTAAAATATATTTCTTTTATTACCAAATTATTAGGATATGCACTTTAATTTAAATATCTTCATTGCATAATAAAAGTACGAAGTTGAAACCTTACGAAACGTGCATAGCTTCGTCTAAAATTGTCCTTAATTTGACTTAAACTTAATGATAACGTATGTAATTTACTCGTTGTTCTATCTAATCGAGTTCAGATTTCCCTCAATTTAAGCACTTTGAGCCTTGCTATCCGAACAGAAGATCATATGTGCCCTTAGTTTAAATGTACTCGAATTTAGCGCATTACTCCTTTCTTTACTCCAATATTTTAGTGCGCTTGAAATATGTATCAACTTACTGTCTGTAAAGGAAAGGAAAGGATCAAGATAGGACATTGGAAGTTAGGATTAAAATGTTAATTATTGACGATTAGCATAAGACAACGACAAAATGGCTTTAAAAAAAACTTCCGCTTTTCGACATAAACTGAGGCAAAGTGCCTTACTGGATGCTCTCCGGTATGGCCTCTTTACAATGTTATCTTAGAACTGATTTAGAAAACGTAAGTATGCATTAGAAAATCTTCCCATAAATATCCATTCTGATTATTGATGACTGAGAGCATTTTGGTCAAAGTATGATAATGTTCGTGAGGCAAATATTCTCCCATAAATTCACAAAAAAAATATTGCAACACCAGGGAAGAGTTTGTTCACCTACTTGATGTTCCAATAATGAAGTACCCACAAGTCTCGCTGTTTATATGGTCGTATGTCTTGAGGAAAACTTACCGTCGCAATAAAAGTAAAACCACTAGTGGACCGACTATCGTCAACAAAAAGAAACAATTCCCTTGACTGAGGTTTTATGAGATCTTCGATATTTTCTCTTTCGAATATTCGAATATTTTCAAAAGGATTTTTCAGGCAAACTAAACCATATTTTAACACACGTTACGGTTTTGAGGGGCTTTTTTATCTAAATGCTTTAAAAAAGGAGTTCAGATCA
>OU015498.1:126744726-126907226 GCA_907164885.2 Dolomedes plantarius | reverse complement strand
TGTCCATTAGAATTTAAAAAAATATATCTAAATAGAAAGAACATCTCACCATGTTTTAATATCAATAGATTTTGAAGTGTGCACCTTTTGTTGTACTCCAAACTTCTAAATGGTAATCCAGTTCTCTCCAGGTGTTTCGTAACATATCGGGAGTTATTAGTGTATAAACAACAAATTTTGTGTATAAACAAATAATTGAAAGTGTGGATGAGATGATGAAGCGTATCATTCAAGTAATTCGTGTGATAACTTGGGGTCTAATGACTTGTAGAGTAAATTCATCATTTGAAGAGGGCTGGATTACTGTTTAGACGTTTGACGTGCTACAAAGGGTACACACATCGAAATCTATTGATATTAAAACTTGGTAAGATTTTCTTTCTATCTAAATATTTGTTTTAATTCTAATGGGTAGTTCCGTAAAAATTAGCCATATCTTTTGGATACTTTTAGACCGGACACCCTGTATAATGAATCTATTGTTGAAACTTGAGTTAACTTTCGTAGTGATGCACGAGTAGCATCACCAAATAATCCATTGCGTAGTAATGATACGCTTATTCATTTATCCACATCATGGCCATTTAATAATCAAACAGAATATAACAAATTTTATAGACCTGAAACTGTTTACATTTAGACAGAGGGGACGGAAAGCGACTGGCTCAGTGCATGTCCAATCTCGAAGTGCGTAGTAACGATACTCACACCAGCATATATGAAATATAGTTCTGTTTTACCACGTGACCTCCTGTGGTGCCATATGCTCAGGCAAAATCCAGACGCAGCATACAGAAGGAACGCGGAAGTCAGTTACATAACGGGAAAGACAGATCAAAAGCTGAGAATCGATGAAATAGAATTAAACTGGTGTGGCGTTATTGTTGCAGGATAATAAATACTGGCGGGGCGTTATTATCACACACACACCAATTATCAGACACCCATATGTATTTATCTGTATGAACATAATGAAAACATTACTTAATAACTGTCAAATATTGTCTGAAAGTAAAGAATGCAACTGGTCAATTTTTTTTATTACCTACGAGCTAGGATAAGGTATGCCTGAATGTTCAGTCATGGTATTCTTAATGAAATCATTTCGAATATGCTGACACTGAATCACCCAGTCAAAAAGTTGACCGTGAGGTATGAAGCTACAGACCGCTGGTTGGTCAATATTTTCCTAGACGAGGGCTACTTAAACGGGGACCTAGTTTGTGGTGGCCCTGTGGTACAGAGCGCTGGTTTTCGATGCTGAGGGTGCACGGATCGATTACCGGCGTCGCGCCACTGAAATACCCCCGTTTGCGTCGTCCCTTCATAGGGGGTAATGCTGGTCCGCCTATATGGGGCCCCAATATTAAAATGGCCAGAAAACTGCGGTAAATTATAGGCGAATGTCTACGCGACAAGTGCTTTCGGTAGAAGAAAAAAGAAAAAAAATGACGGGGACCTGCAGCTTAAAGCCGATTCTGAATGGCTACAAACATCCATGCCAACAGTGGTAGTTGAACCCTCCGATTCTGATACCGAATGCCAGCGCCCTCGGTAATCGTATTGTACAGACCGCTGGTAGGGAGAATCCGTTGTTACCGTTCCCTATTGCTATAAGTTTTGAACATTACAAAATAATACCAATCACATTACAAACCAAAATAAATGAGTATAAATAATCTAATAAATGAATGTAAGATTAATCATAATTGACAATTAAAATATCCAAATTTGTGATAACATTTTTGTTGTCTGTGTAAGATTTTAGTTCCTGAGCAGTATCAACAAGAATTCAGAAATAAATCATTATACCGTACTTAATATTTATTCCCATAGGCTTTTATGCAACCATACAAATCAATGCAATAATGTGAAAACCAAATACGAAAACTATTGCAACATAGTGTAATAGTGCACATCATGAGAAACACTAGTACCAAAATATAGCTGGGGCACACAAAAAGAGATAGAGTCCGGCTAGAAAAATCAAAATATAATAAAGAATTGGGTTGGCCAAAAAGTCCGTTCGGATTTTAAGTAAAAATTAAAGACAGCTTTTTTGGTTTTTCCCAGTAACTTTATTTGTTCACTGTTTTGTTCCACAACCCTCTGCCATCTTTCAGGAAACTCTCCACTTCCATACTCTGGCTGTGTGACAATTATATACTTTGGACTTTAATACGTTGTTAAAGTCAATCATGAAGAACATTTCAGTGTTAGAGTTTGTGTAGAAGATACCCGATTTCACATATTTCTCATTATAACCATAAAAATTTGTCATCAACGAATTCTGCCTTAGATGGGATGCTTTCCCTCGCTTGTTCTCATCTGCCTGCTTACAATGTATTAATTTTGAAGTGATCGAGTCTCTGAAAATATTAAAAATAATTATATTTAAAATAGCAGATAAACCCTCTTTTGTACATGATGACTTTTCAAACCTGAATACTGAAATAAAATCTTCATAAGACACCTCTCACGAAAGATAATTATTTTCAAGCAATTACCATTCTTGTTGCAGGTAGTATAATTTTGAGACCATGACGAAGTTAACCGTATCTCCAGACCTTTCACCTACCGATGAAGTTCAGAACATGCTGAGGCATCTGTTAAGCTCATGCCAGAATATACTTTAGGGGGCACATGACCTTGAAGCTCGACGAAATGACTATAAATGTGGTCTAATTCTAACCACAAAAATTCAAATAATATGAGAAAAAGAAATTTTCTTTCTTTATACATATAAAGTACATATATTTAAATATGTCATACAATGGAAATTATAAATCTATAAATAATTTTCAAATTAGCAGTTTAGAATTTTATATGATTAACTGCTACTTTGAATTTGCGTGCAGCATTACTTTTAAAATATCAATAGGAAACTGATAAAACTACACTCATATATATATATATATATATATATATATTTCATGGTACTCTACACTTTAAAACCAGAAAAATGTGCAAGTCTGGAATACTTTTTTTATGTTGGAAAATTATGCAAATAATTGTGATAATTTTTGAAGTTTTCCAACTTTATGCTCAATTTTTAATTTAAATAATATTTATTACAATTTATTTGGTTTTACATTACAGGTAAATATATTTCAAGTGTATGCTGACCATTCATGATTTGCTGTAAGCATTTATTTCAATTTTATGATGCGCGCAGAACTTTATGATGTTTAATCACCAGTTAATCGTATAAAATTCTAAACTGCTAATTTGAAACTTTTTTTTTTAATAAATTTATAATTTCCATTTTTTATACGTCATATTTAAAGATTTATACTTTATATGTATGAAAAAAGAAAATTTCTTTTTCTAATATTATTTGAGTTTTTGTGGTTAGAATTAGATCTTATTTATAGTCATTTCGTCGAGCATCAAGGTCCTGTGCCTCCTTAATAATTCACACTTGTGAAACATATGAGGGAACCTAATACAGGAGATAATTTGATAAATGTTTGACTCCTTACCACATAAGATAATTCGGTTTATTAACGACAGAAATTTCAATGAAATAAGGGACCAGTTTATTTTGCAAATGAATATCAATTCGAGTCTATCATTTCTGAATATTAGTATTCATTCATATCTGTATTCTAATTGATTTCTCATACGAAATATTTGATTAACCGTCAAACAATACAGTGGTTTGAGGCGAAATAAATGGTATGGTCGAGTCGGATCCGAGCTGATCTCTTTTTGATGAAGTTTTTGGTAGAAATAAGTGCACAATAAATATTTATCTTGTAAAATAACACCTATTGATAATATTTTACATGAAATAAAACCTTTTTTCTAGAAAAAAAGGACCAGAGAATTGTAATGTTGCCAAACAACGAAAGTCTCTTTGTCATTTACATAGAATGTTGCATATATTAGGTCTAATATGTAATTTAGTCAACCTAGTTTTAGAAGTTAGTGTAACCAACTTTCCGAGCACAAAAATGTAAATAATTACAAGATAAAAAGAACTTTTTATATACCATGTTTTTAAATTGTCTGTTGGATCGTATAAACTTGACAATTCTATGTATTAATACATACGTTTTTAAATTTTTTTTCATGAATTATCCCATCAACTTGAAATAAATTGATCAAATGCGTAATAAAAAGAGCAATTATAAGAAATTTTCAAACAACAAAATTAACTGAAAATGAAATCAGTTCATTCAATTATCCCATCAATTTGATAGAAAATAAAGTTAATTGGAAGTTAACTTGCATTTAAATTTTCGTTCCCGTCCCGGCCGCTGGATGGCTGCACCAGTCTACAAAACAAAATTAACGGAAAATGAATTGAAATCTGCTTAAAGATGGCTAAAAGTATTAAAAAATGCATTGCCATCGTGTTCTGAGCTATTCTAAAAGTTCCAAATGTCTAGCTAGTCGGGAAGTTAGTTAAAAATCGATTGCAATATTTGTACCGGACAAATACACACACACACACACACACAAACAAGCAAACAAGAAAGCGAATTAATAAAAACATGGTAAAAAATTACTAGTGATCATGAATAATGTTTTTCAACAAAGATACGAGTGTTTTTTTATTCCTTTATCTTGTAGGGTGGCCTAGTAGGTCCCTCTGGAAGGATTCTTTGTCAACTCGATCTGTTTCAATGAGAAGGGAGAGTACAGGAGGGGGAAAGACATACTCTTGGGTCAGTTTCGACCCATACTATACTGTTTTAGGGTCAGTGTTTGATGGATAAATCTGTTCTCACCATTGAATGTAAATACACAAACAAGCACACATGTGGGTGTTTGTTTGCATGTATGATATAATAAAGAAACTTCGATCTTACGTTTCAGACGGAAAAAAAGGAATTCATGAAGATAAATGCCATGTTATAAAATCAAAGTATTGAGATACCTTAAAAGTTAAATATAACCCACTTGTGTTAACTAAAATGCAGAAATTTTAGAATACATGGCTACGGCGGTACATTTGGCAATATGTATTATAATATATAATGGAAATGTATACATATGTATGTTGATATACAACGTGTTACAATGTGTACAAATACATTATGGAATAAATGTGTTATTATATAATATCTTTCTTGAGTTGTAGGAATGAGAGAAAACTCTTTATGTGTGAAGAATTAAATCAAATAAATGTTTGTGTGGTTTGGTACCAGGAAATTTCTCCTGTGAAGCATTCCTAGAGTGATAGTAAAGCTACAGATAAAATGTTACGACTTCCTGAGTAGAGTACTTTACTACAGCCGAATAGTTTTATATTAACTCCGCAACATTATCTTGCAATTTCGAGTACTATTATTATGCAATAGATGCTAGAGAAATTTGCCACGGAATAAGTGCCTCATTCTACAAGTTTTGAAATTTACTTCATTTTCGTGAATTATTAAAGCTTAAATAACATGAAAAGTGTAAAAAAATATTTATTCTATATTGTTTTTTCCCTTTATGTCAGACAATTTTTTGTAGCATCTTTTTGCATACATCTAGGATGTCATGATTTATGTTTTGAGGAAATTCAAATATACTACTATACTGTTTCTGTCTTTCACCTCCATGACTACCTGGAGAGTTTTTATCACTTTGTCTTAAATAATGTTACGAATGACTAATAGGACATATATATATATATATATATATATATATATATATATATATATATATATATATATATATATATATATATGAAACTATCTTTAAGGATTTCCAAGAAAATTCTTAGGGATAATGTTTATAGTTTTATACTTTTATAATATTCCTAATATTCATAAGTTTGATATATTTTTATACATTTGAAGAGGGATTTCAGCCAGGACTTATCAGAACATGAAATATTTTAAGGAGTAAATATTTTTACAATCGCAATATTTATAAGCATTCTGAAGAAAACAATTTTAGGTTATTATTAATATAGTTCAACTTTATCCATGGCCTTATTGCACTGATTCCCGGCTGGTATGGCTCGGCGCTTTATTATGCCCGGATAATTTTTTTTTCGGGATATACAACTAAATATTAGTAGGGCCCTCTTAAAATAAATATTATGTTGATATCAAACATTTGTTCTCTAAGCACCAATCGCAAGTCAAACATTAATAAAACATAGCTATTCTCAATGATTTTCATTGTACTCCTCTATTGTAATATTACATTGAATCCCATGACTATTTTTGAAACTGTATTAATGTATTCTATTCTGGTTTTTGTTACTTATATTGTTCAATAAATATAAAAGAACTAAATTGAAGTAAGATTTTATTTGAACTTAAGTTTGGCATGCTCATGATATAAATTCCTCTTTCATTTAATATTAAAAAAATTTAAAAAACTAAAATTCTAACAAGGGTGCTCCGAGTTTTTATTCTCATTCCCAAGGACGCGGTAAGCTTAAAAAGGTTGGAAATCCCTACCCTATTTTATTATATATTATCATATACTTGAGAATAATATCAGCGGCCTGTGTTTAAACTCTATGTATTTCTTATATTGTCGCGTAGATGGTAGTCGTATGGATTGAACACACACGTAGAGGGAATACAACGCTGTTTATTAGCACACAACACTTAGCTGATAGAACTCAGAACTGAACTCACAGGTTGGGCTACTTGCTCTTTTATCCATCAACAGAATATTCTGGAACGCCGTTCCAGGAAATTAAAGAATGATCTAGCAACTTCTAGAACTAACAGAAATAGAATTAGAATTAAATTAAATTAAATTAAATTAAATTAAAATAATGTAGAGCTCGAACAGGGGACCTCTGGCTCAGCAGTCCGGTGCGTTGACCATTCAGCAACAGATTCTTTGACGGGAAAGGCTTTAAGCGGCAATATTATCCCATAAAATTATCTTCAAATTATTAATCCCTTGTCATTTTCCTATTTGCAAACACTTTTAGCTTTAAATCTATCATATCCAGCTGAAAAGTGCTATTAAGTTATATTAAATAACAGAGACTGCAGCTAAATGCCTGATCATAACATTTCTCATTTGAAATGAGTAAATGTAATAACCCAATTTTTTTCTCGAATTTTTCTAATGTTAATGACAATGCATTTGGGGTTACTCATTGAAAATAATATGAATGGCCTGTATTTACACTGTATGTATTTCTTATATTTACCCCCAAAATTATCTTCCAATTATTAATCACTCATCGATTTCCATATTTGCACGGAATTTTAGCTTTATATTCATCATTTCGAGCTGAGAAGTGCTATTAAGGTACAGGATGTTTCAAAGAGAATCATCCGATCTAAAAAAAATCATAACTATTCATCTTTTAATTCGATTTCATCGAATAATGTATAAGCAGAAAGAGGGAAATCTCGAGTTTCACGCAGTTGCCGACAAGCAACGCTAACGCTCTTCCTTCGTCCGCCACTTCAGTGTTTTGTAAAGATGGCGACTGCAAAATAGAAATCATTTTGTGTTCTATGCTTTGAGAAGTGCGAGTCCGTAACAACTGTTCAGCGTGATTTTCGTCGACAAAACCCTGGTAGATTGAAGTTCCTACCTCTCACAGCATTAGGCGATGGTATAAACAACTCCAAGACACGGGTTGTCTGTGTCCGCATAACAAACGTGTAAGCAGTGTATACAGACATGCGGGCAAAGGTTTGGGACGAATTTGCCTACCATATCGACAAGGTGTGCGTATTGAGCACCTTTAGTTTGGTTTGTAAAAAAACTTTATGATTAGCCATGTAATATAAAATTAATTTTAAGTTTCTATGGTCAATATTTTTCATAATATTTTTCAAATTGGTTGATTCGTTTTGAAACATCCTATATATTAAATAACAGAAACTACAGATAAACACTTGAACATAACATTTCTCATTTGAAACGATTAAATGTAAGAACCCAATTTTTTTTCTAGAAATTTTCTAATGTCCCCATTTGGGGTTACTCCTTGAAAATAATACGAATGGCCTGTATTTAAACTGTATGTATTTCTTATATTTTCTCTTAAAATTATCTCCAAATTATTAATGTCTCGTAGATTTTCCTATTAGTATATACTTTTAGCTTTATATTCATCATTTCGAGCAAAACAAATGCTATTAAAGCATATTAAAAAACAGAGACTTAAAAAAAACGCATGATCATGACATTCCTTATTTGAAACGAGTGAATGTAATAACCCAAATATTCTAGAAATTTTCTAATGTTTACACGACAATGCATTTGGGGTTAATACTTTAAAATAATATTAATGACCTTTATTTAAATTGTATGTATTTCTTATATTTTCCCCCAAAATTATCTTTAAATTATAAATCTTATGTCCATTTTCATATTTGAAAATACTTTTAGCTTCATATTCATTTTCAATTCGAGCTGGAAAGTGCTATTAAAGTATATTAAATAACAGAAACTGCAGATAAACGCCTGATCATAACAGTTCTTATTTGAAATATATAAATGTAATAACCCAATTTTTTTTCTTGAAATTTTCTAATGTTTACGACAATGCATTTCGGGTTTGAAAATTACAAAGGGTTAAAAAATCAAAGAAGAAATCCCATACTTCTACATACATAAAATATTAATCGTGTAATGACGTTATTTCAAAAATTTAGTATTTAATTGTTTAATTAGTATCATATTTAGTATTTAATTGTGAAATATAAGTACGTAAATATCTTTCTCTATTCATAAATTTTTTTTTCCACTTCCATGGGACTAAGTTTCCAGCTAGTTGATGTTTAAAACAAAATAAGCCGAACTTAGATTAAGTAAAAATGCATTTGCTTAAGTGCTTTTTAAAGCCATGAAAAATTTCAAAATATCCCGAGGGATTTTTCATCATTCGAAAAATGGATTGGAGTCTCTTGTTAATGGAAATTCGTATCTGAGGAGCTCACAGTTGAAATATTAACTCTCATTATGATATTCAATAAAAAATAATTTATTTAAGAAATTTATGTTTCCATCTGGTTTCAGATGTCTGCCTCTCTTGAACACTAGATCTGTAGCAATATTTTTTCTTCATTATATAGAAATTTTAAAAATAATGTAAAAGATACGTGTAACCACATTCCCTAAAAAATTTACAATATACAGTAAACTTTTACGTACTTACCTAAATAATGTTACTGAAATTTCACAACTCCAGTGCAATTCAATTTACTTTCAAGTCTGCTATGTGAATGTCGCAAAATAAGTCGACAAGATGCTAAAGAATCAATGACTTCATGATTAGTGAGTCAGGGAGAATGTGATGTTGAGGTGTTTGAGCACGATCTAAGAGGCATCGTCATTACAAATCATGAGAAATAAAGACATTTTAGTTTGCTTTTTGAAATAACTAAGCGATCCACCTCTCTACTGCATAATAATACTGGCAGCTGTTTATCATTGATATCCGAGCGAGATGACCGAGCTATCAGAATTACCTTGTTAACTACATAAAAATATACAATATTTTTATCTCGAAAATTTTTTTATTTTGCATAAATGGTATTCATTAAGTGTACTTTTATAAATCATACTCAAACTAAGTTTAGAAATTACGAGTGCTTGAAACTGTTAGTTTGGCATAAAAATGTCATTAGCGAAGAATGGTGTACTACACATGCATAAAATGACATTCAAATCCAAATTTATCATAAACATAATTATGAATATTAACAAAAAGAGAAAACCTTACATTTAAACGAATTGCTTATACACACGTGGATGCTTTAAATATAGAGTGACCAGAAATTTTCGAGGGAGACACACAATATATACCAAACACAATATAATTAAAAATGTTTTTTTAAATTTAAATTTTATTAATGCATTGTAATATATAATGAGACAGAATTTTTAAGGAGGGTGGTGATGCAGGACCCATTTTTTTGTAGACCTCTCTTTATATATGATCATGAATAAATTAAGCTTTTTAAACTTATAAAAGACATGAAAACGTTTTATTTCAACAAAATCTACATTGAATGTTTATAGATATGTGGTAAAACAAAACTCCAGTAAAGTGTGTATAGAATTTCAGGAAGCGTAATGTTTGTCTTTCAGAAAGTAAGAAAGTCTCCAGACAGTATATTCCAGTTAGTGAGTAAAATCGGTGTAATGTGACATTTATTTACCTTAATATGTGACACCATCAAGAGGTCGAGTAACTGCAGTGAGAGACCTGTTAGTAAAAAAGCACATACACTCTTAGATAAAGAAAAAAAGCAGGTTTCGACGGAAAATGCAAAATTTTAAAGTTTGGCGGTCAATGAATGAACATGTGACGCTGCAGCACATCCTAACAGCGCAAGTGGCAGGATATTAAAGAGGAGAAATTTCGATTCCAGGTCATAATTTGATTCCAGATACTTTGCGAATTTCATTCCGTGTACTCAGGTAGACAGTAACTATGCCTCGCTTACAGGTGCGCGATAAATATGCGCATATGTCAGCATTTGAGAGAGGACGTGTAGTTGGGCTCAACGAAACCGGTTGGTCTAATCGGCGAATCTCTCGACATTTGGATAGGAAATGATGCCATTATTAGACGATGTTGGCAGGAATGGGTGAACCATAGCCGCACACAGAGTCAGGAAGGAAGCGGTCGGTCTAGAGAAACGGCAGAACGTGAGGAATGATCAATCGACAGAGCGGCAATCATAGCCCCAGATTAATCATTATCATCGGTCGTACGTGCTACTGGTGCTTCAGTGACCGAAAGGACCATTCATAGGCGGCTCAGAGAAAGGGGGCTGATCTCACGGCGCTCCTTGCGCCGACTACCATTGAACTCTGTACACCATTAAGCCCGTTTGCAGTGGTATCGAGCAGATTCGACCTGGAATGTCACTAACTGGAGTAAAATTGTCTTCATTGAGGATTCCCGCTTCGAACTGAGCCCGATGATCAGCGAATATGTGTCTGGAGGAGCCCCGGACAGCGGTGGGATACCAACATGACTGTCTTCCCCCATACGGACCGACAACCAGGAGTGATGGTCTGGGGTGCCATTTCATTTTATAGCAGAACCCCTTTGGTTGTCATCCGCAGCACGCTTACAGCACAGCGGTACGTCAACGATATTCTATGCCCCGTTGTGTTGCCCTTCATATCACGCCATCCTGGGCTTACATTTCAGCGAGATAATGCCCGTCCGCACACATCAAGAGTTTCTACTGCTTGTCTTCGTGCTTGCCCAACGCTACCTTGGCCAGAAAGGTCGCAGGATCTCTTTCCTATTGAGCACGTTTAGAGCATTATGGGCAGGGCTGTCCAACCAGCTCGGGATTTTGACGATCTAAAGTGCCAAGTACAGAATTTGGCACGATATTTCGCAGGAGGACATCTGCCACCTCTATCATTCAATGCCAAGCCGAATAACTGCTTGCATAAGGGTCAGAGGTGGATAAACGCATTACTGACATTTTTACTTTGTGAAGCTCTTTCTCTTGAGTAAATCATCCCAGTTTTCTCAAAATGTAATCATTTGTTTTTCTGTACATGTACATCACATCTACCGATTTTCGACCCATTAGAATAACTTCTTGGTGCATCTTTTTTTTTTGTCTAAGAGTGTATTTACTGGATTCATATCATGCTGTATCTTCAACACTTTAAGTGTTTTCAAAACTTTATTTAATTTAACAAAGGGGTGGGCATATTTTGCAGACAAGTTGCAAGGCTAAGGTTTATTGTAATGTTGACGAATGGTTTTTGTATGGTCGATTTTGAAAAACTTTGCTGCAAAATATAAACATACATAAATAAAATAAATATAAAATACAAAATTTTATAATGTTTTGTGCATTTTCAAACTTTCAGTTTTTTTTAAAATTGTAATGCTTATTTTAGAAACTCTTGAAAGGTTCTTCAGAAAAGAAATTACAATTAAATTAATGGGGCATTTCCAATCTGATCGTTCGTTTTCCCCTTTTTTGTTCTGGAAAACAGAAATATGCGTCCACACGTTTCGCAACAGTTTTTATTCTTACGATAGGAAATAGATCAAGAGAAGAAAAAACGAAACGGTGTGCCACGAATACAAAGCTAAGAAACAGTCATTTTCGTTTATATTTCCGGGTTCATACTGTGCAGCAGATTGATGGAGTGGTACGTGTTTATAAATTCTTCCCTTAGCATCTCTTTACTAGAGTTTTTTAATAAGTTATCAAATATATATTTATAACTCCAAACTAGTTCATATAGAAATAGAGTTGATTAATTCAGTTCAGCTTTGAGCTCTGGAGATTGCAGTTAAAAATTTATAAATAGGTCATAAAATAAAATAAAATGCTCTGTTTAATAAAACGTAAAATTAATGGTAAAATACTGCCATTATATATATATATATATATATATATATATATATATATATATCATTTTGTTTTCCTTTTCGCATCTGCGCTCTGTTGTGTTCAGAGGTTTTACATCTAAATGAATTGGCAACTCACAATAATTACAATAGCATCTTGAAAAGTAATGAAACTTCTAATAACTGTCATATCTTAACGTGGATTCCTTAATTTGTTGTCAAAATTTTGGATTTTTAAATCTGAAGTTGTCTACATTGCATGATATTTTGTTATGTGGCAAAACATTATTCTCGGAATACAGAAGCGTAATTTAGAGAGTCTAAATATAGGCGCTTTAAATGTCTCCCACGAAGTTTAAAAAAGAAACTGATCAGAAAAACAATGCAAGTGTTTAACACTAGAAAGAAAGATGCCGTCATTTTGACGGTTTTGGACATACTATTGAGCACTATATCTGTATTTATGTCTTCAGGCTTCTGAAATTTTATGATTTTTCTTAATTTTGCGCGAAATATGCACACGCATTTACAAAATTATATTCGATATTAATGAGGGGGAGAAAATGTGTTCTATACCTATTGAGACTGAAAGCCGTCAATTTGACGGCAATATAGAAAACCTGTAGAAATCTTTGCAATAATACCGGAAAAATGTTAGTAACTTTTCGTCTCTTCCCCCTTTTGCAAATAACAGAAATATTGGCTCTTCGGAAATATTGGTGTTGAAAAATAAGGATTGCACAATTTTTACATATATTTTTAAGGATAAACCATACCAGGTTGACAGCTCGGCATACCTGCATAAAAATATATCTAAATATATAATAATTTAATATATAATGGTATGAAATAGTTCAAAATTTAAAGTATTTAACCATTTTTTAAAGAACACACTAAAAATTTTAATTTCTTGATTTTATTTGTAACCATCAAAATGACGGCGTTCAGTCTTTTTAGTAAGAAAAAATTCCCGTCTTCCTATTCTTAAAAATTAAATATATAAGAAATTATTCTGTTTTTCAGTAAACCATGTTCTAGAAATAAGTTTACCTCGTATCTGTTTAAATATTCATTTATGGTAGAAAACCGTATGAGAAAACTAGGTTCCTGATTTTTAGAATTTAACGTGAAAAGAAATGTAGAAATAACGGATTATTTTATCAGATCAGTTTCATTTATATTGCGTTAATTGTTTGAATATATTCTGCAGAATTTTTTTTTAATTTTCGGAAATGACTCGGTTTAACTGAAAACATAAGAAATCAACCAAAATTATCACCTAGATCCGCCTCTTCGGTTTGATTTAGGCATTTTGATACCTCATGTGTTTTTTTGTGTTTGCTGATAGTTCTTTCCTGCGCCCGAAAAGACTGTAATGCATAATTTCCAGTGATATGTCATGAAATAAATTTTTATAGACTCTGGAACTTGATGGGGAAATAAAGATATTTTGGTACATATTTTGGTAGATATTTTGGTACAAATCTAATGTCACACCAATATTTCCGAAGAGCCAAAATTTCTGTTATTTGAAAAAGAGGAAAGAAATGAAAAATAACTAACATTTTTCCTGTATTACATGATAAAAATAACTTTTTCTATACCATGTCTTTGAATTTTCTGTTCAATCATATAAACTTGACAATTCTATGTATTACTTATAAATACTTTTTTTAAATTTTAATAACTTAATTACAGGATAAAAAGAACTTTTTATATACCATGTTTTTAAATTTTCAGTTGAATCATATAAACTGGACAATTCTATGTATTACTTATAAATACATTTTAAAATATTTTTGATGAATTATCCCATCAACTTGAAAAATGAAGTTAATTGGAAGTTAACTTGCGTTTAACTTTTCGTTCCCGTCCCGGCCGAGAGATGGCTGCACCAGTCTACAAAACAAAATTGGCTGAAAATGAATTCAATCTGCTTAAAGATGGCCAAAAGTATCCAAAGAATGCATTGTCATCGTGTTCTGAGCTATTCTAAAAGTTTCAAATGTCTAGCTAGTCGGGAAGTTAGTTAAATATTAAGTACAATATTTGTACGGGACAAACACACAAACAAACAAGAAAGCGAATTAATAAAAACATGGAAATAACTAACATTTTTCCGGTATTATTTTAAAGATTTCTACCTGTTTTCTTTTTGCCGTCAAATTGACGGCTTTCAGTCTTAGAAGATATGCAACACATTCTCTCCCCCTCTTTACTATCGAACATAATTTTGTAAATGTGTGTGCATATTTCGCGTAAAATTAGAAAAAAGGTAAGCCTGAGGACATAAATACAGTCATAGCACTCAATAGTATGTCCGAGACCGCCAAAATGAATGGAGCCGTCTTTCTAGTGTTAATTTTGGTTCAGCAGAAAAGTTTTAAAAAATCCTCTGACATTTTACACTTCAGATAAACGTAGAAAATATTAACCAACCTAAAACTTGAAGTGTATTCGAAACGCAGTTTCTTAAGGAGACTGCCTCAAAACATGCCATTTATGAAGAAACTAGATGAAAACCCGCACTTCGATACCGACTACATTCAAATGAAATACAATGGTCAATGTATGCAATTAATGCCATTATATATATATATATATATATATATATATATATATATATATATATATATATATATATATATATATATATATATATATATATATATATATATATATATATATATATATATACACATCATGGAATTGTGGCAGCCCTGTGGAACAGCGCGCTGGTTTTCGGTGCTGAGGGTGCTCAGGTCGAATCCCGGCGTTGCGCCACGAAAAATGCTCCCTTCGTGTCATCCCTTCATATGGGGTAAGGCTGTACGCCTATATCGTGCCCCCATAATAAAATGGATAGTAAAACTTCAGCTTAGTAAGGGCGAATGTTTGATTGCAAGTGCCTCTGCATTCGTAAACAAATTTTATATATATATATATATAATAAATACGACGATCAATGTATACAATTGGTGTAAAAAAATACATTTCTAAAAAAATCATAAGGGATATTTTATAGACAAAATAATGTAGAAGAAAATATTCAAATTAAATCTAATAGGATATAGTAAAGTATATGGTACAGTTTGAGGAGCATAATTTTACTGTATTTTAATATTTTTTTAGATAATGTTCAATCGTCTTCCGCATTAGCAAGAAAAGTAAAATATTTTTGTCTATTTCATTGTTATGACGTTACGATAAATTTATTTAAAGTACCAGAAAAAGAAATCACGTGATCAGCATTTAATAAATTAAATTCTAAAAATTAATCTTTAAAAATTCATCAAAAATCAGAAATTGGAGGTAAAGATTCGAAAAAGATTTCATTTTAAAGGAATTTTTATGATCTTTCTAATGATATAAATTTTATAACCACCTTCAAATTAATATTTTAAATGCAAACTTAAAAATGTAACTGAAAAAGCTCAAAAATTCAATTTTAAAAAATCTATGAAGAATTTTTCAAAAATCTTTATTAGTGCACCTCTACACTGTAAGAAGAATCGCCATACAAAACGTCAGTCCTTCAGGTCCAGCGGTTTTGTCTGTGCGTTGTTTGTCAGTGAGCCAGTCAGTTACGAAACTGTTTTTTATATATAGATTATAACTTATTATTGTTGTATGATCTTAGCACCCAATCAGCTTTACGCAAAATAGCCCAAAGCAGCCATTTTCCAATGCTTCTTGCAACATGGCACGCTGTGTGAAATTACTGAAAACCCCACCAGGACACAGTGATTAATGTTCGGTTTTCGATGGGGCAAATAAAGTTACTGGAGCACATATAACGCTTACATCTGCAATCCCCCAAGAACTGTATACACGTTATCAATCAAACTGAAAGATGAAACGAGAGTCAGATGACTAACTAAGATTAGACTATCTACAAAATTATGCTCTTATAACAATAAAGATCGAGTTAAAAAGAACATGTTCTTAGATCGCGTTTTAAAAGGAATATTTTAGTTCACTTGACATGCTTTAAAATTTTCAGTCTTAGAAGTTTGAGTACTTTTAATGCTTTTTATCCGATAAAGATGTTCCTGTAAATGTTTCATGAACCATAAATATACATGACTGGTTTAATAGTGTAGAAAGGCACAGGAGGTACTTTTAAATATACTTCTTCTTTGTTAGAACTTTTAAGATCTTTCGACCTGAAATAAAAGAGGATATGTCAAACAGATAAAGTTTTTAAAAGTTTAAAACTTCGTGCTGTTTGTGAGAAGCAAACTTAATGCTCGTTGGCTTTAAAGATGTTTATAAATGTTTAAAGTAGCTTAACGTCTGACGATTCTCAGTAATACCTAAGCACTTAGTCTTTGGAAAATCGTCAGAAAGATCAGTTATGCCAAAAATATAGTTTCCTAGATGAATAAAAAAGAAGAAGGGATTTAGCTGAAATGTTTGATGTATCTTTTTTGGATTCGCAAAAAATATTTCTATGTACTTACTGATTTCTCTGACAGTCGGAGAACTGATATCCTTGAGACAAGGAATATAAATTTATGAAGTTCAATTGTTTTTTCTTTACCTTACTTTTAGGTGATATATATATATATATATATATATATATATATATATATATATGTAATAAACTCTGAACATGCCACAAGAGGGATACACCGCGAGGTTTCTTAACACTAGAACCGCGGGACTTTCGATATACCTAGAACCGCGGAGCGGGTGATCTTGACCCTAGATAGTAAACCTATAAAATATGCACAAGCGCTTAATTTAGTTAACTAAAACATTTTATTTTTTAAATAATAATCAATATTTCTCACAATTTACATTAAATAATTTATATAAATCAAGCGAAATTAACTTAATTTTTACAAAATCTTATTATTTAAAATTTTATATCCTTGAGTATAATAACATGTCTCTTTAACAAAATATGGCATAAATTTCCTAATTTCAATGGAAAAACACAGTATCTCTTTTAAATAAGTTTAGACATAATTTCAAAAAATTAAAAATTTTATAAATTACTTACTAGTTTTACAGATTATAAAATCCAATTTACTGTATGCATTGTGCACAAAACTGAGTAATAAGTTTTGTATATTTTCCACAAATGGTTGCTTTACATTTTGAACAGATATTTATAGTTTTATTTTAACATTTTGAACTGTGGCATCGGACTCTTAATTTGTCGTTGTCCTTCGTTTTCATTGGTTGCTTCACACTCTCTTTTTGCCACGTTTTGTTGTCGGGACAGAACAAACTTTTCTCGCAATTCTTCAACCAAATCTTGAATGAATTGCCACCTACTAATAAATTTTCCGGTTACAGCTTTATATAAAACCCAGGTATTGATTGCAGCAAGGTCCAAAATTTTACAAAACTCCTGCACCATCAAGTGAAGCAGACTTGACTGTATATTTTCTTGCCATTTGGTCAGTTACGTCCACACCGTATTTAGTTGCGTTGTAGAAAACGATTATATTAGGTAGTTTTTGGGGGTTTCTGCAATTTCTACGGCTGGATGGAGACTACTTAGCAACAAAACGTTTTTATCTTTTTTACCTTGATAAAAAGTTAAGACTCATGTCTTTATGGGTTAGTACTGTAGTCAAATGCAATATGGATTTTGACATTTTTACAGAGACTGGTATTTCTCTTCTTGAGCGTTTTACAGTTCCTACAAGGCTGGTGTTTTTGGATTTCAATGCCTCTGCAAGCTTCAGAGTTGTGAAAAAGTTGTCCGTAGTGACATTTCTACCTTTGTTCTCATATGGACTTATTAGTCGCAGCACTACATGTTGAGAAAGAGAAACGTTGGATGGACTTTGGATATCTTTACCAAGATACGGGAATCCATTTATCAGATATTTTGTGTCAACATCTGCAGCCAACCAGGACTTCATTCTAAATTGAGCGACACTCCAAACTGTCCCATCTTTGCCAACTTCCTTATTTCCAACTTTGAATGTTATTGTCGAATTCTTTTTCAAATTTCTTTGCGTGTGTGTTTCTCTTCTTGGAATGTTTGATTTTTTTTATCAGATAAATTATCATCATTATTGTGATGAGAAGGACCAGCGATTGTTACAGCATTGCCAGAGTCATCTTCACTTTCCTTTTCTTCATCCGAATCCAAATTTTCTTTATTAGCAGGCAGGTATTCAGCCTCACTACTCAAAATCGAAACACTTTCATCATTTTCTTCACCTTATTAATCATTTTCAGATAATTGTTTTAAATATTGTAAAGTTTCCTGAACAGTAAGAATGTGGCGTCGTGGCATCTTTTTTATACATATACTAATTACAGAATAAAAGCAACTTCAAAAAATGTTCTAAATATTCGCTATAATTTTTCACTGCATTCGAACGTAGTTCGCGCTTCAAACCTAATATAATGACCTTGACTGAAAACTTTCACTATTCCCCTTTCTGGTACAATCCATTTCAGGAATTCCAGGGTGGGGTAGAGGTAATTTACAATTACTTCCGAGAAAATGCATCTGTATTTCGTCATATGTGCATTACTTTTCTTACGGGTCAAATTGACCCGCTCCGCGGTTCTAGGTATAAGTGTTAATAATCGGAAAATTATTTATGCTACGAATTTTTAAATTTGGTAAATTGTTGTTCACCTTAAATTATTAAAAGTCATAAAAGGAATTTTTTTTTCAATCGGTACTTTTCGCGTAGTGGTAAATTAAACATCGTTTTGGGTCAAATGGAACCACTCCGTGGTTCTAGTGTTAAACTAAAATCTATTTATTTGCAATAATAATTAGGCAGCATAATCACAGTACTCCTTACTAGCAAGCAACGGGAAAATTAACTCATTTATTAATCCCGGTAGTTGACCCGCTTACTGCAGGAACCCTGCAGAAATCAGCCAAGCCACTACTTTTAAATTCCCCCTTCCCTAATCTTTCCGTCTAAACTTCTAAATACTTGAAAGGGGTTCACCAGGTCGCCAGAACCAGAACTAAGTCTAAAACGCCTTCGATGAGCTTGGAAACCAGCTGTTGTACTCGAGCTGAACGAAAGACCAATCTTTATTTTTTGAATTTTTTTTGTTCGGCCTCGCCTCGTGTCGTCTCTCGTCTGCCAGTCGTGTGCGTTATCTACGCTTGTTTGCTTTCTTAAATATCCGCCCATTTCGTTACTCATTTGCATTCGCGTTTGTTTCTTCTTTGAATTATGTAAGATAAACGGCTATTTAATTTAACTGGAAGGGGGTTTATTTGGATTCAATGCCTCACAAATAACTTAAAGAAATAAAGAACTTTTTTATATTTGTCTGCATTTTGATGCAGACAGATATTACACGCCTATTTACGAGACTACTAAGAAGAAATATGAAATAGAAATAGGATAACATGAAAGAAATAAAAGCATTACCTCTGGAATTTTAAATATGAACACTGAGACAAGATTATTATATATATATATATATATATATATATATATATATATATATATATATATATATATATATATATATATATATATATATACACTCAATATCCAAAACATTATGACCACCCCTACATTTTGCAATGAATTCGCCTGGATGACGTGGAAGGCACGTGATCAGGTGGAAGTGGTATTTAACTGCTGCTGGAGAGTCTGAAGAATCATTCTTTCACTTACTTCTGTGTGTGATAGGAAAGGCTGCGGATCTAAGCGACTTTGATAGAGGGCAGATTGTAATGGCTCGAAGGCTCGGAACAAGTATTTCCGAAACTGCACGACTCGTGGGTTGTTCACGACCAACAGTTGTTAGTACTTATGCAAAGTGGATGAATGACGGTGAAACCAGCAGTAGACGACATGGTGTTGGACGTCCACACGCTATCAAAGAAAAAAGGTCGTCGGAGACTGTCTCGCATGGTGAAGGAAAACCGGAGCCAGACAGTGGCTCAGCTGACAGCCCAATACAATGCAGGGCCAAGTAGAATAGTATCGCAGCACACTGTTCAGCGGACACTGTTGGATATGGGGCTACGCAGCAAACGTCCCACTCGTGTGCCTTTGCTGACCAAGCATCATCGCCAACTGCGCCTGTGCTGGGCCCGGGAACATCGCGACTAGTCCATGGATCAGTGGGAGAGAGTTGCCTGGTCAGATGAATCACGATTTGTCATTTATCACGCCGATGGCCGTGTCAGGATACGCCGTCTTCTAGGCGAACTGTTGCTCCGTTAATGTACAGTAGGTCTTACACAAGCCGTTGGTGGCGGTATTATGCTTTGGGGGACGTTCTCTTGGGCGTCTCTGGGACCCGTGGTTGTGGTAGAGCAGACCATGAATGCTACAGGGTATCTGAACATCTTTGCGGACCAGTTGCACCCTTACATGGCCTCTGTTTTTCCAGCTGGAAATGAAATGTTCCAACAGGACAACGCCCCGTGTCACAAGGCTAAAATTGTGTTGGAGTGGTTCCAGGAACATGATGCTGAATTCCAGTTAATATCTTGGCCGCCTAACTCACCGGATCTCAATCCGATAGAACACATTTGGGATGTCATGGGACGGCAGCTCAGAGTTCAAAGACCACCAATTCGCAATATCTCGGATTTGTGATATATCGCAATATCTCGGATTTGTGATGTGCAATATCGCGGATCAATATCTCGCGTGACCGTTGCTTAAACATCTGGTACAATCTGTCTACGGCCATCTACCAAGGACTTGTGGCATCCATGCCAAGGCGGGTTGAAGCTGTGTTGCGCGCCAAAGGTGGGCCAACTCGTTATTGACAGGTGGTCATAATGTTTTGGCTCTTGAGTGTATATATATATAAAACTGTTCCGTAACTGACTGACTGACTGATTAACATACAACGCACAGACCAAACCACTGGATCTAAAGGGCTGAAATTTTTGCATGGTGATTCTTCTTAAACTGTAGGGGTGCACTAAGAAAGATTTTTGAAAAATTCTTCTTAGATTTTTTAAAATTAAATTTTTAAGCTCTTTTAGCAACTTTTTAAAAGACTTTAGAAATTTATATCACGAGAAAGATCATAATAAGTCCTTTAAAATGAGATCTTTTTCGAATCTTTGCTTTTATTTTCTGATTTTTTGTGAATTTTTAAAGATTAATTTTTAAAATTTAATTTATTAAATGCTGAACACGTGATTTCTTTTTCTGGTACTTTAAATAAATTTATCGTCACGTGCATAACAACTAATTAGACAAAAAAAAATTTCTTGCTAATGTGGCAGACGATTGGACATTATCCAAAAAAATATTAAAATGCAATAAAATATATTATGTTCCTCAAACTGTACTATATTCTTTAATATGTCCTATTACATTTAATTTGAATATTTTCTTCTATATTATTTTGTTTAGAAAATATCCCTTACTATTTTTTTATAAATTCATATATTTTTTTTACATCAATTGCATACATTGATCGTCGTATTTATTATAAATAAATAAATAAATAAATAAATATATATATATATATATATATATATATATATATATATATATATATTAGCATTAATTACATACATTGACCGTTGTATTTAATTTGAATGTACTCCGTAGCGAAGTGCGTGTTTTCAGCTACTAGTTTACTTATATGCATCGAGTGGGAACGATAAGCGGGTTCACTTAATTCTAAGAAGATGGAATTGATGGATGCTTACATTCTGACGTATGAACTGATAATTCAAACATGAAGTGCACTGCAAACACTCTTCAACAGCACACGTTAATGCATGATATAATTTCATCGGAAGCGAGACGAGATCTATACATTATTTGGACATTGCTCTCATGATGTACGTCTCGGTTTCGAAATTTCACCAGATACATCAAACCATTGAGCACATTTATTGATCTTTAAGATTTCATTTGTTTAAGTTACATTTCCCCAGCAAAAAAAACAGTTCATCGACTGGAAGTTAAAATATCAAAACTAGATAAATATCTCTGAGATAAAGGACTAGAAAAATAAAATTCATAATACAATGTTGAGTAGATTTTTCCGTAATTGTTACCACGCACATTACACCTGCATTGTTTGATAGGAGAAATTTTTTTTTATATCTAGGATTAAATAAATGAATTTAAATAGTAAATTCTCACTTTTTAATAGTCAAGAACTACCGCATGATTTAAAAGCAATATATAACTTCTCGGTGATTGACTGCCTTTTTATGTTAACTATTGATAATTAAAAATAACCCTTTTAATAAAATAATAAAGCTTTATTAAACCGATATGTCTAACTTAAGACAGCTCTTCAGTATATTAAAATTTAAATTTTCAGTATTCGCCAAAAAACACTAGAAAAACGAATAAATGAATCTTACGTTTTTAAGAAAAGCCGGACTATGGCCGGATAGATAACTTTTCTTTCAGACTGAAAATAATCTCCGTTTTATGACAACATAGAGAATGTTGGTAATATTGAGCCATATTTATAATTAATGGCCAAAGAATGCACATACAATCGCTGTTACGGGGAATTGAAATCTAAAGACAACTTACGAATGTATTCCTATTTTGTCGAAAAGCCTAAAACACAATGAGATTGTCCATTTTCGTGATATGCGGGATAATATGTAATAGTAGCTGCACATTTGAACAACTAAATAAACTCCTGCTTTTGTCGTATTGTAATCCGGTATAATTGCTGGTTTACCAACGTTAAATCACGATTAACAATGAGGGGAAATGAATACAAGGGTCAGAAAATCAGACCTTCATTAGAAAGGGTGTAGCTATAAATAGAAACTGCTTAGAACATTCAAACCTTACATATAAAAACAAGCCATTCAAAATTGCGAAAATGTTGCACTTTGTACACGGGCGACCCCGTTGAAGGGTTAAGGGGATGGTGGACCTTCTAAACGATTTTTGAAATTTTCACCACAGAGATATGAAATTTTGTATATATATTCATTAAAGTATATCAATATTAAAAACCTTATAAAATTTTATATTTTTAAAAAAATATTTTATAATTAAAAAATTTAAATTAAATTACCCTTCTTTAAAATGCTCCTTGCGACTCAATTTTAAACTTTTCCCCTTAATTTTGCATTTATATTGCTTATAAATACTTTCTGAACAAAGTTATGTATTTTTTTCTACTTTCGTTGAATAGTTAATTTTTAGAAAATATTTTTATGCTTGTACTCTGAATTTTCGCGAAATTTTTGTACTTTACACTAAAGTTAAACTTTTATAACCTAAATGACCTCGAATCCTAAAATGGATACATAACTTTATTTTGATGTATTACAGGAATCTTTATTACAAATTTCATAAAATTTCGTCAAAAATTATGACGCGAAAAGCATTTTAAAGACCTGCAAATCTGGAAATTTCTCATTTTGAGAAAAAGTTATTTAAAAGATAATTTTTTATCTACTTTTAATACTTACTACTCTAAACCCACCAATTTTTAATTTTTCTTTCCACTACACATTTTAAATGCATTTCATTCCAATATTTACATGTTTTTAAAATATTAATACACCCCAGAAAAAATTCCAATTTTTGCTCGATTTTTGGTAATTTGAAAGTCCACCATCCCCTTAAGCAGTATTTTTTCGTCTAATTTACTCGTGTGTAGCAGCAAAGGATCAAACAATCTAAACTATTCTTTGCTAAAAACATTTGTAATAGTATGTTTTCGATCATTATAGTCATCTAGAATCTCTCTAGAAAATTTTGTATTCAGTCATATGATAACACTTTGTATAGATTTTTCAGTTGCTGTGTTGCATGTTTAAATATTTGCTTATAAACAGTGAACTTTCGAGAGGTACTATCCCTGATAAATCAGTAATGTTCTAAATACGGTATGTAAATTTTCCTGGGTTTAACAGGATTAGAGGTTTAATTTTACTCCGCAATTAGAGCTATTTATTATTTATCCTAAAATTTAACAATTATTTTAAATATTGGCATTTGCTAGTAAACATCAGGTATTAAGTATACTTTATAAAAAAAGAAGTAATCCAGATAGAAGACAATACAACTGCTAAAAATTAACAGAGTTAAATACTCACTACGAACGAGAGTTATTAAATTTTTTAAAATTTTATTAGAAATTTGATCTAATGTGATTCCAGTCATTAAACTGTGGCGAGCACTGCAGCAGCGATTCACACCATCGATGCGCAAAGCAGCTTCGCTGAATTCGCTTCTTTGATCATCTCCTTGGGCAGCCCAGATAACATGCAAATCGGGTACGACGGTGTGCGCTGTGTGTTTTACACGCTGTGTGCGCATCCAGCGGGAGTATAAAATCAAGCGACAGACAGCTCCTGATAACCAGCTCCAGGCAGAAGCTACATGAGACACCAGCACCAGGTACGGTTCCAGGCAGCAGATACTTGAAATGCCAGCAGTCATCTTTATGTACATGCTAAGTTTATTTTCTTTTCTTTAACCGAGTGATTGTTAAAGCGGTTTAATAAATAATTTAAATGTTTAATGCCTGGTGTGAGTCTCTCCCGCAACAAGCATCCTGCAGCAATAGCAAAGATTTGTGCGAGTGAGGAACTTCATACCCACTCGCTACAAAACTAAGACGGAACTTGGTCCATTAAATCAAATTATGTATATATTTACTTTGTATTTCAATAGTTTTTCCTTCAGAGTGAAAATCACTACTTCGGATAATTTTTTTAATTCCAATCAATTAAACAAATTATGTTCATAGATTTTTTTTATATATTTACGATAGTTAGGACAGGGAGGAGAAATCCATATTTTGATAACTGACACACACACACACACAAACGTGTGTGTGTATATATATATATATATATATATATATATATATATATATATATGTATATATATATATATATATATATATATATATATATATATATATATATATATATATATATGTATGTGACGTGGGGAAAACGGCCGCCGGTCACTGCACTGAAGATGCCGCAACCCCACATCACGGTGAAAGCATTTTAGTTCGCTGGATTACTGGACGATACTCTGGCCGAAGAATCACACGTTAACACAAGATTTCTCGAAATCGCCGGCCCCTCCGCCGGCTGTTTCGTAGCAGGCAAAATATTACAGAGTGCGTCTAAATTTAGACATCAGATAGTTTTGGAAAGTCATCCCATCACGTGACACAGAGGTGTGACTTACTTTTTGATTGGATAAAAGTTATTTGTTGATGCTCTGATCTGATCTAATTTTTATGAACGCCGCGTCGCGTCTAATTTCGTTAAAAAGTCAGCCATCTTTGATGATATTGCCGAAGACTGTAACAATGGAATTTAACACGAATGCCCAAGGGAAAATTAAGTACTTAATAAGAATAAAAAGGGGTATGTAATTTTGAATATTAAAGTGAGGAATTAATAGTTTTTAAATGTTAAGAGTGTTTAATTAAGAAATTACTAGTTTTTTAATATTATAGAATATCCCCCCCGTCCAAGAAGAGGCTGACCTACAATGCCAGCATCGGAGGGCAGACTCACTCATATGAGTGAGAAGAATGGGCAATAACAAGAATTTGGAATAGTTTAAGTGTTGTCAGCAAAAGTTAGTTATAGCAAAAAAATTTTAAAAATCACGTGATGAAATGACATGACATTATGAGCAATTTGTAACAAATATTTAAATTTCACATTAAAAAAAATACACATAATAATAACATTAAAAATTCTACATAGGCATGTTTTGAAACCTGTTGAATAGGGTGGCCTTTCCCCACACAACAAAATTTCAAAACAAAAAAAACTCAGTTAAGTACAAAAATTTGTAAATTACCAAAAATTCACTTCAAATATACACTGGACATAACTTCAATTTAACTTCGAGTCGACTCAAACAGATAATAAAATTGAGCAGCAAAAATATCACAGAAAACAAAAAAATGAAGTAAGTAAAGTTTATCTTGACACAATTCAAAACGTAACCTGTATAATGTTTCTCTGAAAAATTCACTACCACGGAGTGAGTCCCCAAAAAAATGACAGGAATATCTGTCCATCTCAGCCTGTCCATACATTGCTAGTCTGTCCATTTTTATCAAATAAAAGTTTCGTCATTAGGACAGTAGGTTACAGAGAAGAAATATTGTTCAGGTTTTTCAAACTCCTGAAGGAGTATTTTATCACAGTCTATTATAATTGCTGTGTCCTTGGTTACAAACGTGGATACACAAAATTTTCAATTTTAACAAAACAATATCTTCTATGACACTGGATAATAAAATTCACAGGTCTTAATAAAAATCACATTTCTAATATATAAATTGTATATAAAAATTACAGAACATTTATTATACTATAAGAAAAAACTCAATCATGTCAACATTTTCAATATCAAATCCTTATTCATTATGTCTAGTTTCATATCTTTATATTTCTTATTATTCTCATTTCACTATTACCTAAACTCATTTTTATTCCAACAATATTTATTTATTAAAAAATTCTATTCAATATTTTTTCTATTCACTTTTTTTCTAATCTATTTTACTTGTTTTCAAAAATTTTTTCACTTAATATTCAATGCATTCATTCTAGTCATTTGTTTATATACTTATAGATGAATGGAGCTCTCTTTTCTTTGTTTTAGGTACCTGTTTGTATGTGTGTCAACCAAACTCTTAGTTTCAAACCCTTTCTTAGTCTTACCTCTAAGAAGTTTTGGTGTTGTGTTTATGTTTGTGTAACAAGTGGGTTTTCGTTCTCCCTATTGTACGAAGATTAATAAGGAGGAAAGAATGGCCGTACAGTGGACCAACCGTTATTCTCCCGACAGGATATGACCGCCTAGAAAAACAGCATCTTGCATAGTACAAAGATGGAGAAAAAGGTAAAATGTGCATATGCCATACCTGTGGGAGTGTAATATAGAAATGGGAGGACAAAGGAGTGGCCATCCGAAAGCCTGTTTTATTCATTACTTAAGCATATAGTTTTCAGCACTTTAAGCGTCTGAATTGGTGAATAAAAAACAAATAACAAAAAAAAATCAGAAAAGATCTTAAACAGCTGGGATGACATCCAACGCGCTTGTAGACGGGTTGATAGGAACGATTATTCAAGGAAGAGAAAATTTACTGAAAGGTAAAAGTAGTAGAAATGTCATAGTCGGTTTAATTTCAGATCCCCAAAAAATCACATAAGTACTCTTAAGAAGGAAGTTTAAGTTAGACAGTTTTTTTCTCTTTTCCCAACAGTTTTATCTTTAGTAGGACAACACATAATTAATTATATGAATTAAATATATATATATATATAATGATGTTAAGCATCAAACAGAAAGAAAAAATGGATCTATTGTTCGTCATTATTCGTGGTGTAGTTTTAATTTCTTTGGTGCATTATAGTATCTTAATTTGCAAGCATGGACAATTTCAGAATTTTCTTTGGTGTGAAAGTTTGGTTTATCAATTTCATAATTAACTTTTGACATTTGTCTTAAAATAGTGTAAGGTCCAGAATAGGGGGAGTTTGACTTTCTCGTGTTAGGGTATTGGAATTCTTCTAATAATACTAAATCTCCAACATTAAATTTAGATTCTACGAACCGTGCATCATATTTAACTTTATTCCTGTTATGGTAATTAATTGTGATTTCTTTAGCTAATTTTCTCGCCTCATCCACCTGAGGATAAAAGTCTTGTTTTTTTAACATGAGGTTCGTAAGGTAATATTCCAAAAATTAGGTAAGCTGGGGTCATTTGGGTAACTGTGTGAGGCGTATGATTGTATTCATTAATTACTTTGTTTAATAGGGTTCTCCAAGGAGTTTTACTTGTTGAGTTATGTACTTTGCACCTTAATCTAGTAATTATTGTTTGATTTACTCTCTGTACCTTGCAGTTGGTTTGTGGATGGTGAGCCGTCGTCAATAATTGCTTAACATTGTTATGCTCTAAAAACCTTCTAAATTTTGAACATGTAAAAGCTGCGTTTCTGTCAGTTAGCAATTTTTTTGGTGTTTGAATTTGGAATATTTGCTTTAAGCAATTTGTATAAGTTTCAGTAGTTACGCTTTTTGATGGAAAAGCCCAAATATAACGCGTTGCATGGTCAATTATCAAATGTAAATATTTCTTTGTGGAATTATAGTAATTAAATCCGCCTACTGTGTCCAAACTTAAGCACTCGAAGGGTTGGTCTGTCGGAGGTACTTCTTGCAGCAATCCAAACCTTTTCTGTCTTTTCTTTTTGTTTAATTGACAAGTATGACAATGTTTAACATAATTACTAATGTCCTCAGTGATTTGGGGCCAATAATATTGGGGTGTAAGTAATTGCATTGTTTTATTTATTCCAAGGCGTCCAAAGACCTCATGGGCCTTTTTCAAAATTTCTAATCTCAATGAAAATGGTACTACAATTTTTAAAAATATTTTCTTTCTCACGTAAATTACATCATTTAGTTTTTTATATTTAATTCCCTGCACATTGTCTATATTTTGAAAATCCACAATCTTTTGTAACTCGATTAAATGATTTATTTGTTGATTAGGTTCTGAAATAGGATTTCTGGAAAGCATGTCGGCTTCAATGTTCGCAGTTCCTCTCTGGTATTTTATTTCATAGTCAAACATACTTAATTTTAGTTACCATCGAAAAATCCTTCCTCTAAGATTTTTAATGTTCCTCAACCAGACTTAGGCTGCATGGTCAGTGTGAATCGTAAATTTCCTAATATGGAGGTAATTATAAAACCTATCCAGTGTGTCAACTGTGGCGAGGCACTCCAGTTCTGAGATTGAGTAATTTACTTTATAAGGTTTCAAGACACGGGAATGATATGCTATGGGATGTAACAACACATCTTCACCTGGCTGCTTCAGAACAGTTCCAATTTGGTGTTTACTCGCGTCCACAAATAAGTGGCAATATTTTGTTACATCATATAAATGCAATATTGGTTTACAAATCAATAAATTCTTAAGATCCTCAAAAGTTTCTTGGCACTTGTCTGACCATCCCCATTTTACTCCCTTTTTCAATAATGTATTTAATGGATGTCTTCAAAATTTCTAATTCAAAATATTTGCATATTTTGGAATAAAGTTATTATACACATTTATTGTGCCCAAGAATCTTTGGAGTTTTTTTACATTAGTTGGTGGTTTCAAACACTTTATCTTTTGAATGTTAATGTTGTCTGGGGCAATTTTCCCATTTGTTACATTATATCCAAGAAAATTAATTTGTTGCTGCAGAAAAGTACATTTAGCTAATTTTAACTTCATATTCTCTTTTTTTCAAAATGTTAAACAATTGATCTAAATTTTCAAGGTGTTGCTCTTTGGAGTCTGAAAAAATTATAATATCATAGAAGTAGTGGCATGCAAAGTTAACTTTATATTTATCTAAAATTCTCTTGATAGTCCTATTGAATATTGCAGGGGCAATCTTTAAGCCAAATGGAAGTCTTAGCCACTCGTATAAGCCAAAAGTAGTGGCAAATGCCAATTTCTCAGTATCTTTTGGGTGGACGGGTACATGCCAATACCCTGAGGTAAGGTCCAAAGTTGAAAAGTACTTAACTTTGCTTAATTTATCCAGAATATAATCAATTCTGGGTAAGGGTTCTGCATCTGTCTTAGTAATTAAATTTAGTTTTCTGAAATCAATACAAAGTCTAGTTTTTCCTTCATCTCGCTTTTTTGCCAAAGTCACAGGACTTGAATATGAACTGTGTGATTCTTTTATGATTCCTGCTTCTAACAAATTTTTAATTTGGGTCCTGATCACTTTTTCCTCAATTGGCGAAATGCTGTATGCTCTTAAACTCACTGGTAAGTCAGAATTTAGGATTATTCTTTGCGGTTCCATTCTTATTTTGCTTATGTCATATTTGTTAGTTGAAAACAATTTATTATTTTTGTGCAATGAATCTTTTAATTCCCTATCAACATCTAAATTTTTGATTTGACCATTAATGTCAACATTTTCATAATTTGGGGTATTTTCTGCTTTTATTTCACCAGAATGTTCATTAAAATTTTCACTTACATCATAATCAATACAGAAAATATCATTTTCTTTCTGTGAGTTCTCTTCATAAGGGTTAAACATATCTGAATTTTCAATTTCATGACCATTACTATTATTATACACATGCTTATTATCACATTTATTTTGTAGATGTAATGAAATTTTACTTCTATCACAAATATTAACCAATTTCAAAGAAATTCTATTTCGATACACACAAAATTGGTTACAGTCAATTACTACTTCAAACTTTTTACATTCAGGAAGTCCCAGTATAAGATAAGGCAAGTCATTGTCCAAAACAGATGCAGAAATATTTCTAGTTATTTTCCCTATTTCCAAAGTTAATACACATTTAGTTGTAATTAAGATTTCCCCCTCAGCTCGCCTGACCTTAATTGGAGAGCTTGAATAACATTTCAGTTTACATTGCTTGACTAGTTTTTGTAACATCAGACAAATGGTCGAAGCAGTGTCAATCACACAATTTAAAAAATTCTGTTTCTCATTTTTATATAGTCCTTTTGTTTTATCAACCCCATGATTTCTGATAATTTTTCCTTTAATGAAAGTAATTGTCATTCTGGCGCCTGATCCCTTTCAAATTCAGGTTCCTCATAATGATTTTTGTTGTCTGACACTGACATCTTATCAAATCTCTCATTAATAGAGCAAGTTTGTTCCCAATGGTAAGCATTACTTATGCCAAAATTATAACATTTTCGACAGGGTCTAGGTGGTAAATTTGAATATTGTTTGTGGTGATTAATTTGGTTATTGGGTCTGGGTGCAAATTTCCTATTCAAGTTGTGATCTCCTCTGGGGTGCCATTGTATTAATTGCCGCTGCTGACCATAATTAGGTCTAAACTGAGTTTGTTGATTATTATTAGGCCTAAATTGAGGCTTCGAAGAGTAATTTTGTCTAAATTGATGAGGTGGTCTATAATTCATCCTAACTTGAGGTTGGTTGTAGTAATTCTGTCTAAATTGGGGCCTATTCTCAAATCTAGTGTTAAAAAAGTTATCCTGATTCCCTTGATTACCTTTGTTTCCTTCATTATTTATTTTGATCAGCATAATAGCAAACACTAACCGTTTTGTCGTTGTTTGAGGAGGATTTGCAGCTATGGTCATTCTCATTTGAGCATTTAGGCCTTGTGTTAGGCCCTCTAGTATTGATTTCTGTGTTAACCCCAATCCTTTTCCTACATCAATTTTTTATGAAAATATTTGGTTAAGTCATCATCATATTCAAACTTCAAATTGGAAAATTCAGAGAATTCCACGCTATCTGTGTCAAAAAATAATTCCTGCAAAGTATTTTTAAATTCTGTCCATTCTTGAATATGTAAGCAGGAATTTACAAAGGCAGTAAGGGCTTCTCCTTTTAAGAATTTTGAAATAGATTTAACTTTCTCTTCTTCTGACAAATGGGCCTGTAAGCATTTTTGCTCAAAATATGAAAGCCACCTAAAAATTTTCATCCCTGACTTTGGGTAAAAAAAATGATGTCCCCCAATTCCCTCTCTCCTGTGTCATTAATTACAGTTGTATCTTTAAAGTCCTGATGGTCAATCACTGTCTTGTCATAATCATCTGAGGCAGATTGATTCCCCTTAGGTTTAGTTTCTACATGGTCATCATCACTACTTCCCGACACAGTAAATGATTGGTCTTTCAAAATCTTTCTGTCACTCTGGCTAGTCATTATCACACTATTTGTTACAAAATAATACAATTTAATACTTCAATTAAAAGCAGGAATATCATACCATGTAATTATATTTTCAAAGGAAATGCTTTGCAGTTTTCAAAACAGTTCAAAAGTTTTGGGAAAAGGAAAGAAAAATACAACCTGATTTTGTGATGCTTGTCTTGTTGGAAACTTAGCCGTTAGATGACCCAACACCACATTTGCCCTCAGTACAGCGCTAGGCTTGCATACTGGGCTCAGATTATCCTAAATTAGGATGCAGAGAAAAAAAATTATTTTGCTTCTCACTTTTCCGAAGAGAAAAAAAACAGAACGCCCGCACCGATGATATTTTTAACTGGCGGTGATTACACACTTTGATGATACTCGTGATGAATTTAACTCCGCAGTCCCTGGTCGTCACACGGCAAAAAGAACATAAACAGTCTTGAAGTCCGGATAGAAAAACGATGAATTTAAATCCAAAATCAATGGTCATCACGCGGGTAGATGAGCAGGGAAAAAATAACTCTGTAAAGCGCTGAATTGGAAAGGAGATGACGTATCACGTTGGCGGTGACCTACTTTCGTTTTCTGCGTTGCTGACTTGGTGCGGCGAAATTAACTAAAACGGTGAACCGGGGGAGGAAAAAGTATCAGCCGACGATCCTTATGGTAATGGAAATCCTTTGTGTCTTCTCGCAGCAGGTGAAGCTACAGTGCGGATCTTCTGTGACATGGGGAAAATGGCCGCCGGTCACTGCACTGAAGATGCTGCAACCCCACATCACGGTGAAAGCATTTTAGTTCGCTGGATTACTTGACGATACTCTGGCCGAAGAATCACACGTTAACACAAGATTTCTCGAACTACATATTTATTAAAATCGCCGGACCCTCTCCCGGATGTTTCGTAGCAGGCAGAATATTACAGACTGCGTCTAAATTTAGACATCAGATAGTTTTAGAAAGTCATCCCATCACGTGACACAGAGGTGTGACTTACTTTTTGATTGGATAAAAGTTATTTGTTGATGCTCTGATCTGATCTAATTTTTATGGACGCCGCATCGCGTCTAATTTCGTTAAAAAGTCAGCCATCTTTGATGATATTGCCAAAGACTGCAACAATGGAATTTAACACGAATGCCCAAGGGAAAATTAAGTACTTTATAAGATTAAGATATTATATATATATATATATATATATATATATATATATATATATATATATATATAGCGTCAAGCTGCCATCCCACGGGTCCAGGATTTCACCTTGCGACTGGGCAAGGTCGACTCAGCCTTTCATCCCTTGAGTGGATCGATAAAATGAGGACCAAGCATGCCTGGGAACTAAACTCTGGGGGTTCCACGTAAGGTTGACCACCTGACTGAGACATATGCAGTATGGCACCCCAAGCCCACGGTCTAGAAAGCGGAGATGGGTACCGCCAGCCCTGTTCCAACTCGGACTGTTGCGCCGTAAGTTTATATGTTTATATATATATATATATATATATATATATATATATATATATATATATATATATATATATATATATATATATATATATATATATATATATATATATATATATATATATATTTGAAAAAGGGAAAATATTGTTGGTTAGGAATTTAAACGAAATACATTTATGCATGATAGTTATCCATTATATTATTTTTATTTTTCTGCTGTGTACATTAAAATCAAAAAGCTGAATCAAATCACGCGTTTGTATACTATATCTTAAATAAATCTTATCCATACTTATACGTTCTTTATTCCAATGAAAATTCGAAGTAAGCACATTAAAGAGTACTTATCTTTTGGGCCCTTGTTTACGAGAAACAATTTATGGAAGTAATTTACGGTGACAACAGAATACTTGAGCGGAAATTCAGCATGTTTCTAAGGGAATAGAGCCTACCTTAACGTTCCTACAGTAGATGCTTTCACACGGGTGTCATAGAAAGGAAGGAAGATATATTGTCGCTCATAAACCTCGTAATACAATGAGAAAATTTTCTGTCTACAATGTTTCCTGACTTGAACACAGTTTCTGATATCTTTTAACATCTAAATTCAAAAGTTATTCTATCAAACTGACCTAGATTTACTTACATGTTTTAAATTTTTTGCGCTTTTATACCTGTAAAGTTTAAAAATTATTTCTGCACATGCATTTTTCAACCTTCTCTAAGGTTAAAATTAATTTTTTATTCTAAGAAATATATTTATACTTAATTCTTTGCATTGTGGTTTCACTAATTCATTTCGTAAATCATGTTTCTGTCAGTGTAGTATATTCGTTTGAAATTAATTTATGCCTCTTTTACAGATTAACATACTTACATAAGCAGAAAATATTTTTTTACAAAATTAAATATGATTTTTAAATTAAGTTTTTAATAAACGTACTGTAAGGTAATTAATGAAAGTTGATTTTGTAGATTTCAACATTTATCAGAAAAACTTAAAATCATAAAAAATTAAGTCAACAGAGTTAAATTACAAAATATAACATGTGATGGACTAAAATGATGTCTTGTATACTTGGCTGAGTCTGGTTCTGTATGTATTGAACTGGAATTAATTCCGTGGTTGCCTTTAAACTTCACTATAGGACACTTTTAGTGTCTTCCGGTGGTGTAAGAAATAAGTCGTTAAGATTTTATCCCATAATTTTGTGTTAAGTCTGCTGTGTACTAACCCTATTGGATTTTCTCACCTAAATGTTAATCTATAGAGAAAATGTGTCCAAGGATTGCCGACTTGGATTTAAAATTTTTTTAAATTGTACTCCGTTATATAGAAAGAAATTTTACACCTTGGGACAAAATGCTTTTTCGTACAAAATGCATATAAAATTTGTACATTCAAAATGCAAATAAAAAATGTTTATTTGCATTTTGAACGCTCAAAATGCAAATAATACTTTAAAATTTAAATTAATAGGAAAAAATATCTAGTATACTGTGTTTTAAATGCTTATCAATTCCTTTGGTGGACGAAATGTATAAAATGAATCTTGTTGCAGAAAAGTTCAGACTATCTGAAAATACCATTTTTATTGGATTATCAGAATTTATATAGCCGTATATAGGAGACAAATTTACTCCATAGATTAAAATTGTGGAGAGGGAATCCAATAGCTTTGTTTACGACAGCCTTAATGACACCACTAGTAATGTTGTGGACAAAGGAAGTAAATGTTTGTGTCCATCATGAATGAAATCCTGCACTGTACTTGCTCCATGGGATCATAGATATAGCCTTTCTATAGACCAGTGGTCGGCAAACCGTGGCTCGCGAGCCACATGTGGCTCTTTGGCCCCTTTAGTGTGGCTCTTCCACAAAATACCACAGTGTGATTGAAAATTCGTGAGGACTGGTTTTTTTATTTCTATTTTTACATACTTAGTTGATGTTTATATGCCTTTATCTTTAGGCGAGTGCTCTGAAGCGACTTAATGAGAAAACATTTCCATAAAAATTAAATGTCAACGCGTATCGTCATGTCGTATCTTTGCATCGTGTTTTACAATGTATTACTTCCGAGAGCGTGTCCCCGTAGAAAACACTAGACTAGTCAAAATGGTCTTCGAATATAACTAACCAGCAAGTCCAAGATCTTAAATTAGTTTCAGCTTTATCAATAGCAGTTGACGAGTCTTATAACATAAATGATACAGCGCTAGTTTCACTTTTTGTACGATTTTTTTCATCTACAGGTCCTAAAAAAACATTTAGAATTATTGTCACTCAAAGGTCAAATACGTGGAAATGATATAGAAAATGCAGTAATTGAGTGCATTGAAACACATCATATTCTACATGATAAAATTGTCTCAATTTCAACAGATGCGGCGAAAAGTATGACTGGCGTAAGAAACGGGTTCGTTGTTACTTTGAGAGAAATTCATCTAGATGCGCTTTGCGCGCAGACATTTCTAGAAGAAATTTGCAAAGTTATGAAATTCGTGATTAAGATTACCAACTCCAATTAAGGTAAAGCCCTTAATCATCGCCAATTTAAAGAATTTTTAGTTGAAATAGGGAGTGAGTACGCAGATCTTCTGCTGCATAACAAGGTACGTTGGTTTTCTAGAGGAAACGTTTTGCTTCCTTAAAAAAACAGAAATTAAAGCATTTCTCCTAGAGAAGGGTGTTCACTATCCAGAACTAACGAGGGATCAGTGGATCCAGAAATTTTATTTCATGGTAGACGTTACGTCTCATCTATTTCAGCTTAATCGCAAATTATAGGGAAAGGAAGCACGATTTTTTCGATTTTAGAAGAAGTTATTTCATTCAAAAACAAATTGTCTCTTTTTGCTCAACATTTTGATTGAGAAACTTAGATTCACTTTCCAAGCCTGTTGAAACATCGCCAAGAAAATAATTCTGAGATTGACATTTGCTATTTCAAAACAACACTTTTAAATGTTAGGGAAGCTTTTCTCGACAGGTTTCAGGAAGTCAGAAACAGCAAAGCGACGTTAGCTTTTGTTAAAAAACCTCTTAAGGCTACTGTAAAAGAATTAAATTTTTCTCCCTTTAATATTGACATTAGAAACTTTGAAATTCAATTGCTGGATTTAAAAAAGAAAGAATTGTGGAGCTGGAAATTTGGACGTCTTTGTGCTGATATAGAAATATTGGAGAAAAACAAATGTGAACTTAGTTCACAGCACAAGTGGTCTGCTTTGAAAGATCTGGAGAAGGAAGATATGATTTTTAACACCTGGAATAGTATTCCTGACTCATATAATCAGCTGAAAAAACTAGTGTTTGCTGTTCTTTTCTTATTTGGGTCTATATATTCATACGAACAATAATTTTCAAGAATGAACCTTATCGAGAGTAAATCGACAAGTCGTCTTATTGATGAAAACCAGGAATCGTGCCTAAAATAAAAAAAAACATACAAACTTGACTTACCCAAACTTTCCAAGGAGATGCGAGACCATTTTTCATAGTGTTTGCCTGTCATTGTTATGATTTAACTTTATGGATACTTTACAATTTAATTTTATCAATAAATAATATCGGTATTAAGTATAATATCAAGTTTTATTCAACGTACCTATAGTTTAACTAAGACATAAAACTTAGAACAGTTATTATGGGAAATTAGAACATGTAATAAAATAGATTATTGTATAGTGGAACTTTTTTTTAATTGTTAATTTGAGAAAAACACATTCTGACACATGACTGAGAATAACTAAAGGAAACAAACTCAAATTTAATAGGTAATGTTAACATTTAATTTCTCTTCCTTTTACTTAAAATTATTTTTATAATTAATTACAAATTTGCACAGAAAACATCATAATAATTATCAACATACATTAAGCAATTAATTGAACACATAAAAATCCTAGTTACACATATCAATTATTCTGCGCTCTCGCCTGATAAATATATCACAAATTATTATTACTCACCATCACCCTCATTGGAGACTGAATATAATATCTCGTATCTAAAACTCGGTCAAAAAAGCAGACCAGAAAACTCATCATGCAAAATGGCGACTCGATGAAGGGCGGACAACCTACAGGTATCTCTTAGTCACGGCCTTTTCTTCAACTGCCCAAAAACCATTAAAAATTTTCCAGTACCGGAAAAGCAGAGGTCAGAAAATGTTCTTGAACAATTAACACCTTTCAGCTATCATTGGTTAAAAGATGGTTACTGGGCCTTTGCTATGGGGAGGCTAAGTCCCCCTTAAATGCCCGAGAGGGTGGCAAGTAATTTTCCCTCCTGTGCACATGACCTTGGGTGCTATTCGTACTGTTACAGGTTCCGGTAAATTGCCTCCGGGAGGCACATTCCTTTCTTCCCGGAAAAACCGGTACGAAAAACCGCAGGAATGATTTTAAGCAAATAAACATTTTAGGATTTACAAAATAAAATAGATACACTTATAAATGTGCATGGAACCGAATTAATGTTGTATCGAGATTATGAAATCAGAAAATGTATTTTTTTAGAGATAAAACAGTATACTAATGAAAATAATTACAAAGTCGAGTTCCATGTCACAACAGTTTATTAAGTTAATATTAGGGAGCGCTGTGGAGAGACAGAATATGTAGTTTTGAGGATTGAGAAAGGTATGTTGAGATGGTTTGGACATACAGAGAGGATGAACGAATGGAGATACACGAAATCAGTATACAAGATGAGTCTGGATGGAAGAGTCGGAAGGGGTCGACCACAGCGAACGTACCTTAAGACGTTTTTAGCAAAGATCAGCTTTGGAATGTAATAATTAAATTTATAACAATGCGCCTACCTATATACACTCATGGACAAAAAAATTAGCGCACCAAGAAATAATTGCGAGATCGTAAAGAAACTTGCAATGAAGGTACATGTCGGGGAGATATGCAAATGACTAGAAATGCAGCGTGATTCGCAGTACGTATAGCCGATAGAGGGCGTTGAACATCGTACTCTGTGGAGTATAAAACAGGTAACCAAAGCTTGTTTGAGTGTGCTGAATCATTGGACAACGGAAGATCTGAGATAGACATGCCATTACGCCGTGTTCGAAGACAATATAAGCAGTTGTCGCAGTTTGAGAGGGGGAGAATCGTCGGGATGATGGAAGCTGGGTGGTCAGCTAGGCGAGTAGCTCGTCAATTAGGCCGCTCTGATTGTGTTGTGAGGAGGTGTTGGGACCAGTGGACCCGAGAGATGTCATGTACACGAAGACCAGGCTCAGGACGCCCTCGACAGACCAGTCGTCGAGAAGACCGCCACATCGTAAGAAATGCACGCGTACAGCCAACTGCTTCATCGGCCGCCATCCAGGCACAGGTAGCACCTTCACTAGGGGCCTCTGTGTCTTCTCGAACCATACGAATCCGTCTGGCTGAAGGACAGTTGGTATCGCGGCGCCCATTACGTGTGCTGCCCTTGACGCCCACCCATCGACGCCTCCGTTTGGAGTTTTGCCGCGCACGCGGAAACTGGACTGCAGCGGAATGGAACCAGGTCGTCTTTAGCGACGAATCCAGATTCAATTTCGGCAGTGATGACAATCGTGTTCGTGTGTGGAGAGCCCGTGGTGAACGCTTCAATCCTGCCTTTGCTGTACAGCGACACATCGCTCCCACAGCTGGTGTGATGGTATGGGGTGCCATTGCCTACAATACACGGTCACCCCTAGTATTGTTCCGTGGCACCATGACAGCCCAGCGGTATGTTCACGAAATCCTGCAACCACATGTGTTGCCACTCATGCAACGGCTCCCAGGAGCCATTTTTCAGCAAGACAATGCTCGGTCTCATACGGCAAGGGTGTCACAAGACTGTCTCCGCACTGTTACTACCCTTCCTTGGCCTGCCCGATCCCCAGATTTGTCTCCAATCGAGCATATCTGGGATCATTTGGGACGACGAGTTGGGCATCCCACGAGTTTGAACGAAGTAGAGGCAAGGTTACAGCAAATATGGAACGAAATGTCTCAAGACATCATACAGAACTTGTATGACTCAATGCCCGATCATATCGCATCGTGCATTCGCGCTAGAGGGGGTCCAACGGAGTATTAACTCCTCCGTTCTTTTGCCTTTTTCTCTGAAATAAATTATCCTTTTTCTTTGATTTTCTTATCATTTACTTATATCAAAGTAGTCATTACGTATGTCAAATTTCGTTTCATTTCGACGACTCCTTCTTGATGCGCTAACTTTTTTGTCCATGAGTGTAGTTTAAGTTTCAAAAATTTGGCTCTCAAAATAAATTTCAATCGTTGCACTGTTGACATTTGGCTCTCAAAAGAAATTTCAGTCGTTGCACTGTTGACATTTGGCTCTCAAAAGAAATTTCAATCGTTGTACTGTTGACATTTGGCTCTGTTGACTAATGAGTTTGCCGACCACTGCTATAGACGAAGGAGTTTTCTACAAGTACCAAAACACCTCCTGTTTAAGAACCATAGTTGTCCCGTGTTGATGAACCGGCAAGTGGATAACTGAATATAAATTGAACCAATTCTCTTTACCTACGTACTAAGTGTTAAGCTAGCATGAAACTGTGCCACAGAACCCTTTAGGCAGCGCTAACTGAACAGATTTTGATTATATATCTGAAAACATTTTAGTCAGTAAAACCACCCAACAACCCCGAATGCTCATTCTCGGCCTCTTTACCGCTTGTTAGGTATGCTTGAACGCGACCTCTAAAAAAGAATGCTTGCTCAAAGTTAAGGAAAGGCATTTGTGGCGATTTAAAAAGCTCCCACTAAGCTATCCCGAAGTTTTGAAACTGCCACAGGCTCCAGATAACGAAGGGATGCCTATGATCTGTGTACACCAAGCATCTCTTTTGTCCTTGTCTGAAGATATTGCTTTACATAGATGAAGTCAGGAATCGGATTTCCCTTATCATGCGAATATAGACACATCTGTTCTGTTTGGCCACATTATGTTACACACGTCAGTGTGCAGCTGCTCAAGGTATCTGTTCTACGTTGAGAATTCTGAACGAGGAATTCTTTAGCGCATAACTTAAGGTATGTGCCTACCTTTTGGGCACTTTTTTTGAAAAATAGGAAATTTTTATGAAACACAAGTGTTTTTAGTTAGAACAGGGAATAGAACTATGAATTAAAAAAAAAAGCTAGTGGAATTTTCATTAACTTTTCAAATTTAGGCAATTTTTAGTCAAATTTTAGTAAAAATTAGCGTTTACGCCAAATTTTCTAAAACAAAATCTAACCAATATATTTCACTTTTTTTTTCAACAGAATATTAGTAAATCACTTACCTGTGTTATGAAGCAAAATATTTGCAATACTTCTTAAACTTACTAACATATACCAAATTTTGTATACACAACAAGATTTTTAAAAAAATTTTCATATATTTTTCAATAAAAATAGCTCTTAAATTAATAAATAGATACTTACAAGTTATATTTTGGTTCATAACATACCACTAGATGAGCAGAACCTTGTGACAAAATTTTATTTCAATATCTTAAAAATCTTTTAAGAAATGAAATTTATCGTAAACGTAAAAAATGAAAAATGCAGTTTTCCAGAAAACGCAAATAAAGATTTTAATTTAGCATAAAAAAATATGTATAAACTTTACAACCTCAAATTTCACCATATTTGTAGGTCAAGCTTTCCGTGGCTTCATTTTAAATTAATTTTGATTTTCTTTTAGCTTTTATAATTTTTCTGCATGTTTTCGTAGTTTGCAGAATTTGTCGCCTCGATTTCTTTATTAGCTCAATGGCAATTTCCATGTACTTTTTCAACATTTCTGGTTCAGTTTTTATTTTTAAATAATTGAAAACAGGTACGAGACCCATAAAACATGAATTAAACACTAGCACTGCAATAGAAGCCCCTAATAACAATGTTTGCAGTTAAAGAAAATTTTCTTTAGGAAAAATATTCCACAAAACATTGTTAAATGATTCATTATTGATATGAGTCATGCAATGAAAACACTTTTTCAGTAATTTCTGATCACAATAACCAGTTCTAAGTAAGCTGGTTTTATAATTTTGACAATTGTATTTGGAAGGCTTGGGGATTTTTCTGAAAACTGCTTTCCATGATGCAATGCTTGCTTGTAATTACACCAACTTTCGGGACCCTCAGGACACTGTCCATACATCGACTTTTCATTGCTTGAGCAACAAGAAAAAAACAGATAATACTGCTGATTGCATATTTTGAAGATTTGCAACATTGCTGCGAATTGCAATCTCATAATAGTTTTGTAGCTTGTCTATAAAGTTATCAGTTAGTTTACCCTTTCCACCAAGTCCTTTAATGGTCTTTTAATGGTTTTAAAACTATAAAAAGTAAATAGAGGAAACTTAATTCTACTTTAAAAATGAAAAATGAGCATTAAAATTGTTTAAAAGTAAAGAAATAACTGTAAAAATGTATTTTTTGTATTTCCGTGGCCCTTTAAAAGGTCACTTCCGGTTTCAGAAAGTTCATTTCCGGTTTATAATTTGGGCTAGAACTTTGCTTCTAATTATCGCTGAACCAAAAGTAAGGCATTTTTGAAATCCTAAATGTTTGAACTTTAATTTAAAATAATAATAAAAAATTCGAATGTTTTCGCAAAAACAGCAATTTGAGGGTAGGCACATACCTTGTTCGAAAGAGTGCACAAGCACACACAGAAGAACAAGAAAATTTCGTTACTCAAGAGGCAGTGACAATGGTATTTTTATTCATTCTTGATTGTGATCTTCTGTCATATTCTGTTATTTCTTTTTAGTCTCTTGAACATTATTTTGCTGCCGTTGCACTGTCCTATTATAACAACTTCCCCTTTTGGCGTTGAGTTTGCAGTTTCTGTTATATCTCTACCTCCAATTAATCGATTTTCATGAACAATTTCGCGTAAAACCCCTCAAATCACGTAAATGGGTCACGGGAACACCTAAAAAACAAGACATTACACCACAGTCCTGCATTCATCTCTTTATTCCAGTCATACTCTATTTATGAGTGCTTCGTTTTATTTTAATGCTGAATAGTTTGGTACAACCCAGATAAACAAACTGGATGAATTTTAGACATCCTTACTTTAGATTTCGCTTAAAAGATTCTCATAACTCAGCAAAAAAATCTCTGTTTTTACTAAACAGGTTATTTCTTGCGCTTTTGATGTTTGCAGTTATATTCGTACATAGTGCCCAAATACAGCGTACGGCAGAATGGACTCTGACATTTCAGAGTTCAAAAAAAAGGTGGATGAAACGATGTGAAAATAACATCATTTGAAAATAACATCTTTTTGAAAATAGCATCACTCAGGAGGCGCCCATTATTTGAAATGTACTGCTGGAGCCGTTCTCTAAAGTTTTCCTTCACTCTATTGGTCATCTCTGGGGAAATGGCAAAAAAAGACTCACGAATGGCGGCATTACGGTCTCGTTGCCCATTTTCGGGTGTTCTACTAAACTGAGAATTACCACTTGGTTTCCTTGGTAATGTAGACCCACTTGGTGTTCCGTTTCAAGCACTGTTTTTCGATCGGGAATAACATCAGTTGCATAGAGACCGAGGAGCAGACCTATATTCCCTCTGTGTCGTGGTTACAGAATTGTTGTTTTCAAAGAATGCTTCGACAACGAAACCGTGAAGTTCACGGGACCAACTCATGGTGTCTACTGACAGCTAGAAAATACCCCCCCCCCGAATTGTTGTCATCTCCGCGCCACCCTACCCCTACCACACCTTTACCACTAATCTTCAGAAATGTAGTAGTCTATTCTGCCTCAACCTGTAAGAAATAATTAAGCTAATATGTGTTGAAACACGTATTTTAAAAAAATCAGGCTTTAGGATTTAAAATCTGGTTTATGTAGTACACTTGCTTTCGCACTTTTATTTACTTATACACGCATATTTACATGTTGTTTCGTTTTTTAAATATTTTTAATAAACGCGTCAATTCTCTTTATATACAAATCCGGAAAGATCATATATTGTCGTAATATCGTCAGAACGTTTTGGTTTTCCCAATAATTTACAAATCATCCTGAAAATTCATAAAAATGTATGATTTTATTCGAAGTAAATATAGCGTCTTCACACGTAAAAACATTGCGTGTGAAGACAGGGTCCTCAATGTATGAGTAGTTTACTCATACATTGAGAACAATCCACCTATGCTGGTCAATCTATAAGGTGCTCCCAGAAAAGTGGCCAGCAAAACCTGGTGTCACATGTCGGTAAGGATAAGGGTCAAGAAACCATTGGCTGCATTGGAAAAGGCATTCTTCTTTATTTATTGTTGAAGTTTAATTTTCGATGTAATGGTAAAGAATTATTCAGGATTTTTATTGCAGAATTAAAGTTGAGAAAACATTTTAAGATTAACATTACAAGTTTAACGGAATGTGGAATTTTTAAATAAATGGCATAAGAGGTGAGCTTTTTATGAAAAAAACCTTTTATCATTTCTCCCCTTTTATTCACCTCGTAAATAACAGACAATGTCCCCCTATATATCAAATTACTTCCGTGAATTCAGTTTGGTAATGGAAAAAAGGCATTTCGTGTATAACTCTTCCCATAATGTGGAGAGTTGTTTCCTTCAATAGACGTAGAGCAGCCCTATGGATATTAAGAGTTAGGAACATTTTATTTTTGCGATAAAAACTCATTTACTTATTTGATAGGCTTAAAAGTACATTACAGAAGCTGGAATGGGCATTTCTCTAACGTTTCTGTGACGTTTAGTAAAATTACCCTCTGTTAAATTAAAGCCTTTCTTACATAAAATTTCGGTATTGTTAAAACTATTTTAATAGAAAGCACTTTTAATATGCTTACATAACTGAAATAAGCTGTTTCTAGAATTAAAATATTTTGAAAGTTTTCAAGCCTATAAGCATTTTTTAAAATCAAAAATCGAATCTACACAAACACACACACACACACACACAGACATATATATATATACATATTCACAGGGTGTCAAATAAATACCACCCAAACTCTGCACAGCTAGATTCCTCGTTGGGAGTACATAAAAAATGCCCAAAGAACTGTACCAGTACAACCCATAGTTTTCGAGAAAAATACGAAAAACAAAGTATGACGTCACATCCGGTGCAAGGAAAACACACTTTATTTGACACATCAATAGCTGTATTTACAAATATTTATAAAGGCAGATGTTCAATGTGTCCGCCGTTCATATCGAGTCAGGTTTGAGCCCGCCGAGGAATGCATGACTGCACACGTCGCCGCTGCGCTGTGTCCACTGAAGTACAAGCGTAATGCAGACGAGCAACTAAGTTCGTTTTTGTATTCACTACGTCTCGATACACCAATTTGTTTGGAAACAACCTTTTACACCAGGTGTATAGGAAAAAATCCAATGGTTTGAGATCAGGCGATCGTGGCGGCCATAGAACCGGACCCCGAGTCCGATTTTGCGGCCGGGGTATTCCATATCCAGCCAACCACGTACAGGAGCACAGAAATGCCCCGGAGCTTCATCATGCTGGAACCAAAGGCCATGTATTGCCGTTAAGGTTATGTCTCGAGGAAATCGGGTGACACATCACGAAGAAATACCAATTAGGAATGTCCCGAGAGCCGTTCAGGAAAGAGATATGGTCCAAGCAGGCGATCCTCGAGTAAGCCGGCCCACACATTTACAGACAAGAGGTCATGATGTTTCTGTGGGCGGATTGAATGAGGATTGAACTGGGACCACATGTGGCTGTTGTGATACCCAATCACAAGTGGTTCACTACTGATTCACTACTGGTTGAATATACTATCACGAGTGAAACATGATTCATCAGTCCACAAGATATCTGCGATGAAACCATTATCTGGGTTATGTTGCTGCAACAACCATTCACAAAAATTCCATGTGTTTCTGATAGTTATGTGGTTTTAAACCTTGCACGGTTTTGTACCAAAATGGGTATCGACCCTCTGACCGAAAGAGCTTGTGCACAGCACTTCTATTCGAATTCAGCTCACTGGCTAGTGCGCGCGGGCTTACCTCGGGCGTTTCTTCTACCCGCCACAGTATTGCATCCTCTTGTGTTACCGTCAGGGCGCTATGCGGTCCTCCAACATCGTGACGACTGTGTGTCGGGCTTCCCGTATTTCGCAGTCTGTCTTCCAGCCTGCGGATGACTTTGGCATCGGGAGGGCGGCGTGAAAGGATATCGACGGACATACTCCCAAGTAGTTCGTAAAGCATTTCCATTACACTGGCCGTACATCAAATATATGTCGCAATATTCACGAACGGAATACATGATCACCATGCGAAAAATACCGGTAGCTGCAAGATACAGCCTTTTAAATACGAGTTAAACGACGGCTTAACGTCATTCAACAGCGCGCGCATAAATGACGCGATATGCGCAGCGAACATTTTGAATATTATCGTCGGAGAAGATATGCAAATACTGCTGTTGATGTGTCAAATAAAGTATTTTTCCTTGCACCGGATGTCACGTCATGCTTTGTTTTTCGTATTTTTCTCGAAAACTATGGGTCGTACAGGTACAGTTCTTTGGGCATTTTTTATGTACTCCCAACGAGGAATCTGACTGTGCAGAGTTTGGGCGGTATTTATAGGACACCCTGTATATATATATATATATATATATATATATATATATATATATATATATATATATATATATATATATATATATATATATATATATATATATATATATATAAACTGAAGTGCCACTGAATTAGGGATAGCAAAGCCTATGCAAATTGTGTAGCGCTGCGCATCATGTATGCGCAAGTGAGGGCGCTGTGGTAACTGCATATATAGCGCGTACTGTGGTTGTTTTGAATTAGTTGTTGGAATTGCCAGTATGGGTAAACTGCCTGATTTAAATGCCTTTGATCGCGGACAAATCGTAGGTGCGCGACGCATGGGCCATTCAATTTCCGAAATCGTCAGAGTGCTAGGATTTTCAAGGTCGACAGTGTCAAGAGTATACCAAGAATACATGGATGGTGGAAAAAAAAAACTAACGATCGGGCAAACTGCGAAGGACAATTAGCCTTGACAGTGCGTGGTGAGAGACGGCTCAGGCATATTTTACGCAGCCAGCGAAGCCAAACATTAGCTCAAAATACCACCCAGTTTAATGATGGTGCCAGTCGTACAGTCAGTAAACGGACTGTGCAACGCTCGCTTCACCGTATGGGTTTCGGGAGCCGTCGACCTACAAGTGTACCATTGTTCTATACTCGCCATAGGGGTGCACGTCTTGCCTGGGCAAGAGAGCACAGAGACTGGAGTGTAGAGGACTGGAAACGAGTAGCTTGGAGTGATGAGTCTCGATTTCGACTACTTAACGCCGACGGGAGGCTGAGAATATGGCGTCACGCTCATGAAGCCATGGATCCTGCATGCCTGGTTGGAACTGTACAAGGGCATGGTGGCTCAATCATGGTCTGGGGTGTTTTTTCGTGGCACAGTTTGGGATCTTTGGTGCATGTACCAACCTCCCTCAATGCAATTCGGTACGTAGAGTTGCTGGGTGATGACCTCCATCCGTTTATGCTGTTCTGTTATACGCACGGTAATGGAGTTTTCCAGCAAGACAACTGTACCTCTCACAAGTCCCGGTTGGCTACTGGCTGGTTGGATGAGCATTCCTCTGATTTCTCTGTCATCAATTGGCCACCTAGAAGCCCAGACTTAAATCCTATTGAGCATCTTTTGGATGGTTTGCAACAAGGCGTGAAAGGCCATCACACAGAACCAAAGAACCTTACTGAATTATGGACAGCTATAGCCAATATTTGGCAAGCCATTCCCGTGGAACGTTTCCAGAAACTTGTTGAATCTATGCCTCGTCGTGTGGCAGCCGTTATCAAGGCCAGAGGAGGCCCAACTCGTTACTAGGTAGGTATCCCTAATTCAGTGGCACTTCAGTGTCTATAACAGTTCCGTAACTGACTGATTCACTGACATACAACGCACAGAACAAACCTCTGGACTTAAGGGACTGAAAATTCGCATGGCGATTCTTCTTATAATGTAGGGGTGCACTAATAAAGATTTTTTAAAAAGTCTTTTAGATTTTTTAAAATTAAATTTTGAAGCTGTTTTAGTAACTTTTTTTAAGTTTGTATTTAAAATAATAATTTGAGGGTTATGAAATTTATATCATGAGAAAGATCATAAAAAGTCCTTTAAAATGAAATCTTTTTCGAATATTTACCACCATTTTCTAATTTTTGGTGAATTTTTAAAGATTAAATTTTAGAATTTAATTTGTTAAATTCTGATCTCGTGATTCATTTTTATGGTACTTTAAATAAATTTATCGTCACGCCCATAACAATGAAATAGACAAAAACTATTTTTTGCGTCTAATGCGTCAGACGATTGTACATTATCCCCCAAAAAATTAAAATACAGTAAAAGATCTGTTCCTCGAACTGTACTATATTCATTAGTATGTCCTATTAGATTTAATTTGAATATTTTTTTCTCCATTATTTTGTCTATAAAAATATCTCTTACTATTTTTATAAGTATATTTTTTTGCTTATTTTACATCAATTGTATACATTGATCGTCGTATGTATTATACATATACATAAATTTATTTTTTTGGCATTAATTGCATACATTGACCGTTGTATTTAATTTGAATGTACTCCATAGCGAAGTGCGGGTTTTCAGCTTATATATATATATATATATATATATATATATATATATATATATATATATATATATATATATATATATATAAATGGATATACGTATGTATGTTCCAGCATAAATCTGGACACACGGAGCAATTTCAACGAAACTTGGTACACACATGACTTACAATCTGGAATAAAATACTGGGGGAAGGGGTGGGAGGGGGGGAGGTACCCTTAGCACCATTAGGGTTAGGGGGTGGAAAAGGGGTTAAATATAAAAAGAATCAATGAACAAAAATGACTGATATTACAGTCGAATCCATAGTTTAGAGTCGCTGAGATAAATGGTGACACTTCCGATGTCGTATAAGTCCTTGTTTAGTCCTATTGGCATTGGGGTGGTTGTGGTGAAAAGGGGTGGAACATAAAATGTCCAAAATGACCGAGATAAACCGAGATGTCCCAAATACCCGAGCAACGTCTCGCAAGCAATTAGTTTTTTAATAAGTTTTTAATCATTATTTTGATACTCCAAGCAAATTATAACTGTAACAATTAAAATAACCTATACAGGATAACGCCGGAAAACTAATATATGATTTAATAAATAATTTAAAATCTTCAGGTAAGGTAAGGTAATATAACTTACTTATGTTCTGAAATAAAAATAAAATAAAAAATGCCATAAAATGTCAAAGACGATAAAATATATAAATTGAGACTTTAGGTAGTCACGATTCGCTTAAATGGACGGAAAAGTTTAGAGGATATGCAATTCGAGTTTCTGAAAATATACGGAGTTCTCAGAAACCTCGTTCAGGGTCATTAATTTTGTGTTTGATCCTGAATCATTTACTTTATTTATTTTCCATAAGCTGTGTTTACTCTTAATTCGCATGTAAAGGTAAAAATAGATTTCAATTTTCCTTTGAAGTTACATCATTCAAATTATATCCTTTAAAAGCTAAATGAAGCATACTTCAAAAAGATTAAAAAAGTAATTTCGAAATTTATTCAGTAAAAGCTCTCTTTCTCTAAGAAATTATTTGAAGGATTTAAATACGTAATCCTCCAAATAATGGTATCTTTAAAATAATGTTATCTTTTTGTTATAGGAAAAAAGCATTGGATATTAAAATAATTAATCGGAAGCCGATATGATAATAGTCTTTGAAAAAAATAACGGATACTAATATTAAAAGAAACAATTATCTATGAAAGGAGATTTAAAGAAACTAGTTTTTAAATACGCTGTTAAAAACAATGTATTCAGCCTTATAAATGGAGGGTTTTTCTCAGAAATTCAAGTATAAATATCGGAATAAAAGAGTAAATCTGATAGCCTACACGTAAAAAAATATATAAGGATTAAGTGAAATAATGTATCATTAAAATGACAAGATGGTGTAATTTTTTCATTATTTCCTTTTGTATTCATACATATATTGCAGAGTTTGAAATCAAGTGCTCGTGTAAAATGTATTATTTTACTCAATATACATATATAGAAAAATTCGTACACGTCAAACTAAATATGAATGTTGTGCCGAATTTTGTCCGCTATAGATAAAAGTGTTTATGCCTTTCCAGTCCCTCTTCCCAACCCCCCCACCCCCTTCGCCACCGGTCTGGAACATCTGCTGCCGTTTTGGAGGGTCCGTTTGGGGCATCATTAATTTTCTGAACAATCCCTTACTGGGGGTTGGAGGTTTTGGGGGATTGGCTACTATCTTGTCTGGGTCAGCACTCCCGATCATTATGTCCCAGTCATTAGGGGCATGGGTGTTGGACCACCGTTTCTTGCCAAGCTTTGAAAATGGAGTATATTGGTGGTTTTATGGAGGTACAGATATTCTGGCAACCCGTACTTGAGAAGGCCTGCCCACAGCCTTTGGGATCTCGGTGGTGAGTTGTCAGTTGGACATGTCTACCTTTTTACTGGCGCTTATAGAGAAGTGAGTTCTCTGCAAGCATATGTTATAATAAAGTCTTGAAAACGACGTCCACGTGGTATTCTTTGTGATCCCGGAATCATGTTTGTACTTCAGCGCGGGTTTCTCTTCTGCCCAACACAACGCAAGATAAAACGCTGAAAAGGAGGAATGTCCTCGTAACATGAATAACACTGTAATTGGAAACACATTAAAAGTCAGTAAACATTCCAAACAACTCCTTTTAGGTACTCAAATGTTTTAGTTCAGCTTAAAATGAAAGCTTCAGATTTTTAGAGAGTGTATTTATAAAATTTGTCACTTTAAGGAACCTAAAGCGGAATTGTAGCACTGGTTGAGACTTCACGACAGTTCTTCAAGAGGCTAATTTAACATCGTGCTACATTAATATTGTCCTTTTAAGTTCTAGATATGTTAACAGATTAAACTGAATAAGAATATTTTAGAAATACTGTTGAATATATTGACTATACACAAACACGTACGAATCCCTATTGAAGAACTAAACAACAATTGCTATCTCATGAAAAAAAAGATCAGTTATAAGGTAGGAAATCTCAAATCTGCGTAAAAGTATAAAGTATAAATGGATCGTTAAACAGGGCAACAATGGCTGATTAGGAAAATAAATAAACTGTAAAGTTAATTATTAAAACTTACAGGAAAGTAATTAATCGAAATCTTCATTGAGCAGTAGCAGCAGCACTACAACTTAAGAAGGAGAGGCGTTTCTAAGTACACTGGCAGGCAAAATTTCAAAAACTGAAAGCTTTCCGACTGCTACTCTGCAGTGAAAAAACCTGGATGAGGAAAAATTATACAAAAGGTACGTTGGTAGTTACCGAACCGATGAGTAAAAATTAAACGATAACAAACACAGAAGCAAACAGAACAGGTCTGAACTGGAGTTATGACATGTACTGAGTGCCATGCGAGAGATGGGTAACTCTGAAAGTATTAATAATCAGAGGAGGCTGTATAGCAACCTCGAATACTGAGGCAGGTAAGCTTTGTACCACATTTGCGTACTTGTGGTTGAGTTCCTGCGGCAGTAGAACCCATTCCTCTGTCAAAGCATTTTGCAGATGCTGCATAGTAAACGATTGGTGAAGCGAGCCGTTAGGCGTCTTCCTAGAGCTATTTGTGTTCAATGGGATTCAGATTAGTGGAACCAATACTCACTATTCAGTAGCTCTACAACAGCCGCAGTGTGATGGGACGTGGCGTTGTCGTCCAAGAGGCAAAGTTTGCGCATACGGGCCTCGGCGCAAACATACAAAGGATGGATTATGTTACTGTTGAACAATGCACCTGCTAATATACCACTGCCCAGTATCTGTACGGCTGTCTATCATTATTCCCCCACTAGACAACAATATCTTGTCACTGTGTCGATCGATTTCATTCGTATTTGCGCTATGATAAGGTGCTCCAACCTTTGGCCAGATGAGCTGCCAGCCAGAATGGTTGCTGGGGCGGAAGCGACTCTCAACGATAAAGAAGACATTATACCACTGCGCTTGTGTCCAGTTCTTGCGCTCTTTGCACTAATGTAGGCGGTGGCACCAATGGCCAGGCGTTAGACAGCGTACGGGCTGGCGGTTAAAAAGTCTACCTCCATGGAATCAACTGGCCATTCTAAAGTGATAAAACTGGCATCCAGAGCTGCCCTGTTTTGCAATGGTTGTCACTGTTTGCCAACGATCACTCTTAGCCTCTGCATAGATAAAGTGACCATCAGTGGACGTTGTATTTTGTACTGTGGTTGTTCTGAATTAGTTGTTGGAATTGACAGTATGGGTAAACTGCCTGATTTAGACGCCTTCGATCGCGGACAAATCGTAGGTGCGCGACGCATGGGCCATTAAATTTCCGAAATCGTCAGACAGCTAGCAATTTTAAGGTCGACAGTGTCAAGAGTATACCTAGAATACATGGATGGTGGAAAAAAACTAGCGATCGGGCAAACTGCAAAGGACAATTAGCCTTGACAGTTCGTGGTGAGAGACGGCTCAGGCGTATTGTACGTAGCCAGCGAAGTGAAACATTAGCTCAAATTACCACCCAGTTTAATGACGGTGCCAGTCGTACAGTCAGTAAACGGTCTGTGCAAAGCTCGTTTCACCGTATGGGTTTCGGGAGCCTTCGACCTACGAGAGTACCATTGCTCTATACTCGCCATCGGGCTGCACGTCTTGCCTGGGCAAGAGTGCACAGAGACTGGAGTGTTGAGGACTGGAAACGAGTAGCATGGAGTGATGAGTCTCGATTCCGACTACTTAACGCCGACGGGAGGCTGAGAATATGGCGTCAGGCTCATGAAGCCATGGATCCTGAATGCCTGGCTGGAACTGTACAAGGGCATGATAGCTCTATCATGGTCTGGGGTGTTTTTTCGCGGCACAGTTTGGGATCTTTGGTGCGTGTACCAACCTCCCTCAATGCAATTCGGTACGTAGAGTTGCTGGGTGATCACCTCCATCCGTTTATGCTGTTCTGTTATCCGCACGGTAATGGAGTTTTCCAGCAAGATAACTGTACCTGTCACAAGTCCCGGTTGGCTACTGGCTGGTTGGATGACCATTCCTCTGACTTCTCTGTCATGAATTGGCCCCCTAGAAGCTCAGACTTAAATCCTATTGAGCATCTATCTTATGTTTTGGAACAAGGCGTGAAAGGCCATCACAGAGCACCAAAGAACCTTACTGAATAATGGAGAGCTTTAGCCAATATTTGGCAAGCCATTCCCGTGGAACGTTTCCAGAAACTTGTTGAATCTATGTCTCATCGTGCGGCAGCCGTTATCAAGGCCAGAGGAGGCCAAACTCGTTACCAGGTAGGTATCCCTAAGTCAGTGGCACTTCAGTGTATATATATATACATACATATATATATATATATATATATATATATATATATATATATATATATATATATATATATATATATATATATATATATATATATATATATATATATATATATATATATATATATATATACAAGGTGCGCCTATAAAGTAACCGGACAAATTAAAAGATCAAACAATAAAATAAAAAAGGTGAAAGAATAATCACCTGGCTAGAAAGAGTGACATCTCAACTCTTGTTAAAGCCAGTTTAAACTGGTTATTTAGTCGTTTGCATATCAAAACGCCGTAGTAATTTTCATTTACTGAGAAACCATTCTACAAAAAAATTTGCTTCGGAATGGAACAACGTTGTAACATTAAATTTTGTTACATATTAGTTAAATCTGAGACCGAATCTTTAGAGAGGCATCGAACAGTATATAGTGATGCATCAAGATGATTTATCAAGAAGCCATGTGTATAAGTGGGACAACCACTTTAAATGTGGGCGAGAAAGCATGAAGATGAACCAAAGACAGGACGCCCTTCAACTTCAAAGGATAGGAAAATGTGGAGAAAATTCGTTCTTAAAATCAAAGACTAAGGTAATGCTGATTGCATTTTTGGTTACAAAGGACTTATTCACCACGAATTTGTTCCTGAAAATCAAACAATTGATCAGTATTTTACAAGGAGGTACTTTTTCGATCAAGAAACGGGATAAGGCGAGTTAGGAAGGAACTGTTTGATTCTGGGCAATGTTTTCTTTTACACGATAATGATAGACCCAGTACAGGAATTTCTGTACAACAATATCTTGCTAGGCATTCAATTACAGTGATAAATCCCCCACCATATTCTCCGGACTTATCGCCAGATGATTTTGTCCCTTTTTCCGAAGCTGAAGATGACGATTAAAGGACAGAGAGAGATTTGAAAACGTCTCGGACATTAAATTAAATGTTACGCGTATTTTGCGAACGGTTATTTCCAACGCCTATAAACAGAGTTTTGATGACTTGGAGAAACGTTGGAAAAATTGTATAGACTCCTTTGGTGATTATATTGAAGGAGTTAAATTTATTTGAAGGTGAGTAATATTTTTCTTATTTAAAAAAAATTGTCCGGTTTCTTTACGGGCGCACCTTGTATATACATATATATTTCTGTATTAGAGCATCATAAAATCATTCATATAATATATGATTCTATAGCTCCTAATTTATAGCATATGCATCCGAAAAGTAAAATATTTCTTCAGAATAACATATCATTATCCTGTTAGAAACAAAGGGACGTGATTTAACATGTTTCTATTTAGTTAGTATCTTTAAGAAAAGAGTCTTATTAAAAATATTCAGATGAGGGAAAAAGTATGATCAAATAACGAATTCATTCCTGTGTTTTAACGAATCGTGTTGAATAATTTTTAGATAGACTCATTCTCTTAATTTGAGTTGTACCCGTTTCTCTTTGAAATCAAAGAAAGTATCTGCAAGCTTAATTAATGTAGTAGACAAACAGTCGTAAAATGTAGAGTGTACAAATATTTATCATAGTTTAGATAACAGTATACCAAAATTCAAATCTCCTGTTAAGTAAAATATAAGTATTCGTTGCAAGGAGTTGCAGTGAGCACAAGAATTAAAATATATATATTTTCGAAATTTTAAGACATTTTTCGATATTGAATAAACAGCGTTCATTTATAAAACTCATGGAAATTTCAGCTAGATATTATTATTACAGCTGTCGAGTTTATGTGTCGGATGTATTTATAAAAGAGATGGAAAATTCTTACATAAAATAAAAGCTTGGAAATGTCCTTCTTATCAATTGGTCCTTAAAAATATGTTAAATTCCACGAAGCAGAAGAATTTTTTGGGAATATGGTTCAAATTTTATTTTAACGTAATGAACATAAATAGATGTTTTAAAATATATTACAAGTTTTCACTTCATAATTTTGAAACAATTCTAAAATATCATTGAACTAATTATTATACTTTGTTCCTTTTCCGTTTGCGAAACCATATTAAATTAGATAGATCGCATAAACATTTCAGCATGTGCATGTAATGCTCAGGGCGAATAAACAGATTTTTAGCGTAGGATTACGTTCCTTTATGACGGTCCCACGGTAAGGAAAATTTAAATCGCTTAAACCGTCCGTCCGCCCGTCCTCGAGAGTTATTATTTGGGCAGCGCGCCAAACCCAATCTATTCCTTGGACAAGTTAAACAGAAAAGCACCAAGATGCGTCAAAATTTTGAAATACATATATGTATATATACTATATACATACGTACATATATATAGATACATATATGCATACAAAAGAAGTAAGTAACAATAAGTAATCCTACGTTAATAACCCGCTGTAGTTTCGTTAGATGAGACCACCTGAATTTTTTTCATTAATATTTCTCATTTGAAGTAAAATTTTAAGACTGTTAAAGTATTTTATGCACAACCATAATTATGCACAACCACAATGCATAATATATCTTAAAAGACATCATTTTGGCCAGTGATTCTCAACCTTCCCGTGGTCGAGAGCAAGAAGTTTTCAGAGAGTTTAGCGGGCACAATTGTTGGATTTTGTGTAACCGATGATCATTATTTACGTAATAGAAGTATTTTTTTATTCAACAGTACGTTATCAATCTTCTAATATAATTACAATGATTATGTTTAGAATCATAATTAAATAATGATGAAACATAAATCAAATTTTTATTATTTTACTTTATACGTAGGTACATGGAAACATAATTACAAGATAAAAAGAAATTTTTATATACCATGTTTCTAAATTTTCTGTTGAATCATATAAACTTGACAATTCTATGTATTAATAAATACTTTTCAATATTTTTGAGGAATTATCCCATCAACTTGAAAAAAAATGAATTTAATTGGAAGTTAACTTGCGTTTAACGTTTCATTCCTGTCCCGGAAGATAGATGGCTGCACCAGTCTACAAAACAAAATTGACAGAAAAAGAATTCAATCTGCTTAAAGATGGCTAAAAGTATTAAAATAATGCACTGTCATCGTGTTCTGAGCTATTCTGAAAGTTTCAAATGTCTATCTAGTCGGGAAGTTAGTTAAAAATCGATTACAAGATTTGTACCGGACAAACGTACAAAGAAGAAAGCGAGTTAATAAAAACATAGTAAAAAAAAGTAATATAAGTGGGTTTATTACTCATAAATACTTTATTTAAAATTTAATGACATTTTTTATTCTGAACTGAATCAGCTATTTTTTCGTAACTGGGAATATAAGATGATACTCCCGTTCTCAATCGTTTCAAAGGAAATAACCTCCACCGTTTGCACAGTGCAGATTTTTTTCCTGATTTTTTTAACCTAAAGAATCATGAAATTTTTTCCAATTAACAGTTGCAAAGTGTTTTTACTTCTATAAACTGATAACAGGTGGCAGTACGAACCATTTTTCTGCTCATTTAACTGGAAGACATTGAATGCAAGTGAAAAAAGGACTAGATATAGGCGTTTGCACTGTGCAAACGGTGCCCCTCAAAGGGTTAAGAAGTCGTCCAAATGTTCATCAGTTAGTTGAGATCTGCTTTTTAATGTTATAAAATTTGTTACTGAAAAGGCTTCACACCTATATTTTGAACAAATATAGGATTTTATTTTATAGGAAGCATTTTTAAGATTACGAAATTTCTTTCGGCCAACGATATTTTAATCTCATCAGACGAATCAGACAAAGAAATCAGACATCAGACAAAAGGAATTTCAAAATATCTGTTGCATGTGCACCCGTGGGCCGTTGTCTGTTGCACGTGCACCCGTGGGCACAGAGTTTGAGAACAAGTTTTGGCCCCTTGAAGTCTACGTTTAAATTTAATTAAAAAAAAACAAATTTATTACCTGAAAAAACAAAACTAATTTGCTTGTATATTGTTCAAAATAGAATGTCCCCCCCCCCCACATCACCGTTTAAACTACGTTACGTTGTTATCCGATGTTACCATTTAAGGAAATGAAAACCTGTTATTTGTGATTCAAAATCAAAAATCTTAATTTTTAATCGAAAAAGTAAAATATTAATACTTGTGCAAATTAAATATGAACCGAGCCGTTGCAGAGGAAATATCCCAACCACATGCATGAACTATATTAGAATGCATCACATTAGAATGAATAATGTACACCAAATTTTATCTTTGCTTTTTGCGTCGAGCCGTATCAAGTCTCCATCTTGCCTTTCCTCGGAGGCAACTTTTGTAACGGAAATCCAGAACTAATGGAATTAATCCCCCAGCATCCGTATATGGGAGTATTTAATTATAGCAGTAATTAAATACAAATACTGACTTATATAAGATTGTTATCAAATTTTATTGTACTGTGCAGATTAGATGTCTGCTGTTTCTGCTGTTTTAGGTTTTAATATTGATGTACAAAGGTCATTTTTGAAAAATCCTAACATGTCTTAAATTCTGCTCTGCTACACAAATTTTCTGTATACAATCCTTCTGGAAATTAAATCATTCAAATACATTTTTACATAATCAAATGGCTACACATATTTTACTTTCGTAGTTTGCTTTAAATAATGAGATTTAGCAACAAGTTTTACATTTAATTTAAGCTGAAAAGAGAGACGAAAGGTGATTTATTTAGGCTTTAAGAAAGTTAGAAGCTATATAATCAGTTTGATAGGGTTTTAGATATCTTTTTACTTTATAAAGAATAATATTGTTCAATAAATTGTTAAAGGCTAGTGTTGCAGTCACAATCAAAAAGATATATTTCCTGAATAAAGTAGAAATAGATTGTATAAAGCGTTCTTTTGTGAAATTAATTGTCCATGACTGACGGTACGTTTAAAAAAATATAAGCAGACACACATATACAGGGTGATTATAATTAAAGTTCAACTTTCAAAATGCTGTAAAAATAAACCACTGGTCAGAATAACCTGAAATTTCACCTGAATGTACACGAATAAAGGGGAAAGGATATGGCCTAAGAAAAAAATGGTTCACAATTTTAGCAATAGATTTCGATTTATTCATCATAAAGTAAATGGATTCGGCTACCAGTGACATTTGAATCCCAGTGCGACTGCTCTTGTTTGAGTTACAGGTTGTAATATTCAACGGACTGTAATATTCAATGTAAGTATCGGTTGTTTACTGAAAAAAATTACTTCCAAGTTATTCAGAAGTTCTGACACTCTAAGGGGAAAGCCCATCCACCACGATAATTTGTTACCACAACGGTTGGAAAAATCAGTTTTTAGTTGTCTAGAGACTTCCTCAAGAAATGTTCAATATACTGTCCGCCATTTTCTGCCACAAGTTGTAACCGCAGCGATTGTGGATGCTATGAGACTGTTTTGCGCAACCGCGTCATTCTAACACTTAAACAGCGTGGACGTGTGGATAGCATAACTTTTCTGCAAGATGGCACTCCTCCACACAATGCAAATCCAGTGAAACAGCTGCCCAAATATGCATTTCGCAAGTGACAGAATTATCAGTCGTCATTTTACAACAACTTTACCGTCAAGATCCCCTGATCTTAAACCTTGTGATTTCAGATTGTGGGGTTATCTGAAAAATCTTGTATTCAGTGCTCCGTTTCCCAACTTACCTGAATTGATAACACGCATTGCGTAACACATTCAGAACTTCATCACTGGTACACTCCGAGCTGTTGTGGAACAAGCTGTTTCTCGATTTCAACTTGTTGCAGAAAACGGTGGGCAGCATGTTGAACATTCCTGGAGCAAGTCACGCGACAATTATTCCCATCCGATAGGGCATCACCTTGTCGCGGTGGATGGGCTTTCCACTAAGAGTGCCAGAATTGCTGAATGACTTGGAAGTATTTTTTTCAGTAAAAAACCACTGTACAGTCCGTTTAACCTGAAACTCAAACAATAGCCGTCGCATTGGGATTCAAATGTCACTGGTAGCCGAACCCATTTATGTAATGACGAGAAAAGCGCCATCTATTGCTAAGATTTTGAACTATTTTTTCTTATGCCATACCCTTCCCCCCTTCATCGCGTATACGCAGGTCAAATTTCAGATCATTCTGACCAGTGGTTCGTTTTTTTAAGTTTTTTGAAAGTTCAACTTAACACTAGAACCGCGGACTTTCGGTATACCTAGAACCGCGGAGCGGGTCATTTTGACCCTAGATTGTAAACCTATAAAATATGCACAAGCGCTCAATTTAGTTAACTATAACTTTTTATTTTTTTAATAATTCAATCAATAATCAATATTTCTGAGAATTTACATTAAATAATTTATATAAATCAAGAGAAATTATCTTAATTTTTACAAAATCTTATTATTTAAAATTTTATATCCTTGAGTATAATAACAAGTCTCTTTAACAAAATATGACATAAATTTCCTAATTTCAATGGAAAAACAGAGCATCTCTTTTCAATAAATTTAGACATAATTTCAAAAAATTAAAAATTTTATCAGTTACTTCTGGTTTTACAGATTATAAAATCCAATTTACTGTATGCATTGTGCACAAAACTGAGTAATAAGTTTTGTACATTTTCCACAAATGGGTGCTTTACATTTTGAACATATATCCATAGTTTTATTTTCACATTTTGAACGGTGGCATCGGACTCGTTTCCGCTTAATTTGTGATTGTCCGTCGTTTTCATTAGTTGCTTCACACTCTGTTTTTGCCACCTTTTTTTTCGGGAGAGAACACACTTTTCTAGCAATTCTTCACCCAAGTCTTGAATGAATTGCCGTCTACTAATAGATTTAGTAGTTTTATATAAAACCAAGGAATTGATTGTAGCAAGGCCCAAAATATTACAAAAAACCTGCACCGGCCACCTTCGGGAAGCAGACTTGACTGTATATTTCCTTATCATTTGGTCAATCACGTCCACACCGTATTTAGTTGCGTTGTAGAAAGCGATTGTATCAGGTAGTTTTTTTTGGGGGGGGTTATCTGCAATTACTACGGTTGGATGGAGACTACTTAGCAACAAAACGTTTTTATCTCTTTTACCTTGATAAACAGTTAGCCTCTGCAAGCTTCAGTGTTGTGAAAAAGTTGGCCGTAGTGACATTTCTACCTTTGTTCTCATAAGGACTTATTAGACGTAGCACTACATGTTCAGAAAGAGAAACGTTGGATGGACTTTGGATATCTTTACCAAGATACGGGAATCCATTTATCAGATATTTTGTGTCAACATCTGCAGCCAAACAGGACTTCATTCTAAATTGAGCGACACTCCAAACTGTCCCATCTTTGCCAACTTCCTTATTTCCAACTTTGAATGTTATTGTCGAATTCTTTTTCAAATTTCTTTGCGTGTGTGTTTCTCTTCTTGGAATGTTTGATTTTTTTTATCAGATAAATTATCATCATTATTGTGATGAGAAGGACCAGCGATTGTTACAGCATTGCCAGAGTCATCTTCACTTTCCTTTTCTTCATCCGAATCCAAATTTTCTTTTTTAGCAGGCAGGTATTCAGCCTCACTACTCAAAATCGAAACACTTTCATCATTTTCTTCACCTTATTAATCATTTTTCAGATAATTGTTTTAAATATTGTAAAGTTTCCTGAACAGTAAGAATATGGCGTCGTGGCATCTTTTTTATACATATACTAATTACAGAATAAAAGCAACTTCAAAAAATGTTCTAAATATTCGCTATAATTTTTCACTGCATTCGAACGTAGTTCGCGCTTCAAACCTAATATAATGACCTTGACTGAAAACTTTCACTATTCCCCTTTCTGGTACAATCCATTTCAGGAATTCCAGGGTGGGGTAGAGGTAATTTACAATTACTTCCGAGAAAATGCATCTGTATTTCGTCATATGTGCATTAATTTTCTTACGGGTCAAATTGACCCGCTCCGCGGTTCTAGGTATAAGTGTTAATAATCGGAAAATTATTTATGCTACGAATTTTTAAATTTGGTAAATTGTTTTTCACCTTAAATTATTAAAAGTCATAAAAGGAATTTTTTTTTCAATCGGTACTTTTCGCGTAGTGGTAAATTAAACATCGTTTTGGGTCAAATTGAACCACTCCGTGGTTCTAGTGTTAAACTAAAATCTATTTATTTGCAATAATAATTAGGCAGCATAATCACAGTACTCCTTACTAGCAAGCAACGGGAAAATTAACTCATTTATCAATCCCGGTAGTTGACCCGCTTACTGCAGGAACCCTGCAGAAATCAGCCAAGCCACTACTTTTAAATTCCCCCTTCCCTAATCTTTCCGTCTAAACTTCTAAATACTTGAAAGGGGTTCACCAGGTCGCCAGAACCAGAACTAAGTCTAAAACGCCTTCGATGAGCTTGGAAACCAGCTGTTGTACTCGAGCTGAACGAAAGACCAATCTTTATTTTTTGAATTTTTTTTGTTCGGCCTCGCCTCGTGTCGTCTCTCGTCTGCCAGTCGTATGCGTTATCTACGCTTGTTTGCTTTCTTAAATATCCGCCCATTTCGTTACTCATTTGCATTCGCGTTTGTTTCTTCTTTGAATTATGTAAGATAAACGGCTATTTAATTTAACTGGAAGGGGGTTTATTTGGATTTAATGCCTCACAAATAACTTAAAGAAATAAAGAACTTTTTTATATTTGTCTGCATTTTGATGCAGACAGATATTACACGCCTATTTAAGAGACTACTAAGAAGAAATATGATATAGAAATAGGATAACATGAAAGAAATAAAAGCATTACCTCTGGAATTTTAATTTTTCCCGTATCTTTTCCAAGATACGGGAATCCATTTATCAGATATTTTGAGTCAACATCTGCAGCCGACCAGAACTTGATTACAAACTTATCTGGTTTGTTTGGCATGTATTGGGTAAACCTAAACCTAGATTTTGTAGGAAATAACTGTTATTCTTGCAATTTTCAATGAAACGATTCCAGATATCTGAAATAAGGGCAAATTTGTCTGTCTCTAGACGCTTTGATCTTGTTGATTTTATGTCGAAGCGTAAAAATCTCATTATTTCACGAAATTGGTCTCTTGACATTGCATTTTGGAAAAATGGTGGTTCCAAGTCCACAAGCTATGCATTCAAGTCCTTTTGCACAATATAAACCACGGGCATATAAAATTGATATAAAAACATCTATTTCTTCTAATGTTATATTCCATTCTCTTTCATGAATCTGCCGGTGAACTTCATCTACAGTACATTTCTTTGTGTTTCAATATCCATTCATCTATAAAAAGTCTCAAAGCACTTGAAGGACTGTTGTCGATAACATTGCGTTTAGCATATGGTGTTGGGCCCCCAACTTCTTTCAAAATATTACACTTTGATTTTCTTCCTCTATCGCTTGTTCCTAATTGAGCGACATTTCAAACTGTCACATCTTTGCCAGCTTCATTATTTCCAACTTTGAATGTTATTGTCGATTTCTTTTTCAAACTTCTTTGCGTGTGTGTATCTTTTCTTGGAATATTTAATTTTTCCTTTTTATAAGATAAATTATCATCATTATTGCGATGAAAAGAACCAACGATTGTTAGAGCATTGCCAGAGTCATCTTCACTTTCATTTTCTTCATCCGAATCCAAATTTTCTTCATTAGCAGGCAGATATTCATCTTCACTACTCAAAATCGAAACTTTCATCATTATCTTCACCTCCTGAATCCTTTTCAGATAATTGTTCTAAATATTCTAAAGCTTCCTGAACAAGATTACAGCGTCGTGTCATTTTTTTATATACATATACTAATTACAGTATAAAAGCAAGTTCAAAAAGTCTTCTAAATATTCGCTATAATTTTTCACTGTATTCGAGCGTAGTTCGCGCTTCAAACCTAATATAATGACCTTGACTGAATACCTTCACTATTATACCTTCTGGTACAGTTCATTTCAGGAATTCCAGGGTGGAGTAGAAGTACTTTAGAGTTACTTCCGAGAAAATGCCACTGTTTTTAGTCATTTGTGCATTGACATTTCTTACGGGTCAAATTGACCCGCTCCGCGGTTCTAGGTATAAGTGTTAATAATCAGAAAATTATTTATGTTACGAATTTTTAAGTTTGGTAAATTGTTGTTCACCTTAAATTATTAAAAGTCACGAAAGGAATTTTTTTTCAATCAATACTTTTCGCGTGGTGATAAATTGAACATCGTTTTGGGTCAAACTGACCAGCTCCGCGGTTCTAGTGTTAAAGTATAAACACTCTGTGATGTCTTCCAAAACAATACGGTAGGATAGCTTTTCAGGATTAATTTAATTACATAATGGAGGCTTGTAGAGAGCCTATGAGGGGGAAAATGGATTTAGTTTTTCTTTCCAAAGAAAGATTAAGTATGCAACTTAATTCAGACTGTTAGACAAGATACAAATATAAACGACCCATCCTTTCGGTTATGCGTTAAAAAAAGGGGGACTTAAGGGGGAGGGGCATGTGCTAATTGTGTAAAATACAACGAAATAGAATAAGTATGTAATCGAATAATGAACAGCCATAAGGGCCATAACTATTTTTCTTATGGATCTTCTACAATAATAATCATTATAAAACTTATTCTTATTTCAGATATCAATATTGGTAGGTAAGCATCTGCGTATATTATTAAATTGACTGCATACTATTAGACAGTGCTCCACCGATTGTTCAGCACCACAAGTGCTACTTCTTCCGAGAAACCTGCTTTGATAACTACCAAACGACCCATGTCCTGTGATTGCTTGGTTTATGTAAAAATCTGCACTTAGCCTGTCAGTTTTAACTTGAGGAAAGATTTCTCTTACTCTAGTTCCAACAGTTGTATTGTTCCACCTATCTTGCCAGACGTGTTCCGCCATTTGAAGTAATTTTGCTTTTACTTGGTTTCTAGTCCATTTAATTTCTTTATTTATTACTTCTAATTTAGTTGCTTCTTTTGCAGTCTGATCAACTGCTTCAATTTTATCAATCCCAATATGCGCTTTTATCCAATGTAGTGCGACATTAAGTCCCGAAGTTTGAACCAATTTTTTGATGTTATCCACCATCTCACTTTTAAAACTAAGCGTATTTAACGCCTGTAAAGAACTACGTGAGTCTGAATATATATATGAATTGCTTTATGACCTTGTACAATAGTATCTTCGATAGCCAGTTGTATTGCATACAGTTCAGCACTAAAGGAACTCGCATTATCAGATAGCTTTTGTTTTATTTCCAATACTTTTAAATACTTAATATATTTATTAATACCTGCCCCAGTTTTTCCATTCATGCGGGAGCCATCCGTGTAATAATTAATATCAGTAATTGGGATTAAATCAAATGTCCAGTTTATTGTCCATAAGTCAGTCTCACGTTTTATAGGTCTGTTCGCCAATTCGCAATTAATTTTGCTAAATTTTATATCCATAACTTCTATTCCTTGTTCTTTGTAATATATTTCAAACATTTTGTAGTCAATTTCAGCTCTGAGATCTAAAGGCATACATCCTGCCAGTACGGCCAATGCATTTGTTGAAACTATTTTATAGCATTTTGTAATGCTCAGTAAGAAAGGTGTTTGAATTTTATTTAATAAATTGTTTTGTCTTACTGTATTCTTGAACCAGATTTTCGTCGGAAAATGAACTATCGGAGGGGCGTAACGCAAGTTCAAATGCAAGTACGATAGTACATACGCAATAGTAAAACATACTTACTGCTGGCTGTATAAGCTTCGTAGCCTGACTTGGCCTTGACTGTTACATCCCGAGGATCTACCGTCATGCATGTGCTGGCGATATTATCAGTAAAACAAACCACATTATTCAATGGGTTTGGCTGATTAAATACCAATTTTCAACGAAACCACGTGGGACCGTACAGTCAAGGGTTAACTAACAAACGTTTTTCACAAAAAAATAAGCTCCGAGGCAATAAACATTAAAATTGAAAATAGCGGGTCACGATGTTTGGCTCGTTGTGCGGTAAAATTTGAAATCCTTGGTTCCCCGCTCACGGAAAAGTACCGCTATGTGTTCGTGATGTGAATTTCACGAACTTCGTGTAGGTTATAAATAGCATATAATATAAATACCTTGAATATACTATGTTCCATAATATGATCAGACTGGTTCGGGAAGAAACTGATCAATTAACTGATCAATTAAACTGATCAAGGGGCGCTTTCCATCCTGTCTATTTAGGCTGTTGAGTGAAAAATTATGGATGTCATTTCAATGTTATCTCAATGTTAACCTATGGAGAAAATTTGTCCAAGGATAGCCGACTTGGACTGAAAGATTTTTTTTAATTGTACTCCGTGATAAAGAAATAAAATTTACAATTTGGGTCATATTTTTTCGTTTAAAAAATGCTAATAATTCATTTAAATTTAAATGATTCTAAAGAAAAAATATCTGGAATAGTGCGCTTTAAACGTTCATAAATTCCTTTGGTGGGCGAAATTTATAAAATATGTCCTGTTGCAAGGTGCAGAAAAGTTCAGGATTTCTGAAGATACCATTTTTTATTGGGTTAGCAGCATTTTATGTAGCTGTAAATCGTAGACAAAGTTTAATGTAGGATTACGTTCTTCCATAACAGTCCTTCAGAAAGCAGAATTTCAGACTCTAAAATCGTCCGTCCATCCGTCCTCACGAGTTATAATTCTGGCAGCGTGCCAAACCCAGTCAGTATCGCTTCGACATGCAGTAAACAGTTAAACAGAAAAGTACCAAAATGCGTTAAAATTTTGACATACATATATGTATATATATATATATATATATATATATATATATATATATATATATATATATATATATATACGTACATATATATAGATACATATATTCATAACACATATATACATATACACATACAAAAGAGGTAAGTAACGATAAGTAATTCTACGTTAATAACCCGCGGTAGTTTCGTTAGAAGAGACTGCCTGATTTTTTTCCCCATAGGTTAACATTCATGTGTGTGAATCCAGTAGGGTTAGTACACGGCAGCCATAAGGATTCATTAGAAGAAGAAATGCACTCTCAGCAGTATATGTGGATTTCAAGACAGCCTACTTACTTAGTTTGGATGGAACATCAGCTCTGCGAATTGCTGCCTTTGGCATAAGTACTAAAAAGCTAAACTGCTTCAGGTTTATGTGGGGAAATTTTCAAAATAAAATTTTACAAAACAATACTTTTTACCATGTTTTTATTAACTCGCTTTCTTGTTTGTGTGTTTGTCCTGTACAAATCTTGCAATCAATTTTTAGCTAAGTTCCCAACTAGCTAGACATTTGAAACTTTTAGAATAGCTCAGAACACGATGACAATGCATTCTTTTCACACTTTTAGCCATCTTTAAGCAGAACAGGATTCATTTTCAGTTAATTTTGTTGTTTGAAAATCTCTTAAAATTGCTCTCTTTATTTCGCATTTGATGATTTTCTTTCAAGTTGATGGGATAATTCATCAAAAAAAAATGTTTAAAGTATTTATTAATACATAGAATTGTCAAGTTTATATGATTCAACAGAAAATTTAAAAACGTGGTATATAAAGAGATCTTTTTATATTGTAATTATTATTTTAATCTCGTTTTCAAAATCTATATCAATGCCATGTTGAGTGTGAAACTGATAACCACACTGTTGCGCAATTTACTTAAATTGTAATTAATTGTAGTAAAGATTCATATTTCTTTCTTTTGAAGTTAAAAAGCGTGATACATTCTGAAACTGTAAAGAGATCACTGTAGTATTTATTCTAAATAAAATTAGTAAATAAACAAGTAGAAAATACAAAATAATTGTTTGTAATATAGTTTTCAATAAGTAAGGAGTTTTCGCAAACTTAAAATGCAAGGATTTTATACGAGAACCATTCCTTTGCATGTATAAAATGTTAAACATCTATGAAGAGTTAAAACGTTATTAAAATTTTAAGATTTAAAACATATTGCATCGAAATTAATTGATTAAAAGTACTTTTATGTGTATATTATTACATATGTAAAAGAGAAGCTTAATTAAAAATGCCGCTATTTTTAATTGGATTATAGGTATCATTTTCACCAAAAGTTAGCAATTATAACTCGATTTTTTTATTTTCATTTATCAGAATATTGAAAATGAGTATAACATTTGTATTTTGTATTAATTGGTATACGATTACAGCTTTCAAAAACAGCTTGTCAGACTTTCAATTTTCGTTTTCACATCACCAGAAGCGTATTGCAAGAACCATTGCCGTTTAACTGATGAAAAAAGCATTTTTATATCGTTAATATTAAGTTATTTCATTCGAAACACGCGCGTTTAAAAGCTTAGTATGTGAAGGTAAACAATATACCCCATGAAATAAACGAAGAGACATCGTTTCCAGATATCTAAATGTTTACTTCTCCTATGTTTTAAACTGTTTTTGTTATCACGAAAGCGTTCTCTGGATAGTTATTTCTTTCAAGGTTGTACAAATAGCAGGTATTTTTGTCTTTTACGACAGGCGTAAAAAGACGTTCCGATTTTTCTACCTTAGCTTAAAGTGCTTTTGGAAATAAACGAAAAATTAGAGAACAATATCTCTTAAAATATTTTACTTGGTTTTTCTTGTTATACAACTTGATAGTGTATTCTGTAGGGATTATCGATATATAGTTTTACATATTATAAAAATATTTTCAGTTATGAAGTGAGGAAAGTAAATTTAATTAATGTAAATTGAGTTTGTGTAATTATTTCTTTTTGTCATTTGAAAATATACCGTAAATGGACGGATTAATTGTTCTGTCTAATTCAAATTGCACACAAATCACAATTATTCTGTCTAATTCAATATCTGCACCCAGGAATTCTGATTAATTCTTGTGTGCAGATATCTATGAAAGTGCTCATTTCTTTAATCTTATTAAATCGTGTCACATAATATGTAATAATAACTAAACTGATGCTCTTGAATTTTAAGCGTGATAGGAACACAAAAGCCCTAGTTTGATATCAATTGATAAAAATATCAGTGGTTTCAGTTTTTTGCTTAAAAAATAATTTGTGTTGAGATAAAGAATATGATAAGTATAGCAAAACTACTTTTAATTCTTATACTTTTCCCAGGTTTAGTTTAAAACTAAAATCTTTGAAATTATCTTTCCCATTGCGATTTTGCCTAGATGTACGAACCACTATTTTGATAATCAATTCCAATCATTATCAATATTCCCGTGACCATAGGTAAGAAAGTTATTTTAAAATATTTGCACTAGAATTACTGAAATTCCAAAATAATTGTTTCGAAGTTTTTTTCATACTGGTTTTAATTATTCAATATTTTCGCTTCGGGGAAAAACTGTCTTTGTATGAAATGTATTGAGCAGTAAGTTAATAAAACTGTTTTCTCTTTTAAAATGTGAATATCTAATTCTAGATGAGAATCCAGTGAGTGTGGCTGGCATTAAAACCTTAATCTAGGTTTGTTTTATAATAATGAACAGGTAATGTTGATTCATTTTCAAACGCATGTGCAGAGACGTCTCGAAAATTGAACTCAGAAGTTATCTTTCTCACCGATTAAACTTAAGGGAGATTGATTACATCAATAAATCTGTATAACTTTTGGTCCATTACCGCATTTAGCTTCTATCTTTCATCGCTAGTACTCGTATTGAGTAAATGTAGCACAAGTATTTTGATATATTGCGCCTTAGATAATTCTAGTAATGTTTGTAGGAATTATAAATAACTAGGTTATTATTTTAGATATTTTTTTTACTTCTTGAATTTTTTTTTTTAAACTAAAAGTTGAATAGCAAGCTATAGATGCTCTAAACGTACATTTATTGCCCAATGTTTTCGATTATTTAAAACGTTTTTCATAAAATCATGTACTCAAAGCAATTATTTTGTTAAAGTTTCAACATTTTTCAAAGCGCTAATTGCAAAGCGTTAGAGCTCGCACTGAAGAAATGCAACACACATATTTTGATATATTGCATCTTAGGTTATTCTAAACAGTAATATTTGTAGGAAATAAAAATAACTCGATTTTTAGTTTAGAATTTTTTTTCACTTCTTTAAACATATATTTAAAACATTGAGTAAGAAAAGATACCTTGCGTACATTAAGGGGACAGTGGACTTTCAAAATTGTGAAATTTGTAGAAAAATTCGATTTTTTTTATTTAATAGAATTGTGGAACTACCTTCGAGTAGGAATGTGTTGCAAAAAGAATTTTTAATTTCTGTGATTACTTTCGTAGTTACGGGCATTTGTATTTGTAAACAAAGTTGCCTGAAGTAGAGTTTCATTTGAATTTTGTTACTCATCATTGTACACGATACTGGTACAGTTATGAGAAATGTTGAAAAGATAAAATATACTTATCTAAATCTAGGGCGAATTGAAGTTCCATTGCATATATATATATATAATGCAAGTGATATTTATTTGTTATGTATTAATTTAATTTAGATATTATGTGGTTACTAATAGCAATAACAATTAATGTGTATTTCTCAAAATAAAAATTTTCATGTCATGCGAATATTCAAAGTGCTCCATGCGCATTTCTAATTATCTTATTGCTTTGAAATTTAAGTTTTATATACTTAACTGTATATAAAATAAATCTTATTGAGAAAATTTATGCTTATTAGGTCAGAATTTCTAAATTTTGTACTTGAAAAGATGATTTGTAGGTATTTTGCATAATAAAAGGGGTGTTTTCTTTATTATTATTTTTTCTCTTTATATTTTTAATGAATGCTTAAAATGAGCAATAAACTTCATTGTTAGTTGTATAAGGCATCCTGCAAATAAAAATTACCATATTATATGCAAAAAAAATGCGCATGGAACATTTTGAATTAGGCCAATTATTGATATAATTATTAATTTATAATTCATAAATTATTAATATTTCAAGTTAAAATTTTAACCACTTTTACATATCTATGGTACTAATCACATATTCAAATTTCAAGTAAATCCATTCAAACAAAAAAAAGTTAGGTTAGAAGGTCCACTGTCCCTTTAATACTTAAAACAGAATGTAAAAATGAACATTTATTTAGTCACGATTTCGAAACTTGTCATGTCATAAATAGTGGAAGAAACTGAGACACTTTCCTGTATTCAGGATCATTTCTTTATGTTGCTGGAAATACTCCCCATTAGCTACTATGCACATTTGCAGTCTGGACTGGATTTCTCGTTGCACATTGGTGCAACGACACCATAGTGTTCAAAATCACGACCAAACAAATGCTAATTTTTTACATTCTGTTCTGAGTATTAATGTTCTCAAGGTTTATTTTCTTACTAAATCGAGGATGATGAACAACTTTGTAATTGACCCTTTTCCCGTACCTCGTACCGTTTTTGAGATAAAAACGCGAATTCCAAAATTTGTCGAAAGATGGCGTTCGAAGATGTCCCATCGAGTAGCGCATAGCCTTTTTACTATACCTAGACACCAACTTTATGGCCTGAACTGTCACCGTTTAGAAGTCAAGGGGGGTGTAACGGATATAGGTGGGAACCCTATATAGTAGGGAAAATAAACCGAAGAGCCATTATATTATGACCACCTGTTTAATATGACGTAGGACCACCTTTCGCCCTCAATACCGCCAACACTCGGCGTGGCATTGACTCGACAAGGTGCTTATAGGTAGTGTAAAGTATCTGGTAACAAGCGGCCACCAACTGGTCCTGCAATTCCCGCACAGTGCGAATTCGTAGTGTGGCAGCACGAATTCGGTTTTCCAGGTGGAACCACAAATGTTCTATTGGATTAATGTCGGGGGAATTTGGAGGCCAAGACATGACTTGAAAGTCAGTAGAATTTTCTTCTAACCACTCCCTGACGATTCGACCCTAATGACATAGGGCATTTTCCTGTTGGTAAACGCAATCGACCGCCGGAAACACTGTTGCCATGAATGTGTGCACCTGCTCTGCAACAATGTTCACGTAGCGCACAGACGTCAGGGATTGTTCTATGGAGATTATGGGTCTTAATGTGCTCCATGAAAATATCGCCCACGGCATAATACCGCCGCAACCAGCTTGTCTCCGTCCAACTGTGCATCCGGGAGCCAGGATTTCCGTTGGAAATTGGCGTATACGCACGAGCCCGTAGATGTGATGGAAAGGAAAACGTCATTCGTCGGACTATGCAACTTTCCTCCATTCTTGTATGGTCCATTTTCGATGTTCCTTGGCCCATTGCAGGCGCTGCTGGCGATGAAGTGCCGTCAGAGCAGGGACGTGCTACGGCCGCTGGCTTAGTAGGCCCATACGCAGCAGAGCACGCTGCACTGTGTGTTGATAAACACTGTCTGGATCACCACTGTTGTAGCTGCTGGTAATTTCGGCTGCTGTAGCTCTTCGGTCACGGTAAATAATGCATAACAGTCTCCGCTCTCCTCTGGAATCAATGCGCCGCGAGCGACACACCGCTGGCCGGTGACTTTCCGTTCCACCACTAATATACCACTTTTAATACTTGCTCACAACGACAACACGTGAACAGCCCACCAAACGCGCCGTTTCTGATATCGACGTTCCCAGGCGCAGAGCCATAACGATTTGACCTTTATCGAAGTATAATAAATCAGCTGCTTTTCCCATTATGTCGCTAATCACTCTATGTTTAGAAAGACAATGCATGGGTTCTTTATATACTCCAATTTCAGCCACGCACGCGTAGTGGTTTTGTTTCTGGGCTAGCTCATTGCTACAGAAGGAAGGTGGTCATAATATAATGGCTCTTCGGTGTAGGTATAGCCGGGTTAACATTCCGGTTTCATTATAAGGGCATTCTATAAAACAACGATTCTGTAACCGTGATACAGAGCATGTAGGACGAGCTTTGGGCTCTATCAAACTTGATGCCGTTTCTGATCGAGAAACAATTCTACTCGCAGTGGCGTAGCAAAGGGGGGGGGGTGCAAGGGGGTCTATCATGCCCCGGGCGCCACTCGCAGAGGGGCGCCAATTTAAGATCCATATATTATATTACTATATGTTTTCGAAGTGGATTCCAATATAAGGTCTATATATTATATTATTATATGTTTTCAGGGGAGGGCCCCAATATAAGGTCTATATATTATATTACTATATGTTTTTCGGGGAGGGCGCCAATATAAGGTATATATATTATATTACTATATTATTTTGTGGGGGGCGCCAATATACGGTCTATATATTATGTTACTATATGCTTTTCGGGGGGGGGGAGTGCCAATATAATGTCTATATATTATGTTATTATATGTTTATCGAGGGCGCCAATATAGGATCTATATATTATATTACTATATGTTTTTCAAGGGGGGGCGCCACAAAGGTATCGTGCCCTGGGCGCCAGTTATGCTCGCTACACCACTGTCTACTCGAGAAACAATTAGTACGTACGTACGTACATACTAATCATTGATAATAGTCTTCTTAAAACCAATGAGGATAATCATGTTTGAAACAATCCATGGAATGCCCAAAATTTTGAAAATTAGTTTCGCGATGCAAAGCAACCTTTATTAACAAAGTATTGATCATAACAATCGCATACCGTTAACTATAACTTATTAATCCAATCTCATATGCAGGAAGAATTCAAGCTTGTGATGTCCTTTACTTACTTATAAATTATGTAGTTGCGTTCAAGGTCTTACTGCGTTGAATTATTAAGAAATCCCGATGTGTATTAAAATAAGCTTTTAACATTTGAGACAGAATTTAAGACATAATTGCTTGAAAGTTGTTCAACATATGCGCATCATTATGGCCACGTTTTAGCCTGCCGTTAGTTAATAATGACTACAAATGTCTGATTATTATTTAAATTTATGGCATATTAGTAGTCATTTAAAAGTACGAGATTTTAATACCGATGTCACATGCGGTGTAATAGGCATCTGAACTAATAAGTATGAATGTAGTGCGAATCGCAAATACTGTTACATAAGCTTACAATAAAATTTACAATTTATTCATAATTACAATAATATATACACATTAAACTAAATTTAAAAAGTTGTTAAAATTTTCCACATATAATTGAAAGGGAAGAAGTGAAAAACTTTGCTACTTAAATTACATTACCCATGCCGAATGTTTAAGATAGTGATATTACATAAGGTCATTCGCACTTTATGGAAACAATTTTGATAGTTAAGTTTAATGTCTAAATGCCGTATTTTATGCGGTGATTTGCTTCTATCTCATAGCCATGACTCTTGACAATAGCTCTAGCTCGAATTTTCCATGAAAGTAAATTTTTGCTTAGTACTGTCATGTCAGTTTTACCTCATTCCTCTTGGACCGTTTTCCAAAGTCCGTTCAGTGTTCTTAGATGCCGTTTTCCTAAGGCTCGTATTAAAAAACCGAAATCGCTAAAATCCATTGGAAAAGAGTCAAGTAATTTTACAGGTATTTCATTAAATGGCATACGTTTTATTCCTGTTTCTGATTCTTTCTTTGCTAAATAAGCGGCAATTGATTTAGACGTGTGACTAGGGGCATTGTCCATACGAAGCTTAACTTTAACAATGTCCTTTCCCTGTAAGGCTGGAATTTCTTCTTCAAAAATTGGTTCTAAAATATTCTGCTCTTAGTAGAGTGAATTAATTTTAGCTTTACTTCAGACTTTTTAATTTTTAATTTGTCGTTGTAATAAAATCCTGCTACTATCATGAACTCCTTTGAGAACTTTTCTGTACACTGACGTAGCCATTTTGTATGGTTATTCCCGTCAGTTGAGCAATACAATCAATAGAAAATTGATCTCTTTTTACTACAGTCACTTAAATACAACCATGCGCCATTAAGTGTTAGCACAAATTTTCATTTTTCAGCAGTTAGGTGTTTTTCATATAATTTTCTACAATTTGTTTTTCTTTCAGCAATATGCTTTGGCAAAAGCAGATGTACTTTAGGTTTAAACATCTTTTATAAATTCAAATCTTTATAAATGATTTTACTTACAGTGCCAGAAGACATTCCTAGTTTCAATGCAATGGATCTTTGAGTAGGCGAAATTTTGCTTTTAGGATCAGAGACTTCACTTTCTTGATTTACCTGCGTTTGAACAGTTTTAGGATGAGGTTTAGTGGTCATGGTTTAATTTTTACTTCCCGTTATACGTTTTTTCCTTTCAAATTTAATATATTATAAATACCTATTTTTGAAATGCCATAACCGAAATTTTTACACTCCTTTATAATTTGTTGATACAATATTTCTCTCCGGAAAGTGCAGTTATGTAACCTTCGAGCCCTCTAAATAAATCTTTTATTTTACATTCCAATCAAAGCAAAACAACAGCAGACGATTATTCTGAAGTTGCCAAATATTTATCTCAAAATGCAAACCCCAAAATCGAATTACAAAATCGTTTCCATAAAGTGCGAACGACCTTCTGTATACATGAAAACGAACATTCTAAACATTTTTTAACAATCACGGCATTGAAATACATTAAAAAAATTATAATATATTGCCCTTTGAGAATTGATTATTTTGGCTTTTATTGCTATATTTTTTATTTCTGTAAAGAATGAATTGTGCGTGCCCTCGTTTCCAAAAAACTTAATTTAAATAACAAGTTATTCTCTTGAGAATGTATCTGCAAAATCATCTACAGTTCCCAAAGAAGTACAGTGCTACGAGTATAAACCTAACTGCCATAAAAATGACCCTTTATTCTTTTCTAAGCAAATTTCAATCATTACCAACTTTTTATTATATATAAATCCCTGGTATCGTAGGATCCAGGGATAAATCCTTTTACCTTTGGCAGAATAACAATTCTTTACTTTCATTATGGTGTTTATATTGAAAAAGCTGCCGCCCGCATAATATAGTGGTTAGTATTCTGAGCTGCCCCACAGTGGACTATAGTTCAAATCCCGAATAATGCTTGGTCGTTTCCGTGTGTCGGCGTTCTCATAGGGAACAATATTGGCTCACCAAAATCGTGCTCCCATAATAAAGTAAACAGCAAAACTTTGCGCGTCTTCATGGGTCAACGTCAGAAAAGTACTACCGCCAGAGACATGTGCCTGCAGATTTGGAAAAAAAATCCTCGTGTTTACTAAGTTTAAATGTGAAATGAATTTTGAAGTATCTGTGTATTCACCACACAGTATGCAAAATGTAAAGTAAAAATGGGTAAGGCAGTTAAAAATGAGTACAAAAGTCATAGCGGATTATTCTTGTAAGGTATCAACGTAGCAGACTATAAAATATTAAGCATTTCGTGGATTAAAATCAATTTGAAATAAATCCATATTTGTCTGTTTTTAACGTAGGATTACGTTCCTCAATAACGGTCACCCGGAAAGGAAAAATTCAGAGTCTGTCGCGAGTTATAATTTTGGCACCGAGCTAAACCCAGTAGCAGTAAACAGCTAAACAGAAAAGTACTAAAATGCATGAAAGAAAAAAAAAGAAAAGAAAAGAAGTTACTAACGATAAGTAATCCTACGTTAATAAGCCGGGGTAGTTTCGTCAGAAGAAACTACCTGAAACAGTTTTTTTTTTCTATGAATCATATTATTCAAATTTTTGTTAAAGTTATATGTGATTAAAAAACCAATGTTAATAAATTGTAGTAATATGAAAGATATAATAGAACATTTCATAATTGGGACATTGGTGAAAAAATTCTAAAATGCTTTGCGAGAAAAAACGAAAATATGCTTAACTGGAACACATAAATGTCAATACAATTTAGAAATATTTTTCCTAATTGTTTAAATTTCTCTATTGCTTTTGAATTTGATACTTTAAAACGTATTTTTTCCAAACATTTTTCTATTATGAAATGGGTATTTAAGAAAATTGTACGGTCGGGGGACCCCCGTCAGGAACGGCGTTCCTTACGTTATTTTTCAACTCTAAACGTGATTTAATATGTAGATTTGCATTGATTATATTTGTGTATTTTTTTCACGCCAAAAAGCGCAGCCCTCTTTTATTTAACTAACTCTCTCTCTCTCTCTCTCTCTCTCTAATTTGTATATTTTTGATTTGAAAAACGATGATAAAAAAGTAAGGATTTAAAGCAATAAATTCCATTTAATATTTTAGCAAAAATAGTCATTTATTTAAATTTAAATATAAAATAGTGAATTATAAATTATATATAAACAAAAGAAATTAAATTACAAATGAAGTTAAGGGGACTCACTACTCTTAAATCTTTAAAACATTCGATTTTTTGAAAAAAAATATGTTAAAGCCTGACCATTTCTGAACAAAATAAAGCAAACCGCATAAAAATATTCGGCTTAGTTCCGGAGATATTGATATTCTAAATATTTAATTACCGATCAAGTTTATGGTAAGAAAAAATTTAAACTCATTTTTCTCAAAATGTAATTTTGCATCATTCCGCAACTGATATTTGAAAAACTATGGAACATAATTCCATGAAATTTTTATCACAGCAAAATTATGTTACTTTATTGCGTCTGAACTAGAATTTTTGCAATCACTGCATATTTTGTTTTTTCAGGGGTAAATTAATGCAAAAATTTAAGAAAATTTTAAGTATATTTTGAAAAGTTTTAAAAAAATTGAAAAAAATTTTGATGTTGATTGTTTTAGTTCAATTGTATTTTGAATTATTTATTTTAAATATAAAACAGGAATTATACATTTAAGTGTAAAATTAATTTCATAGTCCTGCGCGCAAGCCAGTATACAATAAAAATACTTAAAAAACAAGGTATATCCAAAGCATTTAAAAAAAATTATTTAAAATTATTTTGAGTTAAATATTTGTTTATTAAAATAAATATATCAATTTATCATATGCATAAAATTTGGAAAAATTGGGAGTAAGATAATAACACCACAGCCCCCCCCCCCCCGCTAAAAAGCGTATCGCAAGTGTATATACTGAGGACCAAACGTCCGATCGCTATCCTGCCAACACAACAGGAGACCCGATAGCAAAAGGACACGTAGGATGAACGCCCCCAAGTCGGAATCAACTCAAGGGGAAAAACAACAATAACTAACGAAAAGAAGAACCACGCTTAGAAGCGGAAACATAATAAGCAAAGTTATTAACCCCTTAAGTGTGACATATATTTCGGAAAAATGGACCAAAAATGGAAAATTTTTTTGACTGTTTAATTTTGTTCTTTATATTATTATAAAAGTTAGAAAATGGTTTTTTATTACAAAAATAAATTTTTAAATGCAATAACCACTATATTTATATTTTTTGCATACACATGAAACAGTAATGGATTACACACATATCTTATTCAATTAGAGCAAATGAAACAAAATTTGGAAGCTAAATTTTATATAACTAGTAGTTTATACTTAAATTTTACAAATACATAAATTTTACAAATCTTTTACAGTATGGTATATCCCAAAACACGGTACTGCACACAAGCCCATATCGCACTCTTTGCAATAAACTCGTGTCTCACGTCTTATCCTCTTTCCTTTTTCATCGGTTTTACGACTGCATATATAACACTGTCTGGTTGGATTAGATTTTTGTCCCGTTGGTGGGATATGTTCTGGAAAGTGTCGACCTGTGAGGCGCAGCAAGCTTACACTAGGACGCCCTGGTCCTGGTAGCTGAACATTTGGTTTATTTTGTTCAACTATTTGTTCGACAATTGATATTCTGAAGTTCATATTATTTTTCGCACCTCCTGCTGAAGTATACAAAATGAAGGAATTATTTAGCGCCTGATCTAGGAGATGGAAAAATATCTTTTGGTAATATTTTTTACCTCGTTTTCTAGCAACCGGGTAGTCTGTAAGATGTTGATCGAGTTTATCAACACCTCCCATAGTGTTGTTCTAGTCATGGACAACCTTTGGTTTGAATTTCTTTTCTTTTTTCTTATCTTCAAACTCAATCATTTCTGCGGTATGGATTGAAGAAAGCATACAAACATCCTTTTTATCGTGCCATTTTATAGCAGTAACTTTTCCTCGTTGAAAAGCGAGAACGTCGCCTTTCTTAATTTTTTTTTTGAAATCAGGTGGCAGCTCCTTCCTAATTGCACGTACTGTGCCGTATGTGTCAGTAGAATACTGTTGCACTAGTACATCGGCCAACTGTGGAGAAGTATAATAGTTGTCGGTGATCAGGCAATATCCTTTTCCTAGCAGTGGTTTCATCAGTGACATAACCACTTGGCCAGACATTCCAAGATGTTCAAAATCAGTATCAAGTTTTGTACCCTTTCCAGTGTAAATAATACTGGAAAAAATGTATCCCGTTTTACTCTCGCATAACATAAATGTCTTTATCCCAAAGCGAGATCTTTTTAGAGGCATGTACTGGATCCATCCCAATCTACCCTTATACAGCATTAGACTTTCGTCTACAGTCACATCGCGATCTGGAACGTATAAAGAAGAAAATTTTTCATTTAGGTGCTGAAAAATCGGCCAAATTTTATTAAGTTTTGGATTAGGATGATTGCGTAGATCAATATCTTCATTGTTCACAAAATGCAGATATTTCTTTATTATCTGAAACCTATCATATGTCATAATATTCCGGAAGAACGGAGTTTCAACGCATTCCTTTCTCGACCAAAACATCTGTACAGATGGTTTCTTTACAATACCTTGCAAAATATGCAAGGCAAGAAAAATCTTAATTTCACTGTCATTAGTCGGAACCCACCTTTTCGCTCTGCTTTTTGATTTTAGTGTTTGGCTTTGAATGCATTGTTGTGCATATCTGTTAGTTTCTATGGTGATTGTGCGCAACAAATTGCTATCAAAAAACAGATCAAAATATTCAGTTTCTTGTGTGAAATTTGATGTATCAACTGTTGCACCTACTTGTGTCGGCCGAAACGGAAACCTTGGAGGGGCAGGAGGAAGATTATCTAAACATAATGACTTCCAATCTCTACAGGACGAAATATCACTATCATCATCATCACTTTCGATGTAATATTCATCGGTAGAAATATCGGAATTCGATCCCGAGGAACCTAAACTGTACTCCTCATCGGTGTCTGAATCAGGCATTGCGAAAAAAGAAAATTATTTACAAAAAAACTCACTGAAAAGCAACCGAAACTAAACGAGAAAACGAAACTCTTTATCAACCCAAGCGTGTTTTTGTTTACAGGCAGTTTTCGAAAGCCAGACCCACCACTCGCGGACGATTCTACTCCGCAGGGGGTAATTTAGTCTTTCCCGAAAAGCTCAAACTAACACTGATAAAACGTAAACATTCCCGCCCTTTTTTCTCGTCACCCCTATTTTGATGAAATCAAAGGAGACCTGACTCATGGGCAAAAGCATAAACGAAAACAGACTATATCTGAACAGCTGACAACACCCACCTACCTTTTCCCCCGACCGTCGAAATCGGTGAAAAACTAGGACCACTAATGCCATCTATTAGGAAAATAGAGAATTAAGTATCCTAAAGAAGAAACGAATCCAGTTCGGGCTTCACAAAATAGAAACGTTAATTTTTCTTCTACCCGAACTCAGTTCGGGCATCACAAATACTGCACGTAGTAGTTGCCCGAACTGGACTCGGGCGACACTGGCAAGGGGTTAAACAGCAATTAGCGATTAATGTGGACAAGCAGTAGTTAAAATAGCAATGTGCTATACAGGAAAAACAACACAAACAGGAGTACCGCAGCGTTCCCCATTCCAGCCTACAATAGCCCGTCCAATTTTTTCTCTTTTTTTCTTTTTTTAATTTATTTTAACAGTATATTAACTTGTAAATATACAATTCAGAGAAACATAATAAGCCCCACTACTTGTGACTATAAACAAGCAACACATGGGTTATAAATACACTGAAGTGCAACTGAATTAGGGATAGCAAAACCTATGTAAATTGTGTAGCGCTGCGCATCATGTATGCTCAAGTGAGGGCGCTGTGGTAAGTGCATATATAGCGCGTACTGTGGTTGTTCTGGATTAGTTGTTGGAATTGCCAGTATGGGTAAACTGCCTGATTTAGACGCCTTCGATCGCGGACAAATCGTAGGTGAGTGACGCATGGGCCATTCAATTTCCGACATCGTCAGACAGCTATGATTTTCAAGGTCGACAGTGTCAAGAGTATACCAAGAATACATGGATGGTGGAAAAAAAACTAGCGATCGGGCAAACTGCAAAGGAAAATTAGCCTTGACAGTGCGTGATGAGAGACGGCTCAGGCGTATTGTACGTAGCCACCGAAGCCAAACATTAGCTCAAATTACCACCCAGTTTAATGACGGTGCCAGTCGTACAGTCAGTAAACGGACTGTGCAACGCTCGCTTCACCGTATGGGTTTCGGGAGCCGTCGACCTACGAGAGTACCATTGCTCTATACTCGCCATCGGGCTGCACGTCTTGCCTGGGCAAGAGAGCACAGAGACTGGAGTGTAGAGGACTGGAAACGAGTAGCATGGAGTGATGAGTCTCGATTCCGACTACTTAACGCCGCGGGAGGCTGATAATATGGCGTCAGGCTCATGAAGCCATGGATCCTGCATGCCTGGCTGGAACTGTACAAGGGCATGGTGGCTCAATCATGGTCTGGGGTGTTTTTTCGTGGCACAGTTTGGGATCTTTGGTGCATGTACCAACCTCCCTCAATGGAATTCGGTGCGTAGAGTTGCTGGGTGATCACTTCCATTCGTTTATGCTGTTCTGTTATCCGCACGGTAATGGAGTTTTCCAGCAAGACAACTGTACCTCTCACAAGTCCCGGTTGGCTACTGGCTGGTTGTATGAGCATTCCTCTGACTTCTCTGTCATGAATTGGCCACCTAGAAGCCCAGACTTAAATCCTATTGAGCATCTTTGGGATGTTTTGGAACAAGGCGTTAAAGGCCATCACACAGCACCAAATAACCTTACTGAATTATGGACAGCTTTAGCCAATATTTGGCAATCCATTCCCGTGGAATGTTTCCAGAAACTTGTTGAATCTATGCCTCGTCGTGTGGCAGTCGTTATCAAGGCCAGAAGAGGCCCAACTCGTTACTAGGTAGGTATCCCTAATTCAGTGGCACTTCAGTGTATAAGTTCTATATTCGAGTTGAGACAATAAGTTAACAATAATGAAAGTTCTATGGGTTAACTTAATAATCATATATAAATGAAAGCAATATCCGAAAGAAAACAAATTGACAAGTACACATTGATTGAAGGTTACACTACAAACAATCTGATTATTATTAATTTGAATAGAAACAAGTTTACAAAATTTACAGTATTAATTTCACATTAAGTAAAGTCTACACCAGCTGGACCCGAACTCATAACCTCCAATTCCAAAGAGACTGTCAGGGTCTGTACCTCCGCACCGTGAAACAACTGGTTTTTAAACAATAGTACAGTAACACAAATTGACAAATGCACAATAATTATAACAAATACACAATAATTGTAATTCACCACAAACTCAAATTAGTAGTTACTGTTTATTAATATTATTATTAATAGCAGGAGTCAGTATTACCCCGGTTTTCTCGAAGTTCCCATTTGGCTTGCATGTACGACACCAGCTGGGCCCGAGCCCATAACCTGCACGCCTGAAGAGACAGTCCAGGTCTGTACCACTACACCAGGAAGCACACGGAACAAACGGCAGAATTATTTTATCAAATTAACCCTTTCAATCACGCAAACAATAGAATTAAATTAACTACAATATTATCCCTTTAATATTTAATTTAATTTAATTTGAATTTTATTATTATTATTTTTTTTTAAGTTAGCCATAAAAGCCGAAAAACTAGAGGTTAGCCTCAGACCGCTCTCCATACGCAGAAGCTGGGACCGAACCCAGAACCACCAAAGCAGTTTAAGTAGGGGGCTTTGCCACCAAGCCAGCAATTACATAGTCGAATGAGAAAACTGTATAGAAAATAGTTACAAAGAGTCAAAAAGTATGAAAATATGCCTTTTTTCCTCGACTTAAGGGTCGCGAGTTCCCGTAAAATTGCCCGTAGTGCTTGTGCGGGGATTTGAACCCGAGACCTCTGGCTCCACAGGCCGATGCGATAACCTTTCAGCCACGGAGTCCATCTAGAGAAAAGTCTTCTGGAGGGGGCATAACGATTTTTCGTTACGTGACGATTCCTGCCAGTTCACTCTACTGTAAGCCGCGTAAAAGAACTTCGTTCCAAAAAAAATTAAAATAACGTATCATACACAAACAGCTTCTACCCAAATTGGTTTTCATTTAAACCAATTAGTTTGTACAACACTCTTTTATGAATCTTCATCAGGAAAAATTCTTTTGGAAAATGGTAGAGAACATTGTATTTGTGAACATATACATTTTTTATTACTGGGGTTTCAACTCTCGTAACTACATTTTTTTATGTAAACATTCTGTCGAATTATGTGTAAATAGCGATATTTGATTTTCCTAACTTCATATATCTGCGGTAGCAATGTCGTAGAAATTTTAAATTTTAAATCTCCTGTAAAATTAACTACCAAGGACATTACATTCCATTGATGTGTTTATTATATTAATGCACAGTGCTTTTAAATACGTTTACTGTCTGATGGTGCTCATGAAAGACTGGAAAATTAGGCCTCTTTCAGACGAGGCACATTTCTTGATTCAACTGATTTGCCTTGTTTATTTTCATGTAGTTCACTGCCGTGTGGGGTTCTTTTTACACGAGGCGCGGCGCCCAATTCAAGGCGAAACCTTCTCTTCTGGGGTTGTGGCAACGCTTCGTCAGCAGCTAGACACAGGCGAAAACGCGACTGAAAAATGGTGTGGAAGAAGACAGTTTACTACATTAAATTATGTGTATATATTCTATCCATAGGCCATACTTTAATCTACACCTAAAATAATTACAATATTTCCCATAAAATATTTTTCAGGCAAATGTATTGTAATCTACAAAAAATATAAAAGGAAAAAAAATTGCTGTAAAAAATTAGTGATATGTACTTAACTAAATTTAGGTAGAATTTGTATAAACATAGAAGATATACGTGTATACAAAATTTTAGCAATTTGGGACGATTAGTTTTGAAGAAATAGTGCGCACAAGTTTAAAAATAACAGTTTTTAGAAAAACCCATTTAAAGTTTAAATTTTCTATAAATTTCTTCACTATTATCTTTATACATTTGGCCATAAAATCGGTTGTAATATGGGCTTCATTTTTTTCATAAGATTCCTTTTATTCCATTCTTCATAATTAAATCATAATAAAAAATTGAGTTTTTTTAAGGTTTTAAGGTGATTTCCATACTTACATGTTTAAATTTCAAAAACTTTAACTTAAATATTATACCTTTCTTCTACCACTACCTTTCTTTTACACCAATTTTATAACGCAATATTGGTCTTTGATTTATAATGATGTAGGCGAATGTACAATTAAGAATGCATCATAACATGGCACTCAGGTTTTTACTTACAAAAATACAAAATGTATTATTTTTATATTTGCTCTGCTAATTTTTTAAATCGCATTTCTTTTATTTGTAGGACCACTATACCTCATTCTTACTTTTTAATAAAAAATTATAATAATTAAATTGCACACTTGAAAGGGTTAATGCAAAAACCTCCCTCATATGAAAATTATTCAAATTGTAGGCATAAGGCGATGTTCACATTTGCGAATCTACATAAATTTAATTAAATAATGGGTAAATTCGCTCAATTTGGTGATCCCACATATATTTTTAAGCGTAACAGTCATAACCTGTACTAATCGATGTAATGCTGTTTGATAAGTAATGTAAAGAGAGTGACGTATGTCACCATAGAAACATCAAATAAACAACCAATGATAAAGAATATATTTCGTTGAAATGACCAAATAAATATTTCTGATCATTTTTTTTAAGGATAATGCGGCTTCTAAATAAATTTTTAAAAAAATTCTAAAAAAGTTTAAAATTTTCTTTTAATTTTGGAGTTTTTAACCGCCATTAACAAAATAACAAATGAACTTTTAAATTTGAATGGTACCGACTACTTTATTGAGCAGGCATCCGTATTTATTTCTATCGATACAAAGGCTGTTCACACATTTTTTAGACGACGTATATTGTATTCACAAAACATAATTACATAAAATTCTTGTGTTTTAAATGTTCTATTTGACATCCCTTATTCTGAACTATCTTTCGAAACCGCAATTTCCAGGATAATAATGCCTTTTGAAGTGTCAGAAGAGGTATTCTATCCCATTCCTCCTGAAAAGCTTTCCAGAGTCCTGTAAGGGTTTTGGGATGACGTTTGGATAATGCAGATTTTAAAAGTCCGAAAGCACAAAAATTCATAGGTGATACATCGGGAGATTTAGTAGGGATATCAGTGAAGGGTATGGCCTTGATACCAGTTTTTTGTTCCATTTCTTTTACGAAATTTACAGTGGATTTTGATGTGTGACTGCTAGCTTTGTCCTGTTGGAGTCTCAAAGATTGATGGCACTGTGGGTAAAGCGATGGTATTTCATTCAGAAAAATTGGCGTTAAAATATGTTCCTGATAGTATTTGGAGTTAATGTTGACATTTTTTCCACTCTCTTTATTTTTAACTTGCCATTATAAGAAAAACCAGCAACAATGATGAATCCCTTAGAAAAACTTTCTTTCGATTCTTTGAACCATGTACTTAAATTTTTTTCTCCCCTTTTATGATAATAAATGGCTCTTTTTTTGTTGCAATCATTTAAATACACCCATGATTCACCGATTGAGACAATTGTTTTCCATTTTTCTTTGGATAAGTGTTTCTCATATACAGAGGCTGTTCGCACATTTTTTAGACGATTTTGGTAAGCGGTAATAAACAATCGAAGAAATAATTGCAATTGTACTATGTTTTTAAAAGTCAAAATTATCATCTGCGGCTTGAAAGTTTTGTTTTATTCAAAATGACGTTTTTAACAAAGCAGTGGTTCGAAGGCTACATTTATGCTCTTTCTGAAGAGAAATATGCATACTCCGTTATCCAAAAACGATGTGAGAGTCATGGTTTTGTGATATCTAAAATGTCGATAGGTAATATCGTCAACAAGAAAGGAAAAAAACGTCAAATTGGAGCCTCAAGTGGGGCAAAAATTCCAAACAAGTATCCAAGGAAAAAACGGACATCTTCGACTATTGCAAAGGTACGTTGTTTAATGTTAAAAGAAAATCCCCCTAGTCAAAGGAGAGTTTCAAAATCATTAAAATGCTCGGTGTCCACTGTAAACAAAATGATAAACGTTGATTTAAATCTTAAGAAAGCGAAAAAACGCAATTGGCATCGTCTTCTTCCGCATTATATCGCTGAACGCAGGACACGCTGCATAATTCTATATGAGAAACACTTATCCAAAGAAAAATGGAAAACAATTGTCACAATAGATGAATCATGGGTGTATTTAAATGATTGCAACAAAAAAAGAGCCATTTATTATCATAAAAGGGGAGAAAAAAATTTAAGCACATGGTTGGAAGAATCGAAAGAAAGTTTTTCTAAGGGATTCATGATTGTTGCTGGTTTTTCTTATATTGGCAAGTTAAAAATAATGGCAAGTGAAAAATAAAGAGAGTGGAAAAAAAGTCAAGATTAACTCCAAATACTATCAGTAACATATTTTATCGCCAATTTTTCTGAATGAAATACCATCGCTTTACCCACAGTGCCATCAATCTTTGAGACTCCAACAGGACAAAGCTAGCAGTCACACATCAAAATCCACTGTAAATTTCGTAAAAGAAATGGAACAAAAAACTGGTATCAAGGCCATACCCTTCACTGATATCCCTACTAAATCTCCCGATGTATCACCTATGAATTTTTGTGCTTTCGGACTTTTAAAATCTGCATTATCCAAACGTCATCCCAAAACCCTTACAGGACTCTGGAAAGCTTTTCAGGAGGAATGGGATAGAATACCTCTTCTGACACTTCAAAAGGCATTATTATCCTGGAAATTGCGGTTTCGAAAGATAGTTCAGAATAAGGGATGTCAAATAGAACATTTAAAACACAAGAATTTTATGTAATTTAGTTTTGTGAATACAATATACATCGTCTAAAAATGTGTGAACAGCCTCTGTATTTGCAAGGGGACTGGGACGTCTGCGACAAGTAAGAAGTTGGAAATTTGGGCTATTCTTTTAAAGCCCATATCTTGTACAAATATGCATGTATCATTATGATTTTTTTATGTTAATTTAGTAAGACCTTTATGAAAATTTTAAAATAAAAAAATTCTTTTTGGATTGAAAGGTAAATTTAAAATAACAATATAAACAAACATACTTTTCCCCTTGAAATTTTTGAGGTATTCACTTTGTAACACTTTTTCAAAAATGTAGTGAAAATCTTACCTTGAAATCTTGTGTGATGATTAAACACAGTTTATTTTATATAGTTAACCCATTTAAATCTTTGTTACACTATTTTAAAAAAATTTTAAAAATTATAAATTTCACTTATCAGAAATCTGCATATTTTTGTCATACATTTTCACCATTTACAAAAATATCTTAAGGTTTAAAAATAAAAATACAGGTTATATTGATACAAGACCACTTATTCTATTGACGTTTAAAATTTCAGAGATGTACTTGTAACAGATTTTGCAGAAAGTCTACCAATACATGAAAAAATCACATTTTAAGGAAAACGAAAAAAATACTTTCCAACTACGTATATGGGATTTAAATGTATGTTTACATTTTTAAGTTGCTAATAATTGTTGTTAGAGTGTCAAAAAGTACATAAATTATATATATTTGTAATCTGCAGAATCTGCTCTAATTTTTAAGCCACAAATTCAAAAATAAATTTTTTTGAAGTCGGAATAAAATTTGCTTGCCAATTCCCTCCCAGCTTCACCTCTTTTAATTTTATCGCTATATTCATCACACCTCATGTCCCATATCGCGGGACTAATACGAATTTCTTCGATCAATTGTTCCACATTCAAACTTGCAATTGAAACGCTTTCCATACTGAACTGAGCTCATGCAGCTAGGCGGCTGGTGTGAGGAGCGTACCTTCAGTAATGTCTTTTGTGTTGAGTCTACTCATCGGGATGAGATCGTTATCGGCACAAGTGCCAGATGTCAAAATGTCTGGGCACTGAATTCACTCCGTGTGAAAAGGTTCCGGCGATTCCCATATATTTTCTATGGTGGCTACACTCCTTGACAGCCGCCCGGAAATCAGTTTGATCAAATATGTGCCTCGTGTGAAAAGGGCCTTAGTCTCTTTGATGAAGTCATGAAAACAAACATTTCTGATAATGTCATTCAATTTCTAACACTGTATGGTACTATTTTAGTTTGCTTTAAACTAAAGGTTTAAAAACTTTTTTATCAGTAACTAACTGATAGATGAGTTAACAAAATAACTAGTTTTAAATAGCAATGTATACTTACCTAATCAGCGTTTATATAATTCCAAACATTATATTCTTCAGGTAATTTTAAGAACAGTAAATGTTATCAAAATCCATATATAGAAAAACAGTTGTAGCATTAGCAAAATATATTTTTAAGGACATTTTTATCATTTAAAAATTTTATAATGTAAATGGAAATATTAACTGTGTTATCTATTGCAATTACGTCTTTTACCTGTTGTTAGAAATTTAAAAAACATTCATTATTACTAACTAAATGACAAAAAAACATATTTAATCACCAAAAGAACTGTACTTACAAGATAAACCGAAAATACACTTAATTGATGCACATAAATTCAGTGCAATTCATTTATTTTTAACGTAGTGGATTAGGTAAAAGATAAAAATAAAATGTTTCCTTTTTTTAAAATTACTCTAAGGAATCTTTAGAAATTGCTGTTTTAAGACCACTATCGTCGATGGCCGCAATAACCATAAAAGCCATTTCTTAAACTTAAGACTTCTTGCCGTTAGTACTTTTAGATAACACACTTAATCGAGGGCAAAAATCTTAAAGATCGATACCATCTAATCCTGCCAGTTACAATAGAAACTTTTGACATTACATTGCGCAGTTAATCCTTGTCTTTACATCCTCTCGGGCTATCTGAGGAAATGTTTCCTTCAATTTATACGCATTCACTGTTTGATGTTATGGTTATTTTTTATCTGTAAATTTTACTTATTACCTTCATTAGTTTCTAATACAGGAAATGAAGCAGCAGATTTATTAGCGATATATATATATATATATATATATATATATATATATATATATATATATATATATATATATATATATATATATATATATCAGGAAGTCTCCTCTAACAAAACTACCGCGGGTTATTAACGTACGATTATTTATCGTTTGCTTACAGCTTTTTTTAACGCATTTTGGTACTTTTCTGTTTAACTGTTTACTGCTATTGGGTTTGGCGGGCTGCCAAAATTATACCTCGCTACGTAGGACAATTTTTTTCTCTCCGAGGGACCGTTATTGAGGAACGTAAGTCTACGTTAAAATGAAACTTCAATATATCTCTATGCTACCGATAAAATTCCTTATAAAACTACATTTAAGATTATAATGCAGAAAATAAAGGGTTCTCTTGTTTCTGATCTCCAAAATCGTAATGAAAAAATCAAGTCTGGAGCAAGACCTTGAATAGCTTTCCCTGTTGCTTACGTGAAATTGTAGTGTCTGCATTCAGGATTAAAACTGAACACGACTGATTGCCTGGCTGTGTATTTAAATGGAATACTCTCTGCAATTCCGACAACATGGGCGTAAGCACATAATTTCCTCTGAACTGGGTTTTCTCTCTACAGACGTTATTGGGAAGTTCGTGATTGCACAAGCGGTAGCTGCTTTTCTTGTTTATGCATTTTCTGTATTTTGTACTCCTTTGCATCTGTCTTTTTCCCTTTTATTCTTTTTACCTAAGGACTTTGTCCACAGATTTCTGCATATGAAGTTTAAAAAAAAAGTTTCAACTTAAAGTGCAGAAATTTTATTTATATTTCCCTAAGCCCCATGTATTCATAAATATCCGCATTGTGATACGCTTTCCCTGGATTAAATAAGTATTTAAGAGTATTAGTTTTGACATCGTGTGAGTAAACTGATGCATAAAAGAAGCAAAGTAAATTATGTTAATTTTGAAATAGACAAATTTACTGTTTTGCTTTATTTGCCTCATTATATTAACTGTCATACTAAATAAAATTAGATATTTTACTCAAAGACGTACTTTTTTTTGGTTCTAAACAACTAAACACTATGATAAATGCAAAAATATAACAGGCGTACCAGGCAGGTGATATCATAATGCTATTTTCATTTCCTAATGCTTAATTTTTTTCTTTATTTCTTCTTGCAAAGCTTAGACTCAATTGAATTCCCAAGTTATATGTTATCTTTACATCCATATAGATAACAATTTTTTTGTGTGATTAGTCATTAAAACTTATTTGTTCGTTTTAAAATGAGAAATATGATGCTGTTATAACAGTCTGTTAGTCCCAATTCTCAAAATCTTGTCTCCAATCTTCTTATCGGCGTTTTGCCAACTGAATTAATGAGCCGACGTGAGGTATTATAATTTTTTTTAATTCCATCCTTTGGGTATTTTCCCTTTCTTATATCAAGTCTGCTTCATATGCATGAAGTTTAATTTTGTTAGAGCATGGGTAATTATCATAGGTTGTCTGTTGGTCGTTATCATTATTTTTAATGGTCGGGTACAATGCAAAAACAGTTTGTCAAAACTAGAATCGGAACTTGTCTCCTATTATTGATGGCGAATTTTGCCACCTGATCTAATTTATTCAGCAGTTGTAATGAGATATAAATTTTTAAATTGCAATCATTTCTCGATAAGGTGTTTTAGGCACACGAGTGAAGGACGAAAACTCTAGAATGAATCGCTTAACACCATGCATAAAATGTTTTATATGAAATCATTTAGTTTTCCTTACATTTTGTTTATCAGATAACTTAGGACATAAAAATTCAAAATTAAAAAATAATTTTACCTGTAATATTGCTTATTGAAAATTTTATTGCCATTGTCTGTTTGCTGGAAGATTAACATCATGAGACATTCTTCTATGGTGTTTATATATCAGAAAACACCTTGATAGGCTATTTCAGAAATAACCGTTTAAGTTTACAAACAATATAACAGTACATGTAATAAATAGCTTGCGCCCGAAGGAATATAAATGACATGTTATCTTTATCTCCCTGGCATCAGTATACGAACAATTTGGACGCTATAGTCACTATTTTATATTCAATTGTAAATTAGATTTTCTTCAAATACATTTAACTACTCTTAAGCGGGAATCGTAAAGTTTAATATTTGTAAAATTTATTTTCCAGGGAGAAGTTAACTCCAAGTGGTGATGTCAACTCCCCATAAAAGAATGGATAAACAAGAAAATTGTCTATAACTGTATGCATGAAACTTTCATCAGACAATATGATAGCATGGCTAAACGAAAGCAAAATTCATCGCAGTGTGCAATAAATAAATGCAACTACTAGCTGGCAGAGTGCGCAGTTTAATTCTGTTCTACTTTAAACTGCTGTTGGCTTCTTATGTTGTACTTTGAAATGCTTTTTGTTAAAGTTGCTCGGATTTAGAAATACGCTGGTCTTCTTCAGCAATAAAAGCTAGTTTTTATTTTGTTTTAATTACATGAAGTCTTACATAGTGAATGCCCCGTGTTTCACAAGAAAAAATATTGTTTCAAAACATTTCTTAAAAAAAAAATAGATATTTATTGTTCGAAAAATACCATACTAATAACATAACTCCAATAGGCCTCAAACAAATAAAGAGCACAGTATGGTTTTCGATCATTCAAATTATACAGCAGGAAAAGAAAAAAATATAATAACTTATTTCATTATCGGCTATTTTACTACGATAGATATTTACTAAAGTTACGTGGTTACGTTACTAAATTGGAATTCTACGTGGATAAGGTTTTACTACGTTGAAAACAATGCAATGTATGTATATATATATATATATATATATATATATATATATATATATATATATATAAATGTGTAGTTAATTAGTGTTCTTCATTAAGTGTAGTAGTTTGAGAATATCGCTGAAAGACATCATTAGATTTTTCTTTTGTCTCTCTCTCTCTTTAGACGTTTACAACTGATGAAATTTCTTAAAGTAAAAAATAATTTAATGGGCAGTCATTTATATTTTATTTCTTACAAATAAATAAGACGAAAACTACATACCGATATTATATGTATGTATATTGTTATACATTATTTCCGTTTTATTTTTATATCTTTTCCATTCTGATATTACTGAATAGATATAGGTAAAAGAAACGGTTATCGAAGAGAGTACCAAGGCGCATTTAATCCAGAATAAAATACAGCATCCTGTTTAGATAAAAATATTTTGGTGTTTAATGCCTTCTAGCTGAACTACAATTTAAACTATGATCTTATTTCCTAAACTTTAATACATAAACGAGAAAATGTTGCAACTGGATGCGCAAACAATCTTCTGAATGTATTCAAATGAAGCTAAACCAGCTCAGAAAGGCTGTGGTGCATTTTTTATGGTTCTGTCTAGTATTACAGGGAAACATATGCTGCCAACGCCATCTAGTATTCAGCCATTTTTATTTCATGACATCCTTTCTTGCATCTTTTTTAGTTCTATCGCCGAATATAAAACACTTTTTTTTTTTTTTTTTTTTTTTCGTTATAATATTATGGTCTTTAATTCCGCAGTTTGCTATATTTCTGTAGTGACCTGTATTTATAAACAATATGAGAATTGAGTTCTAGTTTGATTGTCTAAAAATCTTTAGGATTAATTAGTAAAGTAAAAAATGAATTAAAATAAAGTGTGCCTTTCGTACCGCTCATGAATGTATGAAATATCTGACGTGATGTCTTTTAGAGATAAATGTTTTATCGTAGGATTACGTTCCCCCATAACAGTCCTCCGGAAAGGAAAATTTCAGACGCTAAAACCGTCCGTCTGTCCTCGCGAGTTATAAATTTGGCAGCGCGCCAAACCCAGTCTATCGCTACGACAAGTTAAACAGAAAAGTACCAAGATGCGTCAAAATTTTGATATACAATATGTATGTCAATATATACATAGGTACATATATATCTATATATGTAAAACAGTTTCGTAACGGACTGACTGATTGACTGACTAACTTACATATAACGCACAGACCAAACCGCTGGACCTAAAGGACTGAAATTTTGTATGGTGATTCTTCTTATAGTGTAGGGTGCACTACGGAAGATTTTTTAAAAATTCTTCTTAGATTTTTTTAAATTAAATTTTTAATTTTTCTTTGCAACTTTTTTAAAGTTTGCATTTAAAATAATAATCTGAGTGTTATAAATTTTATATGACGAGAAAGATCATGAAAATTCCTTTAAAATGAAATCTTATATGAATTTTTACCTTCAATTTCTGATTTTTCGTGAATTTTTAAAGACTAATTTTTACAATTTAATTTATTAAATGCTGATCACGTGGTTTCTTTTCTTTTTGTGATACCTTAAATTAATTTTGCGTCACCTACATAACAACGAAATAAATTGTCGAAAAATATTAAAATACAGTAAAATATACAATTTAACCACTAGACTAATTGAGATGGAATTTTTTTAAGAATTTAATTCAAATTACTATATCTTATGGATATTAAACATACAAATTATTTGCATACATTGAGCGATGTATTTAATTTGAATGTTGTCCGAAGTGAAGTACGGGTGTTCAGCTAGTAGGTACATATATACATGCAAACGAGGTAAGCAACGATAAGTAATCCCACGTTAATAACCCGCTGTAATTTCGTTAGAAGAGATAATCTAAAATTTTTTTTGTCTTGATTTTTGTATTCTAATGAATGTACATTTGTTTCCTTTTTAAGGAGCACAACGCTGTCATAATCTCATAACCTGTTGTTGTTACTAAGCCCCATGGATAGAAAATGCTAGACCAGGTCCAAGAAGCCTTGACGTGTGAGTAAATGGGCGACAGCAGAATGCTGATCGTCTGCAAGCATGGTGACGGAGATACCTAAAAAGTCCACAATAGGGGAAGAATAAGTGCTTAAATAAAGATCGTGAGCAGACATTAAACTATTTAAACAATTTCCTTTTGGATATTTTTTTCGCGTCAAAACGTACCACTGAAGGATAAAGGTATCTTCTATCCATTTTTAAAATTTTTATAGAAGCAAATTATAAGTTTGATATTTTGTGGAGAGTTGAAGAGGCTATTCTATTTGTGTTGACATTGCACAATCATATGTTAGAAAAGTTATGAAAATCTCAGACCTTTAAACTTGTATTTCTTATGAATAGATTAGCTGAATAACCGTGCTTCGCTACGGAGTACATTCAAATTAAATACAATGGTCAATGTATGCAATTAATGCCAAAAATATATATATTTATAAAATAAACGTAACAGATATTTTTATAGACGAAATAATCTAGAAGAAAATATTCAAATTAAATACAACGGTCAATGTATGCAATAAATTTCTATGTTTAATATCCATAAAACATACTATTTCGAATTAAATTCTTAAAAAGCTTCCAACTCAGTTTGTATAGTGGTTAAATTTTATCTTTAACAGCAGGGGTGGGCATTAAGTCGATCACGATCGACCGGTGCACCACCAAGAAATTTTGGGGTGACTGCCTTTACTAAGACCTAAGACGCGCATACTAAAAGAGGCATATTTATGGAACACCGACGCGATTTGCTTTAAATGCGGTTTTAAAAGAGTAAGTTTTTTTCTTGTAGTTATGTAGGTAATTACATATTCCGTATTTATTATTAAGTTATAATAAATATTGTAGACCTTTTTTTAGCTCACCACACCTACGTCACTGGGTGGACCGCAGCACCTTGAAAAAATTAGAAGTACCCCGTTCCCTGGAAAAGTCTGCCCACCCCTGTTTTACCGTATTTTAATATTTTTTTGTCAATTAATCTCGTTATGCACGTGACGCAAAATTAATTTAAAGTATCATAAAAAGAAAAGATACCACGTGATCAGAATTAAAAAAATTAAATTCTAAATCTTTAAAAAATCATCAAAACTCAGAACATGGATATATAGATTCGAAAAAGATTTCATTTTAAAGGAATTTTTAGGATCTTTCTCGTGATATAAATTTTATAACCCTCCAATTATTATTTTAAATGCAACTTTAAAGAATATTACAAAACAGCTTAAAAATTTAATTTAAAAAATCTAAGAAGAATTTTTCAAAAATCTTTCTTAGTGCACCCCTACAATATAAGAAGAATCGCCAAGCAAAATTTCAGCCCTTTAGGTCCAGCGGTTTGGTCTGTGCGGTATCTGACAGCCAGTTACGAAACTGTTTTATATATATAGATGCTGATTAAATTTTTATTTTGTGTAATAATCGAAATATGTCTCATACACACGACATGAGTCAGAAATTTAAAAATTACGTTTGAAAACGTGTATTTTATTTCAATTTCAGTTAGGAATCATGCATTTCAATACATATTTTCTTATTTCATGAAATGTTACTTGTTTTATTCATGTTTCACAGGAGCAGCACAACAGGGACAAGGAGGACTTCGAAACGCATACTTTTTGTATGGTCAACCTTACACCTTGGTCACCATACTTTTGGATGAGCCAGAGGAAACTGAAGAGGAAACAGCCGGATCTCTGAAGGCCAGACCAGGGCGCTTATACAGATACAAGAGATGAGCAGGAGGCTTTCTCCAAACACTGTATAGCCTGGACGTAAAAATCGATTGAGCCTTACATGCAGCTAGGACCTCAAAAAGAGGCGATTCCTCTAAACAGCCTTCATTTGTCAGTATGTCGGACTGACGGCTGCCGAACAAACCCACATGTGACGGAACCCACCCTTATTTCCCTCTTATAACAATATGTTAATAGTAAGAATAATTTTATATTACAGCTTTTTCGCCAAAAATTCTTATTAAAAATTTTATTAACGTATGTATGAAAAAATGGGAGAGAAAGGGTGGTTTCCAGCACTATGGTCAACTTTTTGCCACACGAGGGTTAGTTAGACCGGGACCTATAGTCTAAAGCCGCTTCCGAACGGCAACAAACCACCGTGCCAACAGTGACATTCGAAACCGCTGTATTTGAACGAATGCCACAGCGCCCTAGCCACTCGGCCATTACTTGACTAGATATCGAGAATTAAATTTTTGATTCAAGTTCATAATCTTTTATCCGAAAATTCTTTATCAGGGTATTCCGTAATCTTTTCAGCTCCTACATGACATTTTAGAAAATTCGACATTTAACCTTTCATATTTTTATTGTATCGGGGATGTATCACATATTTTAGTGTTAATTACACGTGCGTTGTGATGACGTCACCACATTCCAATACCCTACTGACATTCCGAGAACTGTATTGCACTAAAAACTGTTGTGTGGTGTGAATCGCGCTGCATTCTTGGGTCCGAAGGGTGACCTCGCCAAAAGGACAAGATAATGATGTTTATCGTTCCAGGGAAGCTGTTGTTCCTTTCAGGTGAACGAGAGTCGTCAGGAAGGCGGTTCAACCATCCCCACGATGGGTCGTTTATCACGGGGCGTTCACAAGTGTCAACGCTCTAAAAATGAGACTAAGGCACCAGCACACGACACCGGAGAGAGAATAGAGTTGACTTTGACTTAGGTCACTATGCGTACCGGCTGGTTTTTGAGTACTCCCGAGGGAGGGGACCGGAAAGTCTGGTACGAAGGAATTGCTACGTGGACCGTAGTGCCGCGTATTCAGTGATTGTTATTTGGTCCGGAGTGCCCTGTGCTTAGCGATTGTTAATTTGGTTGTAGGCCATGAATGCACTGGAAGAGCAATACTTTTGATTTTGTGTATATTTTGTATATATTTTTGTGCTAATAAAAAGTTGTAACCCTCTAAACCCCGTTTCGACTAAGTTAGTTCTAAAAAGATTGTTTGACTAGGTTTTAGTCAGTTCCGGCTTCTGGTTTTATGTAAACTCGGCAGAGAGGGAACGTTACCCAGTTTACTACAGCGTATATAATTTCTTATCAGATACTTGTAAATTTACAGTCAGAAATAATGGTGACGTTAAAGAACCCCAATCGGTCGAAATGGGTGGCACTGAGGCTGAGACGCCTTGCTTTTAAATCATCAGCTCAGAGAATCAAAATCTTTAAATATATCAGTGGTATAGGATAAAACATGGCATTCTTCATCAGATGTTTTTCTTCTTTCGGTATGGGGCAAAGGACAATATTTCATGCATTTTTAAAGTTATAGCTTTGGAAAAATTTCCAAATTATTTTTCATTAATAGGGCATTTCTAGAGAGTTTTATTTCTTAACTTATTGAAATACTATAACAAAGTATCATTAACTAAATTTCGCAAAATAGAAAATGGAGATATAGAATGAAAAGGTAAAAAGGAAAAAAAAGGAAATGGATTGATAGTTTTCGTCCTACACTACTCATATATTACAAAACTTACCTTTAAGCTTGGGCCGCCTGCATAAACTGGTGTAAGAAATTAAGAGCATTTGCAGACTTGGTCTATTATCTCTAGAACTACTGTACCGATTTTAATTAAATTTGATATGTACATACATTGATACAATACAGAACAAATAACCATTCAATAATTGTTATACGCACGCATGATCGTGCGTAACACTCGTTGGAGTCGGAACTTATGAAACAGTGGTTGCAGAATAAACAAAAAAGTGGATTAATAGATGGTGTTATTTTGCAGCAATCGGTTAGTTTCAAATTGTAACAGTAAAAATGAGTAACCACCAACGTTTAGATGACGGAATGAGGTGTCGAATTGGGGAGAGGCTAGAAGCAGGCCAATCTCAAGTCCAAATTTGTAGAGAGTTCAGTTTAACGCCCAGCGTTGTGTGTAACGTATGGAAACAGTTCCAGGATACCGGATCCATCGATAGAAAGCCTTGTGAAGGTCGTCCAAGAGCCACGAAGGCCAAAGAAGATCGCCATTTGTAGATTATAGCGAGGCGTAACAGAAGTGCTACAGCTTCTCAGCTCTCTCGTGACTTGTATGCAGCCACAGGAACCCGTGTATCAAGCGTGACTGTTTCCAAAAGATTTCATGAGAGAGGGTTGTTTGCAAGAAGACCTGCTGATTGCGTCCTGCTCACTTCTACGAACAGGAGAATCCGTTTATCATGGTGCAGAGAGCATAGAAATTGGAGTATGGATCAATGGGCGACCGTTCTCTTCACTGATGAGTCCCGGTTCAGCCTAAACACCGATTCTCGCCGTACGTTCATATGGAGAGAACCAGGGACCCGCTACCTACCCTCCAATGTCCGCGAAATTTACCATTATGGCGGAGGAGGTTTAATGGTCTGGGCAGGCATCATGTTGGATGGCAGCACACTTCTCCATGTCTTTGAAAGAGCCACTGTGACTGGTGTGAGGTATATAGGGATGAGGTCTTGGGGCCCTATGTTCGCCTTTTCAGGGGTACAGTTGGACCTGAGTTCATTTTAATAGACGATAACGCGAGGTCACATAGAGTCCTTGTGGTCGACGAATTTCTAGAGAGTTAGGATATTCGCCGGATGGATTGGACAGCCAGATCTCCAGACCTTAACCCTATAGAGCATGTCTGGGACGCTCTGGGGAGGGCAATTGCAACTCGCAACCCCCCTCCGAGAACCATCCAGGGAATGAAAACAGCATTGCTGAACGAGTGGGACCAATTGCCACAGGAAATGATAAACTTATTTTTGTTAATTCTGCAACCTCTGTTTCACACCTTCCGACTCCAACGAGTGTTACGCACGATCATGCGTGTATATTACAATTATTGAATGGTCATTTGTTTTGTATTGTATCAATGTATGTACATATCAAATTTCATTAAAATCGGTACAGTTGTTCTAGAGATAATAGACCAAGTCTGCAAATTCTCTTAATTTCTTACACTAGTGTAATATAGTGATTAGCGTTCTGAGCTGCCACGCAAAAGGGTTGGGTTCAAATCACGAATATGGTTTGCCCGCTTCCGTGTCATCCCCCTCAAAGGGAGTTAAACTGGGTCACCTAAATGATACGCCATAATCAAGTAGCCAGCATAACTTCGGTGGTCTTCATGGGAGAATGTGAAAGAAGTATCTATCGTTAGAGACAATTGCCTGCCATATTGAAAAAAATAGGCTTGGTGCACAAGGTGTAAATGAATCATTAAAAATGAATAACTACTCGAGGTAGCATACAGCATTTTCAAACTGGCTACTGAAGAGAACAATTTCTCAAATTCATTAAAGAGTCGAAGAGAAGAATCCATTTATTCTGCAGCTTACTCTTGCTGTAAAACATAGTATAGTGGGAAACTTCTTGAACTTCCATTCAGTGGGCTTGGGTTCAAATCCGGAATAAGGCTTGGTCGTTTCCGTATCGTCTGTCTCGTAGGGAGCAATGTTTGCTCACCTAAATCGTACTCCCATAATAATGTAGTCATCAAATACTTCGCCAACCGTTAGAGACAAGTGCCTGCCGCGTTGAAAAAAACAAAAATCTTTAGGCTTGGTGTACAAGGTGTAAATGAATCATTGATGGACATTAAGGTCTTGGATCTCAGTCCTAAGATATAGAACTACATACACGCAGATGTTCGGAAATTCGAATCACTTCTGATTGGAGGCATTTTAGGTAATAAATCATCAACCTGTTACAAAATCTTATAGCACTATTCCACAAAATGAGCACAATTAATATTTTTCCTCTTCTAATGTATAAAAAATGCATGATTGCTTGAAATAACAGTAGATAGTTTAATTTAGATTCTCTGAAACGAAAAGGGTGCTTATTGAAAGATTTTTGAGAATGCCGTTGCCAAAAATAACGAAGTTAGCTTATAAAACGAGTTGTTAATTCAAGTATTTATGTCTTTGATAATGTTAAAAAATATTTTTCTGGTCTAATGAATGTTTTCATTACATGTACGATTAAATAGAAAGTAAAATATCGATTTTTTATGGTCTAATAATTATCAGAGACAGGGATAAATATAAATGCGAAATAAGGATGACCTACATTTTTTCAATTTAGTTCCTTTTATTAGGAATGTTTCTATAGTTCTTACATAGAATTATGTCTTATGAGGAAGAAAAACTGAGAGTATAATATTTAGAAAAGTTCAACTATTGCGCATATGCGCAAGGAGAAAGGACGAATTCCAAAGTACTTAAAAATTCATAACGCGCACATTAGCTTATTATAACTTATTTAAGGTATTTAAATATTAAACGAGGTAATTCTGAAAATTTTACAGTTAGTTATTGACTTTGGGAAGTTTTCAATTGTACTTCCTTTTTCGAAACGTAAGTAATTTCTTTCTGCATTTGACTTTCAACGGTGTCCGATGGAGTGATTCTGTTCCGAAGCTGAACAAAAACAGTCTCCTTGGAAAAAAACAACAGTTCTATTTAAGTTGTTAATATGAAATTCCAAGGATCTATGTCATCACAGAAACTCTTTAGGGTCTTATTTATCATTGGGTAGTAAATACTAAAAGGTACTTAAAATGTTAAGCAATTTTCTTTAAAAGAAAGCTGATTATATTAAACTCTTTGGGACCCATGAGTGAAGTACTTTATTTAATCAGTTCCATCTATATATATAAAACAGTTCCGTAACTGACTCATTCACTGACTAACATACAACGCACAGACCAAACCGCTGGACCTAAAGGGCTGAAATTTTGCATGGCGATTCTTCTTATAGTGTAGAGGTGCACTAAGAAAGATATTTCAAAATTCTCCTTAGATTTTTTTAAATTAAATTTTTAAGCTGTTTTTTTAACTTGTTTTACGTTTGCATTTAAAATAACACTTTGAGGATTATAAAATTTATATCATGAGAAAGATCATAAAAATTCCTTTAAAATGAAATTTTTATCGAACCTTTACCTCCATTTCCTGATTTTTGGTGAATTTTTAAAGATTAATTTTTAGAATTTAATTTATTAAATGCTGATAACGTGATTTCTTTTTCTGGTACTTTAAATAAATTTGTCGTCACGTGCATAACAACTAAATAAACAAAAAATATTTTTTTCCTTGCTAATGCGGCAGACGATTGGACATTATCCAAAAAAATATTAAAATACAGTAAAAGAAATGTTCAACAAACTGTACTATATTCTTTAGTATTCTTTATATTAGATTTAATTTGAATATTTTCTTCTACATTATTTTGTCTATAAAATTATCCTTTACGATTTTCTTATATATATATATATTACATCAATTGTATAATTTGATCGTCGTATTTATCATATAATATATATATATATATATATATATATATATATTTATTTATTTGTCATGAATTGCATACATTGACCGTTGTATTTAATTTGAACGTACTCCGTAGCGAAGTACGGGTTTTCAGATAGTTTCATACTATAAACATAAAAAAATATCTTTTCCTGTCCGTGTAAAATAAGATGAAACTTTTCCTACTGTTAATTTCCATATTATGCAGAATGTATAAACAAAATGAATGTTTGTTAGGTAAGGCATTTTTAATAGGATTTCACAAAGTTTTTTTGGTTTGTTATTCATTTTTTGTTTCATTAATAGAGGGCAAAGAAATTGTAACTATAAGTCGGCTTGGGTTTTCGGTGTCGAAACTCACCGCAGGACGTCCCCCTCTCCACTCTGTTTTCAGTTTATAATTCGGACGTCGCCACTGTATGAGGTGATCATTTTGCAATGGAGTTCGATGTCGAAGCATTAATATATGACGTTTAAACTCGCACAGCTTGATGCGATATAAGTAATGATGATTATGTTTCTCACGCTTCATGTACAATGGGTGAAAATGTATATTTTCAATATATTCATTTATGTTAATTTCATCAAAAATAAATTATTTAAGAGTAACTGAAAATTATGATGCTCAAGCTTGGGTGAAAATTATTTTTATACTCAATAAAAGTGCTGTCCGCTGTAATGTACACAGCACTTTTATCTTTCGACATACGCCCAATGCACCAAGAAAGTTGTTGGTTTCCATTAATGATAACATCTTATAGGCGAACCAATATCGCCTAAGTTGCCACCTCAGTTCAAACCGAACATCACACAGGGGCGACATCTGTACAACTACCACCCATACAAACCATACGGAAGAGCTTTCTGGTATACATATTTAACATGTCTGTACCCGGCGTAAACACGAGGAGATTCAGTGGCACTTATCATGCATCGATCGGAGCCCCCTTAGTACTGAATCACGACGCGCTATCCACTAAGATGCCACAAACTTTCGGGTTAACTATACTTGAATTAGTATTTATAGTTCGTAAATTTGAACTTACCACACGATTAAAGCAAATTTTTATTCTGGTGAAACATCTTTCATTATGATGATATCATAACGAGTAATATATTATTTTGGCCGCTAAAAGCAGTAGTTAATCAAATGATGCGCACATTTAAGGCAGGAAATGTAAGTGCATGTCCTTTGAGAAAAGCCTACATTGTATCAAAAGACACTTGTAAAAGTTTTAACCTCATGAATCAGATGGATTCAAAATGGTCTTTTTCTCACATGTTTTTTTCCTTTGTTAAATAATTCTATCGTGGAGATATCTTCATAAAATTAAGAAAATTCTAATTACCTTATAATAATTTTGATAACGAGATATTTGCTTGTGTTTTCATTTTTACATCGTTATGATAATATGTCTGCAAATTATCTGGTATAAATTAATCTCAAGTTATTCATGCTGCCACTTGAAAAGTAAACTCTTGATCAGTATTAATTTATTTTCCGAAGTAAGTGCTTAAATAAAAATCGTGAGCAGAAATTAAACTATTTAAACAATTTCCGATTGGGATATTTTTTCTTTGTCAAAGCCTGCCACTTCAGGATAAAGGTATCTTATATCCATTTTTTTAATACTTACTGAAGCAAATTTTAAATTTGACATTTCATGGAGAGTTGAAGGGGCTATTCACTTTGAGTTCACATTGTATAATCCTATGTTAGAAAAGTTATGAAAAGTTCAGGCCTTTAACTTTTATTCTTATGAAAAGAAGCTGGTTAAATATTTATATTGTGTAATAATAGAAATCTGCCTCAGACGTACGATAGGAGTCAGATATTTAGAAATTAAATTGAAAACTTGTATTTTGTTTCAATTTCAGTTAGAATCATGTATTTCAATGCATAGTATCTTATTTCATGTAGTGTTACTTGTTTTATTAATCTATATATATAAAACAGTCACGTAGCTTACTGACTAACTGACTGACAGATAACGCACAGACCAAACCACTGGTCCTACAGGGCTGAAATTTTGCATGGCGATTCTTCTTATAGTGTAGAGGTGCACTAAGAAAGATTTTTGAAAAAAATTGTTAGATTTTTTTTATTAAATATTTAAGCTGTTTTTGTAACTTTTTTTAAGTTTGCGTTTAAAATAATAATTTGAGGGTTAAAAAAATTATATCACAAGAAAGATCATAAAATCCCTTTAAAATGAAATCTTTTTCGAATCTTTACCTCCATTTTCTGATTTTTTGTGAATTTTAAAGATTAATTTTTAGAATTTAATTTATTAAATGCCGATCACGTGGTTTATTTCCTTTTAGTGATACTTGAAACTAATTTTGCTTCACGTGCATAACAACGGAATAAATTGACGAAAATTTTTTTTCTTGGTAATGCGGGTAGACGATTGGACATTAACTTAAAAAATATTAAAATACAGTAAAAGAAATGATCCTTAAACTGTAATATATAACTGTACTATATTCTTCAGTATGCTCTATTAGATTTAATTTTAATATTTTCTTTTATATTATTTTGTCTATAAAAATAGCCGTTACGATTTTTTTATAAATGTCATTTTTAGCATTAATTGCGTACATTGACCGTAGAATTTAATATGAATGTACTCCGTAGCAAAGCACAGGTATTCAGCTAGTGTGTCATATTCTTAACATGCCGTTTGCATAAGTGGTAATTAAAGTTCAAATTCATATCTCAAATACATACTTCTCTACATAAAATTAATTTCACCTGAATGATTCTTTTGAACCCTAAACTAATTATATGAGGAAATTAGTCATGCGGAAGTTTAACTTTGGGAACGAACTGCACATATAAGCTGTTAATGAGTCTCTCATTTGAACGAGAATCGGATGAAATGTATTTCGGTATATTGCTGTTATTGCTATATATAGGAGTGTGACTCAAATACTATTGCTTCTAACGAATAATAACTGCCAGATTTTCAAGGACTTTAGTATGATTCCTAATTAGAATCCTGTTTTGTTTCGAAGCAATCTCTTTAGGAATTTATAAGATTAGGTGGAAATGAATTATGCATTTATTCTACCGATATGTTTACAGTCTGCTGTGCGGCATCAAAATAGACGAATCGTCTCATTTGAATGAGATATTAGATTATTGTCTATTGAGATACCTTCTAAATATAACCTTCTGTTCAATTTTTAGTTGAACCAGGACGCGTTAAGCCTGTTCTGTTTTATGTAAGAGGAATTGCTTTCAGTAAATTATATCCAGTCTTAACCTTTCTGTTATAATCATATTTCTATGGAAGAATAGATACATTGGCTCCCAAAAGTGTTCGTACGCTTACGATTTTCAATGAAATATGGGTCTATCCATTAATTAAAATGAATATTTCAGATAATAATAATAAGATCTATAATAATAAGATTAATAATAAGATTAATAATAAGATCTATAATCTATTCTTAACAAAACTACATGAATATTTTTAAAAACATAATAAACTTTATTTTTAAGAAACCGATAATCAAAAAGTACACAAAACTTTATCTCACAAAAGTCATCAATCTCACTTGTAAAAAATCTCTACATATTAGTAAATATTCTAATTTTTCGTTAAATTAATATTTAGTAGGATATCCTTTAGCATCCACAACACCTTTATACGACTGGGAATTAGATTGCACTAGTTCTTTTTAATTTCTGCATCAATGTTCATCCATTCTTTCATCATAATTGTTTTTAGTCCGCTTTTCGTGTGAATGTCATGTTTTTGTACTCGAAGCTCCAGTTCTTTCCAAATATGTTCTATTGGGTTTAAATCTGGCGATTGAGGTGGTGTTTTCAAGACTTGTGGACAATTATAGAGAGACCAGAGGCGAACGTTGAGAGCCGTGCGGTTAGGATCGTTATCTTGATTAAAAAAATAAAGTTGCTTCCAATACCCAAATTTTGGGCTGATAAATTTAAATTGTCTTTTAAATATTTATATAAACAGCACGCTTCATTATGCCTTCATAAATATCAAATTACCTAGTCCTTATGCTAACATGCACCCCCACACTAAAACACCTACACCGCCATGCTTAACTGTTCCTAGTAAGTTCTTAGGATTAAGTTCCTCATTTTTCTTCTCCATACAATTATACGCCCATCGGAACCGAAAATGTTAAATTTGCTTTCATCGGCAAATAAGACATTATTCCAATACGTTTTGGGCTTATTTATCATTGATAGTGTGAAGGAAAGCCTAATCTTTCTGTTTTTCTCACTCACAAAATATTTCTACGGGCAGAAGACCCATGTAATCCAGCTGCTCTGACAACTCGTCGAAGAGTTTCTTGTGAAATTGAAATTGAAAATGTTTCATTAAATTCTCCAGATATATTTTCAGCACTCAAACGGGGATTTTTCACAAATTTTCTAATTATAAATCTCTGATCACGTTTTGTTAACTTTGCCGGATGACCTTTTCTTACCTTGTTTCAATCCGATTTTCTTCTTTAAAGCGTTTTATCACATACTGCACAGTAGAATGGAATAAATTAAGTAATTTAGCAATATACCAAACGGATTTACCACTACTATGATGAAAAATAATAAATTTTCGAATGTTGTTTGTTGTTTCTTTATGACTACGAGACATTTTTAAATAATAAATAGAATATTACGGAGTAGGCAAGCAAAAATTAAAGCCAAACGATATTTTAAGTGCCACCACAATTCAAAAATAAAAATAAAGCGCCAGACGATAATTTTAATTATGAATTTATCCGAAAATATTTCAGTGTACGATGACTTTTGTCAGATAAAGATTTTGTTACTTTTTTATCACTGGTGTCTTAAAATAAAGTTTTACTATGTTTTAAAAATATTTCATGTAGTTTTGTTAAGAATAGATTATAAATCCTATTATTAAATACCATTCTAAAATATTCATTTTAATTAATGGATAGCCCCCTATTTCATTGAAAATCGTAAGTTTCCGAACACTTTTGGGAGCCACTGTATATGCTTAAGTACATATATACGAGTATAAACACATTTGGGTGTTTTGTAGTAAATTTATTTCGTATGAAACTTCTTAAAAAATGGCCTTGTGGCACCCAAGTGGTGAAAGTGTCGGATTTTGAACAGAGGGATTTCGGTTCGAATCTCAACAAGCGCCATTAATGCCCTCGTGTCAACGCCAGGTATGAGGATGTTGAATCTTTTCGGTGGAAATCTTTCCGTAAAGTGCAGTGGTTCTTAAACTTTTTAATATTTCTAATTTATTTATTGCATAAAAATTGATACATTTACAATACATACTATATTATCACATATAAAACAATATCTACATGTTTAATGGCTACGTTGTTGTTATTTATTCCTAATTACCCTTTAAAATGAGGCTATCTTTTTTTTTGAAAGAACACGCCAAAGTCACCAGTTGCCTCTGAACGATTTCTGGCTTAGGTGGCAACGGTGATAGCGAGTGTGTTGGTCGGTTGTTTCAAGTGCTCTTGAAAATATAGCGATTTTTGGTGAATTTATCTATAATTATTTATATATTTTGTGTTTAATGGTTACAATAATGCTTATATACCAAGAAGGCTATTATTTACTAGTTAAAAAATATTTTTATTTATATTTCTAAGTTAGAAATATTGTTGGCCGTAGGCCTAACGGGCTAACCATGATTATGGCTGCTTGACAGCGGTACGGTGTACTGTTGAACGTTCACAGTGCCTACTATTAGAGGAGTTTAAACTGATCTGTCTTTCGACGTAGTACATATGTGTGTGTATCAAATGATCCAGTAACAGTGTGATCTACATTGGATTAAAATTCTGGTCAGTGGAGTTCGACGGCGTAATTTCATTTTGCTGAGGGTTAACTAACCTATCTATACTTCAGTGTTGAGACCGTCTGTGTCTATTTATACTTCTGTGATGAGAAGAATATCATCCTTACAGAGTGCAAATAGGTATCTTGTCATCGTGGGAAGATTGTGTTTATTGTGTTCAGGTGCTTGTGGATTACTTCGGGCAACTATTCGTGATTAAAATTGTGCTAATTTATTTGGATTACGAGAGTGCATGGGATACGCCCACCAACGCCAAGTTTATTGTGTTGCAGAGAAACAAGGTAGGAACACAAGATTAGTGTTCAATTTATTGTTTATCTGTATTATAGTGGTAATTGAATTACTCCATGGATGCTTCATAATTATATTATCATGTCAAAATACACACTGGATGACATAGAAAAAATTAGTGTTTGATGTGGATCACCCTTGTACAGATGCTACTCTTATCGACTTAGAGAATGATCTTAAAAGAAGAGTGGAATTGATCAATGATAAAATAATTAATAACTCTAGAATCAATAAAACAGATGCAGCATACTATACAACTGAAATTAGTAAAAATTTATTTATGGTCAAACTTCAACGAAACTTCATAACAGATCTGAAGGGACAAGTAAAAGCACTGGAAAGACAACTTTAAAACACTCTTTATTGATAAACAAACTGAAGAAATTAAACCAAAGAGTACATATGCTGAGATAACTAGAACACAGGAGGGAAGATCCCGATCTAAATCAAGGGGAAAAAGAACAAATACTTACACACCATAACAATTGTTCCTAAGGAAGATCAGGACTCAATATTACAAAAAGGAAATTCAAGATAATATAAACCAGAGGAGATAAGTGTAGGTATAAATACGATTAAGAAAATTAGTAAGGGAGGACTACTACTGGAGTAGACAAGGAAGAAGACATCGACAACCTCATTGATGAGATTAATCAACAGGAAAATTACAGAAAAACTACGTAATAAATAAACAAAAAAAAGAGATCCCCATATTCTATTATATGGAGTAGAAGAGGAATTACAGGAAGAGGAAATTAAAAGAAAGATTATATTACAAACAGTGAACTGAAAGGAGAACAAACAAAAATTATATTTAAATACAAGACAAAATATGGGAACAACTGGATAATAAGTACTGACGGAGAGTCTTTTAAAAGTTTGATAAAAAACAATAAGATCAAAATTGGATGGCAGAAAATATATATCAAGGAGTTTGTCAAACCAAGAATATGTTATAATTGCTACCGAGTAGGGCACTTAGCGAAATACTGTAATAGAGAGAAGACTTGCCGTAACTGCGCACAGTCAGAACACGGGAAATGTGAAAGGGAAACTATTTGCAGTAACTGTAAATATACTAACGATAATTATAAGACAGAATACGAAACCAAACAATTTACCATATGATTTAAATTGCCCGAACTATAGCAGGGCTATTGAAAAGCTGAAAGAAAGAACGGACTATGGTGGTACCGGCAACAGAAACTAACGCGCAGGGGGTTCTACCCCTCCTGCTCGTTCCTCGCGCTTATTCAACTGCCTGCATTTAAATCTGAATAATTCTATCATTGCTACACACGAACTTTCATCTAGACTCAACTATGATATTATCTCTGTGAATGAACCCCATTATAATAGAGGTGAAAATCATAATATTATCGGTATACATTCCATGTTTCAAATTTTGCAATGTCATAATAAACCAGAGTTGCTCTGCTCATCAAAAAAATATCAAATTCATTAAACTTATTGTTACGGATCATATTATTGCTATCAACACCATGGTGGAGGAAGAGAATTTTATATTTATTACTATTTATATACCACCTGATGATGGATCAACTAACCGAATGGAACCACAATGGACCCAATTAAATAATATAATAATTAAACAACAAAATAACAAAATATCATAATGGGCGATCTAAATGCTAAGTCCTTCATCTGGGGAACAGACCCCTACAGATAGAAGGGGAGAGAAGAAGTAATCAGATTCGCTATTCAACATGAAGCTATAATTAGAAACAGCCCAGAGAGTCTACCCACTTATGATGGTCCGTTTGGAGTAGGTGGCCGGATCTAACTATACCATTGGTTTAGAGGAGGAGAGAATAAAAAACTGGAAACGTCATAGACGAATTTATTTATATTGACACAACGCTATTGTGTTTGAAATCATGAATAAGGAAACAACTATACAACAAAAAGAGCAATAGATGGCATATTAGACAGCTACATTGGTTAGAATTCAAAATAGAATTAAAAAGTGAAATAAGAAAAGTAGCAGAAAATAAAAGGAAAAACTATTGATGAAATTGTTGACGATATAAATACAATACGACACCGTTATGCGTAAGACATAGAAAGAAGATTATTAAACAGAGATAAAAATCAAGCTACTTGGTGGACCAGAGATTTAGAGGTAATAGGAAGAAAAGTTAGAGCATTAAGGAAAAGAGCTCAAAAAGAACAAATATTATAGAGAGAAATAATTGAAATTATTTATAAAAAGAAAAAGCGTTATATATGAGAAATATTAAAGGGACTAGGAAAAAAGCGTTTAAGACATTTAGAAAGCCTAACCATAAAAGATTCGCATGGTAAAATAAAAAGCTTGATGGGGAGAGGAAAGTAAAGCCCTAGAGGCAATTCAAAAAGGAGGATGGAGAACTCCCTGGAAGAGAATTTGATGACATTGAAGAAGCTCTTACCATTACATCATTTAAATATGAACAGGAGGAGGAATACAATGACAGTAATATAGAGGGCAATGAGGAAACACAAGAACATATGAGCTCAGGGAACTACTGAGAAGAACGTTATAATGATAGGATGAATGATATTACTATCAATGAAATTGACTAATAATAGGTACTATCACTAAAGATAAGGCCCCAGGTTATGACGGGGTTTACAATTAGCATTATAAAAGAGGTCTATAAAGTAATAAAAATTTAATAAAATATCTGTTTACCAGATGTTTAAAAAGAGCAATACTTTCCAGAAAAATGGAAAAAAACGGTGGTCGTTTATTTTCCGAAACCAAACAAAGATTTAAGAAGGCTGGTTCTTACAGGCCCATATGTCTATTACCCGTAATGGGGAAAATATTGGACAAAATTATTAACTATAGACTGATATTCAATTAGAAACTAAAAGGAACTATATGAATAAACAGTATGGGTTCAGAAGAGGCACCAGCACTTCCCATGCCCTTTACAAATACTAACAGATATTAAGGAAAATAAAGAAAACAAGAATCATACTTGCATTATATCACTCGATATACAGAACGCCTTTAATACTGTCAAAAAAAATATCCTTATCAACAAACTAAAAAGTCTTAATCTGGAAAAAAATTTTATGGGTATATTGATAAGTTATCTGACAGACAGAAAAATAATTACGAAAAAGGGGTTAATCAATTATAATATCGGCGTACCGCAGGGTTCTTCACTGGGTCCAATATTCTGGCTTGTCTTCATTAATGACTTGCTTACCGAATTCAACAATAAAGGAAATGCTAAGATTCAAGCATTTGCTGATGATCTAATCATATTGATCAACTCACCTGTTGTATATAAATTTACTAATTATGCTGCGGAAGCTCTGGGCCAATGTCATGACTGGATAGCCAAAAATAAATTGAAAATCAGTATTGAGAAGTGTTGCTACACCATTGTTCCTAGCAGAGGTCAAATCACCAGAAAACCAACTATTAAAATCGGAGACGACACTATTAAATATCAAAAAGAAATTAAATATTTGGGAGTATTCATTGACACAAAACTCAACTTTATGGGACACTTAGAAAAGGTCAATGAGAAAGCCCTGGGACTATTTTACAAGTTAAATAGAATATCTAAAAAAACTTGGGGAGCCAGGCCTGGGATAATAAAGGAAATTTACGAGACAGTAATTGAAAAAATCATACTGTATGCTGCAGAAGTGTGGTATAGAGACTATGGAAAAATGAATAGTAAATTGAAGCAAATACAGAGACCCTATCTATTATTCATCACTAAATGTTATAACGGTGTCTACCGATGCTTTAATATACTGGCAGGGTGTGTGCCATTAAACCTTAAAGCTAATACAATCAAACAATTATTTAATCTTTATGATAACAAAAAGGAAATTGAAATTAATGGAAATAATTACAATACTAATAATACATGCACTAGAACTAGAAATATTAGGAAAGTGAATGAATTGGTCAGATTTGAGTGGGATAAACAACTCAGACCAAGTACAAATATTAGAATATATACTGACGGATCAAAAAAGGATCAGAAAACGGGCTCTGGAGTGGTAGTTTACGAGAACGAAAATATTCATAAGAAGATCATGGAAAGAATAGAAGGTGCCAACTCCTATACAGCTGAATTACACGCGATTAGAATGGCAATAGATTACATATTAAGAACAAATATCAAAAAGTGTGATCTTTACACGGATTCTCGTAGTGCATTATATGCACTTAACACATTAAACGATAAAGGAGATATAATAAATGATATCAAACAGAAAATTATAGATAATAAATTAGTAATCAAATTTCACTGGGTAAAAGCACACATTGGAATTAAGGAGAACGAAGAAGCTGATGCAACAGCGAAAGAGGCTACGAAATTAACGAACATCAATCATAAATATAAATGGACAAGAAATAAAATCAAATATTTATTAAAAAGGGAAGAAATGAGAAGGTGGCAGGATTATTGGGACACCAGCACGAAGGGCAGAGTGGTGAAAGAAATTTATAGTGAAGTCAAGAAAGAAAGATTAATTTCAAACTTTTATTTAAATCAAGCCATCACAGGACATGGTGCCTTTGGCAGTTACCAAAATAAATACCACAACAAATCTGATCAGTGCACTTGCCAATCTTTACAAACTGTTGAACATTGTTTATTTGAATGTCCGGACTTAATACAATACAGAACCCACTTACCTTATAATGCTCTAAACTGGGATAGGAAAAGATTTTTTAACGATTTTTATTGTAAAAAATATATATGCAAAATTGTCTCTGTACTTTTGGACAAACATTATTCTTTTCCTGATTGAATTTCTCGTTTTTTTTTTTTTTTTTTTTTTTTTTTTCTTCTTTTTTCTTCTCTGGGTGTTCCTGTGCGTACAAACTCAATAATGAAACAATTACTTGGTGGTTTTAACTCTTTTATTTAGGCAAAGTTATTTATACTCTATACTCTGTATAACTTATCAGAGTCTTGATAGTTAGTTGCTGGTTTGTACGCTCCCTTGCCTGAGCATTGTGCTTGTAATCTATTTACAAAAAAAAAAAGGGAAAAAAAAAAATATATATATATATATAGTTATATACTTATGCAAAATTGCTTACAAGTGTCGGATTTATTACATTCGACTATATAATTCTAATGATTCAAATTCTATGTATTAATGAATAACTTATTTGTTTTCTACTTGTATGGTAATAGTATATACCTCAATATTACTTTTATCTAATCTACTTACTTCTCATTACTACTTATGTCCGTACAAAAAAAAAAAAAAAAAAAAGAAAAAAAAATAATAATAATAATAATAACAAGGGAAATAATATAATATAAATAAATAAATAAAAAATTAATAAATTAATAAATTAGTTCTAATTTTGTGGTGCGTTATGGTACTTAACTGCTGAAAAATAATATGAAACTGGCATTATATTGGGAAAAAAAAAAAATTTTCTTACTAAAAAACAAAAAAAATTTTGGGATTTATTGTCTCGCTTTAATTGTTGGATACCGTTTATATTTAGCTAAATTTAACTAATTAACAGTGCCAATTGCTGGTATGTTGGTTTTAAGTCCTTATAGTTTTTCTTGTGTTCGAAGTTGCTGGCGCAGTTTTGGACCTTCACTGTTATTCTAAGGGTGAGGTACCGGGTTCGGGCCCCGCTGACGTCGTGTGGAACTAATCTACTAGAAACGGTTTGTTTTTAGTATTTTTAATATTTAATGCACTCTTGTCACCTAGTACTTTAAAAAAAAAAAAAAAAAAAAAAATATATTAATTGGCTATTTATATATTTATTAATTTAATCTAAATACTACTAAACAACTTAAGACTTATACTTCACTATTGGTTGTTTCCACAGGGGGCCTCTGGTGCTGTGGCCTGGTATCTACCCGATTTAAATATGTTTGTATCATGTAAAAGTTGTGTTTATATTCTCAAAATTATTTTATACAATCAATTTCTTGATTACTTTTATTACTTTGTAAATTAAAATAGTAGAATTCGTCAATTTGTAGTTACCGTATGGAAATTGGTTATTACGTGTTGTTTTGCAGTCTCTGACGAGCCAAAAAAGGGAAGGGAAAATCCTTGTACATGAAATGCGTTATTATTTGAAAATAAATAGCTTTTATTTATAGTTAACACTGTGGGGTTGCACCATTTGCTGTAAATCTTAATAAAATGTTAAAAGGGCTTCGCTGACAAATTGTCAATGTAATAGGCTTAATGACTGTCACTGGGTATATTCAAACTTTAAACATCTTACTTAGTCAGGCTTAGCAAATTAACACGTTATATACTAAGATAACAAATACAAATAGGAGCAAGACTTACCAAAACTACTACTGCTTATCCCGGGATTTAGTGGGTGAAGTGCACAAATTGAAATTTGCTACAATTGATATCAAAATACAATCAGTACAAATGTAATTGCTTTTTGTGTATCCAATCAATATTCTTGGTCTAGGAGCTGTGCTGCTGCTAATTAATATGATATGGGGACTATTAATTAAATTTAAGTATGGCCCTAAAATAAAATTAAATACAATGGGAATTATTAAATTGTTTTAATTAATGAATTCTTGCGTTGTTTATTTAGAAATAGTAATTAGTTGAGCAATGTGTTATACTATGTGTATAAGTGCAAATACAAATTTTAGTTATCGTGGTGGTTAGCACAGCGGTATGGCCCCTAGTAGTTTGTCAATGGTTGAGATGCCGTGTTCGGGCCCAGCCGATGTCGGGAGGAATTCGTCGCTAATAAATGGTGTCTGGTTAAAGAAAATAAAAAAAGAGAAAAAGTAATTAAGGATTGTTTGTCCCCTTAAAAAAAAAAATAAAAAATAATAATAAAATAAAAGAAAATTATAATTTAAATTTGAATTTATATAATTATGGTTAATTTACTACAACAACTGCTCTATAATTTAAATGTTTCCTCCGGGCTTTGCTGGGGCTCGTTCCTGGTATTCCTATATTTATTGTATTATAATTTGGGTGCTGCACTAGGGCACTAATGTTTAAATTATATAATGCGTCGAAGTAGTGATGCAATTCTGTCACTTATTGTTTGAAACACTTTGAAATTAATATAACTATTGGTCTAATTAATTATATATTGGCACCTGTTGTAATTATGGTTAGAATTGTCAATGAAATTCTAAGTGTTGTGCACTACAATTCTATTACAAATTTATATTCTATGTACTATGATTGTCATGGGGAACTATATTGTTAAGCTCACAGAAGCTTTTCCCTATTTTTTTGTATAGTAGATTGTATTATTGTATTACTGTGTAGAATTTAACTTATCATTGTTTCCCTTTCACAATGTGTTAAGAATTTCTGTGGAAGGAAATAAGAGGAGGAAAAAATGTTTCTTCTGTCTAGCGATTGTCATTAATAGGAGTAGTTTTTGTTATTATCGACGGGATTCAGATTGAGAGGCGTTTTAATTTTGCCGATTTTTCCCTGCGGGCCCTGTTGGGCCGGCGGGTTTACTGTCGGTTGACTGGTTTGGAGTATATTATTGCCGATACGCGAAAGTGTGGGGGCTGTGGTGATGGTTTCTAATTGTTGAAAAGCAATTAAATTTGTACTGCAATTAGAACGAGATTAGTATCAGATCACCATTTTACATAATTTCTCTCCCGCTCACTTAACACTCGATTACTGACCTTGTATCCATGAGACACACGGTAACAATTTTTGCTGACTGCAAGTCCAACCGTAGAGAAGGCGAATGTTTCCCCCCTATCTTCCTACCAGAAAGGGTGCCAGATGTCAGTTTAGTTTTCGTTCTTATAAAGTGAAGATCATTGACATCAATAGCCTTTTATCTCTCAGATACGACGACAGCAGATTCGTAAGCATTTTTGATCAATCTAATTTTTTGTTTTAGCTGTATTTTTGTGGATTGTTTTCATTCTAAAATGTTTTATTCAACCAATTTGGAAATTTATGCTGGAAAGCAACCGGACGGGCCATACCAATTGAGCAACAAGAGCACGGACATAATAGAAAGATTGATTACTCCCATCGCTAACACCGGACGTAATGTCACAGCTGATAATATGTTCAGTGATGTCTCTGTGCTCCAAACCTTATCAAAGCATGGCGCCAAACCAAAGCATGGCTTGTCTTATGTGGGAACGTTAAAAAAAAATGCAAGTGGCAGATCCCCAAAGAGACGAAAGAGGTGAAACGCAGAGAAAAAGTTTTCAACATTTTTGGGTTTAGGAAAGAAGGAACGCTAATTTCTTATGTCCCACAAAATAAGCATAAATAAAATCTACTGCTTATCTTAAGTTTACACATGGATGATTCGATCGATGAAGACACTGGCGATAGGAAAAAGCCTCTGATAACGTATTACAATGAGCATAAAATAGAGTAGATAATAGTTGACAAAATGTGATCCACTTATAATGTTGCAAAGCGTACTACCTAGATGATGGCCTATGGTTGTAACTTTTAGTACTGAAAATTGCTGGAATAAATGCTCAAGTTATTCATATCGGGAATAGAAATGAAGGGCTTGAACGTCGGCTGTTTCTTCGGAGAATTGGGAGAGAGCTGATTGATGGTCACTTGATTAGGCGATCATTATGCCTCGTTTACATCAGTCGATTTCTGGTACAGTTTTAGAAATTACATGTGTAAATCAACAACCTGACGTTCCTCAAGACAACCTTCCGAGCACCGACTGTGGAAAAAGAAATCGTTGCCAATCTTGTTGGACCACGAAATCAAAGAACTTAAGAAGTATAGCTGCTAGTCTTGTGGACAGTATTTATGATTGCAACATTGTGCTTTTTTTGTATTAATGGGTGTGACAAAGAAGTTCCAGAAAAGGAAGAAAAGTGACTAGTTTGATAATGTAATTCTTTTTATCTGTAAACTTTATTATTGTAGTTCCTATTGTAAGTTTCTAAAAATTATCTAAATCAAATTTGTATTTTTTGCATTGAATTTTTTAAGGTCCCTACTTTCATCATGTTTTAAAGTTTTTACCCATCATTATTTTTTTCCGTTAATAGAAGACAAAACAATGCATACCTCTAGTTGTTTACTCCCTTTCCCTTGAAGTAATAGTGTAAAATTGATATATCATGTTTTTTGTGTCATGAATCTCACAGATACGACGACAGCAATGACGTAAGTTTTTAGAGTACAAGAATCGAGTGATGATCTAATTTTTTGGTTTTTTCGGTACTTTACAAAAATCTGGCTTGAGCGGGAATTTTCGGTTTTTATGGTAAGTGGAATCTTCACACGTTGATATCATTGTAAGAGTTATAAAACAACCTTTCTTTTTCTGAACGCAACCCTTTTTAAATCCTTCATACACATCATGTCAAATGGAATAATTAAAGGAGACTGCAATGAATATAATTAAATATTTAAAGTCAGACAGTTTATTTATAGCTAACGGACATATTTCAAATATTTCATTAGAATTCTGCTATTGACATTTGCTTCTGAAATTTCCTCTTAAGCAACGCTTTTTGAGGATGTAATAATGGTCGTACACCGTTATCAAAGTTCTCACAGTTTGCAATCCCTTAGTCAATGTAAATGTTTTCAAATCCAAGTTAAAGACGGATATTATTGCAATACCATGCATCGTAGATAATGTAAATGCTACTTAATTTACATGGAAAAAAATTACAGTTGAACCCCGCTATAGCGAACCCGGTATATAACGAACTCACGAATATAGCGAACGAAAATTTTCGTCCCGCCGTTTTCCTATTGTATTTAATGCTAATTTATCATTTTATTACGAACCTCCGAAATCTAAAGAATCGGCTATAATGAACCTTTTATTCAATCGACTACTGAATTTATTTTTGACTTTTTAAGAATGTTGAAGATACAACGAATGTTCAAGATGCAAAAAATGCTGAAGAAGAAAATGATGATTTAACTATCGCGATGTGAATAGAAAAGCACAAAACTTCATCATTCTCAGATTGTGACATACAATTAATTGTTCGAAACATGTAACGATGGAGTCATTACGATGTGAAAATCCGACTGATGAAGATATTGTGGAAAAAATTAAAATGAATCATTCTGAAATCTAAGTTTCTGCATCTGATGCTGATGAAGAGGAGCACATAAATGACGAAATCCCCACCATCTCACATGCGACAGCAGTGATGCGTGTAATTAATAAGTTTTTGTATACACAAACAGTGGAAGAAAGAGTGTTGGAGTCATTTGATGTATTAGACAAAGAAATACCTAAAATGTCTTTGAAATCGACATTACGTCAGCAGAAGATTACCGATTATTTCTGTATCAAAACAGTGAGCAAGAATTAAAGGTAAAATTAATTTATTTCCATTTGTTTCATTTTTAGTTAATTTAATTAGTATTGTGTCAGTTACATATAATCGAATTTAGTCAATTTAATTCATTAATGATAATTTTTTATAGATTTTTCATTTTTTAATACACCATTGTTGAATACACTTAGCAACTAAGAATTATACCTTTTGTGAACTCTAACATTTTTCTTAACTGTTCGGATATAGCGAACCACAGGATATTGGGAACAAAACCTTTGGTCCCTTGAAGTTCGTTATCATGGAGTTCGACTGTATATCTGTATATCGGGGGATAATCTTCGTGTATCAACTATTTACAAAATTTTAAACGTAGCATTACTATATTTTTGCATCAATTAAATGTACGTACATTTTTTGTAATTTTGTGCCTTAAGGCTGCTGTTTACTAACCCCAGTTGATTCACCAACCTCAATGTTAACTTATGGAGAAAATGTGTCCTATGATTGCGGACATGGTGTCGAACCTCTTCACTTTTACAGGTTCGCTTTGGTTCTTTTCATGTCAAGACGTTTGCAATGGTACACAAGTAAATTTTCACGTCACAAAGTTCAGTACCACACCAGTGAATATTCAAAGTTTTATTTCTTTCGCAAGCACAAACACAGCTATCTACAAACTTATTTTACAGAATTATATACAAATATCTAACTAGGTGAATCATCTAGATTCTGACTGCTATCTAACAAGGCCTAATACGTCTGCATTAGACCTTGCACCCACGCACTTTACTCGTCTGCCCCGCTCCCTCGAGCAAGCAACAGCAGACCAAACGCCACACGCCTTCTCTCGCGTGGGCCACAACAGTATCTGACGTCCCCCTGCCTTCTGCACCGGGCATCGTCTACAATCTCGAATCCCTTATCGAGCCGGGGTCATGCCTTACTCCCCCTGCTTTCTTGATAGAAAAGTAGCAGTGACAAGACAAAAGGGGGTGACGCGGCAGACACGACACATGGATTTTAAGATTTTTTTAAATTGTACTCCGTAATAGAGAAAGAAATTTTACACCTTGGGGTTTTTTTGATTTAAAAAAATCCAAATAATATTTTTTAAAATTATTAGGGGAAAAAGCTGGTATAGTGTGTTTTAAACGCTTATAAATTCTTTCAGTGGGCGAAATTTATAAAATGAGTCAAGCTGCAAGGTTCAAAAAGTTCAGGTTACCTGAAAATACCATTTTTATTTATGAAGCTGGAAATAGTAAATACATTTTCTCCATAGGTTTACATTGAGGTGAGCGAATCCAATAGGGTTAGTACAATGCAGCCTTAATCAGAGGTTAGTTTCTATATATTTATTGTTTCCACTAATATTTCTATTCATAATGAACAAACCTAATGTATAAATTCATTGTGAGACCACATTTTAGCACAAATTATCCCTCCAAAATATTTTCCTTTCAAATACCATTCTCTATTTTACCTTTATTTATAACACCCTCTAACCTTCTGTTACGAAAGATGGCTTTATGTATTTGTATATTCAAGCGCTCGTCATTGTCTCTGATCTATAGTTCTTTTGAGAAAACTTTTACAAGTTTTATATGATGGCTGGTTCTCGTTTCACTTTTATGCGGTGGTTTCAACAGTTTTGTTTTCGAATAAGTTTCTGTTCAATTCCACACCTGTGACCCTAAGTTGTGGGAAAAACAAAATAGTTGTCATGTTGGGATTTTTTCATGGGAACGGCAGATTTGAATATTTTCCCTGTCTTGAAATGCAGACGTCTTGAAGAACTATTTTAGAGAAAAATGTAAACTGGCATGTTTCAGGAATTTTTTTTTTCAGGATTTTATGGAAAGTTATTTACATAGCCAATGAAGGCAAATATTTTTAGAAATAGCTAATCTAAAAAGGGCCAACATGACGTGAATGAGGGCAATTTTTACTTGAATCATGTATTAAAAGAAAATGAGCATTTCGCTATTGTTCACAGTATTTTGCGAAATTCGCCATATGAATACCGGGAATGATTGGAAGTTTTCTTAAAGTCAACAAAGTAAGTAATTTCGTAGTTGCAATTTACTCTGTTAGAAAATAACCATTGAAGTATATATATTTTGCCAGCTACAATATAAAACTCCAACACGAAATCCACTGTAATCTTGACAGGACTATTTGTTTTTGCAATAATTGAAAAAGTTAAACTTTCCATTCAGACTGGGATAAAAATTTCATAAAATGAAACGCGGGCTTGTGGATTTGCAAAGGATAGGTTTCAGTCCTCGAGAGTACACAAAAGTAAACTTAAATGCGATAAAGCTATTTTTTCAGATAAAGTGAATGAATGTTATTACTTGCTCAAATAGCGATAGAATATGTTAAAATACTTTTTCTCCTTCAAACTTTGTTGTCGCCTAAAACCACTATCTCGAATTTCAATAATAAGAAAGCGCTCGGTTTAGAAGCCCTTTGTTCTTATCAGAAGCGTGCTGTTAACCAAAAGCTTAGTCGGTCGTAAAATTTCACCCTGAACACTATATCTATATAATATAAATGTTCAATGACTGACTGATTAAGAGATAACGCACAGACGAAACCGCTGGACCTAAAGGGCTGAAATTTTGCATGGCTATTCTTCTTAACAGTGTTGGGGCGAACTAAGAAATATTTTTGAAAAACTCTTCTTAGATTTTTTAAAATTAAATTTTTATGCTGTTTTTGTAACTTTTTTTAAGTTTGCATTTAAAATAATAATCTTAATAATATAAAATTTATATCACAAGAAAGATCGTAAATATTCCTTTAAAGTGAAATCTTTTTCGAATATTTACCTCCCATTTCTGATTTTTGGTGGATTTTAAACATTATTTTTTAGAATTTTTTATTAAATGCTGATCACGTGGTTTCTTTTCTTTTTGTGATACTTTAAACTAATTTTGCTTCACGTGCATAGTAACAAAATAGACAAAAAAATATTTTTTTCTTGCTAATGCGGCAGACGATTGGACATTATTCAAAAGAATTTTAAAATACGGTAAAAGAAATGTTAATCAAACCCTACAGTATTAATTCTACCTTATTTTTTAGTATGTCGTATAAGATTTAAATTGAATATTTTCTTCTACATTATTTTGTCTAGAAATATATCCGTTTCGATTTTTTTTAAATTATATATATATATATATATATTATATATATATATATATGTGTGTGTGTGTGTGTGTGTATGAGGCTAAAAATTGGGGGGGTGGCGATCGCGCGACCTTAAAACGGATATTAGTTATTATAATTTTGCAGTGAAAATGCGCTTAAGGTTCGACTTGATTCATCTTGAAGATCCACATGAGAGAATTTTAAAAGACGTAGCCTTGAGTTGGCGCTAAGAAAGGAAATGCATCAGTCAGCAAAAGAGCATGTACGTTATGACGACACGAATAATTAATGAGCGTCACTAAGCGTTGGTTAAAAGGTTGTAAACAAAGGATTTATTTTCAGAGTCATGATAACTAAGCGACGAAAGGACGTGTGCCGTAGGCGCACGTTTTTAAAATTGGGTGGTTATTGAAATTAGTTTGATGGAGCTGATAATTAATTAGAAATTAATAAAGATATTTAGGAAGATCAATTGGACTATTTTATGGCTTGTTTTCAACATCTTGCTGTTTGATGGATTTAATTAATGAATGCCCCGCCACCGGACCACCACTGACTGCAATATCATACAAATAGGTTCGGACTTATATTAAATAGTATGGGGTAGAAGTCAACTCCGACATATATATATAATATATATATATATATATATATATATCTTTGGCATTAATTACATACGTTGACCGTTGTATTTATTTGAATGTATTCGTAGCTAAGCACAGGTATTCAGGTAGTCATATATATAAAAAGTTCAGTGACTGACTGACAGATAAAGCACTGACCAAACCGCTGGATCTAAAGGGCTGAAATTTGCATGGCAATTCTTATAGAGTAGGGGTGCACTAAGAAAGATTTTTGAAAAATTCTTCTTAGATTTTTTAAAATTGAATTTTTAAGCTGTGTTTGTAACTTTTCTTAAGATTGCATTTAAAAAATAATTTGAGGGTTTGAAATTTATCACGAGAAAGATCATAAAATTCCTGTAAAACGAAATTCTTTTCGAATCATTACCTCCATTTTCTGATTTTTGGTGATTTTTAAGATTAATTTTTAGAATTAATTTATTAAATGCTGATCACGTGGTTTCTTTTCTTTTGTGATATTTTAAATTATTTTGTGTCATGTCCATAACAACGAGTTAAATTTACAATATTTGAAATATGGTATAAAAGATAAAATTTAACAACTAGACTCATTTAGATGGAAGTTTTTTAAGAATTTAGTCCAAATTAGTACGTTTTACGCATATTAAACAAGAAATTAATTGCATACATTGACCGTTGTATTAATTTGAATATTTCTTCTACATTACTTTGTCTATAAAAATACCGTTACGGTTTTTTTTAAAATATATTTTCTGTTTTCTTTTTGCATTAAGATACATTGACCGCTGTATTAATTTGACTGTACTCCGTTGCGAAGCACGTGTATTCAGCTAGTAAGAAAATAAAATTTTAAATAGTCAAGTAAATAATTTTAACTTCAAATATGCTAGAAAAATTTAAATAAAAAACATTTTACACAAAAAGGCATAAATAAAATTCTCAAAAAGATGCACACAAACCTTGATATTTGAAATTTATAAAAGAAAATCCATGGTACTCATTACAATTATAACCTTTCGTACTGGTTTTATTTATTTTTCTGTAATATCTACAACCCATCTAAAATTGACGGTATGCGTCTCAAAAGAATATTGGAAAAAAAGGACTTTAAAGTCTATTTTATTATGGTTCATCCGAAAAAATCACAAAAATTCTGCCCGAGGAAGTATTTTTACCTAAAGGAAAAAATTGAAACTACACAAATATATGTGTTACTAGCTGAAGTACCCTGCGTTGCCCGGGATTTAAGAATGTTTGTTAACTAAAATTAATTTAAAAACTAAACAACAATATAAATAACATAGAAAAAAAACATGTGAAATGTAATACACATCTCAGAATTTAGGTAGATTCAGTCTTTCATCATTGTACCACTAAAGCTGAAAAGTAAAAATGTCAAATTGGCGAATGTTTGTAACTAAAATCAATTTAAAAACGAAACACAGTATACATAACTTAGAAAAACATTAAAATGTTATACACATGAATAAAAGAAAACCCAATATAAAAATATATAAATTTATAATGTTCCAGGATTTTAAGAATGTGTGTTTACCAAAATCTATTTAAAATAAAACGTAGCATAAATGACAGATACTAAAAAAGCACGTGAAATGTTATATGCATCATTAAAATGAAAACCCAACATAAAAATATATAAATTTATAATAAACTCCAGAATTCAGCTAGATTTAGCCTTCATCATTGTACCACTAAAAGCTGAAAAGGAAAAATGTCAAAGTGTCTATTTGGCCTTGTAAACTGCATAAAAATTAAACACAGTATATAACATAGTACAAAAAAGCATGTGACATGTATACACATCAATAACATGAAAACCCAATAAAAAATATATAAATTTATAATGAACTCCAAATTAAGAACTAATCTTAGACATACGTTACGTTTTTGAACATCTTAGACATACGTTACGTTTCGAACATCTTAGACATACTTAAATCTTAGACATACGTTTTGAACTCATCTTAGACTACGTTAAAATACTTAAGAGAAAACTAATCGAAACAACATTTCGGTATTTCTTTAAGATTTTCATGATATAATTTATAAAAATAGATGGAATTTTTTAAGAAAAGTTTTTCAATCAAACCTTTGATTCATTACACTCATCATTATGTAAATTATGTGTAAAAGTATCAATTGTAATGCCAAAATTTTTTTTGTCATCCTGTTTTTCCCGAGTAAAAAATGACAAAATGTAGTTTTCTGTAAACACAAAGATTTCATTACAGAAAAAATTTGCAAATGTACTATTTAATTACTTAAAAATCTCCACCTTTGTAGGTTGGACCCTCCTTTATTTCATTTTACAGTCTTTTCTCTTTCATGAAGCTCTTACTATATTTGGTCCACTTTGCGCTTTGCAAAGAGTGCCTTTTTGAGTCGACAATGCGGTCACAATCAATGTTCTTGTATCCTGCAAGTGTATGAGAACCAGGAATCAAATCTAAAAGTTAAAACACTTTTATGAAACCCATACAGCCATTATCTAATATATAAAAATGAATGTTTGTCTCTCTGTAATTGTATAGAATCCACAGTTTAGGAGCAACGATCGGGAAATTTTACATACAGGCGTCTTTAAAACAGCCGAGGGTCTGAAGAACTTCAAAAATCGAAATTAATTACGTTGATTTTAATTAATAAAAAAACCACATTTTGAAACTAAATGTAATCTGTTACACTTTGTGGAATCACCCTCTCCGCGTGCATAAAATATTTAGCTTTTCAAGCGAAATAAATTAATTTTTGAAAAAAACTACTTTTAATCGAGAAATTAAAGACATTGCACAAATTTGATTTTACCAACTTTTCACCCTACAATTTACACCCTACTTCTTTTAAATAGGGTGTAAATATAAAGTTTTAACAGCCAATTGAATGCCAGTTAAAACGATTGTTGTTTAAAATCATATGAAATTACGCTTATTATAAATAATAAAAAAAAGCATAGGAAATAATGTGTGCGCATGACGTTAACGTTACGATATAAAGATAGTAAGAAAAATCTCTATATATTAAAGTTCCGTAACTGCCTAACTGACTGATTGACTGACTGACATAGAAAGTACAGACCAAACCGCTGAAATAAAGGACTGAAATTTTGCATGGCGATTCTTCTTATAATGTAGGGGTGCACTAAGAAATTTTTGAAAAAATTTTCTTAGATTTTTTTTTAAATTAAATTTTTAATCTGTTTTTGTACTTCTTTCAAGTTTGCATTTAAAATAATAATTTGAGGGTTGTAAAATTTATCACGAAAATATCATAAAATTCCTTTAAAATGGAATTCTTTTCGAATCTTTACCTCCATTTTCTAATTTTTGGTGAATTTTAAAGATTAATTTTTGCAATTTAATTTATTAAACGCTGATCATGTGATTTCTTTATCTGGTACTTTAAATAAATTTATCGTCACGTAACAACGAAATAGACAAAAAAAAAATTCTTGCTAATGCGGCAAACGATTGGACATTATCCAAAAAATATTAAAATACAGTAAAAGATATGTTCCTCAAACTGTATTATATTCTTTAGTATGTCCTATTAGATTTAATTTCAATATTTTCTTCTACATTATTTTGTCTATAAAAATATCCCTTACGATTTTTAAAAAATATATTTTTTTTGTCTTATGGTGGAAAACTAAAAGTTTAAAATAGTGCGCCACTACTGAACGCCTGTGAATCGAAAGTCGCATCTTTCAAAAGTTGTTGGTTTTTATTAATTAAAATATTCGAAAGTTCTTGTGGATCTGTAAATATACATGTGGTAACAGTTTTAAAATTTATAAATTATCAACCTACACGGTGATAATTATCCGGCGTTGCCCGGGATTTTAAGAATGTTTGTTAACCAAAATCAATTTAAAACTAATCACAGTATAAATAACATAGAATAAAAGCATGTGAAATGTTTTACGCATGAATAAAAGAAAACCCAACATAAAAAACCATAAATTTACAAAATTTCTTCAGAATTCAGCTAGATTTAGCGTTTTATCATTGGAGAGAAAAAACCCTGAAAAGTAAAGCATAAAATATATACATTTATAATACACCACTAAAAGCTGAAAAGGAAAAATGTCAAATTGTCTTTAGGAAAGTAAAGAATTTTGAGAAGTAAAGCTGAAAAGTTAAAATGTCAAATGTCGAATGTTTGTTAACCAAAATCAATTTAAAAACTAAATACAGTATAATAACATAGAAAAGATTTAGCCTTTATCAATGGACAAAAATCGTGAAAAGTAAAACATAAAATATAAATTTATAAAACCTACCAAAATCCATTAAAAAACTAAACCACAGTATAAATAACATAGAAAAAAAAGTATACATGTTATACATATTAATATATGAAATAAATAAAATAAAAATAATAATTTTTAAAAATAATAAAACAAAATAAAAATAATTTATTCCGCATTCGAACCCGCGTCGTGTAGCGTAGTAAATGAACGCTTTTACCGAATGCGCCAGAATGACATGTTGCTTTATTGAGTAAATAGGAAAATATTCGACTAAGATTACTAGAAAGTTGCTATGGGTTGGTGAATACATGTTTTTATGGAGAGAGTAGTTTTAAGACAGAATAAGTTAGCAGGATAGGAGCTTAGTCTTTAACTCTTCAATAGACACAAAGACATAAGCGAGGGGGGTTGCAGTAGCGATTAAAAAAGATCTCGTGACACTTAGCGTGGTTGATTCGAATTTTCCATCGCGTGTGATAGTGTCAATATGCCGTTGGATCGATTTATTTTAGAGTATAAAATCTGACTTGAAAGATTATTATTTTCATTTATTATTCTGGTTAATATATAACTTGAAACTTTTTATTTTATTTATTTTATCTTTTCGCTCGCTGTTTGCCAGATAACCCTAACGTGGACGCCATATTCAGAGGGTGATTCCACAAAGTGTAACAGCTTACATTTAGTTTCAAAATTGTTGTTTTTTAATAATTAAAAATCAACGGTAATTAATTTCGATTTTTGAAGTTCTTCAAACCCTCGGCTTTTTTTAAAGACGCCTGTATGTAAATTTCCCGATCGTTGCTCCTAAACTGTGGATTTCTATACATTACAGAGAGACAAACATTCATTTTTATATATATATGCTACTGTGTTATTTATGCTTTCATAATTTATACTAGTTGATACCGTCAAAACATGACGGCTAGATAGAAATAAATTTACTATACACAAATTATCTCAACACATCATTGTCAAATATTGAAAATCTTAATAATGCGCAGAAACAAATTAATCTGTTAAGCGGCCTTATGATTAGTGAGCATCTAAAGCCAGATTTAAAAATCTGAGCATGCGCAGAAAGCAATTTCTTTTAACTGTAAATTATCACTAATTAAAAGCGCGAAATAAACAACTTCCATAAGGTTTAATGTTATATTTCCCAAACATATTTATCATAAAAAAATGACACAGAGATATCTAGAGAGACTCTCGAAATAAACGTGTTTAATCATTAAAACATGTCACTGAGATGCGAAGAAACAGTGAGCTTCTAAAGACAGATATAAACGTGCCACTGAGCATGCGCAGTAATCAATTTTTAATTGTAAATTATCGCTAATTAATAGAAATTGCGGTTACAAAACGAAATTTGAAATCTACAGATTACAATCTTTCGTTTAAGACTAAAATAAAGAAAATTGATGCAATAGTTTTCTCTCACGGACTGCCCAAAAAGTCGGCTTAGCAACTTAAATATATACACTGCTGGTCACTGTAAATGCAACACCATGAAGGAAACATGCAAATAACATGAAATTTACAACATGCATTAGCGGAGGTGAGATATGCATGATTAGAATTTCAGCGCAGAACATCACGCGCGCCTGTGGCGTCACTTCAAAGCGCTATTTAAGGCTTGGAGATTTCGACGATTTCAAGTTCGGCAATTGTGTTTTTCTTGTGGTTTTTTCAAAAAAACGATCAATTATGCCTCGTCGAAAACAGCGATCATCTTTTGATCAAGTATCCGAGTTCGACAGAGGAAGGATAGTGGCCTACCGAGATTGGAATTATCTTTCAGGGAAATCGGTAGTCGTGTTGGACGAAACCAAACAACTGTAATGCGGATATGTGATCTTTGGGCAGAAGGGTACGACGGACCGGCGTGTTCGATCGCATCCACCTCAGCGCATCACTTCACGTGATGACGGGCAAATTTGCGCATGGCAGTGACGGATCGCTAAGTCACATCACGAACCATAGCACAGCACATGCAGTCTGTAACGCATCATCCAGTGTCTGCGTACCATTCGACGCCGTTTACAGCAGAGTGGTCTGTCCGCAAGACGTCCATTGCTTTGTCTACCCTTGACGCAGAACCACAGACGTCTCCCGCCGCCAATGGTGCGATGACAGAAGGATGTGGATGGCAGAATGGAATGAAATATCTTTACTGACGAGCCACGCTTCTGTCTGCAACACCACGATGGTCGCATTCGAGTCTGGAGACACCGTGAAGAGAGGATGCTGAACAGCTGCGTTATGCACCGCCACACTGGTCCTGCACCGGGTATTATGGTATGGGGCGGTATTGGATATCACTCTCGCACACTTCTAGTACTTATTGCCGGTACTTTAAACAGCCAGCGCTGCATCTCCGAGGTGTTGGAGCAAGTTGTCCTTCCTTACCTTCAGGGCTTGCCCACAGCCATATTTCAACAGGATAATGCGCGACCACACTGGCACGCATTGTCCAACGGTTCTTCGTCAATCGCCAGATTGAATTGCTTCCCTGGCCGCCTCGCTCTCCGGATCTTTCGCCGATAGAAACATGTGGTCCATGGTTGTTCTACGATTGACCCAGATTCCATCCCCAGCTGCCACGGCAGATCAACTTTGGCAACGTGTGGAAGCTGCTTGGTCTGCTGTACCCCAAGAACTCATCCAAAGTCTCTTTGAATCAATGCCGAGGCGTGTGGAAGCGGTGATCTCCAACAATGGCGGCTACTCTGGCTACTGATTTTGGCAGGAACCACACTTCACAGAAGTCTATAAATTTAATCATTTGATACTTGGTCAACATGTTATCTACAAAATAAATTTTGTTGTGATATCTCTTGTCTTTCTTGGTGTTGCAATTTGGGTGGCCAGCAGTGTAGATTTCTGGATTTTTACTATACTACATCCTGAGTCTGTATATTACTCAATACAGCAGATAGATCTGTTATTATCTGAAAGAATATGGTAATACTGAATCAGAAAGTAGGGTTAAAGTTTGGGAAAAGTTATTTGAGAATTTTAAATACATTTTATTTTACATTTGTCATTAGTTTTTGGCCACCACGAAAAATGGTTTTTCATTTTTTTTTCACTAGCCGGGCTTCGCCTAGCTACGCTGAAGCCATCCGTGTAACATATTTATGTACTTCGGGCCCCACACAAAAAAAAAAAACCCTACAAATGTATTAAATTCAAGTGAATAAATTCCTTTCAATTTTCATTCCCGTCGCTGCCGATACATGGCAGAAACCACTGCACCAGATGATTTGGTTTCTCAGCAGTGAGTGATTTTAGAATGAAAATATCTCTAAAACTATTGAATTAACAGAATAAGAGTACGCAGAAAAAAATTATCAGTTTTCGAAGCTCTTTCCAAATATGTAACATTTATGTACTTTTATGAGAAAAAAAATTGCACCGTTTCCTGTATATTTGTCGGCCATTTCGAGGATTGGTCCGCCCGGATAAGTTACGGTCACGTGATATCTCGACTTCCACTTGTCTCTTTATTAGTATAGATGAAATCCAATTTTACTGTTTGATAAATACTTTATTTTCAGAAAAACTACTAAAGCTTGGCATATCAAGATACTTGAAAAATATTTATGAGAAATTTAGTTAAAGATAAAAAATAAGTAATCTTTAATTATGTGTTTACTCATTAACGAATTTTGATAAAGTGATGATGCTAAAAAGTTTGCAGAATTGAGGACTTCAGCCAATTCAAAAATATTTGTAATAATTATTAAGCATAATGTAAACATTGATATTTTCTTATTGTAATCACAAATTGTGACATATTTTGAAAATTTATGGAACTTGTTCATCTTTAGTTGACCACAAGTCGTACACGGTATCTAGTAATTAGAAACCAAATAATGCTTTTATGAACAGTAATTAAATTACATTTTGCGCGTTTGACTTATTTGTATATTAAAAATTTAATAAACACACTACAGAAATTTTCTTTATTAGGCAGTTGTAATTAATGTCCAGGATATTTGCTGTTTCTAAAAGTATGTGGTGTTTCTAAAAGTGTTGTCAAGCGTGATCCATTGTATAAATATGGTTCGACATGTTGCATTGTAATATGCTATTTTTGTTGTAATTATGTACTAGAGTTTGTCTCTTGATGCAATTTATTAACCATATAAATCGTTTTGATTACAATCAATAAAATTACAAGATTATTTATACCAGTATATAACCATTTGAACTGAGTGGAAAATGATTATTGTCATTTTACAAATTTTTAAAGGAATGCCTATAATTTAAACATGAAACAGTTTTCTAGACTTACGATGTCCTTTACAAAACTTTTGCTGTATAAACAGAAAAAATAGAACTGCTAAAAGGTAAATTTGAAATCTGTCGGTACGCGGAATTTATCCTTAATATATGGATATATATGGTTATTTGTTATCGTTAGGATGACATTAACTTTCAACACAATATCTCTCATTTCTATTTTACTATCGCTAATGCCAACCATCGGTAATTTATCATCGTTGTTTGTCTAAAAATTTCACATTCTCTTTTGACACTCTTCAAAATTTCTGCTTTGCTTTCAGAAGTAAATTTGGCAAAGCAACTTCAAACATCTTTCTTCAGGTGCTTGAATTTCAGTAATTTGTCATTTTAAATTTATTGGATGCATAAAATTGTCATTACTTTGAAAAAAAGGACATTCATTTATCACAAACGTACATTCACACAAGGAAAAAATCGTAACGCCTGAATCAGTAGTTAACTTCTATTTTCACACAAACTCTATAAGTTACGTGATGGGAAAAATTCACACACAAGCGATGATTTTACCACAAAAGGGTTTTCTTTATGTCATGCGTGTACTTTGTGGTTTTGAAACCGTTATTAATGTGTTAATAAATGTCTGGAACTCAGTTACTGAAATGAACAGTAGACTGAGTGGCTGAGCGGCGCCGAATAAAAACATGGCAGTGCTAAAAACAGCTTGCAAGAGAAAAGCACTTCTAGCGACCAAAAGTGAATTAAAGGAATAAATAGTTTTTCTAACTAGGTGACAATTTAATCAGGAGGCATTTCCCAGAAGAAAATGCCATCTAAGGTACGTGATTATTTGCAATTCAAATTGCAACGAAACTCTCAGGAAATAACCATTATATACCTTAAAGGCAATTTTATGTTAAATTTTTGTAAATTTGATATTAAGCCAAGTTTTATATATAACGACGATATATATATAATTATCTATGCTTAAAACGTGCTTCGTCGATCTTACATTCTCTTAGTGTCTTGAGTAAAAAGAAACACGCTGTTTATTGTTAAATTTTAATTTCACTTGAACTTTCTCTAGTCTCATTTAAATTGGAATGACAGATTATCTAGGAGTATAGGAGGAAAAAAATATACTGTCATAATAAAGCATTATACTTAGTAGATTCGATGCTTGGTTTATTTATTTTCATAACTTATTTCTGCATGATTTAAATGTGGAATTCGAAAGATAAATAAATACTCTTTCGCAATAATTGCTCTTTTCCTCTACATTTCTTCGTAAAGACTCAAATATTTGTCATTTTTTAACCATTTTTTTCATGTTAAATTTTAGTCCTTAGTGTTTTCAGTCAAATTTTCACTATTTTAAATAATGCTAGACACATGCATATGAATTTCCTGATATATTATGTTACCTACCGCACAAATTGACAAGAAGGCATGTGAGAATTTTTTATTAAAAAATTCCTTAATATCCCAGTTTTTATGTTCAATCTTATAACTTATGTAGGCGAAGCATCGAATGAGTTTGAATGTTAAAATACTTGCGCTCATTTTCCAGAACTTTGCGTATATTTTAGAAGCATTTTACTTAATATATGTGATAAGTTCAGTTAAAATGTTATTTAAGATAAATTGGATTTTTATGCAGTAAAAAATTAGTAATGTTTATAAGTGTTAGCTGTATACTCATATCCTGTCAAAAGGATTTCCACTTTTTAACTTGACTGCCATTCAACTCAAATATTGAGTTGTTGCGAACTTAGAAATTGGAATTTTCCCCTTGATCCTTTGTGCTTTCTCTACAAAAAAAAAAAAATAAAATCTGCATTTGTTTATTTAATATGAAATCTGTTTCAAAACCTATTTCAAAATCATATATATTGTTTACATACTACTGAAGACCTTCATAATTAAAATGACTTTTAATGTAAAGCACTGGCAATCAGAGTGGGGTTTTTGACAAGTAATACAAATAATTCTTTGAAAAATTACAATTTAACACATACCGATATTATTTTGGCAATAATCTTTCTATGAACCGTACAATAGCAAATACACCATGGCATTAAATATAAACGAATAAAAAAATATAAACTGAAATACTGCAGTAACAAGAATACAGTATTACTGCTGTAATAGTTTTAAAGTAATGCTATATACGTTGTTACAAAAATTTATTCGACTGATATAGTCCCTTATATTGTGTTTTAATTGCAATAATACTTTACCACCTTTAGCTTTAACCACCTAGTAACCAACTTTTGTTTTATTCTCGTTTAAGATGAAAGCTCAGAAAACCAGTAAAGGATTTCTTTGCTACCGTGACTAGAATATCAATTCCTATATTATTGTAGAAATTTTCATACATTCGTATTTTACCACTGTATCAATTCCTTGATCATACCGTTAGTTTGCCAACAACGCCACACTTGTTGAAAAAACAGCATTCATATGCTTTTTATTAAACAGTCATGAATGCTAAGTTTTAGTATTCATTAGAGCCGAAGTTAAAACTATTTTCACGAGAAAACATATATGCTACATACTTTTCATGAAAACTAAACCAGAGCCATTGTCTTATACCCTAACCACACATTCCTCCGTAATTCAAATTTAGGACATCCTCTGCGAACCAAATAAAGATAATGTGAAGTTGAAAACCAGACAACGGTTTCATCAACAATGTTTTTAATTTACATTCATTGAAGCATTCGTATGTTATATTACTTTCGGAAGTTTCTTAGACATTTTGCATAGCTCGCATTCCCGTTGCAATTCCTTTAAACTTATTCAAAACATCTCTTGCGAATTTCATGCAGGATCAGTTAGAGGTAGTTAATGGTCCATATACATTCTGAGAGCAGAGAATGAATTGTTTGAACAAAAAGTACAGTGTATATATCAATATGAGGTTCAAATAGTGAACGAAATATTTCTAAACTAAAATGTGTGTTAATTGAATAGGGAACTAATTTTCGGTACGATGTTCGGGTAGTACTGCGGTACTTCTAAGTTCCAGCACTTGGTTTACGAAATTTCATTGTACACACAATATTTGTTGTAAATATTGCTCTTATATGTAAACTCGTGTGGAGACACTAATGGATTTTAAGTTTGCAATATTTTTTATTGATTTTTCATTTAATTTCTAGGTTCCTTGTTTTGCAAGAACCTAGAACTCCCCAAACCTGTCCTCATATCCTAAAATTGATTAATGGAGTTCGCATATTCCACCAATGAAATTCGAAGTTTAATAATATGCAAACTACAGAAAGTCGTTCGCAATTTATGGAAACGAATGTGTAATTTGTTTTTGGCGTTTGCATTTAGAGATAAATATTTCGCAACTTCAAAATAATCGTCTGCTATTGTTTTGATTTGATTGGAATGGAAATTAAAGATTTATTTTGAAAACGTCTCCAAAAATTGATAGATGGCTCGAAGGTTACGTAATTGCACTTTCAGGGGAGAAATATTCGTATCAAGTTATAAAGCGGTGCAAAAATTTCAGCTATAGCATTTCAAAAATATGTATTTATAATATGTTAAATTTGAAAAGAAAAAAACGTCTAACTGAAGTAAAAATTAAATATGACCACAAAACCTTATCTTAAGACTGTTCGACAGGTAAATATTCAAGAAAGTGAAGTCTCTGATCCTAAAAAAAAAAAAAATACTCCGACTCAAAGATCCATTGCATGAAACTAGGAATGTCTCCTGGGACTGTAAGAAAAATCGTTCATAAAGATTTGAAGTTGAAAAAGATGTTTAAACCTAAAGTTCATCTGCATTTGCCAAAGCATATTGCTGAAAGAAAAACAAATTGTAGAAAATTATATGAAAAACACCTAGCTGCTGAAAAATAAAAATTTGTTATAACGCTTGATGGCGCATGGGTGTATTTAAGTGACTGTAGTAAAACAAGATCAATTTTCTATTGCTAAACTCACGGGAATGATCGTACGAAATGGCTACGTCAGTGTATAGAAAAGCTCTCAAAGGAGATCATGATAGTAGCAGGATTTTGTTACACAGACAAATTAAAAATAATAAATCTGAATTAAAGCCAAAATTAATTCATTCTACTATCAACAAAATATTTTAGAACAATTTTAAAAGAAGAAATTCCAGCCTTATATGGAAAGGACAATGATAAAGTTAAGTTTCTTATGGACAAAGCCTCTAGTCACACGTCTAAATCAACTGCCGCTTATTTAGCAAAGAAAGAATCAGAAACAGGAATAAACTGTATCCCATTTAATGAAATCCCATTAAATAAAGTTACCTGACTCTACTCCAGTGAACTTTTGCGATTTCGGTTTTTTTAATACGAGCCTTAGGAAACCGGCATCTAAGAACAATGAACGAACTTTGGAAAAGGTTCCAAGAGAAATGAGGTAAAACTGACATGATAGTACTAAGCAAAAATTTACTTTCAGGGAAAATTCGAGCTAGAGCTATTGTCAAGAACCATGGCTATCAGATAGAACCAAATCATCGCATAAATACGGCATCTATACATAAAACTTAACTATCAAATTGTTTCCATTAAGTGCGAAGGACCTTCTGTATGTTGAAGTAGGGGCCAGAATTATAATACAAATAAGAAATAACTTTGACTTATTTAAATTTCGGATATGTTAATTTAAATACGTGCCCTTTCGAAATTTTATATTCTGTTAAAGATCAAAAGTTACAGTGAAAATAAATTTTAATCAAGATGAAAAATGTGGACTTACTGCTGAAGAATTAAGCATTAATGCAATAAAAACACACTACATCAGACAAATAAATTTTTGTGACAACGTATATAGCATTACTTTTAAACTATTACAACAGTAATACTATATTGTATTTCCTGCATTTTTTCAGTTTATATTTTTTTTATTAGTTTAGATTTAATGCCGTGGTTTATTTATTCTTAAAATTACATTTTTTCCAAAGTATTCGGAGATAAACCTATTTGTACTGAGTTATGTTAAAATGTATTTATTTAAAAATCTTCAGTGAGAGACATAATTCCTTGAATTTTTTCTTTTATTCCTTAATTTTGTAACCTATATATTTAAAAAAAGTCTTAAATATTATATATATATATATATATATATATATATATATTATATATATATATATATATATGTGTGTGTAGAAAATTTATTTGTGAGAGATGGAGACTTCGACCTGAACGAATTTTATTCCGTTGGGCTTGAGCGTCCACTAGGAAAGCTTTGCGCGCGCGTGACGTCACCTTTTCGGAGAAAGCATTAGGAGCTCACTCGCAGACCCCCCCGCGGACATGAACGAGTAATGTCGTGCCTTCTTCCTCGCGTCGTGTTTTTAACGAATTCGCTTAACGAATTGGGATATTTCGGAGTCCCCATCTCACAGTTGAACCATGCTCTGTAGTAAAACCTTAATTTACCTTCCTCGTAACTTTGTAAATTGTAAATAGCGTGATGTCTTTTCTTTATGTGTTTAAAAGTAAATAAAATGTTAGTTTAGATATTAATCTTTTTATTTATTTCGTATAAATCTTTCCGTAAAGTTACTTACCCCTAGACGCCGTCCTACAAATTGGGGCCCCGGCCCGGATTAAAACCTGCTTCCTTACATTAGGCATTTGCCTAGGAACATCCTTACTTTTACTTTCGTTTTCGGTTTAAATAATTTTATACTTTTACTTCCGTTTTCGGATTGAAATAATTTTATTTTTAACTAAGAGCATTTTTTTCCTTTCGGGTTCACCTTTTTCGGTTTCGCTCACAGACCAACGTCCTATGCTAATGTATTTTTTTAAGTCCACAGCTAACAGATTCGTCAAAGAAATCAGCCCGCCAGCGAAAGAGGGACAGCACAACAATCGCCGAGAAATCGCCATCGCCAGGTCAGTGATGTTTATTATTAAGCCAAGGAAACAACGCCAAAGAACAATCGCCAATACATTGATTGTATTAACATAGTCATATTATTCGAGCGATATTACAATTACGTTGTATGAAATATATAAGTGTCGAAATTTCATTTGAATATTTATCTTTCCATGTTTATAAATTAAGAATAGTCTATATTTAAATATTTAACCTTTTTCTGATATCAATTAACCCATTTTTATGGTATACAGCCTTGTTCGATATAGAACATTGAAAAGCTAAAGTTTTTCCCTCAGAGTGTTTGTTTGCTGTCAGATGTAACAGTTGAGTAATGAAATGGAAAAATCAGTTCCGCTCGTTCGCAGACATTAGGCGAACTGTCGCGACAAGTGTTTATATTTTTCCCTCTGTTTAGTCTAATGCTGAGAAAGGATGTTTTGCATTTTGTGTGAAACCATCAGTTCAAATAATGTTCTTTTATTGATCTTTTGAAACCAGAACGGGATATATTTTTTAAAAGTTGTTTATGAATAATTGGGTATTGTGAATAATTGAAAAGTTGTTTATGCATATGTTTTTAGTGCCATTTTCGGATTTCAGAAGTTTCTAATATTTGTTTGTTTTATTCAAATATCGTAAGAGATTGCATTTTGTTGTTCACGTTTTATCTTTCTTCCTGGTTGAGCAAGAGTTTTTTTTTTAAGTGCGACTAAATAAATTTCTCACATTGAGAATAAGTTTTGAAGAAATATTGAACTAAGTTTTAAATTAAATTTGTTCTCTGGGTTACCACTCCGATTTATTTTTATACGAAATGGCATTTCTTCTCTCTAAGAAAAGAGAATACCTGATAGAACTCGCCTCAGAATTGTCGTTAAGTATCCAAGAGGGTTCAACTAAACTTCGAATAAAAGAACTGATCGTGAAAAGTCCAAATTACGTAGAGGAAGATGTCAAATACTGATCGATAGCATAGCTGAGGAACGCGTACGCCGAGAAGCAGAAGAAAAAGAAGAAAAATTACGCCGAGAAGCAGAAGATAGAGAAATTGAACAGAAGCGAGAACAGCGAGAACATGAACTCGAGAAATTACGAATACAGGCTCAACAGAGTGTCAATACGACGAACAACGCCGAAAACGTCCAAGCGCCGAATAAATTGATTCACGAACTTTCCATAAGTTTAATATGAAGGATTACATCAGCTTGAACCTCACCTTATTTGAACGGCACGCAGAATTGATATTTTTGCCGAAGAAAGATTGGGTACAGAGACTGATAGGATTGATACCCATTGACGTTGCTCATCTGATCGCAAGAGAACCAGCGGATAAAGGTAATGATTACGACCACGTCAAGGATTTACTATTGAAAAGATTTAAGTTGTCTCCGGAAAAACTTCGTCAACTATTTGTATCTCACCAAAAATATGATGAGCGAACATGGCAAGATTTCCACTACGAACTGCAGACGTATTTCGACGGATGGACTTCCGGTTTGAAAATAGAAACCTTCGATCAACTGCGAGAGTTAATTATAGCCGATCAAATTAAGAAGAAAGCACCTTACGAGTTTCAGCAACATTTTCTAGACGAATGGTCTACTATTAACTCACCTTCCGAACTAGCTAAAAAATTTGAAGAATATGAAGATGTCCGAAGAACGTTAAAACCGAAGTCATCCAACTCATTCGCGAAAGGAAAATACGAAGCCAGAGCATCTAGCGATACTTTTTCTCGAAGACCTGAACATTTCCAAATTGGGAACAATAGGCATGAAAAAAAATACTTTCAATCGAACGGAACTCCTTACGTCGGAAGAAATAAACAACTAATCTGTAGCTACTGCAAAGGACCAGGTCTTTATGCCGTAGATTGTACAAAGCGACCCAAAAACACAAACATTAATAAATCTGCAAGCTCTCCGGTTCAAGTCTGCTCGCGAATATCTCAAGGAAGAGTTAAAACAAAGAAAATAACCATGGGTAACAAGACTTTTGAAGCTCTCATCGATACCGGCAGTTCAGCGACACTCATTCGTGAAGATATGTGCGAAGGAATAATCAAACCCTCAGAACTCTCGAAAGACATAGTAGTGTTATCTGGATTAGGGAAGTACGAAGTCAAAACAAAAGGGTCGTTCCAACGGAAAATTGAATTGGATGGAAAGAATATTCCTCACGTGGCACATCGTACCTACGCCGTGTTTAGAATTTCAGGCAGTAATCGGATCAGATATTTTGGAACAAGCCTCCGTCTTCTTCGATAAAGAAAGTGTTCAGTTCCGTAAATATGAAGATAAAACTTGGTTCATGCACACGCAAGTATACGAAGCGAAAACTGAAGACGAAATTGAAGTCAAACATGTTAGCAATCCACGAATAAGAAAAGAACTGTTTGAATTGATCTCCAACTATGAGCCAAATAAGACCGAAACGACAAACGTGTCCATGAGAATTATTTTGAAAGATGACATACCGGTTTACCAGCCTGCACGTCGCTTATCCTTTACCGAGAACCAAGCAGTCAACAAGCAAGTCGACGAATGGCTTGAACAAGGAATTATAAGACCAAGCTCATCCGAATATGCGAGTCCAATTGTGCTAGTCAAGAAAAAAGATGGCACCACTAGATTGTGTGTGGACTATGGAAAGTTGAATCGGAAATTAGTCAAGGATCGTTTTCCATTGCCGTTGATAGAAGACGTATTAGATAAACTCCAAGAAGCCAAGGTGTACACTACGTTAGATTTGAGAAATGGATTTTTCCATGTCGATGTCAATGAAGACTGCAAACATCTCACCTCCTTCGTTGTTCCAGACGGACAATTCGAGTTCAATAAAGTACCTTTCGGCCTAAGCACTAGTCCCAGCGTATTCCAAAGATATGTGTACAGTATTTTTCGAGAACTAATGCGAAAAGGTATTGTAGTAATTTACATGGACGATTTGATAATTCCGGCAAAAGATGAAGAAGAAGGTTTAGAAAAACTAAAGAAAGTGTTTGAAGTTGCTTCGAAGTATGGCTTAGAAATTAAATTTGAGAAATGTCGATTCCTAAGTAGGAAAGTCGAATTTTTGGGTCACGTCGTCGAAAACGGAACAATACGCCCATCAATTGCTAAGACGATAGCCGTCAAGAAGTTCCCAGTGCCAACAACGGTCAAGCAGATACAAAGTTTTTAGGACTGACCGCCTACTTTCGAAAATTTATTCCCGCGTACTCTAAATAGCGAAACCTCTGAGTGATCTAACAAGAAAAGACAATCCATTTGTATTCGAACAAGCCCAAATTGAAGCATTCGAAAAGCTCAAGAAACTATTAACTGAAAGTCCCGTTTTAAGCATTTTTCAGCAAGGGAAAAGGACCGAACTACACACCGATGCAAGCCAACAAGGATATGGCGCTGTTTTGCTCCAGGAAGCGGATGACGGAAAATTACACCCTGTTCAATACATGTCGCAGAAAACTACTCCAGCCGAGGAGAAATACAGTAGCTATGAACTGGAAGTTCTTGCTGTTGTCACCGCTTTAAAGAAATTTCGAATCTACCTTCTAGGGCAACATTTCAAAATCATAACGGACTGTTCAGCTTTTCAAAGACTATGGACAAAAAAGATTTAGTTACTCGTATAGCGAGATGGGTACTACTGTTGGAAAATTATGATTACGAAATTGTGCATCGACCCGGCCAGAGAATGCAACATGTAGACGCTTTAAGCCGATACCCCGTCGCCATAATTACAAGCGATACTCTCACCGCCAGATTGAAAAGAGCTCAACAAGGAGACGAAAACACTCAAAATTTTAAATCACTGATTGAAAAAAACCCTACTTCAGACTTCTTCATTAAAAATGAAATATTATACAAATACGTAGATGGCCGTGAATTAATAGTAGTACCAAGAGATATGCAAACTGAGCTAATCAAGCTAGCTCATGAGAAAGGACACTTCGCAGCTGCAAAAACAGAAGAAATAGTTAAACGAGAATTTTTCATACCTAATTTAAGCAGACAAGTGCAAAACGTGATCCTTAACTGTGTACCGTGTATTTTAACCAACAGAAAGAGTGGGAAAAAAGAAGGTTTCCTATACCCTATTCCGAAAGAAGATGTACCGTTAAGCACCTATCACGTAGATTTCATTGGTCCTATGCCCTCTACCAATAAAAGGTACCAACATATCCTCACAATAGTCGACGCCTTCACGAAGTTCACCTGGCTGTATCCCGTAAGATCTACCACCGCAGAAGATGCCCTCGATAAATTGAAATTGCAACAAAGACTTTCGGCAATCCCCAAAGAATAATAACAGATCGCGGTTCTGCTTTCATCTCCAAAGTGTTTAGTGACTATTGTACCGAAGAGAACATCCAACATCTGCAGATCACCACTGGCGTACCACGAGGAAACGGTCAAGTGGATAGAATCCACCGAACTCTTATCCCTGTTTTGACCAAGATGTCCATCGTCGATCCTACCAAGTGGTACAAATTCGTAGACCCGTTGCAAAGAATTCTAAACAGCACCTCCAACCGAAGTACTAAATGGTCTCCATTTGAACTATTAACTGGCGCCATCATGAGAAATAAGGAGGACCTTCACCTAAAAAATCTGCTAATGGAAGAGATGGTGGAAGAATTTCAAGAGCAAAGAAACCAATTACGACAAGATGCTAAAAGAAACATTCAGAAGATCCAGGCTGAGAATAAAAGAACCTACGATAAGAAATGCAAGAAGGCCCCTGAGTATCAGCAGGGAGATCTAGTAGTCATCCGAAGAACACAATTTGGAACAGGCTTGAAGCTAAGGCCTAAATTTTTAGGACCATATAGAGTTATCGAAGTTAAGCCTAGAGATAGATACGAGTTAGAGAAAGTAGGTAACCACGAGGGTCCTAGATTGACCTCCTCGTCTGCCGATCTAATGAAATCCTACTCACCAGGATGAGGGATTAAACGTTTTTTCTTTTTGTTCATAATTGTTTACTGTGTTTTTATTTTATTTTTGTTTATTGTATTTCCTCATTGTAATTCATTTGCGTGAATTCTATGGTTATTTCTCATATCTAAATCATTTCGGAAATTTTGATGTACATTTATTTAGTGATGTTTTAGGCCAATCGTTTTATGTAAAGTCAGATCACTGAGGTCAGTGATTCCAGGCTGGCCGAACTTGTAGAAAATTGATTTGTGAGAGATGGAGACTTCGACCTGAACGAATTTTATTCCGTTGGGCTTGAGCGTCCAATAGGAAAGCTTTGCGCGCGCGTGACGTCACCTTTTCGGAGAGAGCATTAGGAGCTCACTCGCAGACCCCCCCGCGGACATGAACGAGTAATGTCGTGCCTTCTTCCTCGCGTCGTGTTTTTAACGAATTCGCTTAACGAATCGGGATATTTCGGAGTCCCCATCTCACAGGTGAACCATGCTCTGTAGTAAAACCTTAATTTATCTTCCTCGTAACTTTGTAAATTGTAAATAGCGTGATGTCTTTTCTTTATGTGTTTAAAAGTAAATAAAATGTTAGTTTAGATATTAATCTTTTTATTTAATTCGTATAATTCTTTCCGTAAAGTTACTTACCCCTAGACGCCGTCCTACATATATATATATATATATATATATATATATATATATATATTTAGATTTAATGCCGGGGTTTATTTATTCTTAAAAATTACATTTTTCCCAAAGTATTCGGAGATAAACCTATTTGTACTGAGTTATGTTAAAAGGCATTTATTTAAAAATCTTCAGTGAGACACATAATTCCTTGCATTGTTTCTATAATTCCTTAACTTTGTAACGTATATATTTAAAAAAAGTCTTACACATTTAAATAAATTATATATATAAGGGAAACCCTTATTTAATACAACTCTGCTCCTCACAAGTGTATGTTATTGCTCAGAACATTCATAATTTCCATTATGTTTACAGAGGCTGTTCGCACATTTTTTAGACGATTTTGGTAAGCGGTAACAAAAAAAAAATAGTTTGCTGCAAAAGAAATAATGGCAATTGTACTATGTTTTCTAAAATGTCCAAAATTATCGTCTGCGGCTTGAAAAGTTTTGTTTTTATTCAAAATTGGCGTTTTTAACAAAGCAGTTGTTCGAAGGCTACATTTATGCTCTTTCCGAAGAAAAATATGCATACTCCGTTATCCAAAAACGATGTGAGAGTCATGGTTTTGTGATATCTAAAGCGTCGACAGGTAATATCGTCAACAAGAAAGGAAAAAAACGTGAAATTGGAGCCTTAAGTGGGACAAAAATTCCAAACAAGTATCCAAGGACAAAAACCGACATCTTCGACTATTGCAAAGGTACGTTGTTTAATGTTAAAAGAAAATCCCCCTAGTCAAAGGACAGTTGCAAAATCATTAAAATGCTCGGTTTCCACTGTAAAAAAATGAGAAACTTTGATTTAAATCTTAAGAAAGCGAAAAATGGAAAACAATTGTTACAATAGATGAATCATGGGTGTATTTAAATGATTGCAACAAAAAAGAGTCATTTATTATCATAAAAGGGGAGAAAAAAATTTAAGTACATGGTTCAAAGAATCGAAAGAAAGTTTTTCTAAGGGATTCATGATTGTTGCTGGTTTTTCGTATAATGACAAGTTAAAAATAAAGAGAGTGGAAAAAAATGTCAAGATAACTCCAAATACTATCAGGAACATATTTTATCGCAATTATTCTGAATGAAATACCTCGCTTTACCCACCAGTGCCATCAATCTGTGAGACTCCTCGGACATGCTATCATCACACATCAAAATCCACTGTAAATTTTCCTAAAAGAAATGGAACAAAAAAAACTGGTATCAAGGGCCATACCCTTCCTGATATCCAACTAAATCTCACGATGTATCACCTATGGATTTTGTGCTTTCAGACTTTTAAAATCTGCATTATCCAAACGTCGTCCCAAAACCCTTACAGGACTCTGGAAAGCTGTTTCAGGAGGATGGATAGAATACCTCTTCTGACACGTCAAAAAGGCATTATTATCCTAGAAATTGCGGTGGTCGCAAGAAGATGGTTTCAGAATAAGGGATGTCAAATAGAACATTTAAAACACAAGAATTTTATGTAATTTAGTTTTGTGAATACAATATACATCGTCTAAAAAATGAGTGAACAACCTCTGTATATTGTAGGATATTTTTACATTATTTTCTCTGACTTCTATGCTCCTTGATTTATAAAAGACTGAACGCAAAGCAAATTATTAGCTAAATAAAATTAGTTTTAGTAATATAAAATTAAAAAGAGAGATAAAATATCACTCAAAGTTTATGCAGTGTTTAACGCAGTATTTATTTTCGAACGCAGGTCCAAGATATTACATTTTTATAATGCGGTTTTAAGCATTTAACTGTTGATTATTTGTTGCATTGAACTGTTGAATTTACTGAGCATTTAACTCTTGATTGAGATATTTTTTCCATCCATGTGCATGTATTAATCAGCATTGACTGTTAATAAATCAAAATAGGAATCTAACATAACTAACAAAATCTTGTTGCTAACTTGGATGTGTGTACAACAAAGCATGTGTAACCAATTTTTTTATAAAACTGTACATTATATACACTGAAGTGCCACTGAATTAGGGATACCTACGTAGTAACGACTTGGGCTCCCTCTGGCCTTGATAACGGCTGCCACATGACGAGACTAGATTCAACAAGTTTCTGGAAACGTTCCACGGGAATGGCTTGCCAAATATGGGCTAAAGCTGTCCAGAATTCAGTAAGGTTTTTTGGTGCTGTGTGATGGCCTTTCACGCCTTGTGCAAAACATCCCAAAGATGCTCAATAGGATGTAAGCCTGGGCTTCTAGGTAGCCAATTCATGACAGAGAAGTCAGAGGAATGCTCATCCAATCAGCCAGTAGCCGGACCGGGACTTGTGAGAGGTACAGTTGTCTGCTGGAAAACTCCATTACCGTGCGGATAACAGAACAGCATAAACGGATGGAGGTGATCACCCAGCAACTCTAAGTACCGAATTGCATTGAGGGAGGTTGGTACACACGCACCAAAGATCCCAAACTGTGCCACGAAAAAACACCCCAGACCATGATTGAGCCACCATGCCCTTGTACAGTTCCAGCCAGGCATGCAGGATCCATGGCTTCATGAGCCTGACGCCATATTCTCAGCCACCCGTCGGCGTTAAGTAGTCGGAATCGAGACTCATCACTCCAGGCTACTCGTTTCCAGTTCTCTAGACTCCGTCTCTGTGCTCTCTTGCCCAGGCAAGACGTGCAGCCCGATGGCGAGTATAGAGCAATGGTACTCTCGTAGGTCGACGGCTCCCGAAACCCATACGGTGAAGCGAGCTTTGCACAGTCCGTTTACTGACTGCACGACTGGCACCATCATTAAAACTGGGTGTAATTTGAGCTTAATGTTTGGCTTCGCTGGCTACGTACATACGCCGATCCGTCTCTCACCACGCACTGTCAAGGCTAATTGACCTTTGCAGTTTTGCCAATCGCTAGTTTTTTTCCACCATCCTTGTATTCTTGGTATTCTCTTGACACTGTCGACCTTGAAAGTCCTAGCTGTCTGACGATTTCGGATATTGAATGGCCCATGCGTCGCGCACCTACGATTTGTTCGCGATCGAAGGCGTCTAAATCAGGCAGTTTAACCCATACTGGGAATTCCAACAATTAATTCAGAACAACCACAGTACGCGCTATATATGCAGTTACCACGGCACCCTCACTTGAGCATACATGATGCGCAGCGCTACACAATTTGCATAGGCTTTGCTATCCCTAATTCAGTGGCACTTCAGTGTATTTTTTAAAGGTATAAATCAAGAGTTCATGTCATTCATGAACCTTAAGTTGACTTACTATCTCTATATGCCCAAGCATTAAATTTCCCTAACTTGTTCTTACCCATGTTATAATGTCGTCTTTATCAGCTTCTTAAATGGCTTACGCTACGTTACTATCGCAATTTGTTTCTCTCTCTTTACTGTTACACCTAAAAAAATCGTTTCATTCGTACGATTTATTTTCCAGACATTTATGATATCTTGAAGCGTTGAGAGAATTGGCAATAGGAGAGCGAACTGATTTGGTAATTTGAGTTTCCTGATGATACGTGTGGAACTTTTTTACCATGAAGGCAAAAGATTTAGCCTAAGATGAACTAAACGATTGACTATTTTAAGTTGAAATACTGATAATTTGAGGTTTTCCATAACTTTCAAGAAGACATCCGTTGTTATTACCTGCGATTTAATGTTCCAACTCCATCAAGCATTTCTGATATTCTACGTCTTTTGTTTATACAGCAAGCATAGTTGGCAGATACTTTAGTGTGATGTAGAATCTTCTTTCAAATGTCATATTGATAATTGAAGTTAAAATGTTTAGCTACACTGAACGGCTGATTTTCTGTGAGAACCTCAAATATTTATGCAAATCAGCCATGACAGGGGATTACTGGTATGAAAAAGAATTTCTGAGGGCGAAGACAGTGAAGGAGTCGGTGAAAACCGCAATTTAACGGAGTTTGATTGTGAAATGATCGTAGGTTCTAAAAGAACGAATATCAGCGGACTGATTCGTTTGGTAAGTGTTCGAGAGCAGCTGTTGTTTATATTTAGAAAGAATGGATTACTAAAGAAAAATCCTAACCTCAAATTAAGGTATGTGGTCGTCATGTGCTACTATGTGCTTTATTTAACTAGACAGTTTCTAGATTTCTCCAGTCCAGCAGAGGGACAACAGTACGTCAAATTGGAACAATCTTAATTGTGGATCGACCCCGACGGGCTCTAAAAGTAATGATTGGCCACACTGTACACCGTAATAAGGTAATTGTAACAGGATCACAAAAATTGGGCAGTTAATGAAGGAAAAAGTGTAATGTGGAAAATGGTCAAGTTTTCGACTACCCCATGCAGATGTGTGCGAATATGGAAAAAAATAGTCCGAATGCATGATACTTAAGTGCCTTGCCACAACACTCCCAGCAGATGGTGGCAATGATTTTCGAAAGTTTTCCTGGCAATGTTTGTGCCCTTTAATTTCTGTGGAAGAGCTTCCGAATGCCGAAAGGTGTTTAAGTATTGTATGCTGACAAAGTACAATCAGTTATGCATATAATTCATCCCACAGGAGCCTGACACTTTCAGAAGAAAAATTATCTATTCTATAAAGCTCACATTGCTAACAGAAGGTTTGATGAGAATAACAGAAACTTCCCATAGACTTCCCCAAATCACCAAATCTCAGTGCACTTGAGCGTTTGTGAGATGAGGCAACGGGTACCAATCAGCTGAATCCACAAGCCTCAAGCATGAGACAATTGGAACGTGCAATTCGTCTGTTATAGTCTGATTCCTCAAGCTACCGAATAACATTTCACTGAGTGCAAGCAAAAATTAGTGAGTAGTATTAGGAGCGAAAGGTGACCCAACCATATTCCGAGTATGTGGTCAAAATATATTGGTCTATTAGTGTATATATTTTCTGTCTTGTAGTCGATATTTGCTTGTGCCATCTCAATAACGATGAAGATTGTGTGAAAACACATCCTGTACAACTGAAGAAATTACCATTCATGCTTGTCCTATAAAGTGGTCATTACGTAAGTTCACAGAAAGAACCCGGTTACGTCGCACGACGTCAAAACGAGCAGCGCATCTTAGCGTGACCGAATGTTCGTTTCCGTGATGTTACAAAGCTGTTGCGATGGCACCTCTTCTTCTTATCTTTTTCGCCTTTTCATTTAATTATGGCTAAACTGGTATGCACGTACTCTTTTGCGTGATCTAAACACTTTCTTTTTCAGCGGAATGTTTTGCGTGGATTTGAAACGAGAAGAAAAATGGCTGCACAAATTCATATACAAACGATAACTAATTGCCAAGTAAGAAAAGTAATGAATAGGGCAATCTGTCGCAGCATATCACACATCTCAACTCTTGCAGATTTTACTTCTTGTTTAGCGAGGAATGGCAAATCATTGCATAATTTAACAGGCGCTCAATGAGCATTCTTACAGCTTGTTGAATAAATACTCTCTTATACGCAAAGTCTTTAGATACGGTATTTAAACAAAGGTATATCACTAAATTAAACATTCAGGTACAGCTCGGAAAGGTTTATTCAGTATGTGACCCGTATTTATTGATAGAGCAAGACTGGAGTTACGATACAAGACGCTGGCCTGAAGTAACTTATCCTGATATCTATACATATCTCAACATAATAATAATCATTCTCAATGAAAGAATGATTATATTCTCTTAACCTTGCGAAATATTAAAAAAAAGTGTTAAAATACCTGTTACATACAACTAATGAGGAATTTTATAAATAACTAAATTATTTAACTCAAAATAAAGGTATCGTCCAAAAACACATGCAAACGCATAGGAACGGCTTCTGTTTTCTGCCACCCGATAATTACGTAATCTATAGTAGACTAAAACTGACGTAGTCAGTGACTTTGCGACATTTCGCCTTACTGAAGTACAAGGGAATACAATTGACAGTACAGGTAACCCTCCTCTTTAGCAATCATATGTTTAAAAGTATTAGTTGGTTGGTTGGTTGTTTGGGGGTTTACAACCAGCACCAAACACATGGAAAAAGCCAAAAAAAGCATATATATATATATATATATATATATATATATATATATATATTCGTATAAGTGAGCAATTTTAGACCATAAAGCATTAAAACGATGATAAAAATATATACATATGAAAAAGTTATAAAAAAAGTCCAATATAGAATAAAACCATATTAATACACAAATATAAAGTATAAAATTTGGTTAGTTTTAAAATATGATAAAATGCCATACATAAATGGTGATAAACAGTCATGTATAAAAAGTGAATAAGACAGGCCATATATAATAGGTAAAAAACTTGTCAAGGACAAAAGAACAGTGATATAAAAGACAATTAATAACATTACTTAAATACAAGAAACAATTAAAACACCGACATGAAATGAACTTTATCAAAACAGGGATAAAGCACGAAGAAATACACGAGGGTGAACAAAAGCTGCAAGAGATCAAATCAAAGAAAGTAGACAGTGATAATCAAAGTTAGCAGATTTTATGTGCATTTCTATATATAACAAGTGACAATAACAGTTATATAAAACAAGTGATAAAAACTTTCATGTAATACAGGTAATAGAAATAATCATTTAAAATGATGAAAACACAGCGAAGAAGCACAGTCCTACATACAGGTGATAATAACGTCATATAACACAGGTAATAAATATTGTCATATACTTCAAATACTAAAAACTGCCATATAGTACATGAAAAATAAAAAGTCGTGTAAAAGGAGAAGATAACAGTGATATAGAACAATACAGTTTAAATATCATAACAGCATTAAATACAACAATAAAAAAACAAGAGTGGAACTGATAAAAGCCAAAACTTCTGGACAGGGAATCGACCATCAAAATTAAGGTCATGTACTAGATGAAGGAAAAGGATTAAAAGTATTAAATTTAACATTAAAAATAAAGAATGCAAAGCTCTTGCCATATTACATTGGTATCAATAAAACTGACTGTGGACTTGATGAACGACAGCAAAACAAACGTTGATGAGCACGTGTGACGATGGCATACCAGGGACAGGGGCTATTCGGTACAGATATCTGTTTCTAGAAGAATTTTAAAAAATGTTTTAAGGAAAAAAACAGAATAAGAATAATATATACAAACAACTGTAATAAATAATACTATACCTTTATAAATGGCACTAAATTTGAGAGATACATTTCTTTCAAAATATTTCAGTGTCCTCCCAAAAGCACCATCTTTGTGTACACGCTGGGTTAAAAGATCTTTCGTTGTCCAAACAGCCAGATCACAGTAGTTACGTTCCGTAATAGCCATTTGCCCTTGAACCTAAAACATAAAATCTTGATTTATTATGCTTGTAAAAAGAATGAAAAATTAACAAATGCAAATATTTTAAATATTAAAACTCAACATTAAATTTTAGATGTAAGCATAATTTAATCTACTGAACATTTTGAAGCAATTTATAAAACTACTTACCTGATAAAAATATGCATGTGATTTCTTTAAGGTGCCAGTTACATCCAAACAAAAACTTCTATCTTCGTTTGCTGCTGCTAAAATTAGGCTATCTGTGTGTTTGTATGGGCACTTGAGCTCTACCACACCCTCTCTACAGCAGCTACAGCTAACAAATTCATCTATTGTGGCTCCAAGGTAAGGCATACCTGGATTCACAATAAATCCAGCCTTGGTGATACTTAAAATGTTGTGTGTGTCCTCCATATATTCTCTACATGTTTGTAGAGAATATATGGAGGACACAGCTTCTTTCTCACGTCCCCAATTAACAGATACTGTTGAAAAACTGGCAGGAGACATAAATTTTATCATATAACTGTCACTCCACATTTTTTTCTTAACAATTTCCTTAAATATTGATGCAGTAAATCTTCCTTGGCGATGTTGATGCCAGAGCTTGCAAATTCTATGTTCTGTTGTTTTCTCAGCTAAATATTTGCAGCTCATCGGTAAAAAATGGTTTTTCATATCATGAATAATGTGAGATTTATTAAGACAAGATATGATTTCACATATAGTTGGCGGCAAATGATTTTCTATTATAGGGACTGAATTACTTTTAGCTATTTTTTTACACTTGAAAATCACTGCTTCAGTATTGATTTCCTCTAAACGTATCATCTCTTCCTCTGTCAAAGGAGGAAGTTTAGGACGTTTTAAACAAGGTGATTTCCATCGTTTTAACGGTAAGCCTGAATGCCACTTTTCTTTCTGCAACTTCATTGAAGAAACCGGTATATTCAGAACCTAAATAATTGAAACGTTATATAAATTAGAAAATAACCATAAAGCAGGTGTTTTAATCTCATAATACAAAATTTAACTACCTCTAGAATCCCTTAATAATTGAACTATCATATAAAGTAAAATATAATCTGCAATAATACTACTACTATTATTTTTCTTGCTAGAAAACGTAGAGTTCCATTTGCATGCTTCCTCAGTAGAGGTTCGCTGTGAAGTGAGTTGTAATCTCACAGCAAGTTTTACTTTGAAGAGTAATGCAGCAATATGGCTACAAGCCTCTCCAATTCTGAAACAATGGATCAGGGGTGTATAAAAATCATGATATAAACTATTATATATACCATAGATTCAAAATTATATTCTAAACTACTATATAGCTAATGCAACAATAGGAAGTAAACATTTTCAAATTCAAACATTGCTGATCGTTGTAAATAAACGAATTTTTAATAATTTGAAATTTAAAAAAATGAGTCTTATTGACCATTGTAAGGTATTTAATGATTTTAAAGCTTCTTTTTTAAAGGGCCATTAAAAGGAGGAGAGTTCACAATGAATTTTAGTAAAATGTTTAATAAGGAGGTATCTCTATACTTTTCTTTAACAAAGTTTAAAGCTTGGTCTTTTTCATTTAATGTTAAACATTCCACTTCATAATTAGGATCCAAGAGTACTTAGGACTGGATATCTGACTTGCACTCGGAAACAAATCTGTCTAGTCAATTACTAAAATAGTATATTATCCCAGTGTCAAGATTGATAAGTAAAGTAGACCAATACACACAGTGGGAAATTTTTCATGGATCAAATGAGTTACATAGGGAGTAGAAATCTTGAATTATATGAATGAAATGCAACATATGCATGAATAAGTCTCATTTCTTTTCTGTTTATATTTAAATTTAATACCCTTAGTAAAATAAACAAAAAATGTTCAAAGTAATGCATGAAATAATTTTTTATTCAAATTGATGATTTAAAAAAAAATCATTCAATTTAAATTATGATTCTAATCAGTTCATTAAAATCATTTACATCCTTTTCTTCTTCTGTTTCCTGCTAGGCTTTAAATCATCCTGCTAGGATGATTTATTTTATGTTACTTATCGGTGTAAGTATTTGCGTAATTTCGTTAAAACCATGTGCTCCCCTAATTATTTTGAGCAGTGTACTAATTGAGATTTCAAAATTTCAAATTACATAACTATTGGTAAGGATAAATTTACTAGTGCAGCACAAATTGTGACTGCATCATCAGCATATTTGATGATTGAAATAGGCGTAGCATTTCTTAAAGTTTTAAAGCATTTCATTCTCCCAATTACTCTTTCTACATGGATTCTAATATTTGATATTTATTTTTTAATTTCTTTCTTGGTTAGTTGGCTCTTTCCTTTTGTAAATGAAGGTAACACTAACTTTACTCCATGTATGGCAAAGTAATTATCAACATTAAATCCTCTGTCAGCCAAAACAATGTCTCCCTGTTTTAGATTGTCGATGATCCCACTTCTTTTAGTTAATTCTTTGTCAGATACCCTCCCACCCCAACATTCTGAAACGAAACATATATGTCTTGTTGGGACAATTGCTATTAAAAATTTTAATGTTTGATGGTGTTTATAGTTGGACCACATCAAAATTTTATTTGCAAGGCTTGATGGTCTATGAGTAAAAATTTCCGTACAGTCCATTATACAAGTTGTATTACTATATGGGCTGTATCGGAAGCACCGTGGGAGAGATTCTGCAATCTGCTCTCGACTGGGGAACTCTATGAGGTATGCCAATCTGGCAGCAAGAACTGGCAACCAGCTTTGATGGATTCTCATAACAGTGTTCGAGCATATTTCAAATCTTATTGTCAAATCTTTATCTTCTATGGCTAGTCTTAGCTTCATTAAAGCAATAAGAAGCTGTGTTTCACTGTTAATTTTGAATTGTTTTTTTACAAATTTTTTACTAATTGATAGAATCCAGTTAAATACTTCAATTTTATGGAAACCAGTATAATATTTAAAAAGCTTTGTATCCATCAATATTTTTTGCGTTAAATTCTTATCTTCTAGTTTTGACTTGAGGCACCTAAATTAAAAAAAAAATGAAAATTATACCTGATCTTCATGTTTGAAAAAAAGAAACTAAGAGGTATCAGTGGCGTACCCTTGGCCCTCCCCCAAAGAAATAGAAATTGCATTAGGAATATTGGTTTTGCATTATAAATATTTTTATCCGTTCATCTCGCCCCTCCCCCCCAAGAAAAAATCCTGGGTGCACCACTGAAGAGGGTTATCTACCAGTCCTAGTAGTTAACTCTAAACTCTGAAATCAATCTGCCTTACCTAATTTCAGCTCGCAAACCATTCATCTCCAACATAATATCCATATTAACTAATTTTTTTTTAATTTATTCTCCTCTTGAAGTTCTCTATTTTTATCTTCTAATGATCTTTCTAAAGTATATTTTTCTTGGTTATCAACTGTGGCAGAACTTCACTTTGTAGATCCTCTGCAACCTGTGGCAAAATTTCACTAGAAGAATCTCCAGAAACAAGCGAATTCCCAGAAAATTCTGACAAAACTTTAGTAGAATAATAAATATTTTACAACTGTTTTACCAATCTTGAACAGGCAATACGAAAAATAAATATTACATGCTTCAACTAGTTATAGTCATGAATTAATAATTACAAGATAAAAAGAACTTTTTATACACAATGTTTTAAAATTTTCTGTTGAATCATATAAACTTGACAATTCTATGTATTAATAAATACTTTTTAAAATTTTTTTTGAGGAATTATCCCATCAACTTGAAACAAAATGATCAAATGCGTAATAAAGAGAGCAATTGTAAGAAATTTTCAAACAACAAAATTAACTGAAAATGAATTCAATACTGCTTAAAGATGGCTAAAAGTTTTAAAAGAATGTACTGTCATCGTGTTTTGAGCTATTCTAAAAGTTTCAAATGTCTAGCTAGTCAAGAAGTTAAAAATCGATTGCAAGATTTGTACTGGATAAACACACAAACAAACAAGAAAGGGAGTTAATAAAAACATGGTAAAAATAAGGTTTTATTAAATATACATAAAATGACACCTGATTGTTTTTCAGTCACCATCAAAAGCACAGTGTCTATCTTTCTTTTCTTGAATGATTCACTTTTACCTCTATCAGATAGATGCTGTTTACTCATCTCATACAATTTCGCATTTCTTTTACGATGTGCAGTATATGAGAAGATATTTGGAACATAAACAGGATGATCTTTATCTCTGTTTGGTTGCCCTTAAATAATTTTTAAATAATGCAGTATGAGTTTGTGCATGCAAATAAGCTTTACTATAACAATTGTGTTATTAACCAAGTGTCTTGTAAAATTTATGACATGAGAAATTAACCTTTCTAGTTTTTTCATATGAAATTGTCTTTTATTTTCCCTTCCTTCAACATATTTTGTTTAAATCCACTGACAAATTATTTTAAATACTAATTTTAAAGAGATAAAAATATGTTTAAATGTTAAAAAATAAATATATACAAATGTTAACAAATGAAAATCCTAACCTGTTTGAAAATGGTTCCCACAAATAAGCGAAAATCTTGAGGGCATCCGAGCATCTCTTTTCACGTATCACTATATACAACAAAATCAGTTACAATACAAATATTAAGAAAATTTAGATGTTTTCATTAGTTGAATTAATGGCACCATAGAAAATACTAAAAAATAAAAGACCAACATATTAATAAACTGAAAAGAAAAAAATATATATGTCAGAATTTGCATGTACTGTTTTTCAATTAAGGACATTATGTAGCTTAATATATCAACAATATATTCGGCTGTGTTAATATAACTAGAATTTTCAGTAAAATCTAGAATTCATTTTCCCTCAGAGTTCTTTGAAATAACTGTTTAGTATAATTTTCGATTACTTTTTATGATGATTTAAATTAAGCATTATTAAAGGGCTAATAATTTAAACATATCTTAATAATGTAGTACATCTTTATTGATGTTTACATTAAGATTGCATTTCAACAAAATTATTCACAAAAATTGTGTGTATAATCTTTATCAAGTGAAAGTTACTTTATTTTAATACTAAATACAATCCAAATTTTCAAGTTCATATTATGAAATTATTTTACATTTTTTACTGTGTCAAACTTATTTTATTTTTTAAAGAGTATACTTTTTTAATGTTATTTTAAAGAGTTTAAGAAAATAATTTAAAGCATGAAATTATTTTAAGAATACACAAACTGGTACAAAATTAATATTGCAAATTAGTTAGGTTTCTGTGCTTACATAGCTAAGAATGTATCAAGCATGAAAAACAATGAATGAACTACAAAAACAAAAGTGACCTACAAGACATTTATTACAGTATATAAAAAGCTCAAAATGATTGAATACATGTCACAAAAATTTAAAGAATTTACATTTTAGTAAACAATATTACTGTCCAAAATACCTAAAATAATTATTACAAAAACGTAAAACAAGAATAAACAAACATAAAACCAAACATAAAATAAGAACAAATAACTGTGTAATATTCATAAACAGAAATAGTCTAAGGAATGAACCATAATCATCGTTTATAAAATGTTAAAATTCATGCGGAAATGCACGCTCTGTCAAAAAAAGATGTTCTCACTTCGAATGATAAAATTCTCCAACGAAAGCATGATTATATTTTCTTAAACCTTGCGAAATATTGAAAAAAAAGTGTTAAAACACCTGTTACATACAACTAATATGAGGAATTTTATAAATAAATTTAAATTATTTAACTCAAAATGAAGGTGTCGTCAAAAAACACATGCAAACGCATAGGAACTGCTTCTGTTTTCTGCCACCAGATAATGACGTCATCTATAGCAGACGAAAACTGACGTAGCCAGTGACGTTGCCAATTTTTGCCTTATCATTTACAGCAATAATAAAAGATAAATTTTTATTAAAAACATTTTGCTCGTTGCATAAACTCAATATTATGAAATAAATCATTATTACTAATGCATTTTTCTTATTTAAATGCTTAAAATCACACATTTATAAAAGTTTTTATAATTTACAAAATGTAGAAATAATATCAAAACCGAGATAAAAACAGATTCTTCAAAATACTTATTGTTGTGAAGGATCCACAATTTGGACATTTTCAACTCCTTCCAACGTCATAGCCATTTTGTTTTTCCAACACCATTACGGGGCATAAAACGGCCATATTGGAAAAAGGGGGAACTGCACCAATTTTCCAAGAAACATCGCACCCCCTGAATTCCTCAGGACGGGAGAAAGAAATTCCAGGAAATTCAACGGACATACAATTTTCTTGGAAATAAGAGTACCACGTGGGTCAACCATGGGGATGTCGGAGCATCCTACCCTCGAATAAAAAACACGAAGAGGCAATAAATTTACGTGAATAACTGACCTGGGGAGGAGTCATAATCCAAATGGGGGAAAAATGAACCCCGAGTGTGGGAGAGAAACGAGGATCGGAGGCAGAGGGTCGGAGAGAGAGATTGAGGTAGCGAGCTGTGAAGAAAGCCTGGAAAAAAGACGCCCCCGTAAAAAGGGCGAGATGTCCGTGTTCAACAACCAGCGCCGATTTTGCTGCCTCCTCCAATGAAGGGCCCCATGAATTTTAGCCCGATACCTAAAGCCTCCTCCGGTAGAAGGGCCTCAACGATTCCATGCCTTGCCCTGCTGTTTCATCAAAGCTCCCCAGGTTGGTCATTTCTTCCCCTTTAAATAGTGCTCATGCCTTTTGAGAGATTACGGAAAATATGACTTTATTTCATTCGACCCGTAATGGTTCTGCCGCAGGAAGCGGGTAAAGTATGCCCTAATTCTGTTATAATATGTCTAACCAAGATCTTAAATATAATATGTAAAACTGACCTTTTTTGTAAAATATTGTATAATAAATTTTGTTATTTTTATTTATAAACGCATAGTTCCCTTTGGAGTTCACCTCCCTAATTTTGCACAACGCAAAGGGGTATCCCCTCATAACACTTATCATGCATATTCCATCATTTTATAAAAATAACGTATTACTAAAAAGCAGACGATAGTTCTTTCCTCAGAATTGAAGTTCCAGGTAACTCTAATAATTAAATAAATCCCTGTCATTCTCATCAGCAGATGTAAAAAGCGTAATGTTTTAATAATAAACTCCTGAAAATAATTGAAATAATTTCTGCCTAACATTATCAAAAGAAAGCCTTTTTTTATCAGCTAGCTAATGCGTAGTGTTTTATAAACGATTTACTTAAGAAGCAAAATGAAGGTACATCGTTTACACTTTGATTTTCTTTAAAAAGAAAAATTGAACAAGAAATTTTGTCTGCCATTTTTTATATTTATATAAATGAAAAAAAATCTAAATTTACGTATAAATTTAATTTTCTTCGATGTAAAAAAAAGTAATTATTTTTCTTGATTAGTTTAAGTGTTGGGAAAATAATTTTTTTTTAGTTACCCGTCGAGTTATAAATGTTCCCCTTCAGACATAAAAGGAATTTTTATGAAAAGTTCAAATAAAACTTCATTAGATTAAAACATACATCTTCGTCAGATCATTTTTTAGAGATATAAAAACATTAGAATGGAAGAAAATATTTTTATAAAAATAGCAGACAAAAGAGAGTTAAAATATTTATATTTAAACATGTGTAAAAGAGTTTGCCAAAATAATCTTTAAAATTATGGTAATGTATTTTTCAAATATCAGGTTTGAAAATTACCTGAAGAATATGATACTTGAAAACCATGAGCAAAATAATTTAATATTTACCAGAGATATCAGAGAAGAAAACGAGCTTAAATTAAAGGGGCAAAACATTAAAAGGAAATGCAATTCTTATAGTTTTATGCAGAGACCTAGGCAAAATTCATAAAATAGGCTATGCGATCGGGTTGGATTTGACAGGATATTTGCTATTTTTAATTGTTTATTTTTCTTTTTTCAAAACAATTTTCCCGCATACTTTTTATAGTACTATCCGAATTAAATTCTGTAATCTCTTTCCGTACTATGAGAGAAATAAAAAACGGCTAGAAGTAAAGGTAGGCTAGAAGTATTTTATTCAATAAAATAAATATTAACATGGACTAAAATTGGGTAAATATTTGTTTATAATAACCTCTCTATTTCATACAAAAGTAATGTAAAATGCATAAAACCATAGGGTTAATTGTTTTTTTTAAATTACTTATATTTTTGAATAAATGGAAACATACTGCAAAAAATTTGTAAACATCGCCCTTTGTGCTAAAATGGATCCAGAAATAAATTATATTAGGTAACATACAAATGAAAAATGTTTATATATTACTATGACTTAAAATTAAATATGTGTTTCTTTAAAACATATCTCTGCAAGCTAAAATGACACAACAAAAACAATAAAATTATACGGGTTATCATTTTTTTAATATTTAGGTATTACGGTGAAATGCATTTTTAGATTATTCTTAAAATTTCTTGTATTATTTCAGCCTACGTACGTTACATTAAATGAAAGTTTATTCCATCATTATGTGAATTATTTTTTTCAATAACATAGATATTAAAAGGACTAAAATTAGGTAAATACTTCTTTAAAATAGCTCTCCATTTTATAGAAAAATAATGTAAAATGAACAAAATCATAGGGGTAAAAATTTTAAAAAGAAGTATATATTCCGATAAAATGAAACTGAAAGCAAAATTTTTGAAAACATCTCCCTTTGTGCTAAAATGGATCTCATAAAAAATTATATCAGTTATGAAACAAATGAAAAATGCTTAGTTAATACTATGATTTGAAATTAAATATTTGTTTCTTTAAAGTACATGTTTGCATGTTAAAATGGCACAGCAAAAACAATGAAATTATATAGGTTCTGATTTTTTTTAATATATAGATATTACGGTAAAATGCATTTATAAATTATTGTTCAAATTTCTTGTATTATTTCAGGCTACGAACATTACATTAAATGAAAGTATATTCCATCATTGTGGGAACAAAGGACGCAACTAAAATGAAAATACATTGAATGCTTGTTTTAGGGTAAATTTAATGAAAAAAGAAATTTTCTTATAAAGAGTATCAGTCTACAATTCATATTTCCCAGTAGCCGATACATGTTCATAGAGATAAAGATTATATTATAAGATAAAAATAAAGAAGAAAATGGGAAAATACTAATTTATACACATGCTTGCATATATAAACAATTCATAAAATGCTTTACGGTACGTTAACATTTATATATATACTAGCTGAAAACCCGCACTTCGCTACGGAGTACATTCAAAGTAAAAACATCGGTGAATGTATGCAATTAATGCCAATATATATATAATAAATACGACGATCAATGTATATATTTGATGTAAAATATATATATATTTATAAAAAAATCGTAAGGGATATTTTTATAGACAAAATAATGTAGAAGAAGATATTCAAATTAAATCTAATATAAAGAATACTAAAGAATATAGTACAGTTAATATAGTACAGTTTCTAGAACATTTCTTTACTGTATTTTAATATTTTTTTGGATAATGTCCAATCGTCTGCCGCATTAGCAAGAAAAAAAATTATTTTTGTCTATTTAGTTTTTATGCACGTGACGATAAACTTATTTAAAGTACCAGAAAAAGAAGTCACGTGATCAGCATTTAATAAATTAAATTCTAAAAATTAATCTTTAAAAATTCACCAAAAATCAGGAAATGAAGGTAAAGATTCGAAAAAGATTTCATTTTAAAGGAATTTTTATGATCTTTCTCGTGATATAAATTTTATAACCCTCAAATTATTATTTTAAATGCAAACTTAAAAAAAGTAAAAAAAACAGCTTAAAAATTTAATTTTAAAAAATCTAAGAAGAATTTTTCAAAAATCTCTCTTAGTGCACCCCTACACTATAAGAAGAATCGCCATGCAAAATTTCAGCCCTTTAGGTCCAGCGGTTTGGTCTGTGCGTTGTATGTCAGTCAGTCAGTGAATGAATGAATGAATGAATGAATGAATGAGTCAGTTACGGAACTGTTTTATATATATAGATAAATCCTATTTAAATAAAGTTTTATAAAATATACTTAAAAAATAGCATAATTTTTGCACACCGTATTTCCCCTCCTAATTTCATTTTAATAAAATCTTCTCATGCCCAATTGTTATTTAACGCAACATTATTTTCTGTTTTGTTTTTCCAACTTAATTAAAACTACACGTTTATCATTTTTCATCTGAGTTGTTGGTATGTAATATCTGCATTATGATATAGTAAATAAGAAGTTTTACATTAATTAAGATCTCAAATTCAGAAAGTGTTGTCTGTACGGGATTTACGTATAAAAGATAAACTTGCATTCAATGACTATGCATGATTTATTACTCACATTAAGTCTTATAACCTATGCGTTGAGAATTTTACTGAGCAATACTGACGTAGGAGAATGCATTTATGAGACTCCTTTAAGAGCAATAAATTTCTCTATATCAGACTAATAGAGGTTATAAACCCGATTTAAAGCCTTTCTAAAAATTATTGCTTTTTAAGGTTTATTTATAAAACAAATTTTTCTAAAAGTTATATTTTCATAATTGCATGAAATTATGTATTTTAATTATTAAACCTTTCTTTCTTCTTATTATAATAATTTTACTTTAAAAAAAATGCTATTTCTGGTGGTTTAAATATTTTTGGTGGCACTGAAAATTCCTGCCTTACGCTGCAAACAGAGCCTTTGTATGACGGAATGCATTGTAACTTTATGACACGTATTACAGTTGACACAAACGACGTTTAAAACTCTCTTTGAAGATGGAGTCATGTGCAAATTTGACAAAACCGTGGACATATAGGGAATATGAAATTAATCGGCGGACTGGATGACGTCATCTGGTAGATTTGGCCAGCGAAGTACAGTGGTAAGCAATGTGCTATTTGTTCGCCCACACATGTTTCTGGTGGAAACTGTGAGAAGAGAAGAACATGTTATATTTTTCCAGTTCTTATCCCAGTGATGATTAGAATCATAATTTGGATGACATAGCTTTAACGTGGGGGGCCGACCTTTGGCTACTAGCAAGCCGAACGCAGTGAAATTTGCAGAAGCCTTTGCGAGCCTGCTAAAATCCTGTTGCAGTCCCAAAGTTGCACGTAAACTTCAGAGTATTTAGACCAATTATCCAAGTGTCGATTATCTAAATATCTAAACTGATGTCGGCTCTACTTTGGTTGAAGAAACTTTCGGCGATGAATGTTACTACGTTGACTTCATTTAAAGGATCTCATGATGTTCGCCTACATACTTCTAATTTCGAGCTGAAATTGAGGCCAGTACGCTCAGTATAATTTGACTCTAAAATTTGAAAATTTCCTAGAAACAAGCTGCTATCCTTGTCGACTTCTAGGCTACTACTCTGGTACTTTGTTCATGCGCAGATAATTAGTTCCGTGTGATTCATTCCGTGTAGAACAGGTGAAGTCTCTTATCAGCCACACTATCCATTGAGATTGGCAAATTTCTTTGAAATTAATTGTCAGCCATTCCGATATTCCTGGCAATGAAAGGTCTTATTACTCTTGCCAAGAATGGTTGTACGCTCCTGAAACCATCTTATACCTTGCCTTACCATCGGGCTTGTGGAGGGATAACGAAGACGATCCATAACTTTTTATGGGATGAGCGCAAGGAAGATATTAGAGGTAATCTAGAGGTGTTTTGATCTCTTCCCCGTTCCGATAGACCTGCCTCGTTTTGTTTGTACAGCGAACTTCAGGCTCCTTTTTGGTCTACGCGGAAATGGTGTAGTCGACTCATTCGAATACCTTCTTTGTAATTCTGAGGATACTATGAATTTTAATCACCTGACAAGTTCTACAGTTGAACTACTAAAATAGTTTTACACTTGACAACTACTGTTCTCTAGGTCTAATCATTCTTGAGCTGCTTGCGTGAGAAATTATTTATACAACTGTTTTCTCGACAAAAATAAAAATAAAAAAAGCACATCGAAACAAAATTCGATTTTCTTAAAACAGATTGACAATTTCGATAATTTTGCATAATTAAATTAGAAAAAACTCGTCTTGTAACTACCACCACGAACTTCTTATTTTCCATGCTAACTAAAGAAAACGACAAGTTCAAAATAACTTTGTATAACTCGTCAGAAATAAACAATAAAAAGACTAAATGAACACCATTTATAGATTTAAATCATTTTTAATAAAAAATAACTTTAAATAAATCAGTTGTTTAATGTGGGGATAGTCTGTTCTATTTTTTTTTTTACTTCCGAACTATGTAGACATTTTTCTAAAAATTTTATTTTTTTAATTTTTCTAACGTTATGAAAGGACAATCACCTACGATTAGTGAAAAAATGAGTAAATATTTATGTAATTTATTTCCACGATTTGTATTTAATATTTGATTACATACAATATATATATACATACATATATATATATATATATATATATATATATATATATATATATATATATATATATATATATATATATATATATATATATATATATATATATATATATATATATACATATATATATATATATATATATATCCATTCATGCAACAAATAAATTTCATTATTTTGCATAAGAATGGATTTAGTATCATTTATTTTAATTTTCAAGCACTTTCAAGTATTTCAGTAAGATGCTTTATGCAAACTAAAAACGTATCAGCAAATTAACTTATTGAAAAAATTTACAGTGCGTGTTAATCCTTAAAAGGGAATGTATTCCATTCATCTGGTAAAGTACTTAGCTGATCAGTAGTATATATCCTTTAGAGGAAAAAATGATCATATCTGCACGTTATTATCAGTATTGGTTAAGTACTTAAGGATATTTCATAATATACTCATTTCCACAGGATCACAGCTTAATCTTTCATCATCTAACTAACACAGTAATTTAATGTAATTAAGTTAGTGAGAGAGGCAAGCTTTGTAATTAAATTAGGACTCTCTCGATTCCTTTTTTTAATTTGTGTAGATAATGAGAACAGAATAAAAGGACCACATAACTGCATTTAAGTCGATGAGTCTATATTGAAGAAAAAAAGAGAAGACAAGAAAGTATCTTTCGTGAGATTCATCGTAAGAAATTAATTACGTTTGTTTTAAAAAATTAATCTTAATCGAGCACAAAGATTAAATTTCTGTATTCGCTTTTATTTGAATTTTCGTTTCTATTATTTGAGTTTAAATAAATATTATCTTATTTTGCTAATATAAGATATATCAAAAATATTTAATACTACTTGTTTACCCTTTAAATTCTTTAGAAACTTTTGTTTAGAAAAAAAAGTGTATTTACTTTGTGAATAAAAGTTTTAACTTTCTAAGACATCTTTATGCATTCCATTACTACTTAAAGAATTGAAATAGATGGTTTCTTCATGATTTTTGATGTCATTATCTCCTATGAATAAATTGGCCAGTTTTAAATATTATTTAAAAGAAGTGAAACAGGGGAAATTTTACTGGTTTTCCGAACAGAGAATGATTTGGATCTGAAGTATTTGCTTTTGCATTTTAATGATATGTATGGTTAAGGGGTAAAGATTTAGAGCTAACAGTTCGATAAAATCCTTCGTTCGAAATATGTTCGATCACAGGGTAAAAATCGGTAAAAATCTAAATATAGAAACATAGAAGCTGCGTTGCCTGCCCCATTGGAAAAAGGGGGAAAAATCAATAATTTTGAGAGAGGGAAATATTATTAATTCAATATATGCATGACTATTACGTTTTTGAACACATAATTATGGAAAAGTATAAATTATTTATATAATATCTCTACGAACATCGTATATTTGCGACTCAACAGAAAACAATACATAAAAAATAGTATTCCTTATAAAAATACAGGATTTGGGGACATAAAATAAAATCTACTAGCCTAAACCTGGATAGAACTAAACATAAATTAATGCGCAACATTTTTATATAAGAATAAAGTCGTTATTATCAAGCATTTCCTCTAATGGAGGGGGATTTGAAATTTCGTAGGAAATAACTATTGTGCTACCAGAGGCGGATTAGCATTTACAAGCATTAAGCATGCTCTTAGACTCTCAATAACCTGGATACCTCTATAAATTCTATCCTCATTACATATCAAAAGATTTTTATTATTACATAATATTGAATTATAATCATTTTATCTAAATACTGGAAGACTGATTTTTTATTGATTTTATACTTTTTGTTTGTAGTGATTATGACGGAAATCCCTTTAAAAATTAAGTATGTTAAAAAACTTAAATGAGGAAATCGTGAAACAACGCCTATTGAAACGATTTGTTTATAACGTTTATAGAATATGGTTTTTAGTTTATGCGTGTAAACATCTATAAGTTATACAAACTTTAACGAAGAAAAATATCACGTTCAGTACTTTTAATTTTTTATACCAATTTTTGTACGTTGCAACATATCATTAAAAAATATAGTTTAAAACTTCAAGATTAAAACAAAAGTGCATTTCATAAATTATTATAATTTATAATAACTTTAAAATTTACAGTTTTTTTATACGATCAGATACAACTATCGGCATTGATGTCACTTATCTTAGCAATGCATTTATCTATACATTTAAACATACAAACATAATTGAACCTGTAAATGAATTTGCACCGAAGTTAGTTTTCTACTGGAGTAATTTTCAAAGTTGTTGATTCCTACCTTAAATTCAATTTCCCCTTTCAAGTGTTTAGAAAATAAACGCTTAGTACGACATTAAACTACAGATTGTGCATTGCCTACAGAATAATCCTCGTCATTACTCTTTCAATTTGTATACGAGCCCTAAATGACCCTTGAAGTATGTATGATTATTCCT
>OU015498.1:126684726-126739726 GCA_907164885.2 Dolomedes plantarius | reverse complement strand
ATTCGCATCTTCTTTGAGGCACAGTTTGACATTCAAGGCAATGTACCACAGCAGTATATTAATCAAGGGCTCTAAATCAACCACATATAAATGGCGTTTGTCAAATCGATAACATGACACATAACAGCTGATACTTTCAGGTTGTAATTGCGACTAATTGGTTGTGGGTATTAGGACTGTGTATTTCCCTGTGAAAAGTCAATTTGAATTGCCTTTTATACATACAATCGAAATTGCTTGAAATTTTGAACGTAAATATCAATTTTCCCAATTAGCCCAAAATATAGACATTAAAAAATATTTGTATATATTTGTTTACTAAATAACTGAAAACGACTACAATGCACAATCCTCGGAGACATACTAAATTACTATTTAAAATGACCAAGATAAATTTAAAAATCCTAATTCAGATTCTGAGCAGATAAAATCCAGCAATACGAAAGAGAGAATATATTAAATTTGCTAAATAAATCTATGATCGTAAAAAATTAAAGATTTCAAAGTGTAACGAACCAGGGTTACGACTTAAAAACTGCAATTTTATGCACCCTTCAATATGGGAATTTCAGTGAAAAATGAGCTTGCAAGTGTTGAACTTTACTTATGAGTAGAACCCGAATATACCTCTTAATGACAGGTAATAAATTACATAGATCTGTATTATGTCAAACTTTTTCCCCTACAGAACTCAACTTTCATTATTTCTCTAAAGGAGAGACAAAGAACTCGTAGCACTGTTTTTCCCTTATTATGATTGCCAAAATCTATTCTTACATCTTTAATTTTGTAATGGTACTTTTGATCAGAAAACATTCAATATCATTTATTAGTTGATCCATACCGTCTTCAATTAGTAGACGTTGGTTTCGCTCCTGTTATTTAGAAAAGCAGAATTTATGAAGCGTGAAGTATATGTAATATTAACCCATACTAAAGGCAAGGAACATAATTGACCTCTGAAACCTACGTCACTTTGTGGAAATCAGAAAATAATTCTGAAAAAAAGAAACGACTCAAAAATTTCCGATGGTTCCTGTCGGGAATGGATTATATATATATCCGCTTTCCTCCCCCCCCCCGTGGATTCCCCAACGGAAAAACCTGTTTGGCGGGAAGGAGGAGAGACGGAGAGAGAAGTCGGCCCTGGGGTCGAGGGAGAAAAGAGCGGCGTATGAGAGCTCGCACGTGTAAAAGTGGCTGTTTTTTTCATCAGCGTAATTTTGAATATATATGTATATAGAATGTGTGATGTGTCCCAGTATATGTGTAATAAATAAATTTTGGGACTGAAGACCGTGTCTGGAGTCGTAAACCGCGTAATACCTTCCTATAACACTAAGAACGGACCCACGGGCGGTTAAGCCTCGTCAAGGGAGAGGGATCGCTCCTCACATCTGGCGGCGTGGAAGGGTAAAGTACGCGGGCGAGGATCGCAGTTTTACGTCAGTAAGGATATCAGCGCTCTATCATCAGTATTCATTCATCGGTAAAGGCTATAGGATGATGATCACCAGGAGGCCATACTATTTTCGAATCTAGCTCCAGGAAATCTGTACAATCCAGAGATGTTGTCCAAGGAAAGTGATGTTTGCTTCTGTTTCTGTTGGGATTCTAAAAATGTTTATGGTTAGATGAAATTTAATAATGTTCGATATAATTTTGTAAGAGAAAAGGTCGGGTTGAGTTTCAATTGTTTTTTTTCTCTGTGTATTAGTTTTATTTTTATTGTATTTCGTAACTGGTATTTCTAACATGGCAATTATTGCAAAATCGAGAAAGTGCGACTTGGTAGCGCTAGTGCTAGAATTAAGAATCGAAGTTAAGGAAGAATATAAGATATTAGATTTAAGGAAACTTTTTCTTGAACATGAAAGTTATGAAGAAAGTCTCATAAAGGATATGCTCAGCGCGATAGTTACTGAGAGAGAGGAAAAACAAGAGAAAGACGAACGTATTGAAATCGAAACATTAAAACTACAAAATCGCATACCTATTAAATCTAAATCAATAGATGAAATAATTAAAACCATAAAATTATTGACCGTAAAAGTCCCAAATAAACCCGAAGGGTGGAGTTATTTCTTCACGAGTCTAGAAAGGGCATTCGAAAGTTAGAGGGTAGAAGAAGAACAGAAGGCCACAATTTTAATTTACCTTTTGGAGGATAAGGCGGCAGATTTGTTAATATATTTAAATGAGGGTCAATACATTAATTACGAGGAGGTGAAAAAGATAGTGCTGAGAGAATAGGAACCGTCTCCTCAGACGTGCCTAGATAATTTTAGGAAAGTTAAAAGGGGTACCGACGAAACTTTCGGTCAGTTCGCAACCAGGTTAATGTCTATGTGGCTACACTAGGTTAAATTAAGAAAAGTAAGTGACTTCGAAGGTTTAAATCAGTTGGTGGTAGCTGATAGAATGTTTCAGACTTTGGACCAAGAAACGGCTATGCATATCAGGATTAGGCAAGGAAGTGATTGGTTTAAAGCAAAGCAGCTCGCGGGAGAGTGCGATATATTCTCTTCGGCTAAAGGGAGAGCTTATAGCACGAAGGGGGGTAACGACACAAAATTTGCGGATTTTAGGGGTCGGGACCGGAATGCCAAGGGGTTTAAGGGGCCAAGGGGGCGAATTCGTTCAGTGTGCCAAGAAATACCGGAAAGTCCTTAAAAGAACAGTTATGTAAGTTAAAAATGGTTCCTATCAACGTGAACGGGCGAATAGCTAACGCACTAATTGATTCTGGGATGGAAATAACTGTAGTGCGAGAAAGTGCTGTACCAGAAGTTAAAACGGAGGGAAAACACACCATATTTTTAAAAGGGATTTTTGGACCCGCAGTTCAATGCCCGTTGGTGAATATTCCCTTGGGAGTCTTTGATTCAGGCGTTAACGAACGGCCGGAGATTTTGTGTGCTGTTGCGAAATCGCTGGTAGATGACGTTTTACTCCCCCCAGAAATATATGAAATGTTATCGAGAAGTCAAATCGAAAACGTTTCTCATTCTCCCAAGAGAAATGACAGACTCCAGAGGACAAAGGAGACAGAGAAATCCTACTTCCCGATAGCCGAACAATCAGAGCATTGTCCAGGACGCGAAAAGGACATTCAGGTTTCGAACTGCACCGGGATGAATGGGCATGTGCCGGAAACGAGAGATAAGTTCATGGCGGGCAAAATAGGGGCTATCGTACTTATATTATGCTTTATATTATGCAGAAATATCAGCCTCACTAACTGATTTGACCAAGAAGGGGTCCCCGATCATTGTTCCGTGGAGAACGACGGAGCAAACCGAATTCGCCAAATTAAAGAGTATTCTATGTGAAGCCACGGCTTTAGCTGCCCCTAATATGGGTATGCCCTTTCAAATACATTGCGACGCGTCGAATGGTGCCGTCGGTGCCTGTTTGACCAAAATTGACGGGGAGGGCAAATATCGACCCATCGCGTTTGCCAGTCAGAAATTGTCGGCGACGCAACGGAATTGGGCTAGTATAGAAAATGAAGCCTGGGCAGTGCTGTTCGGATTAAACAAGTTTGACAAATGGGTATATGGGGCTCAGGTGGAAATTATAACTGACCATAATCCGTTAAAATATCTGAATGCGACTACTCCCAAGAGCCCAAAATTAACCTGATTGGCACTCATTTAATTAGGTGGAATCACCATATAACGCATTTACCGGGTAAGCAACATTGTGAGACAGACGCCCTGTCTCGTCTGGAACAGGAGGACAGCAATAGCGCGAGGGTAGATGCCTATGTTGGAAATTCCTAGTTTTTTTTTTCTCTCGATGTGTATTAATTTGGTTAAAATTTATTCTGTGGTATATGTATATAAACATATCGAGTTAGTAATAAATGTCTTCTTAAATATGTTTGGTTAGCGAATTTAAAGAATAGTTGTGTTATCTTGTGTAAGTTGTGAATCCCTACAAATTACAGGGGCAAATGTCATTTCCTTGTGTACTGGAAATGAAGGGAGCAAATATCGGGAGTAACCGATGGATCTTGGGTTTTAGAGGTGCCAGGGCACCCTGGAGAATCTCCATTCCAAAGAAACTGTCTCTTATGTGTGTTGTGACTCTACGAATCTTCCGCCCACATTTATCCATTCCTGTGAGGTGATGGTGAAATCAGCTTAGGAGACAGATTTCACTCTCGGCGGGGGCGTGTCGGGAATGGATTATATATATATCCGCTTTCCTCCCCCCCGTGGATTCCCCAACGGAAAAACCTGTTTGGTGGGAAGGAGGAGAGATGGAGAGAGAAGTCGGCCCGGGGGTCGAGGGAGAAAAGAGCGGCGTATGAGAGCTCGCACGTGTAAAAGTGGTTTTTTTTTTCATCAGCGTAATTTTGAATATATATGTATATAGAATGTGTGATGTGTCCCAGTATATGTGTAATAAATAAATTTTGGGACTGAAGACCGTGTCTGGACTCGTAAACCGCGTAATATTTTCCTATAACACTAAGAACGGACCCAGGGGCGGTTAAGCCTCGTCAAGGGAGAGGGATCGCTCCTCACAGTTCCTATAGAGTAATTAGATATAGAGTAATTAGAGTAATTAGAGTATAGAGTTATGGAATAAAGAAGATGATACACAGACTAACAGAGTTTAAATTTTATAAAATCACATATTAAACAGAAATAGTTTTTGGTCTCTGACTGAAGCATTTGCACTTATATCGTGTAATGATGTGAGGAAAATATACAAAAGAAGTGTAACATCAAGTATCTGCGTATTTTGTATTTATTAGTGAACTTCAAACTTTAGTATAAAAAATTTAAACTTTAGAATAAATGTGGAATTATTATTTTCTACGAAAATTCCCATTTAACTGAGATTTTCTGGATTTAATTCTTTGTATTATACAATGATATATTTACTGTAGATTAGAATTTTTTAAAAAAATTAAGAAAATTTCATTATCTAACTTCTTTGGACTATAGTTTTATTCTTATTGTTCTTAAGTTCAATAGTACAAAGTTTATCTACAACTTTTACGGATATCAAACTTTAAGGATTAGTCATAGTAACTTGGATTTTAAACAATATTTATAGTATTTTTACAAACAAAATGGACGAAATTTTCTTCTCTATTTTAAAAGGAGCAATCTATTTAATCTTTAAGATTAAAGGAAGTTTATCTTGCTCCTTTTTAATTATAACTTTTGTAGGGAATATACGTTGAAGTACTTTAATGATTATTTTCAAATGTGCACATTTGTATGAATAGTTTAAAAACCTTTCTTATTAGAGAAAGAGAGAAATTTAAAGATTATAATATGATTTCTATTCCATTTTATGAGAAATGATTTATTACAAAAAAAATAACTAACTATATTACTTTTCTTCTATTTATTCTTCCATTTTGATAATGGTAATAAAATAAGAACTTTATGGCTACATAAAATCCAACATGTTTGCATAATTATGTGACAAGATTAACCGATAAAAATTCACCACAAATGTTTTTATGGCTACAATATACAAACGTAACCTAATTCCACTAAGAGATGAGATGCCCTGTTCATTGAAGATGCTTTTATGAAATAACATATATTTTCTTCACATGTGAATAAAATAAATCTATTGGCTTAAATTTACATTTACTTGACTTTGCTTTACATTTTAACCGTATGAGGAAAAAAAATCCTTAAAAATTTTTGGATAAATTTGATCAAAATGTGAACGATTGAAAAATTTATTGCAGTTTAAAACATTAAAATTTTATTTTATCTCGTTTTATATTGTAAAATCGTTGAAAGAAATATATAGGCAAAAAAAGAGTATTATTGCTTCTGTAAGTAAATTTGTCAGGCTCATCTATTATAACAAGAAACTGCTGGGATTTATTTTAATATTTAAAGTTTCACGGAACATGGGCATATCAGGATTTTTTACAGACTGAAGAAGCTCTATTTTCAATCAATAATATTTCTATCATTGTTACAAGAAGCTAAGGCATTAGTTCAAATTAAATTTACTTTGAGAGCAAACGCTTGGGGACATAGGTGAACATTAGAAATGAAACTAAATACATAGGACATAATTGTCTCTGAGAGTTGACTGTAGAATTTCGTAATAAGGAGTACTATTGTAAACTAGTATACTGATGTAAAGCTATAGTAAAACATAACTATTAGATTATATTTAATATCTACTTCTTGCAAATTAGAGATATATTTCTTAAATGATACACTGAAAGATCCCCTGTGAGGAAATTTGTGAAAATAGATTGTAATGGCTTTCCTTTAAAATAAAATTAAACGCACGCGAGCCAATCTTGAAATGAAATTCAAAGAGACAACGGAAGAAATTTACGGGGTACAGAATATCTTCCATGAATGTCCCAGATTTCTTTCTTCCTGATTTGCTTCTGTAAGTAAAATTTCCAGGCTCATTTATCATAACAACAAACCAACTGGGGTTTATTTTAATATTTCCGATTTCATAGAACATATATTACAGACTGAAGAAGCTGTATTTTGAATTAATTGTTTTTCTTTGATTGGTATAATAAGCTCAAACATCAGTTCAAATTAAATTTACTTTCAGAGCAAACGCTTGGGGATATAGTTGAACATTAGGATTGAAACTATTACTTAGACCATAATTCTCTCTGATAGTTGACTGTAGAATTTGGTAATAAGAAATACTATTATTAATTAGTATTACTGTTATTAATTAGTATTAAAACTACATTAAAGCCTAATTATCATATTATGTTTAGTGTATACTTCTTGTAAAGCAGATATATATTTTCTTAAATGATACACTCAAAGATCACCTGTGACGAAGTTTGTGCATATAGAAAGTAATGGATTTCTTTTGAAATAAAAGGAAAAAAAACGAGATCCAATCTTGAAAGAAAATTCAAAAAGACAACGGAAATATTTACTATATGCATAGAATCTTCCATTAATATCTGTTGGAATACTGTTTTAAACTAGTATACTGATGTAAACCTACAGTAAAACATAACTATTAGATTATATTTAATGTCTACTTCTTGCAAATTAGAGATATATATCTTAAATGATTACACTCAAAGATAACCTGTGATGAAATGTGTGCTAATCGAAAGTAATTGCTGCCATTTAAAATGAAATGAAACGTACGCGAGCCAATATTGAAAGAAAATTCAAAAAGACAATGGAAGAAATTTACAAGATATAGAGATATCTTCCATGAATGTCCCAGATTTCTTTGTTCCTAATTTGCTTCTCTAAGTAAAATTGCCAGGCTCATTTATTATAACAAGAAACCAAATGGGGTTCATTTTAATATTCCAAATTTCATAGAATATGTATTACAGACTGAAGAAGTTATATATTTAATTAATAATTTTTCTGTCATTGTTATCATAAGCTCAATCATCAGTTCAAATTAAATTTACTTTCAAAGTAAACGCTTGGGGGTATAGTTGAACATTAGGAATGAAACTAATTGCTTAGAACATAATTCTCTCTGAGAGTTTACTGTAGAATTTGGTAATAAGAAATACTTATATAAAACTACTGTAAAGCCGAACTATCAGATTATATTTAATGTCTACTTCTTGTAGAGATATTTTTTCTTAAATGATACGCTCAAAGATTACCTGTGATGTCATTTGTGCAAATCGAAAGTAATGGATTTCCTTTAAAATAAAAGGAAAAGAACGTGAGCCAATCTTGAAAGAAAATTAAAAAAGACAATGGAAAAAAATTACCAGATTCAGAGAATCTTCCATGAATATCCCAGATTTCTTTGTTCCCGATATATGGCAGTGTTGTCCATCAACATTTTTTTTTTGTTCAGATAGAAGCAAGCTGCAAGTATCTGCAAAGAAATTGCCTACCTGTTCTCATTTTCATTTTACCCATTGTAGTAAAATCTCTTAACTTTTGAAATTTGAAGTGGGGGTGATGAGTTGAGTATTTAGATGCGATACGTTAATCTTAGCGTGTTGATAGTCCCATATGGACAGTCAGCTGGACCAAAAAATTGTCCGGAGCATGATTCACCAAACACTTTTAACTTCCCAAAGAATTATCACCGCATCTTGGGCTAGCGTTATGTTTCTTCTACTTTAGAAATGCTGTTGTTTCTTTTCTGTTTAAATAAAGCAATAGATTTTAAGTTTAAAGTACTGAAAATGTATACACTCAATCGATGAAAATTAGATATCCAAATTTGTGTTTTTAATTGAAACTATTTCTAATGTAGGACGAAGGTTATTGTAAATTGCAGTAAGAGAAAATTGGTTAAATAACTATAATTTGATGGAGATATATACTTTTACGTACGGAACACAAAACTGTGGATGTTTGTAATATGAGATTTATTGTAGTATTAAGAGGCATTAATTAAAATTCCAATGCCACTATTTTTAATTGTAACACTTCTCAGTGAATGAAAAATTTGTAATATTGCACTTGCATGGAAAAATTTGGTAACTAAGAGAGCCTAATTAAATAATGACAATGATGGCCCAAAATAGATTAGTCTCGCGTCGGCTTTAGAGTCTGGGAGTGCTCGGATCCAATCCAGAAAAGCACCATCAAATATCTACGTATCCAGGCCGGATATGGGCACGTTAAATCCGTACATCGGAAAGTCTCTCTATGAGGTCAGAGAGGGTGGGAGAGGGTATGAAACCTCAGATGTCACCCCTAAGGGTGGTCGGTCAAAATTGAGATGTCACCTGGCTAAATAGGACTTGGACCTTTGTGGTGCCATTATGAAACCGGAGCCGCACCCCTCAGAAAGCTTGCTTGTATGGACTTGGTTTGGAATACTTCCGACCAGTGTTCATAAGAAACAACAACAAAATGACTGCTGTACTAACCAGGAACAGCTATTTCTACTAAACGGTTAGTTTGTTTTCGATGCATTTTCAATTTTAAAATTAAGCTATCGCCATTTGATGCACAGGAATGTAATTACAATTTACATTTCTTTTTCTAAATCTAATACTTTTTTTTCAGCCCGACAAACACCACCAAGGAAGAAATTTCCTTAAGCCTTCGAAAATCAAATGAAGTTTCTTTTTAAGCCTATTACAACAGACTGAACGAAGTATGTCTGAAATAGCCTTCTTTTTAACTTTGAAATTTAAATAAAGTAATATCTGAACTTTCGATCGGGAACTGAGAAGGAAAAATATGAATTTCGTTTCCCTTTTTAGAAATGCTGTTGCTTCTTTTCTGTTTAAATAAAGCATAGAATTTAAGTTTAAAGTATTAAAAATGTATACACTCAATTTATGAAAACTATATATCAAAATTTATGTTTTTACCTGAAACTATTTGTAATGTATGACGAAGGTTATTGTAACTTGCAAAGACAATTGGACTTTTACGTACGGAACGTAAAACTGTGGAAGTTTGTGTTATGAGATTTGTTGTAGTATTTAATTATGAAGTGAAACTAAATAATGAGTAGAAATATGGAGATTATAATATAAACAAAACTAATGGTGCAACAGTCTGCCGTGGACCAAGGCCAGCGGTGCCCATCTCTGCTTTCTTGAACGTGGGCTTGGGGTGCCATACAGCATATCTCTCGGTCAGGTGGTCAACCTGACGTGGGACCCCCAGTGTTTAGTTCCCAAGCATGCTTGGTCCTCATTTTATCGACCCACTCAAGGGATGAAAGGCTGAGTCGACCTTGCTCAATCGTAGGGTCGAGCCCTGGACCTGCAGTGTGACAGCATGACGCTTTTAACCACTACGCCACCGAGCGGAGATTATAATATATTGTTTGAATTTCGACAACAAAAAATGCAAAAAAGTAAATGTTTAAGGTCCCACATATTCTCAAACATTAAAAATGAAATTGTAGGAGCATTTCACTCCATAGAACTACATCAAAGTTTCTCACTTTTAAAATTAAAAATGAAAAAATACTTTATATTAATGAAGTATGATAGAATAAAATACTTTTATTTGAAATGGTATATGATTGGGTAATCTGAATACATTTGTTTATGCTGTTGACTTTATTAGGTATAGACATGAGAAGCGTTATTATAATCAAATAGAAATTAATTTCAATCATATAAATTTTCTTTTAAAAATTATTTACGAATAAACAGCATGGTAGCCATGACATCCATACATACTATCCAGAGGATCACGTAACTCCATATAAGTGATTAGACTATAAAAGCGAACATTTTATGTTCCGAAATATTTTTAACTTATTGTTTTTAGATTTAATGTACTAATTAATTGCATTAATATGTTGAGCGAAAGTTAAATACTGCCGATTAAATCGCAAAATAAAAAAAATATTAAAGTCATTAAAAACTATTAAAATTAACATTTTACATAAAAGTTATAAGAACTATTCGTAAATGTTTAAAAACTTTTAGAGGCTTATAATATCTGGGACAGCCGATTAAAAAAAAATTATATTAATTCTTTACTTAAAAATTGTTTTATTTCACTGGTAATAAAAGAAAATTATATAGCTATTTGTTTCGTAAAACTAACTTTTGCTAATCGCTTTCTGACACAAAAAGCGATTGTTACTTTTTGTGTCTTTTTTTGTTACTTAAATAGAGTATATCTTTAAATAAAAAGAAGTAAGTGAGCATACATATTTAAACTCCGCAAACACTGGATATAGTTGGTTATCGTGTCCAAGGACAGTCAAGATAGATGACACCACGGGCGGTCCACTGTGTGGGAGGTCCACATAGCCTCAGGTATCTGGAGGCAGTTGTCCGCATAAAGGTCCTCTTCGGGACAATCACTAATGTTCTGCTTTGCAGCCATTACTGCAGGGCAAGATAAAACACCATCAGGTCCCTGTCCGGTGTCGGGGCAGTTTCCGCATTTAGTATAAGTCCCGGGTCCATGCTGTTGAATTCTCATCCCTCTGAAGTGCCAAGTTCATAGTCTTATTAAGGTTTTTGTGATTTTTCTGTTGGCGTTTAGCTCGCAGATCTGATATTTTTATTGGGGGAGCCGGTAATCCCTAGAGGGCGCGTCCCCAGGGAGCGGATAGGGAAATACCTCCACTGGTTTTACTTTGGGTGGTAGAAGGGAAATAAAATACTTTCCGCGGACCAACAGACAGAAGTCAAACCTCTGCAGGCAATAGCAACTTTCTTTTCCATGGATAGTGCAATAGATTGTGGTATCGAACAAGCTACCGCGTTCTGGGCAGCCAACGCGCCTGGGTCTGAAGCCCGGGACCAAGACGAAACATTTGCTACGAGGACTGAACACTATATAAAATGTTATTACTATTTTTACTTTTTAGATAGGTCGTACAAGGTGTAGTCAAAATTTATTCACAGATAAATGAATACTTACATTGAAAAATTCGTGCAGTTGAAGTTCTGTGTTTTACTTTTCCTTTCTTTGTGAAAATTTATTCATTTGATGTTCAGGATATAAGGTTCAATTTTAAACATTCCCTGGCACCTTAGAACTCATGTTTTTGCTTCAGCGATTTTACATTTGAGTTTCAAATTTTTCAATCACAAACATGGAAAGGCTTGATTAATTAGACTTTGTAAAAAAGTTTTACCAGATTTTACAAGAGCGAAGAAATTCAGATAGCGTCAAAGAGTAAATGGTAGGTTCATCAATTTGATAAATTAACTACACTTTTGACATTTTAAAAATTATGTTGATTAGCGACAGCCCAAGACCTTCTTTTGGTATGTTAGGGACGGTTCGAAATCTGTAAACGAACATAACTAAGACAAAACTGTTAAAAATTACAATCCAAAACACTTTCCAACATCATTATGCCTCGCGCGGTTTTGCGAATATCCTGTAAAGCAGCACTTAATAAAAAAATTTCAAACCTGGTTTATCGGTGTAAATGTCGATGCTGGTGGAATGTATATAATCTGAATAATAGAAGTTTATTGAAAAAGGGTATTCTGGCTTGACGAGACCCTTTTTTCTGTACATTGCAGCATGTTGTGTACGAATTAGAGAAAAACAATAAAATTAGACTATGGATATGTTTAGCACAGTACCAAATCTTTATCCCCCAAAAGGCGGATTCCTGGCAAAGAGTACAATTTAAACCATTAATCATTTCCATTGTATATATGGTGGTATGCAAGTACCTTTCTTTCTACACTTTTTCAAGTAGGAATTTCGTATTCGCAATATGAGGTTATTGGTCCATCTTCGTTTTACTAACATCTCAGTCAGTAAAAATATCGATAACTTTGAGCATGCGATACTTGGTTAGAGAATGAAAAGTGATTCGTAAAGTATTAGCTATTCTGATAAGTTATTTTATTTTACTATATTCCGCAGAGGCTGAGTAAGTTTGACTTTCAAGTAACTTCAGACTATGGATCCATCTTGCACGATATCGACACAACAAACCAGTAAAGTGCAGTATCATGCTGGTGATGATAAAATGGCATGAACTTGGTTTTTTGGTGGAAATGATGTATAACTTACAATAAGCAAGCATGAACGGATAGCATAATACATGAACCTGTTTCCTGATGTACCTTGTCATCTTCTGGAGCTCTAAATTTTGTACCACTGTACGTTATAGACAACGTTTCTTTCCTATTAAGTGAAGTTAGAACATGTAATAATTAGAATTTCGTCTAGTGGCTTTTTTTTTTGCAAAATTATTAATTTGAGAAATGCACTCTGACACATGTCTGAGAATAACTAAAGGACACGATCTCAAATTTAATATATAATGTTACCATTTAATTTCTCTTAATATTATTTAACATTAATTTTAATACTGATTACAAACTTTTACAGAAATCATCATATTAATTGTTTTCATACATTAAAAAATTATTAGAACACATAAAATTCAAGTTACACATATTCAATTAGCACTGTACTCTCGTCTGATAAATATAACACAAATAATTATAACTTACCACCACCCTCGTTTGAGACTGAAGAATCTGATCATTTCTAACTAAGTCGACCAGCGGAATCGGCAAAGCAGGAAAAAATGGCGGATAGTTCTAGATCGGACCACCACGAGGTCCTTTTCCAGTCGCTGCTTATTCTTCGACTGACTAAGAAATGTTACCACATTTTTTATAACCGGAAAGAGCAGATGCCAGCTATGTCCTCGAACAAACAACACGTTTCAGCTATCATTGGCTAAAAAGATGTTGCTAGGCCGTTGATATGGGGAAGCTAAGACCCCTTTACAGCCGAGAAGGGGTGGCAAGTCACTCTTTTCTTCTGTGCACAAAACCTTGCTACAGGTTACTCTAAATTTGCCTCCGGGAGGTACATTCCTATCTTCCGGAAACCGGTACAAAATAAACCATAGGCGCGATCCCAAGCACACATACATCTTAGGACATACATGGTAAAACAGATACACTAAAATGTGCATGGAACCGAATCAATGCTGTAATCAAGACTATGAGATTAGAAAATATATTTAGAAAGTCAAATTCCATGTCACATTTCCCAAGTGGGATGACAGACTGAACTTAGTCAATCAAGGGTATGAATTTAGAAGAATTCCTTTCCACTTAGCTTACTAGGTGTTATGACTTAATGACGAGCCCATAACAAGGGCGAAACCTGGGTCCAAGGTTATAAGTTCACTGGAGATGTTTCGCTCATTATTAGTCAAGGGACATCGTGAGACTCGTTAAGAAATTTCACATTTAACCTTTTCGTTACTGGGTGGGACAGCATGTATCTCAAGAACATGGGCCCAAGAATGAATATATATATATATAAAACTGTGGATTGGTACAAGAAGTATTTAAGTCATTTTTTTCAAAAATCACTCTGTTTGCTTATGTCTCTTTAAAAATATATTATTATTAATGTAAGAAGTACCCAATTCTGTCCGATGGTTTAAAAGTGTTTTCTAAACCATTGAACAGACTTGGGTATTTCTTACATTGAAAATAATATTTTTTTATAGACACATAACCAAACAAAGTCATTTTTGAAAAAAATGACTCAGACACTTCTTGTACCAAGCCACATTTACATACATACAGACACACACACACACACACACACATATATATATATAACAGTTCCGTAACTGACTCACTGACTGACATACAACGCACAGACCAAACTGCTGGACCTAAAGGGCTGAAATTTTGCATGACGATTTTTCTTATGATGTAGTGACGCAGTAAGAAAGATTTTTGAAAAATTCGCCTTATATTTTTTAAAATTAAATTTTTAAACTGTTTTGGTATTTTTTTTAAGTTTGCATTGAAAATAATAATTTGAGGGTTCTAAAATTTATATCACGAGAAAGACCATAAATATTCCTTTAAAATGAAATCTTTTCGAATCTTTACCTCCATTTTCTGTTTTTGGTGAATTTTTAAAGATTAATTTGTAGAATTTAATTTATTAAATGCGGGTCACGTGATTTTTTTTCTGGTACTTTAAATAAATTTATCGTCACGTGATAACAACGAAATAGACAAAAAAAAATGTTTTCTTTCTAATGCAGCAGACGATTGGACATTATCCAAAAAAATATTAAAATACAGTTAAAGACATGTTCCTCAAACTTTACTACATTAACTGTACTATATTCTATAGTATGTCCTATTGTATTTAATTAGAAAATTTTCATCTACATTATTTTGCCTTTAAAAATATCCCTTATGATATTTTATAAATATATATATATATATATATATATATATATATATATATATATATATATATATTTACATCAATTGTATACATTGATCGTCGTATTTATTATAAATATATATATTTATTTTTTTTGGCATTAATTGCATACATTGACCATTGTATTTAATTTGAGTGTACTCCGTAGTGAAATGCGGGTTTTCATCTAGTATATATATATATATATATATATATATATATATATATATATATATATATATATATATATATATATATATATATATATATATATAAATATATATATATATATATATATATATATATATATATATATATATATATATATATATATATATATATATATTTATATATATATATATATATATATATATATATATATATATAAACCCATTAATGCCGTTCTTATAAAGGGGGTATGAAATTTGTAAAGAGGGAATCGGAAAAAATGTTCCCGTAAGGTAAAGTTAATGGTGTATTGCAGATATTCCCAAAGTGTAGCTGTGGTGCTCAGGGGCGCCGCCAAACATTGTCACGTACACCGCGCCTTAGCATGCGCAATACGGCTAATAAGATTAAAGGCCTTTACACAATTTGTAATTTTTTGTATCTTAATTTTTTACCTCTACCACCTCATATATATAGTCATAGTATTGATTTAAAAGTAATTTAGTTAGAAATATAATTTAAATTTTTTTCTGCACTATACAATAGTTGGTTCGTAATAAGAGCACCGTCGGAAATCATCTGTGGATCAAGGGAGCCGCGGCTCTAAAAAGTTTGAGAACCAGTGGTGTAATGGTTAACTCGACTGATTGTAAAACTACACTTTCTTGCTCCATTTCATTGAGTCTTGATGGATATTTTACGGTGTAAGAGAAAAAAAATCTGATCTTTTGTACGAAGCATATACAGTGTCGTTTTAATTATAAAAATGTTATTGGAAGATAATGCATGAATCTGTATAAACAGATAGAGATTGTTCGATATCGAGAGAAATTCATTAGTAAACAATACAAAATCAGATGCAGAATTTATTCATCGAAAATTGCCACAACACGCAACATGCTTTATTGAACACTATATTAAATAACGGACAATACATGAACTGAGAGCTTGCTACATATACACTTATTTATTTTATTACTAGCTGAATACCCGTGCTTCGCTACGGAGTACATTAAAATTGCATACATACAACGGTTAATGTATGCAATTAATACCAAAAATATATATATATTTATAAAAAATCGTAACAGATATTTTAATAAGCAAAATAATGTAGAAGAAAATATTGAAATTAAATATAATAGAACATACAAAAGAATATAGTACAGTTAATATAGCACAGTTTGAGGAACATTTCTTTAACTATATCTTAATATTTTTACCTGAAGATTACCTGAAAACTGAGATTAAAATCAAAAGGGCAAAATTACAGAAAAGGAAATACAGTATAAATAAAAACTAAACACAACTTAAATCAGAACTATAAATGAAAGACTCTGAAATAAAACTGAGATTAAAATCAAGAGTGCAAAATTACAGAAAATGAAATGAAAAGCATGTTTTGAAATTATAGAAATACAAAAACAAAATAAATGACTGAAAAAGTTTGCCTTAAAACTGAGATTAAAATGAAAAGGGCAAAATTAAAGTAAAGGAAACACAGTATAGCCAAAGATGACAAAACTGCAAACGTGGCCAATAACTGGCATTTTAATAGTGTTGCTGTTTTCCTCACCACGCTAGGCGTACAGCAAAGGCGCCTTATCCTAGTTTCGCAATATTTGCAAGGCGAGGATTCCCCAGTAGGGATATTTTTCCTTAATCATTTATGAGTTGTAAATAATGTAAAAAGCAATCAATTTTTATAATATCAATCATTTTTTAAATTAAAAAAAATTAGTCCCTGCAAAAAAACATTAACATTATCTCCATTAATTTGAACAGAAAAAAAATATTCACAGTGGGAAAAAAATGTAATTATACAAAAAGAAATTAAACATTATTATACACTACAGCCCTAAATACACTAACAAAAGTTGAAAGCTTTTATATATCAACATTTAAACCATTTATGAGTTGAAATGAATGTAAAAAGCAATCAATGTTTATAATATCTGAATCATTTTTCATGTCAACAAAAAATTAGTCCCTGTAAAAAAACATTAACATTATCTCCATTAATTTGAACAGAAAAAAAAATATTCAGACAGTGGGAAAAAATTTAATTATACAAATAGAAATTAAACATTATTATACACTACAGGCCTAAATACACTAACAAAAGTTGAAAGCTTTTATATATCTACATTTAAACCATTTATGAGTTGAAAATAATGTAAAAAGCAATCAATTTTTATAATATCTGAATCATTTTTCATGTCAACAAAAAATTACTCCCTGCAAAAAAACATTAACATTAGCTCCATTAATTTGAATTTATAATAAACCACTAAAAGTCGAAATAGAAAAATGTCAAATTGTCTTTAGGAAAGTAAAGAATTTTGTAAAGTAAAGCTGAAAAGTAAAAATGTCACTATGTCGAATCCTTGTTAACCAAAATCAATATAAAACTCGACACAGTATAAATAAGATTGAAATTGTCGAATGCTTGTTAACCAAAATCAATTTAAAAACACAACACAGTATAAATAAGATTGAAATTGTCGAATGCTTGTTCACCAAAATCAATTAAAAAAGTAAACACAGTATAAATAACATTTTAAAAAAACCATCTGAAATGTTATACACATCTCAGAATTTTAGTAGATTCAGCCTTTCATCATTCTTCTACTATTAAATGTTAAAAAGTAAAAATGTCAAATTGTCTAATGTTTGTTAACAAAAATCAATTTAAAAACTAAACACAGTATAAATAACATAGAGTTAATAACAGTATAAATATCATAAAATAAATAAACGGCATTGCTCCTCTTATTTGTGTCTTTCAAACGGCTGATATAAATTAAATTAACGCTTCTTGATCTGTGGCTTGTCCATTCATGTTGTTGGCTTTGAATGCTATATTAAAGTCTGTATAGCGTTGATGAAATTCACTTGAGTTTTCTTTCACTTTTCTTTCTTGAAATATAAGTTTAGAGAGCCTCAGGATATACTATATTTTTTGCTCTTCCATTTGGAGCTAGGATGTAGAGATTTTCGGCTTTTCCAACTCTAGAACAACCCACATAAAGTTGACCATGGGAGAAACAGGGTTTGAGAAGATCGAGTCCAACTACTTTTAGCGATTGCCCTTGTGCCTTGTTAATGCTCATGGCGAAACTTAAACGGACAGGGAACTGAAGTCTTTTAAATTGAAATGGTATATCGGAAGGGATGATTGGTATCCTGGGAATAAATACGACTTCGCCAGCAGAGTGTCCTGTCATAATGGTGGCTTCAATCACATTCGGCATCAGATTCTTTACAGCAAGTCTTGTTCCATTGAAGAGTGAAGGTGGATGCAGATTTCTCAGCAGCATAATTGGTGCACCAATCTTCAGCTCTAATATGTGAGAGGGTACTCCATATGGCTCCAACGTATTTAAAAATTCTGTGGTGTAGTGTACCGCTTCTTCTGTATCACAGGTGGTGTCAATCGATTTGTAAACTTGAGCTTTACCTGGCAATTCTTGTAAAATCTGCTTATTGATGACGTTGACATCTTCGTTTCTTGGGGCAAGGATTGCTCTTTCGCACAGCCATGTGTGATCAGTGAAGTGCTGGGCCACATTTGGAAACACCGCCTCTTTCAGCTGTTGTTGAGTTGTCACAATCATTCCAATCGTTCCCATGGCTATACATCCTGTATTATCAGCAGTAATGGCTCCATTTCCAAGTTGAAGAAGGTTATCTGCAAATTGCTCGGCTGAGGGATCACCATTGACATGAACTCGCATGTTTGTTGAAAGACCAAGTCTTTCGATGTCATTCCACACGTAAGACGATTTTAAGCAGGCCTGCATTTCATCTGCCCTGGTTCCACGTGGAATAACCGGAAGTGTCTGTCGAAAGTCGCCAGCCAACACCGTAGTTACGCCTCCCATTCTGCAATTGTTACCTCTGATGTCCTTCAGTGTGACATCGAGTGCTTCGAATGCGGATTTGTGGGACATGGTGCATTCATCCCAGACAATTAACTTGCAATGCTTCAGAACCCTTGCCTTTCCTGAATTTTTTGAAATGTTACACGTAGGAGTCTCTGTGTTTGCCAGATTTAAGGGTAACTTGAAAGCTGAGTGAGCTGTCCTCCCTCCTGCCAATAGTGTTGCAGCAATGCCAGAAGAAGCAACAGCCAGGGCAATCTCGTTTCTGTGTCGCACTTTAGCCAAAAGAAGATTGATTAGAAAAGTCTTCCCTGTACCGCCCGGAGCATCCAAAAAGAATATGCCACCGTGACCATTGAAAACTTCTGTTGTGATCTTGTCAAATGCTTCCTTTTGATCTGGGACCATTTTCGGCTCATTTTCCTCTATGTATGTTGCGAGTACATTCGTATCATAATTTCGCTCCATACGTTCTTCACTCGGCAGGACTGAATCAAGGTTTCGATTGGGTTGTGGAAGTCCAAAGCTTTTTAGGTCCAATCCACCCATCAATATAATCTTGTCCTCAATGTCTATTAGCACTCTGTTGAAGATGTCGGCACTGTAGTCCAGATCTATATTCTGCTGCTGCATGCGTGCTTGGTGCAGCATGTCTTCGGACAGGTTCTCCTTATGATTCATCCATAACTGTTCGGGAGATGACATGGAGCATGTATGTAGCATTACAGCAAACAGATTCCGTAAAACCTTTGGTGATCGAGATGCAGCCGCTTCTTCGAGTGCATTGTTCCAGTGGTCATCGTTCTCCAAAAGGCCTCTAAGCTGGCAGGCCTTTTTGTAAGTTTCACAGAGTCGTCCCTGAAATGTTTTCAAATCTTCAAATGATTTTGGGCCTGGTACTTCATGCAGCAGGAGGCGCAGGTGAAAGCACTCTGAATTGTTCGGATGGACGGTGTACACCCGGCCCAGTGCATCGTTTGACCTTATTCCTATTTGCTCAGGTACAACGTGTCCTTGTTTTCGACGGTTCCATGTCTTGTTTCTATTGTTCCAAGTGTAGTAATTGGGAACTTGGTTGTACAACAGGGTGCGTGCAAACTCATCTTGGGTGCAAAGTCTGAAGAAAGACGTGAGTGTCGTTTCCTGAGGTGTTTGGGCACGTTCAGCAGCGTTTTCTGGTGTGAAGTAGACTCTCTGCCCATTCTCAAGGTGGACACTCAGATGAATCACTGTGGGGTGGCGCTCATGAATAGGAAAGTTGAGTATTCGCCATACTGATTCATTGCTGCTGATATATCTTCCCATTTGATACTGGACAATTTCATTTAAGTCATTCTCTTCACTGTTCACTTGAAAAACAGCTATGTCAGATCCTTTGTTAATATACTTACAGACATACTTTATAGACTTAACAGAATTGCAATACTCTACGTTGATATGAGCATTGAAAATTTTTGTTAGTAGAGGGCAATACGGGACAATCCAAGTATTGTCTATAGACACTTGCGATCCTTTATAAACGATGTCAGCCTTAAATCCCCCGTCTTGTGGTGATCTGCGCCGATAAAGTGGATATCCGTTTCGTCCTGTTTGCGTCTCTTTCAAAAATTGGCGCGGGTATCGTTTAGTGCAAATTCCATCTTTCATGCATGGAGAGGTTGGATTTATGGATCCGCAGGGGCCGTGTACCATCTGCTTAGTTACAATTGAAAAAAGTCCCGGGTCTTCTTGTTCATTAGGGATTTCTGCACTGATAAAGTCATCCACGGGGTGAACGTGTACAGAGTCCTTGAGCCAAATCAGAATGTGAGCATGAGGAAGTCCTCGCTTCTGCCACTCTATCGTGTACATATGACACTGAACTTCTCCAAAAATCTTTGCCTTTGTGATGAGACTCATAAGCATTTTTTGTTTCTGATGAAATACTCTTGCTAACAAATCATGAAGATCCTGTGGTTTTTGTCCAACAAATAGTTCTTCCTGTATCTCTGTCCAGTTTGGATTGCAGGTGAAAGTGATGAAGAGGTCTGGTCTGCCGTAGTTTCTCACGTAGGTCATGGCATCTTGAGTACGCTCGTGCATGTACCTTGGACCCCCTGTAAAGCTTGAAGGCAAGATGATCAACTGGCCTATGTCGGAGATATTTCCATCATTCATGACCGCATCCCTCAAATGAGCATACTGTTCAACTCTGAGATTCCTCTGATTTATTCGTATGTACAATAGTCTTTCCGATTCAATCTTGGCATACATATCAACGATAAATTGGTGGAACAGGTCTTTGCTTCTCAGTAATGTGTTGAAATTTGAAGAACGTATCATCATCCTGTAAGCATAGAATTACATAGCTGAAATCTTCTTAGTTTGGGGCATTCCTGTAGTTGGATCTTTTAGTCGCAGTTCAAAATGATATCCATCCTCCCCCTGCCAAAAGATGAGTGGATACTGTAGCGCGTCGTAGGACCTGTGCGTCTCGGGAATTTTTTTGATTGTGCCACTTCTTTCTTCTAAAACTATGTCTCTTGTCCCATGTTGTTCACCCACCATGATCAAAGCGACTTCTTCTGTTGCGGGGGCGTTGAACCACCTCTCATGTTCACTGTGTGGGGTTCTGTCCGCTACGATCACCAATTTGAATTTCGGGCTAATCTTATCCATAGCCGACTTAAAGCTCTGGATGTAACAGTTGTGATCATGCAGCATACCTTGCAACTGTAGTACTATGTCTCGTCTGGTTTGTGGCTTGTTTTTACAGCGATGCTCTGCTTGTTGTGTAGTATCTCCGACAAAGTAAATTTGCAAAAATTTAGGCTCTTCCCTCGGTAGAGGCTGCAGACTGCCGATGCGGTGATAAACTTGACCCTGTACCTTAAATGTAGGCATGTACCCGGGCTCTCTAATTTCTTTCGTTGTGCCAAAAGAGGTCATCTGGAAACAGGAATTGTAGCTTCTTATATTAGAAAGGAAATGTTTAGCTTATTGAGAAGTGCCGCTGAGTAAAGAACATAGGGGCTCAGGTGGATCCATCAACTGTGGCAGTTGAACCTTTCCTCTGCTGCAGCACATACCTGTGGCTTCACCTTTCCACTTCTTTGCTCCACAATGTTGGCAAGTTTCAGACATGGATCCAATGTTACACGAAGGATCAGATACGTAATCTGCCGATGGGTCGTAGTGAAAAGCTGCATTTTCAAAATTAGTGTACATGCGCCTTCGAGCAGCACTTATTGTAGTTCTAACCTGCTGTAGTCTTGCTTGCTCTCCGGAGTACATTCCATTTCTCTTCTTCTTTGATCTTGTTGTCTGTTTGCTTCCTGTCTTGCTTGTCTTTCAGGAGTACATTCGATTTCTCTTCTTCTTTGCTCTCGTTGTCTGTTTGCTTCCTGTCTTGTTTCTATTTCAGGAGTACATTCGATTTCTCTTCTTCTTTGCTCTCGTTGTCTGTTTGCTTCCTGTCTTGCTTGTCTTTCAGGAGTACATTCGATTTCTCTTCTTCTTTGCTCTCGTTGTCTGTTTGCTTCCTGTCTTGTTTCTCTTTCAGGAGAACATTCGATTTCTCTTCTTCTTTGCTCTCGTTGTCTGTTTGCTTCCTGTCTTGTTTCTCTTTCAGAAGTACATTCGATTTCTCTTCTTCTTTGCTCTCGTTGTCTGTTTGCTTCCTGTCTTGCTTGTCTTTCAGGAGTACATTCGATTTCTCTTCTTCTTTGCTCTCGTTGTCTGTTTGCTTCCTGTCTTGTTTCTCTTTCAGGAGTACATTCGATTTCTCTTCTTCTTTGCTCTCGTTGTCTGTTTGCTTCCTGTCTTGCTCCTCTTTCTGGAGTAGATTCATCTTCTCTCCTACTTCGATTTCGTTCTCTGTTCTGTCGCTTTTGTGTCCGAAGACATTTTTTTTTCTCGGAGGCTGTGGCATATTCCAATAAAAATGCTAAGGACAAAAAATTAGTAAAACATTAAGCATAAAATGACAGATCCTGAAATGAAACTGAGATTAAATTCAAAAATACAGAAAATGATAATAGAACCAATCAACGGCAATGGTAGTTGAATCTGCAAAGAAAAAAACAGTGAGTTACCAAAACAAAAAATTATTGATAAAATAAACACATTAAAACAATGCACGAATTGAATTCAGTCATGGCCCTCCTCAGTGCATTGACTGCCGGACGGTCCTTAAAATATGAAATATTATGATTTTTTTTAAATTGAATAACAGTAGAATTGATATTTCAGTAGTATTCAAAAGTTATACGATGAGAAAAATAAATAAAATATAAATAAAATGAGAAAAAAAATAATAGCATCGACTTTTTGTTATGGATCATATTATTGTTAAAAACTATGCAAAGACTAAAGACATAATTGGAATCTTCAGTTTCACAGTTTGAAAAAGCGTAAAAACTCAACTTTCTTAAAAGTTGTCTACAATTTGCTGATTTTATCTGAACTTCTATTAACGTAAGGAAAAATGGTGATGTGAACCGATACGAAAACATAAATTACTTACTGTAAACATAAGAAATTAATTAACATCATTTAAAACTGTAGAAATCAAACAAATAATTCAAACTCAAAATTTCTTTCATTTCTCAAGCAATATAATAATAACATGTGAATTTAGCAATGATTATAACACACGTAAGTAAACACACAGTCAAACATTTGCTTTTATTAATATAGATTTCTTATTAAATAGTATGTTTCAATAATGAAAATACTTATTACTTCGTTAATATAATTGTTGAAATCATATTTTATATTTCTTATTAAATAGTATGCAATTATATTAAAAATAAAAGTTTCAAATAAAAATTCCAACTTACGACTTTATATGTGGTATTGTGCAATTAACATGTGTTTGATTTGATCAGTATCGGACTTTATTTTTTGACTGTTATGAAGCTGATTGTTTGTATATTCCTATTCCATCTTATAGTGAGACTCAATTTTATAACACTATTGATTTTATGATATATTTTATAAGTTTTGCATTTGTTATGTGATTTTTATACTCTCATATTCTTGTGATACTATTTTTACCATACATTCAATGAATAGTGTTGCGGGGCCACTACCAATAAGTGGGGTTGTGTTCGGCTGAACAACTCCCTTAGCCTACATTATATTTTTTCATGTTTTCCTAACTCTCTTCTAATAAAAATTTCTTTGTTAAACTTCGTATCGTTTCACATAACTATTTTTCCTTATTTATGCAAAAAAATTATTGATAAAATAAACACATTAAAACAATGCACGAATTGAATTCAGTTATGGCCCTCCTCAGCGCATTGACTGCCGGAAAGTCCTTAAAATATGAAATATTATGATTTTTTTTAATTGAATAACAGTAGAATTGATATTTCAGTAGTATTCAAAAGTTCAGTAATATGCAAAATAGAAAAGTAAATAAAACATAATTATATTTCACTGGCCTTCAAAAATATCCAATAATAACACAATTTGCTTAGCAAATACAAAATAAACAAAAAAAAGAACAATAATTGGTGTATAATAAATAGTTTTTTATTTGCGGTTGTTTTTATAAGGAAAGGAATGACTAATCGGGGAAAATGTTCATATTGAAACAATTCTGTTTTAAAAATTAATTTCTGAACAATTAAAAAATTAACTAAATGTAAAATGGAAAAGTAAAAAACATAATTATATTTCACTGGCTTTCAAAAATATCCAATAATAACACAATTTGCTTAGCAAATACAAAATAAACAAAAATTGAACAATAATTGGTATACAATAAATATTTTTTTTATTTGGGGCTGTTTTTATAAGGAAAGGAATGACGAAACGGGGAGAATTTTAATATTGGAACATAAAATTGCGTGTGTTAAATTTGCATTTTAAAATTTCCTCTTAGATTGTACATCATTTTGAAGGATTTTTGTGCAGAGTGTTTAGCTAAATTTCATTAAAAATTACTTCAAATTGACCAATTTATAAAATAGTATGCTATTTACAGATAAGTTTTTGTTTCTTTTTTTATTATTTTTAAGTGCTATTTTAGCATAAAAGACCAAAAATACCTTTACAAAATTATTTTTTCTCAAAGCTAAACACAAACATAATCAAAGCTAAACACAAACCTAATTAACAGTTGTTTTAACTGTTAATTAGGTAACCCCTGGTAAATTAGGTTAACCCCTGGTAAACATTGTTAAGTTTAAAAGTATTAGAATGATAATAAAAAAATATTCCAGAGTTTTAGACAGAAGCATAAAAAGAAAGAATATGCGAAAAAGTAACTAAATTAAACAAAAATTGACAGAATACAGAAAAAGTGAACATCGGCAAAAGTAATTAAAACGTTTCCTTGTATGTACTTTTTAGAAAGTTGGGTTTTTACGCTTTTTCAAACTGTGAATTTGAAGATTCTGATTATGTCTTTAGTTTTCACATAGTTTTTAACAATAATATGATCCAAAACTATTATTTTTTAATATATTTGTTTTCAAGTGTTTGTTTGATGTAATTTTTAAAATCATTGGTGTTGGGTTTCTCAGTCTTATCTTTAACTCTGTTCTGAAGTAATGGATTATAACACACGTAAGTAAACACACACGCAAACATTCGCTTTTATTAATATAGATTTCTTATTAAATAGTATGTTTCAATAATGAAAATACTTATTACTTCGTTAATATAATTGTTGAAATCATATTTTATATATCTTATTAAATAGTATGCAATTATATTAAAAATAAGAGTTTCAAATAAAAATTCCAACTTACGACTTTATATGTGGTATTTAGTGCAATTAACATGTGTTTGATTTGATCAGTATCGGACTTTATTTTTTGACTGTTGTGAAGCTGGTTGTTTGTATATACCTATTCCATCTTATAGTGAGACTCAATTTTATAACACTATTGATTTTATGATATATTTTATAAGTTTTGTATTTGTTATGTGATTTTTATACTATGTACCATAATAAATACTTACTTAAAGTTGGATTGATTATATTTTTTTGTAAATCCATTAAACCTAAATATGTATTTTTGAATTTAGTATCAAATCTGATATAATGTGATCAGTGGTTTAATGATTGAGTTACTCTGCATAGAAAGCAAATCTTTCTCTCATGGGATGGATAAGAAATCTACTGAAATCCAACTGCATTATTTTAAAATCGTAGGATTTTTTTCGTAAAGATCACAGGAAAAAATGCATGCACACATACATAATGACCATTTATTTTATAAAGCAGCATATAATCACATACTCAAATTTGCATTTGTTTATATTGCATATATTTTCCAAAAAACCTTTATTTCAGCAAAATACTTACGTGTGTTATAATGATTGCTAAATTAACATATTATATTGCTTGAGAAATGAAAGAAATTTAGAGTTTAAATGTCTACAGTTTTAAATGACGTTAATTAATTTCTTATGTTTACAGTAATTAATGTTTTCGTATCGTTTCACATAACTATTTTTTAAAATCGGAAAATTTTAGACAACTTTTAAGAAAGTTGGGTTTTTACGCTTTTTTAAACTGTGCATTTGAAGATTCTGATTATGTCTTTAGTCTTCACATAGTTTTTAACAATAATATGATCCAAAACTATTATTTTTTAATATATTTGTTTTCAAGTGTTTGTTTGATGTAATTTTTAAAATCATTGGTGTTGGGTTTCTCAGTCTTATCTTTAACTCTGTTCTGAAGTAATGGATTATAACACACGTAAGGAAACACACACGCAAACATTCGCTTTTATTAATATAGATTTCTTATTAAATAGTATGTTTCAATAATGAAAATACTTATTACTTCGTTAATATAATTGTTGAAATCGTATTTTATATTTCTTATTAAATAGTATGCAATTATATTAAAAATAAGAGTTTCAAATAACTATTCAAACTTACCGAAACTAAATGTATTGATCCAACAAAGAATTTTCGAAAATGGTGCGAAAAATTTACCTAAATCGAATCGATTCATATTCGAATGACAGTTACTTGAATTAAAATTTCTTTTCACTTTTAACTTGCAAAATATCCCCCCAAAAATCAGTACATCTTGAAATGATCTAATTATGATTAAAAAATTTGAATTAAAATTTTTTAAGGCTCTTTCCAAATATGTAACATTTAATGAAAAAAAATTATATCGATAAAAACATAGCCGAATTTCAAAAGATCAGTTTATAACTCGAAGTAAAAAAAATGATCCATTTATGATTAAAAAGACTTTCGTTCTTTACAACTTCTATTCTGCCCCACGTATGGGCGAAAAATTCTTTCTTCCAGGCTTCCGCATTTGAACGAACGATAGGGAATTTGTGTTGACGTATTATTCTTTAAAATTCAATTAAAAATCGAAATTTTAAGATAGAGACTTGAAATGAGGTTCAAATGAATGAGAAAGCTTCCATCTTCCAGATGATGTAAATATTTTCATTGTAAGATAAAAATACGAAGAGCATCGACCGTAGATGCTCAAAAGGAGGTAAATTTATCGAAAAAAAGGGTTTTAATATTTTGATGAAAATATTAGTCTGTTTTAAATTATGTTTAAACAAATGAGGTCTTGTTTGAAGGAGAAATGTCTGTAGTCTTAGACTGTAAAAAGATCAAAATTCTACGATCATTTTTTGCCGAGATATCGTAATCTGAAGTTAAAAAGACATAAAATATCGCACAAAACATAAAATAAAAATTTTTCTAGAATAAAATTTAAAATTCGGGCTTCGAGGTGCACCTTCCCATAGTCTGCACTACCCGTGTGCCAAATTTGACGTCTGTAAGTATCACAGATTAGCCTGGGGGTCGCACACACACACACACACACACACACACACGCAAACACTCTCTTTTATTAATAAGATTCAAGAAAATTCCGTCGTCTATCTAGCAATACATAAGTGGAAGCAAATATGAACGTTGAATAATAAGCTGGATAATTTTCTGCATAAATTTCACGTGGTTTTACAATCAGATAATATCCTATTTGCAATTCAAATTGATTCCCACTGTACATGTTTGTCTATTGTCTACAGCACCTTTGTACTATAGATTATTACATAACTTTAAGTTTCTGACAATTTGCTTGTGTATAAGTTGTTGGGAAGTATGCACATATGCAGAAAACATTCTCTGATATTACTTAGGCCCAAACCTTAATTCTTCCACTCAAAATAAAAATCTCAACATCCTATGGTTATTTTTTCACTCTAAGGAGACTAATCGCGATTATTTTCTCATAATTCGAAGCTAAACTTCTTTTAAAATAGATAAAAAAAAATTTTATGACAATGTAACTTTTTCATAAATGATCGTTAATATGTCGTTTAAGGCAAATCTTACCATTGAAAAAATTATGTAATTTCTTTGTTAAGTAATGTTATGATTTTCTGTATTTTATCATATTTTGTGCATAATTAATGTAGTTTAAAAAATATTTCCATAAAAAAATTTTTAATTTATACCTGAAATTATATAACAAAGGTCATTATTGACAAAATCTGTTAAACATTAGTACCAATAAACACAAGCAGTTGCGATCAAAATTAACGTTAATAAGACAATTCCATTCTGACCTAATCAGTTTGTTTTTTATAAGCTATCGTTAAGCCTTTGTTTGATTAACACGAAAAAAAAAATAGCGATGTTGATAAGAAGCAGTTTTCTTTTTAACGTAGGATTACGTTACTCCATAACGGTCCCCCGGAAAGGAAAATTTCAGACGCTAAAACTGTCCGTCCGTACCTTGCGAGTTATAATTTTGGCTGCGCGGTAAACCCAGTCTGTAGCAAGTCCAAGTACCGTGTCCCAGTCGCTTAGACAAGCAGTAAACTTTTAAACAGAAATGTACCAAAAGGTGTCAAAATTTTGACATACATACACACACACACATATATATATATATATATATATATATATATATATATATATATATATATATATATATATATATATATATATATAGAGATAGATATATAGAGAGAGAGAGAGACATACATATATACATAACACATACATACATATATACAAAAAAGGTAAGCAACGATAAGTAATCATGTGTTAATAACCCGCGATAGTTTTGTTACAAGAGACTACCTCAAATTTTTTTCCAGAATGTTTTATACATTTAACTAGATGAATACCATCGCTTCGTGACGAAATTCATGAGTACCATGCATTATGTCATTTGGTTATCTTACTTTAAATTTACTTTAGTGGTAAATTGTTGTCATTCCTTCGAATTGTTCACCATGTAATGTAACGACTGTGATTTTGCATAAAATATATATTTTCTGAATTTTCATCTTAATTTTGGGAATTTAAACCCTTACTTTAACCTGAGATACATTGATCCAACGATACAGTATTCATTCAATAAGTGAGTGGCATTTGGTTTACATATATATAGATTTAAAACGGAAAAACGTATTACATTGGAACACATATGAAAAAAACTAAGTTTCAAAGTTTTTAGCTCAGTCTGTTTTGGACCGATTTTAATCAAATTCAGTATGTGTATGTTTCTTGAGTCGAACTTTTGCTTGAAAGTAATCCTGTTGAAAGCCAATGTTAAATACATGTCTTAGAATTCTTTGGTTGATTTAAACCTCTTTTAACCCCCTTAAAGTTCTAATTTTTTAAAAGATGTCTTACAGAGCATCTGGAACTTAAGAACCACTTTACAAAATTTCAGCGAAAAAAAAAGAGAGATTTTTTTTTATGACTATAAGATGAGATAGATATGCTTACTGCTTTCTTATGTAAACCCCATAAGAACAAAAATAACAGAAAGTGACTAAAAATACCACACATTTTTGGTAGTGACGTCAGCAAATGTCACACCACTAAGTAAGAAAAGTGGATATTAACTTTTTCATGTCGCGACGTTTATTTAAAATTAAATAATTATTCACAATGAAATTTAAAATCCAGAGACTATTTTATAATTGGATATTTCAAAAGATATATGACAAAGAGAAATCTATATTTGAATGTTAGATTATAAAATATTTAATATTATTGCATTTAATATAACGAAAATTTTTTCATTATTAGAATTTTCTACATATAGAAAATGTTCTCTAAATTAACATATTTGTTTTATAAATATATACCACTTAAAACTTGCATTAAAATGTATTTTATTAACCCGAGTAACCTATTTTACTAACATAAGTACTATAAGTACTTATTCGTAAGAAACATTCTCACTGATCTTGATCTATTTTCATTTAGAGGAAATATTATTAAACAAATTTTTATTCTATTATCAAGAGTAATGTATTTTACTAACATAAGTACTGTAAGTACTTATTCGTAAGAAAAATTCTCACTGGTCTTGTTCTATTTTCATTTAGAGGAAATATTATTTAATCAAATTTTTATTCTATTATCAAGAGTAACGAATTTAACTAACATAAATACTGTTAGTACTTATTCGTAAGAAAAATTCTCGCTGGTCTTCATCTATTTTCATTTAGAGGAAATATTAATTATCAAAATTTTAAAAGGAGGATGCTTAATATTTCGCAGATAATAATGTGCATATTTTGCTATTAATGATATTTGCAATTTTTTCTATATTATACCTCTGTGCTAACTTATATAATAATTCATTCGTGTTATGTGAACATATTTGTACGTATTCTATTTTAAAGTTATTTGAGGAAACCAAATGTTTATCTGTTCAAATTTAGCATCATACTGCAATCACGTTTCACCGTAGGCTATAAAATAAAACGAAACAGTGTAGATAATTTTCCAGTAAATAAATCTCGCGGAACGTGTTACTATACCAACAGCATACAAAAAAGGCGATATGTGGTAGCGAAGCGGCTTTTACGCCATTGCATCAATTTCCGAAAATAACTAACTTGAAGCATTAAATTAGGGATTAGTTGTCATGGCGAGTTTCTGGAAATTTAATCTTTCTGAGGTGAACTGCGGACTTAAAACATTTCTTTCAAATGTATGAAATGCTAAAGAATCTAATGTTGTTTGTGTATAAAGTTTTATCAAAATGCTACTATGTAAATATCAAGTCACCCTGTCAAGCACTTAAATGGGCTGAGAGATTGCCAATTAAGCTGAAAACATCTTAGCTCCATAACAAAATATCATTTTTGAGTCCTAGGGGTTGTATGCGCCACTCTGGAAAAATTTATGCGAATCTCTAACATTATTTAAATATATTTTCGATCGTTATTATGTTCACATTTATATACAGGATGATTTTTTTTAAACTGAAACTACTCAAGGCCATCTGTAGCATGATCTATCAGCCGGAATTCTACCAAAATTGATAGAGGGACTAAGGACGACACGGGAAAGAGTTTCCTATGAGAAAAAAAGAGTTCCAAAACTCACCGATAGGGAACGATATGGCGCCGTTGTTGTAGGAGCATCCGAGAATTTGCATAGAAGGGAAGTAAAATATCAAAATGCAAATTCATGACTACGTAGTCGACAGCAGAACGAGTATTTTGGGCTATAAAGATCGGTGCGGAATCTGTTGCGCCTTCGCTTTACAGATGAAAGGGTCATTAGTTGCTTTTTTCCACTGGCATAGCCACCCCACTACGACCGGACGTAACCCATGTGGCGTCCGGTCTGTAGGGTTATTTAAAGTCTAAGGTGTATCTTGGTAGAGTCTCGAACTTTGCGGCCATAAAGGAGAACATATCCCGGACTTTGATTAATATTCCTAGTGACGTGTTACGCTCGGCCGTTGAGAACGTAGCGTCCAGGATACAATGTGTCGTCCACCAGGACTGTGGTCACATTGAAGGAGGGAGAAGTGAATTTGCTGCATAAAGTTTTGTTGCAGGGAAATTTCTTTGTTATTCATTTGCTTACAACTTTTTCGGTATTCATCCCTTATCTTTATAGCCCGTAATACTGGCGCTGTTGCCAACTACATAGTCGTGAATGTGAATTTTGATGTTTTACTTGCCTTTTATGCAAATTATCGAGTGCGCCGATAACAAAAGCGCCATATATTCCACTATCGGTGACTTTTGGAACTCATTTTTTTTCACGGAAACTTTTTCCCATGTCGTCCTTAGCCCCTCTATCAATTTTGGTGGAATTCCGCCTGATAGATCGTGCTACAGATGACTCTGATTAGTGTCCGTTTAAAATCACCCTGTAGTTTTAAAATGTTTTTTACCCTTAAGGCTACTGTACTAACCCTATTGGATTAGCTCACCTCAATGTTTACCAATAGAGAAAATTTATCTGCTATTTACAGCTACATAAATGCTAATAATCAAATAATAAGGTATTTTCAGATAGCCTGAACTTTTCTGCAACTTGCAACAGGATTAATTTTGTAATTTTTGTCCCCTAAAGTAATTTATGATCTTTTAAAACCCGCTATAGCAGATATTTTCCCCGAATAATTTAAATTAAAAAATATTATTTGCATTTTTTTTATAAGAAACAAAAAATGCTACAAGGCGTCAAATTTCTTTCTCTATTACGGAGTATGATTTCTTAAAACAAATCTTCAAATTTAAGTCGGCAAACCTTGGATAAATTTTCTCCATATATTAACATTGAGGAGAACGAATCCGATAGGATTAGTACACAGAAGCCTTATTTCCCGTATGAAATATCACCTATTTTTTGAGAGGGAGGGGGGATGACGACACACATATCCCTTCATGCAACTTTCCTGAACACAGTTATTTTGAAATTACTAATTTATAGAAACATTTCATGATAAAAATTCTTCTCTTTGTTCTTAAGTTATTTACATTATTTAAAATACTTATAAATTTAACATAGGTATTGCATGCGTAACTTTAACTGAATTGATGTCTTTTCAGTACATCGAAATAAAAGCATATTGGTTCATTGTGTTTACATCACAAAATATTTGAAGAACAAGTAGTTGCAACTGTAAAAAATTATAAAAGGGGAATTTCACATTTTAATTTTAACTTTAACATATTTAAAAGCTTTTTTATCTTCAAGTATCTTTGTAGTTTATTGAATTAAAATAAAAAATTTTGATAACTCCTGAGGGGAATTCTTTTATGAAATATTTCTAATAAATATTTTGTCATATCAAAACAAACAATTTATGGAAATTATTTCTAGTAAAAACAAAGCTTTACATGCTCATATTTGATATGTTAGAAGCATTACGTGATTGTTTTCTTCCTGGAAATACAATATTTTTGTCCTTTATCTGCATTGAGATTAACATATGGTTTTATTTCCGAATTCTGTTTTTGATAAACAAACATACGATGCCTAGATTTTTATATTATTTTTTTTTCTATTTTACGGAATCTCTGGGTTCAAGAAACAAACAAAAATTTCGCTTTCGATGCACATTCCAGTAGACTGAAGAGTGAGATGTTTTATCAAAAGTTGTATTTGAATTCTCCAAAATATTTCTCTGAATTTTTTTTTTCTCAAAATTTTCTCTTATTCTTACAACTGTTCAAATCCTTCTCATGTAGAAACAGACAAAATAAACATTTTAGCTTCGATATAGAAGGATTCATAAAGAATTTCGTATTACGTAGATATATTCTCACAAATATTTGAAGTTTAGAGCAGAAATTATTTAAAAAATCTAAGGAATCAAATTTTAAAATTACAAATTTTACCTTTATAACCTGCTAAAGTAAATTTTAAAAAGTTATAGGTAATAAAGATTTTCAAAATTTGTAAGAGATTTGTTCACAAAATACAATATTAGATCAAATGTAAATCAACTCAGTTAAATATCGAATAATTTATATAAAACGTGTTTTTTAATTCGAACATACACGAAAAACTGGGATATCTGTCTAATATGTCACTGGGCATCTTCTGTTAAAGCCGATATCAGGCAGTGAATATCGTACAGTTCTCACGATGGTTTTAGCACTGAATTGCAATGTTATTTGTAATGTTATTCAGTGTCTATTGACCGCTGTCTAGTGACTGGGTTCCAGAAAAAACTGGGATATCTGTCTAATATGTCATTGGGCATCTTCTGTTACAGCCGATATCATGCAGTGAACATCGTACAGTCCTCAAGATGGTTTTAGCACTGAATTGCGATGCTATTTATAATGTTATTCAGTGTCTATTGACCGCCACGCTATTTCAGTAGGTTCGATGTTTTACAGAAATTCAGTTATTCTAGGTACACCTTTGAATGATTAAAGTAGAACATCTCTACTTTGGCTGTATCTCCGAAATGCCATAACCCATCGCACGAGCAGCAACTATCATACCTTGTTGAAAATTCCCATAAATCCTAACTGCAGGCTATAGTCACTGCTCAATGAGTTTTTTTAAGCTGACATTCTGTCGCTATACAGGGTCCCCACCTATATCCGTTACACCACCACCTCTTAACTTCTAAACGGTGACAGCTTAGGCCATAAAGTTGGTGTCTAGGTATAGTAAAAAGGCTATGCGCTACTCGATGTGACAACTTACAACGCCATCTATCGGCACATTTTTGAATTAGCTTTTTTATCTCAAACACGGTACAAGATACTGGAAAAAGTCAATGACAAAGTTGTTCAACATCACCGATTTAGTAAGAAAAGATACATTGCGCACATTAGTTACTTAAAACAAAATGTACGGAATGAACATTTGTTTGGTCGTTATTTTCAACACTATGACACCGTGAAAAGCGAGCGAAGCTCGAAAAGACCACCTCACGGACTAAATACCAGCCTGTGGTGTGGCGCAGGGGAAACGCATTTTCAGCAACATAAATAAATGATCCTGAAGATAGGGAAGTGTCTCAGTTTCTTTCTTCCACTCTTTATGACATGACAATTTTCGAATTCGTGACCAAACAAATGTTCATTTTCTACATTCTGTTTTAACTATTAATGTGCGCAAGGTATCTTTTCTTACAAAATCGATGATGTTGAATAACTTTGTAATTGACATTTTTTCCCGTATCTCGTACCGTTTCTGAGATATAAACGCTAATTCCAAAATTTGCCGATAGATGACGTTGGAAATTGTCTCATCTAGTAGCACATAGTCTTTTTACTATACCTAGAGACCAACTTTATGGCCCAAGCTGTCACCGTTTAGAAGTTAAGGGGGTGTTACGGATATAGGTGGGAGCCATGTATATACGATGTTTGTATTTATGGGAAAGTGAGTATTGCTACATGTTCCGAAAGTGATCATCTATCTCAATTATTTTGGCCCTTCAGTGTATTTTGCTTATATAATTTAAGATTAAAAGCGCAAATGACAAAATTTAATAGATTAACAAAGTATTGTATAAGTTATATAATGATTTTTTAACTGTGTAAATAACCTGTTAGGCTGACGAAATAAGAAATGGCTGAATAAATCGGCTGAATTAATAAGTAATGGTCACTTTAAAGTATTACTTTCAAAAGACGTTTGAACCATTAGAATCAATAGAAATTTAAATTTAAATTTACCTAACCTGTAAATTCGTATATAGACAGCACATTATCGAGTGATTACAAATGTGCTGTGTATGTGGATGCTATGATTTTCACAGTGAGAAGAAAAGGAAGTTTCCACTGTCAAAAAAACTTTCAAGTAATTTTGTATACAATAAAAGTTTTTCAATATAAAGTTGTCTGTATGATTATACAGATTTGAATAATCAGAGACTTCACATTAGTAGGTTTTAACAAATTTTTTTATTCGTAAAATAAAGACCATTTTAAATTTTCTTTTGACGCATATACCGTAAATATCAAGATATCATAATGCATTTTAGTGAAATAAAGAATTATTCTAGTTTTATGATTTTGAAAATCCATATTCAGGAAAGTGAGAAAGTTTAAGATGATTAGATTGTTGAATATTTCTGTAAACTTAAGTTTTATTTCCCGTAAATTAATCTCTATTTAAAATTTAATCTTAGAAAACAATTATATAAAATAATTATGCAGTCTCCTGAAATCTCCAGCTCTCTGGAATAAAACAGTATGGACTTCCATATTAGTCAGAACCTTACAAAAAAGTTTTAATAAAACATCATTCAATATTTATGTAGTATAAACAACAATATTAGGAAATATGAGGTTGTGGTTTCGTCATATCTAATTAGTAGATGAGTAGTAGTATGATTATAAAATCTGATGTAAATTACACGAGACCGAACGATGGCTTTTTATATATTAAGCGTTAACAAGTTGCAGAGTGTAGGAAGGTCTCTACCTCACTAAATTTCTCTTTAACACAGAAATGTATTTACAAACTAAAAGCAATATGCCATATAAGAAAATAGAAAATTGTTATCTAATACAAAGTAAACTACAACGAAAAGTACAATGAGTAGCCAATTTGTTATGACAACCTACTCGTACATCGTTGAGCCATCTTTCGCTCTTAAGATGCTGCTATTGTCTTTAACGGGAACTCAGATGTTAGAATTCCTAGACCATATCCGATGAATTACAATTATGGTTGTCTTAGATTTCACAGTTCTGAAACCAGCTGCCTTATGCCCTTTTCGATCTCATCCCACAAATATTCAAGTGGATTGAGATTTGGTGATTATGGTGGCTAAATGAGAAGGTAAATTCTACCTTCATGTTCTTCAAACCACCTGTGGAGGACGTAAGCTTTATGTCATGGAGTATTGTCCTGCTGAAAATATCATGCTCCAGCGGAGTAAACCATTAAGGGGGCACAGAACCTTCAAGCTCGACAAAATGACTATAAATATGGTCTACTGTAATTCTAACCCCAAAATCTAAAATAATATTAGAAAACGAAATTTTTCTTTCTTTATACATATAAAGTACATATGTTTAAATGTCATTTATAGAAATGGAAATTATAAATTTATAAATAATTTTCAAATTAACAGTTTAGTATTTTATATGATTAACTGCTAATTTTGAGTTTGTGGGCAGCATTAATCTTAAACTATCAATAGGAAACTGATAAAACTACACTCATATATACATATTTCATGGTACTCTACATTTTAAAACCAGAAAAATGGACAATTCTGAAATACTTTTTTTACTGATGGAAAATTATGCAAAAAATTGTGATATTTTTTTGAAATTTTCTATTTTTATACTCAATTTTTAATTTAAATAATATTTATTACAATTCATTTGGCTTTACATTACAGGTAAATATATTGCAAGAATATTCTGACCATTAATTATTCTCTGTAAGCACGCATCTCAATTTTATGATGCTCACAACACTTCATGATTTTTAATCACCAGTTAATCATATAAAATTCTAAACTGCTAATTTGAAAATTATTTATGGATTTATAATTTCCATTTTTATATATGACATATTTAAAGATATGAACTTTATATGTATAAAGAAAGAAAATTTCTTTTTGTAATATTATTTGAGATTTTGTGGTTAGAATTTGACCATATTTATAGTTATTTCGTCGAGCTCCAAGGTCCTGTGCCCCCCTTAACATAACTTGATATAAGAGATAAGATTTGAATACCATATGGCATTTAAACGTTCTTCAAGCGAATTAAGTAGTCTAGATTATGCCAAGAACACATCTCCCAAACCATGATATTCGCCGTAATCTGCTTCGAGTGGCTGAAAACGGGATTCATCGGACCACATTACCCTTTTCCGTCCATTCATTGCCCAATCCTTTGGATTCTGAGCTAACCGAGAACGTTTTAATTTGCTACCTGCAGAAGGCGAAGTCTTTCAGAGAAGCCTACTGCTTTTGTATCCGATATTTTAAATGTTCGGTAAACAGTACGTTGAGAAGCCATCGTAGTCGGTCCCTGATTAAAATTGTTTGTAATGCGAGGTACTGTTGCCCATCTGTTGCACTGGACAAGTCTGGGAACTATCCTTTTAGTTCGAGTATCGAGTAGCTAGTTCCGAGCAAGCCCTAACGTTGAGACCCGGTTTCTTTACCATCAAACGGTACAGTGGTTTGAGACGAAATAGATGGTACGGTCGGGTCGGATCCGACCTGATCTCTTTTTTGGTGAGCTTGAAATAAGTATACAATAAGCATTTTTGTTGAATAATAACATTTATTGATAGTGTTTTACAAGAAATAAAAACCTTTTTGTAGAGAAAATGACCGACGAATTTTAATTTTGTTTAGCAGGGAAAATCTCTCTGGCATTTACGTAGAATGTTGTATATATTAAGTCTAATATGTAATTTAGTCTTGTACCTAGTTTTAGAAGTTAGTGAAACCAAATTTCCGAGCACAAAAATGTAAAAAATAATATATACTGACATTTTTGGCCTTCAAATCGAAATAAATATTTAAAAATCTTTAAAAAAAGACTAGTTATCACAAATAACGTTTTTCAACAAAGACACTCATATTTAATGCAAACGTATAACTTCAAACGCTCCAACGCCTGTTGCAAGACTGGCTGGTAGGGTTCCTTGTCCACTGTTTCTCTTCCAATGAGAGGGAAGAACACAGGAGGGAAAGACACACCCATGGGTTGGATCTGATCCCCACCGTACCATTTGAGGATTAATTGGTAGTTCAATTTCTTTAAACATGAACGACAGCTGCTCTCGATCCGCTTCACATACGTAGCACTTTCGCCTATACTCTCTCCACTACTTCAAGCTGCTACAATCATTCCACGGTGAAAGTCCGTTAAAAAACTTTTTTCGGCCTATTCCTTAACAAGCAATACACCTCAACTGTCTTTACAAACATCCATCAATACATTATTATGCCAATCCCACCCTTAAGTAACAACAGCGGGATGCCATAATTGATTTACATAAAATGCTCAGGCATGCAAAACAAGTTGGTCACTCCATTTTGTATTAGAAAAATGGAAATTAAACAAAAGAGAAAATTAATGTATAAGGGATATTCACATTAATTTCATTCCATTTTACAGTATTATACTGAAAACAATTAATTTATTTTAAAATTCTCATTTTTTATAAAATTATTTATTTAATTTTCTGGCATTGTTTAATAAGGAAAACGTATTTGGTTGCAACCTAATGTACCGAATTTAAGTGCTATCAGAACATAAAAATACTTTTCTTTATGAAAATTTCATCTCTTATCTTTACTGAACTCTAAATGTTAATTTCCTACGAAAAGTAAGCACTTCAGCTTACTATTTTGTTTTCGTTGCAACAGTAAAGTGATATTACAGGGTAGAAACGAGGTTCCCGAATGGCCATTTCTTTCAGCTCTATACATCCTAATGCACATCGTTAAATGAATACCAAATGTGATCTAAGAATAATCCTGCAGAAATTATCCTGGAGGAATGAAAGGAAGATCTCTTAAACCATTTACTTTATACTGTTATTTCAGCTTGGCATATTCAATATTATTTAGTATTTTAATCTCTAAATGAAAAAAAAATATTTTTATGAACTAAAGCTACAAAGACTTTCTACTTTTCGTAACTTAAGTATAATATTTTGACAAAGAAAATGACGTGCCATTAAATGGTGTCTCCTATTCTGTTTATTCAGTCATTTTAATTGGGCTTAATGTTCAAGAATACTCGTGTATTTTATGCAGAAATGATTTTTATGAAACCAAATTAAACTTAAAACAGTCATTCAAAGTCAAAGCTTATTCCGTTGATGTGCGAAATCAGAATTTAAGACAAGGCTTTAAAGTAAATGTTATGCTATATATAAATTAATACACTTAAAAAAATTAAATACGGTTAATTTGTATTTAGTGATAATATTATATATATATATATATATATATATATATATTAAAATATTTGGCTTAAAATAATTGATATTATTCATAACGTCATTAAATTTTATATATTTAAATCATGTTTAATTATATTTATATTGGGTTGCGCTTATTTTAATTTACACTTTCGCATTCACGCTAATACCAGAGGAAAATTTTCATTAACTCTTTTTATTTCACTCACATGAATATAAAATTGGATTAAAGCAAATTATTAGAATCTTTAAAACATTTTCAGAAAGAAACAGATCGTTGTTAGAGCTCTTTTAACACTCCTCACAGGCAAATTTAAATTATTGATGAATTTCATTCCTTTGTGGAACTTGCTATACTCTAGATGCCAAATAGTACGTATTAGGCTTCATCAGGGAGGTCTCTATGCACGTACGCAAATGGTCTGCATTCCGTTGACCTCACGCCACCGTGCGGCCCTGAAGAAGATGGGCTGCTGAACATCGAGATTGGGAGCAACATGATTGGAGCCAAGTGCTTTTTACAGACGAGTCCCGATTCAGTCTCGAGTGTGACACCCGACGTGTTTTGGTATGGAGGGAAAGGGGCACTCGAAATAACCCCACATTAGTTCGTGAAAGGACACAATACAGACGAGCTGGTTTTATGGTATTCGGAATGGTACTTTGACGGCCCGAAGGTATGCAGACGAGATACTGAGACCTCATGTCATACCTTACGCTGCAGTCATTGGAGATTCCTTTGTTTTCCAGCATGATAATACCAGACCACATACAGCTCGTCTTGTGGAGAGCATGCTTGAAGCTGAAACAACAGAGCGTATGGAATGGCCAGCGTGCTCTCCTGACCAGAATCCAATCGAGAATGTTTGGGACATGCTCGGGCGACGCATTGCTGCGAGACCAAGGCCTCCTTTTGGTCTCCGAGACTTGGAGATTGCACATCCTGAGCAGTGGAACAGTATTTCCCAAAGTCTTATCGATAACATCATCGCATCCATGGAAAATAGCTGTGCAGCAGTCTTAGCTGTTCGAGGAGACCACACGACATATTAAAAATCTTGCATCATTTCTAAACAATACTTTTTTTTATCATTTATATGTAACCAAATTGTTGCCCTAAATCATCTTTTCATGTTTTTTTTCCATATTTTCAAAGAATTAAAGCTTAATTACAAATTTTTACGTCTTTTTTTCTGTATTGCGCATTGATACGCGTGTACTATCCATTTTATGCACATACGTGGCTATCTCGCACGGTTTTCTTAACTTCTTTGCTTGCTCCCCTAAATATTTTGAGCAATGTATATACATATATATATATATATATATAATTTATTTATTTATTTATTTATTTATTTATTTACATTGCTGGCCAATAAAATTGCAAAACCAGGCAGGAAATCAAATAACAAAACTTTACTTATTGTAGGTATACAGCATAGTAGAGAGAAAACATTATTAAACTTGTAGGAAATTTGAGGGTATAAAGAGTACGAAATTAGTACACACACATGCCGCCTCTGGCAGCTAAAACGGCTCTAATCCGGTTAGGCATCGAGTCGAAGTGAGCTTGGGTGACAGATACGGGCAGGTGTTTCCATGCTGTTTCATGTCTATCCCACACTTCATCAATCGTAGTAGATGGAGAGCGGTGGCAGCCCGGTCTCACAGCAACCCATGACCAGATGTTTTCAGAAGGTGAGAGATCTGGAGAACGAGCTGTTGAGGGCAACAGTCGAACACCATCTGTGTCGAGGTAGGTCAGGACACGACGGGCAACATGCGCTCTTGCGTTATCTTGTTGATAGATAACGTATACGAGACCTAAAAGATAGAGCACAGCTCCCGGCCTTAAGATCGGAGAAATGTAATACTGGTGGTTCATGCGAATTTGGCGTTTATATCATCCCCCCTTCCTGGTGTCGAAATTTTAATATTCAATTTTAATTAATATATATATATATATATATATATATATATATATATATATATATATATATGTGTGTGTGTGTGTGTGTGTGTGTGTGTGAATTAATGTTGTCCTTCGTTGAATATCCAACACACCTGTTTACACTAACATTGATTTATTATCGACGAGTCACAGGACAAAAACAGTTACAATTAACATCTATGGAACATGATTTTACGTCTCCCTGGTAGCCGTCTGCTCCACGTTACGTCTTAATGTCTTACTCTCGCGGCGGCCTTTTCCTCTCTGTCTAGTCGTGCGTTCCCCGTAGAATGGCGGGGATCTTCTTTAGACGGGGACGCCTCTGATTCGTCTCGCATGCTGTTGCCACAGCTCTCATCCAATATCACACTCGGGCATCCTGGCTCGACAGGTCCTCCTGTCGCCCAAGAAAACCAAAGGAACCAAACCTAAAAAAAAAACAAGAAAGGGGAGAAAACAAACAAAACAAAAACATGGCATGGTTGTCTTAAAGCTACATCATCGTCGTTGTATAGCAATTGTTCGTCATACGTGCCATAATCTTTGCCGTCACTGAAACATTATACAAAACAAAGAAAAAAAGAAAAAAAAAGAAAGTCATTAACAATAGTTCAGGATCATGATAGAATGTCCATTGTTCAAGTCCAAGTCGTCATCGTAAAGGAGCTGGAGGTATAGTCGCTAGGTGTTTGGCCAACTTTTGAGTTGATCAGCGGCTGTAGATGTCAAGTTGGGACCATCGTGCAGACCAACTTTTCGGGATTCATATCAGTCATGTGTTCGAACTTTTATGATTTCGTAAGGACCAAAGAATTTGGGGCGCAATTTGAGCCCAGAACCCAAACTGGTTACGTTGAATTGCTACGTGATAGGTAGTTTATTGTTTTCGACGTTTGTTTTACTGCTTCTTTTTTATCTCTTGTAATTTCAAAATGTTCTTGGCATTGTTGCGAAGGTGATTTGTGGCTTGAAATGTCATGTTGATAAACTCATCTTCTAGGTCAATAACCTGCCTTATCAAAGCTAGTCGTTTTTCTTCATTTTGTTCATCTCGAGCTGGCAAGTCTTTTTCTAATTGAGTCTTTAGTTCTTCCATATTCACTTCTAAACGTAATTTGGAATCGTCAGTTAACTGTAATTCATCTTCAAGTTCTTCAATTTGGTTGTCTAATTCGATATTAAGATCTTCAAACTTTGATTGTAATTTGTTCTGTGATTTATTCAGCTTTTCATGAACCATTTGCATATCATCTAATTTGTGGTGCAGTAGATCAATATCTTTTGACATCGTCTTCTTTTGTTCTTCTAACAGAGCAGAAGAATCTGCTTTTTCTTCAGCTTTCTTTTTATATTCTGCAACCTGGACATTAGCAGTATCTAACTTTTTCTCAATGTTCTTCCTTGCTTCTACTTCTTCAAATACTTACTCTTGCAAACTTTCACGTTCACGTTCAAGATTGTGCTTAGTCTCCTATAAAGCAATTTTAGCTTTTTGCACTGAATCTAACTGTTCATTTAATTTTTCAGAGTCAATTGTATGTTTCTGCTTCAAATTACGAATCTGGTTTTGGTGTGCAGTAGTTTCATCTTCCAAGTTTCTTTTTAAAATATTGAGTTCTTCCTCCATTTTAGATCGTAAGGCTTGTTGTGTATCTGCTGAATCCATATAATCAATAAGTTTATTCCTCAAATCTTCTAACTCCTCATTTAAGTTTCTTTTCTGCTTTTCAGACATTGCTAAAACTTCTTTTAAGTGAATCAGTTCAGATTCCAAAGCTTTTTGTTTCTTTTTAGCTTCTTTGGCTTGAGCATTCAGTTCATCTTTAACTAACTGAGATTCTTCCACTTCTCGCTGAAAATCTTTCAACTGACTCTGCAAAATTTTGAGTTGGTGGATTTGGTCAATAATCATTGTAGCTTCGCTACCGGAATCGTGAAGCTCATGAAGATCAACACTGTTTATCATTATTGGATAACACCTATAATTGGTTCGTGTAGGAACATGTAAGGCGTCATTAGATGGAGTAGTTTCCGAAGAATTTTCTGGGATTGTCTGTTCAACGCGCTGTCAGCAAGTTGAGGATAAATGTCCAAAAGAATTGAACGTAAAACATTTTGGAGTCGTATGCTGACAAATAGAGCTTTTGTGGCCCTTAGAACCGCAATTATAGCAAACGGGGGGTTTTGGAGAATTATTATGGAGTTTTCTATCAAAGGTATAATTTCGTTGACGATTATCATATGCGAATTTAATATCATTAGAAGGTTTACTTAATTTGGACGTTGAAAGAAATGTCTGATAAACTGTGAATTTTTCTTTGAATTCTGGAACAGATTTAGCACCATATAACAAAATTTTATTAGATGTAGAATCGGGAATACCGTTGATAACATAATCAAAAATTGAATAAATGTCAATTTGACCTCTTGAACCGATTTCTCGCATAGCTATGAAGTAGTCGTGTAAGGATTCATTAGGTTGTAACCGTCTTTGCAGCAACATCGTATGAAGATCGGCGCTGTTTAATTTGGTGGAAAATTCTTCTATTAAGTTTTCTTTGAGCGAATTCCAAGTGGTTATGCCATAGAGACAATTAATAAATGGTTTTGTGGAACCAACTAAACATTTTTTCGCAAAGAAAATTTTGTGGGCATCATTTGTGAAGCCATTAAGATCAAAAAGTTCTTCTAAATCCTGTATGAAAATTTTAACGCTGTAAGAATCGGACGAACCGTTAAAATTCTTAATGCACTCAGCAAGGTCACGTAACGATAAATGTATTCCACTATTAAAAGCTGGAAAACACTGCGAATCAACAACACACAAAAAAGGATTTATCTGTCTGTGTTCGAAAGAGTTGTTTATGTTAGAATGTGAAGCTGCGGTTGGAAATGAACTTTGAACTGGCACATGGCTCGTCGCCGAAACCGTAGAGCTTATGTTGGCGTCGTGTGAATCATTTTCGGTTTCACTCGTATCCGAGAGCACAGGAGGGGAAAATAATGGAAAGTTATTTAAAGCATTGAAAATAGTTTCACAGCTCTGAGCTGGGTCTGTTGAACAATCAAGATGTAGCAAATTCGCAATACAAATTAAATCGGTGCTGGAAAATGTTTTAAGTCTTTTATCCCGTTCGTCATTGACATGAAAAGTCTTAGGGAAACCAGAAAAAATGCGGAGTTCTTTACGGTTGTCCCTCCCAGCATCATTTTCAAATATAACTGATGTAATAATCGAATTGCAATTTGTTGACCCTGATTTAACGGCTTTTGAAATATGCGGAATATCATTTAGAGTACTCATATTGAAAGTAAACAACACAAAATATAAATATGCTAATATATCTTCAAAAACAAAACACTTCTTGTATAGGAATTGAAAATGCACACTTTCATCAGAAAAATATACTTCCTTTTGTTAAATATTTCTTAAATATGTTCATATATCTTCAAAAACAAAATTAAACACCTCTTGGAGATTTAAATTCAATTGTTCATGCTGAGTAACAACAAATAGATGATCGTAAAAATATCTTCATTTGACAAATTAAATTAAACTCACCGGTTCGTCGTAGATGAGCAAGAATAAATCGGAGTAATCCGGAGTAATCCAGAAGTAATCCAGTCCGTTAATAAAGTCGTAGGATGGCTTGCTAGGGGATAGGGAATAGTGGCCCAGAACGTACTTTGAGAAAAATGCAGCGGCTGAGCCCCCGGGTGAATTAATGTTGTCCTTCGTTGAATATCGAACACACCTGTTTACACTAACATTGATTTATTATCGACGAGTCACATGACAAAAACAGTTACATTCAACATCTATGGAACATGATTTTACGTCTCCCTGGTAGCCGTCTGCTACCACGTTACGTCTTAATGTCTTACTCTCGCGGCGGCTTTTTTCTCTCTGTCTAGTCGTGCGTTACCCGTAGAATGGCGGGGATCTTCTTTAGGCGGAGACGCCTCTGATTCGTCTCGCATGCTGTTGCCACAGCTCTCATCCAATATCATCCTAACTAACACATTTCAAGCGATTTCAGCAGCAGGAAATTTTGAGTTGGATAGTGAAATCATTTTATGTAACTGTTTTTCTTGGCCGGATTTGGCACATTCTCTGTCAGCGTTGATGCTGTTCTTTCTTACACAGAGCTTACATGTAACATTTGCACCAAATCCTTCATTCTCGTTGCTTTCTCCACACATAACCTGAATCACTTTCAATAAATTTTTCAGTCACCAGTTTTTAAGGTATCATCATGTTTAAGACGACAATACTGCTTTATCGATAGAATTTTATTTTAAGAAGCTGATTTTTCTTGAAGTAACGTTTCGTATTGTTCAACACTGATTAAAAATCTGCGATCAGTATTTGTTTTCATTAACTCAATTTATTAATCATAAAATATGTTCATTCTATTAGCTATGATTAGTGCGTAGATGTTCACACTTGCAAATAGCATTCAATAGATGTCAATACAAAATATCTCCCACAATGGTGGCACGAGCGCAACTCCTGGTCGAGTAATATGTGTAAAAACGGCATTTGGTCCAATGAATAATAGTCCACAGTGTTCCTTGCAACAGGACGTGCGTATGACTGGAGAACACTTGCACAAGCGTAATATCCTGGCTGTCTCATCTCAACTGTCAATCATGGATGTAGATCTATCAGGGTTTGGGATGGCATGTCATGGTTTTTATCAGCCCCAATTGTAACCCTAAAAGGGTGATTGAATGGGAAGGGCTAAGTAGAAATTTTAGCTCACTAGTCCATCCTGTAGTGCAAACACTGATTCGGGCAGGAGATGGCGTTCTCCAGGATGATAAACCCCCTATACATAAAGCTAAATCTATCAAGTATTGGTTTGAAGTGAATCAAAAAGGAAGTCAAATATCTTATCTTACCCTGTAGAATCTCCCCGACTACATATCATCCAACCACTGTGTTTTGTTTAAGCGGATAGAGATAGGTATCGATATCCACCACATCATCTCAGAACTTTTATGATTTTTCCCTGAAAATGGTATAATATATTCTAAACTACTATTCATGTCTTGTATAATCCAATTCCAAGGTAAATCAGGTGGTATTACATAACAAAAGTAATTGAGCTTCATATTAATAAAGGTTTCATGACGTTTCTTACTGTTTCCATTATTTTTATAACCGCCTGTATATATATATATATATATATATATATATATATATATATATATATATATATATATATATATATATATATGTATATATATATATATATATATATATATATATATATATATATATATATATATATATATATATATGTATATATATATATATTATATATATATATATATATATATATATATGTATATATATATATATATATATGTATGTATATATATATATATATATATATATATATATATATATATATATATAAATATATACCGGGTGGCCATAATTAAACTGACAGTGGTCACAGTGTTCTTTAGCGCGATCTATTTGCGAGAATGACGCCACATTTTGTAGGAAGATTAAACAAGACGGGGGACGAAGGATTCCGCAAAAAAATAAATTAGTTCCAAAAGTCACCGCTAGGGGAATATTTGGCGCTGTGTAATAGAAAATAGAGTGTTAACAAATGCAAATTAATACGGAATAAAATTACCTTTCATTATGCACATTTTCTTATTTAGTTCAAGTGCAATATGGCAACACTTTTAAAAAAGCGTAAAATCTACATAAACACCGATAAAGTCTCGTGATCTGCAATATCACGTACGCTGAGCAGAAGAAGAAGTTCTTTATTCAAATTTCACGTTACATCCATTGGCACAGTGCCAGCTGCTTGGGTTTTAAAAGGCAATGTGTTACGTTTCGAATCAATCGGATTGAAAGTTTATGTGCAATGTCTCCTTCTTTAGTCGAGCGTGCGTTACTGGTCAAATTCTTTTACCTCAACCAGTGCAACGTTTCAGCCGCTCTTCGTGCTTTTAGAACGCACAAAAAATGCTTAAAGGTAACGGTCCTGTGTCAGTTAATGGGATAAAAGCAATGGTTTCGACGTTTGATAAAACAGGCTCTCTGAAGGTTCAGTCAGGCAGAGGACGAAAACCTGTACCACAGAATACAATCGAAGCAGTTGCCACGGCGATTGTCGACAGAGGACCTGGCAATATTGCTGCCACCTCTAGCGCTCGTGGATTAGCTCGGAATATGGATATGCCTTACAGTACGTTATGGAAAATCTTACGAAATATTATCAACTTCTATCCGTACAAGATCAGCCGTGTACAGGAGTTACTGTACCCCGACCATGATAAGCGATTGACTTTTGCTCTCACCTTTCTTGCTAGAATGGAGGTGGATGATGCTTGGTCGTGGAAAATCTTATGGGGAGACGAGGCCCACTTTTACCTGCATGGAACTGTGAATACCCAGAACTGCCGAATATGGGATGACAAATCACCACATGCAGTCACAGAAATTCCCTTACATTCACCAAAGGTAACTGTTTGGTGTGGGTTCACAGCGGAATTTATCGTAGGTCCAATTCTTCTATGAGAACATTACCCCGACAGGACCGGAAACCTGTTCTATTACCGGAGAGAAATATCGCCACATGTACCGGAGAGAAATATCGCCTGACTGAATCTTCAGAGAACCTGTTTTCTCAAACGTCGCAACCATTGCTTTTAGCCCATTAACTGACACAGGACCGTTACCTTTAGCATTTTTTTGTGCGTTTTAAAAGCACGAAGAGCGGCTGACGCGTTGCACTGCTTGAGGTAAAAGAATTTGACCAGTAACGCACGCTCGACTAAAGAAGGAGACATTGCACATAAACTTTCAATCCGATTGATTCGAAACGTAACACACTGCCTTTTAAAACCCAAGCAGTTGGCACTGTGCCAATGGATGTAACGTGAAATTTGAATAAAGAACTTCTTCTTTTGCTCAGCGTACGTGATATTGCAGATCACGAGACCTTTATCGGTGTTTATGTAGATTTTACGCTTTTTTAAAAGTGTTGCCATATTGCACTTGAACTAAATAAGAAAATGTGCATAATGAAAGGTAATTTTATTCCGTATTAATTTGCATTTGTTAACACTCTATTTTCTATTACACAGCGCCAAATATTCCCCTAGCGGTGACTTTTGGAACTAATTTATTTTTTCGCGCAATCCTTCGTCCCCCGTCTTGTTTAATCTTCCTACAAAATGTGGCGTCATTCTCGCAAATAGATCGCGCTACAGAACACTGTGAGCACTGTCAGTTTAATTATGGCCACCCGGTATATATATATATATATATATATATATATATATATATATATATATATATATATATATATATATATATATATAAAATTTCCCGTTCTAAAGAAGGGATAGGAAAAATGTGCCCCGTAAGCTAAAGGTTAAATAGCAATTATTTATGTTTTGGTAAAACTGGTAGCTCTTCAACGATAAGGTAAGAAACAAAATGGTAGCTTTCATCTTCCATAAAACCTAGTTCCCAATTCAATTTAGTATTTAGATCAAGGGTGTCCATCCCGTGACCCGAAGAAATTATTAGTGCGGCCCAGAAAGAGAGCTAAATGCGAAAAAAGAATATCAATAGCCCTCCTCGGCGATGATGGCAGGCGGCCATTACAGATCCCACTTCGTTGAAAAATAAATAGGTGTTTTGCATCATTGGTACTCCATTTACAGTCTATACAAATATGCTGAAAGCTAATTTTCAAAATGAATGCATAGAGTTGCATTCTGATATCCAACTTAAAGAGAAATTTCAATCAAATCTCTTTATTGGACCTTTTGTAAATCAAATTTGCCCAGAGATAAATATCTCTCTGCATACTCATGCGTTATTCATGTCATCATTGTTTGGAAGCATGTACATCTGTGAACAGCAATTTTCACGAGTGAAGCACACTAAGAGTCAAATTTGAACCGAAATATCGAATAAAAACCTCGAGAGTTCCCTGAAAATTGCAACCACTTCAATTGACCCAGATATTGATGCATTCGTCTCTCAAATTCAATGCTAAATATCACATCAATTTTATGACTCCTACTGTTATCTTTATAAATACAATTTATAATGAAATAAATATGTTAACTATATATTATACTTTTTTTTACCATTCAACTATTTTTAATGTTAGGTATATTTTTGTGTTCCAAAACTATTCGTCTTCTTTCAGTGTGGCCCAAGTAAGATAAAAGGTTGGACACCCCTGATCTAGGATAAAATCTAGTTATTCATATGTTATCATCCAAGGAATGGGATCTTTATTTAGGAGAAAGTTATTGTTATACGTGATAGAACGTTTGTAGAAGAAGACGTGGTAACTATCTGGAGCATTGTCTTTAAACCTCCTGTCAAGCAGTTTTAAATGGTGAATTTTTTTTTTAAATATCGAAGTTTTTTCAACAAAAACGAATAGGTATATGTTATGTTGACTGATGACTGTGTCTTCGGCATGTGTTGAAATTCGCTGTCCATGGTACATGTTTTATAATAAAATTTTACAAATGTTAATTATATGATTCCTTAATTTCAGAACGAAGTTCATTAGTATAATTATCATTTCAGTTAAACTGATTTTAGAAAGGTATTTAAATCTAATTTAAGTTTATTTATTTAACTATATAGGATTTGAATGAAATTGCTCTCTTAAAAAGCTACAATGAATACTTTTACATAAAAGTATTGCAATTTTAGTTGAATACTCTTTATATTTTATCATTACATTTACAAAAAAGTCATTTCGTATCATTAATTCCTTTCAGTATATAAGAAGTAAAAATCTTTTCTAACGACCTTTTAGCTGCAGATGCTTTATTTCATTAAAAAGTTATTACCAAATTCATTTTAAAAATTTATGCAGGAAATTTATATTTATATTCTCTTTATAGAGAGGTATTATTATAGTATATATTTGAAGATTACAATATCGTAAATAATTTCTATGGACTAGAAAAGAAAAATTAAATCCATTTATTATGATCGCGGATTTTATATTACCCCATTTATTATAACTAGTACATTTATTCTGAGCACGGACTCTTAAACGTTTTATTTTAATGGAGTCCCTATAACTTAGTTAACACAGTCCCTATAACTTATCATTAAAGTTATTTTTATGATATAAGCCTTTTTTCATAACAAATAAAAGGGATAACTTGGATAAATATTTGACGGCCATGGTTTCCTACAAAACATGAAATAAAATGATTGTTGTGAATAAAGTATATTAAATTTGATTAAATTCAATAAGATTTTGAAGGAATACAGTATGTTAGTAGTACCATATACTTGAGAACCTTGCTTAACGATGGTAATGGAACTGTTTACGACCTAGATATGAGAATGAAAACGGCCCTTTGTTGTTTTTACAATCCCCAAAAACAGAAAGTAATTTTGAATAAAAATTTGAAGACAAAAGATATTAATGTTATTTCTCTAACGTTATACTTATAAGACGGGGAAACTAAGGAAAATCCAAAATATAATGCCTTACTAAGTGCCATAGAACAAGTAAATGTCGTTCCAATACTACTTTATATATGATTTTCTATCTGACAAAAAAAATTATATATATATATACATACATATATATATATATATATATATATATATATATATATATATATATATATATATATATATATATATATATATATATATATATATATATATACACATATAAATATATATATGTATCTATACATATAAATATATAAATATATAATATATAATATATATATATATATATTCATTCCTGGGCCCATATTTTTGGGATACATGCTATCCCATCCCGGAAGGAAAAGGTTAAATCATTCATTAGAAGCTCATGATTCTCCAGTTATGAATTGCAAGTACGTTGTCTATGGTTCTCTAGCTAGCTGTCCTGTCATTTGACATCAATTTACTCAACGTTGTACTGTTTGATATTTTGTTCAGGTTATCTGGTACGTTCTAAATAACGATTACTGACAGATAGTATAAAGCTCTTTGATGGTTTGGTTTGATTTGAAACACTATTGTAAACTTTTTTCTACACGAGGGCTAATTAGACCGGGACCTACAGAAAGCGGATTTCGAATGGCTACAAACATCCATGCTAACAGTGAGATTCGACCCCACTAGATCTGAACTGAATGCCACCGTAGGGATGTGACATCGAAGTCAATGTTTTCAAAACATTGATGCTTTCATAAAAACATCGATGTTCTAAACATCGATTTATTGAAGCCGATGTTTTTTTAACATCGATGTTTTGCGCTCGACGTTTTATTTTTAATGAAAAAGTAACATAATAAAAAAAATTACCACGTAGCACAATTTTCACACTTAGTAAATGTAAGACTGAATTCTGAAAAGGACGAATACAAAAGGGGGAACGATTCCTTAGCAAACAGAGAAATGGCAGTCAACAACCAATGAACCAATCAGAGCGCTGGGAATGTTCCTGACACTCCAGAACCTTCCATGTGGTTTTACTTTATAAATAGTATATACAAGAGAGCAGCCATTTAAGTTTTTGTTTTGTTCTGGTTTTATATAAGTTGACGTTAATATTATTAGTAAGATTCCTCCCAAAAGTACCGTTTGGAAATATTTTTGCAAAACCTCTGACAAACTGGCGAAGTGTAATATTTGCCTTAGGTCCCTCAAAACTTCTCGCAATACCACGTATTTATCTAAACATTTGAAACGAGATATTATTTACAACGAGAATTTTGAGTCATCAATGTAGCCTAAGGCAAAAGCAACCAAGTTTTTGTCATTTGTGTCAGCCCGATCATACAGTAAAATTAAACCCCCCCCCCCCCCCCGCACGACTAACCGAAGTAACATTAACGTTAGAGGTTACTAAACCAGTTTTAAAAAATGGATGTTCTAAAACATCGATGTTTAAAAACATCGATGGTTTTGGGGCGATGTTTTATTAACATCGATGTTTTAATATTGAATATCGATGTTTCAAAACATCGATGTTTTGTTATCGATGTCGTATCCCTATGCCAGCGCCCTAGCCAATTGGCCATCACTTGTCTAAGGCTCCTTGAAAAACCTTTTTAAGAAGCTCGGAAGCAAATCTAAGCAAAATACTACTGAACTTTCCCCTCTGACATCCCGGGTTATAAACCTCGGACTAAATTCTGCCGATAGTATCCATGTCACAGTTCCAGTTAATATTTTCTTGGATCCAAAAATCACTGGGATAATTACAGGCTTTTGAAATCAAATCAATGGGCGGAGTTAAAATTTCTAGTTTTGGAGGTGAGAAGCTTTCACCTTTATAAAAGATGAAGGACGATCTGTATCCTGCTTCTAGTTTTGTAAGGATTTTTTTTACTAGAAAGAGAGCACTGAATAAATTTCCCTTCAAGCCTTTTTAAATGTTAATATTTATAATTTAACATTTATGTGTCCCTTGTATCAAAAAAGTTCAGTAAGGGCTTTTAAAGACCATTTTAGGGGAAGTTAGAATATCTTGTTTTGATGCTGAGATGCTTTCATCTTTACATTGGATCAAGGACGGTATTACCCTAACTTCTAGTTTTGCAGGTTTTTTTACTGGAAACAAAGCACTGAATAAATTCCCTTTGAAGACTTTTTAAATGTTAATTCATAGTTTAACATTTCTATGTAAACGGATTGCTAAAATTTATGTGTAAGCCGATTACTTACTCACCGCTAAGACTCAAAATAAGTCTTTACCTTGATTCGGTAAAATTTAAGGAACAACTAAATATTTTACCTTAGGGAGCAAAGCTGGCTCACCTATATGGTGCTTCTATAATAAAGTAGCTAGTAAATAGCGGTGAATGACAAGAGGAGGATATCTCACGACAAAGTGCCTCCGCATTAGACAAAAAACAGAAAACTAAATGTTTTTACACTGATTTTAATTGAATCAGTTATAATATAAAATAAGTTTATAATTTTCTATGAATATTTGGATAAAGAAATTTTAGTATAACTTAAATTTATAACTAATTTAAATAGAGTCATATTTTATTGCAAGTACAGCAAATCAAATAACAAAAAATGTGCAATAAAAAATCTCTATAAATAATTTAAAACGAAAAGTAGAACTTTAAAATGCATTTAAAAGATTCCCATTTATATGCGACATTCGGGACTTAATACTACTGCTGTAATTAAAATTGCCATCTACTGAATATCAATTCGCAATGCGACAAAACAAAAATTTTCTATACAACACTTTATTATCTTTTCAAACAATCGAAATTTAACTATCTCATGGCTCTTATATTTCATAGTCGTAGTGATTTTCTAAGTAATTATTCTCCAAACTTACTGAACAAATTTGATTATAACAACATTAAAAATTGTATGGATAGTTAAGCGAATTTAAAATAAAAATTACTATCAATAAACGCTTCTTCTCTTACAAAGATAAAAGAAACTTAAATTAATAATGAATTACCTTAAATAATCAGCTACAAAATAGTTATATAAATAAAAAAATTCCTACACTTTAATAATTTTTAAAGTATTTTCATTTAGTTTTCTTAACTTTTAAAAATAAGCAAGCATTGATTTTTCCTATTATAATACGAATATAAGCCTGTAATATATTTCCTATTATAATTTTTACGTATTTATATTTTAAAAATAATATAAGTAATATAAAGGCATAAAAGTAACAGTCTTATAAATGTTTCTAAAGTGTAATGTTAAATTTACTTAAAATATGAAAACATTGATCAAACTTTTAGTTACATATTTATAAATATACCTTTAATCTATGAGATCTATGAGCTGAATATGAAAAGAAAAAGGTGTAAGGTATACACAAGATTCGATTCACAAGAATCGAACTTTTGAGTGAATGAATTAAAGAAGCTGCTTCAGATATGCTAATTTCGGCATACGCGCTTAGTATAAATACCATGCAGTGTCATTAATGAAAAAAAGGTGGTTAGGGTTGAAGAAGGTTGTTAAAGTTGATAGATAAGCGAAGGGAGCTACGAGGTATGCAGCTCCAGTGTTATCCTGAGCTAGTACTTAGGGGGCCCAAAGTTTACGTGGCAGAATTGCTGGTTTGACTTACTGTTTGTGAGTATTGAAAATATATTGTTCTTGAAAGCTGTATTTAAATATATTCCGTACAAGTAGTACGTATGCTTATTACTGTAAAAGCAAATTCTATATGTGCAACGAATTCAATAAACATTGTTTCATGTATAAACTGTGTTTGTTTCAAATTCAAATAGAGTGCCACTTCAAATTATATACACCCAAGTCTGGGTAGAAGTGAGCTAGAAACTCTATAAAGGATAGTTCGATTTCCTTAATTTATACTCAACTCAGAAATGGAATGAAGAAAATTTTAAATCTTTTCAAGTATTCTAATGTGATATTCTACCTTAATACAAAAGAGATTACGACATTTATGAATAATGACATCCAATTTATAGAGACATTTTTCAGGCCTAAAAGTTCCTTTGTGTGGAATTTTATCCTTCTTTCTTGTTTCAAACGGAATTCAATGATCATGAAAATCTTTAATTTTGAAGAAGATATAAAGCACTCATAAAGCATTCTTTTAGGAAATTATTTCCCATTTTTCTTTGAGAAATGGTGTTAAATTAGATTTAATAGTGGATTCAGATATTGTTAACAAAATTACATTTATATAAATATTATAAAATACTTTAAGTACTGTTCACAGTATTACATTTATCATTCAATTTTTGAAAAA